>CAXIVR010000010.1:55594166-56819742 GCA_964035755.1 Teleogryllus oceanicus | reverse complement strand
ATCGATAGGTCGACTGGGGCGAGGGGCGACGGCGGCCGTCGAGGGGCAAATGACGCTCCATTCGGCATAAAGAGGCCAATCAGACACGGCCTCACTCTGAATGGAAATTGCCCTCTTGTGGACAAACAAAGCGACGCGCGCGCTCCCCCGGGCGTCGCGAGAACTGCCGACTTTCTCGGGAGGGAGGGAGGAAGGAAGGGAGGAAGGGAGGAAGGGAGGGGGGGAGGGAGGGAGGGAGGAGGGAGGGAGGAAGGGAGGGAGGGAGGGAAGGGGCGGCGCTGAGGAGAAGTCGACGCTCCATAAACAGCTGAACGAGATGTCACCGCTCGCCGCACGCTCTCGAGGCAGCCAGCGCAACTGCAATTTGCACACTTGGAGGGTGACAAGGAGCAACATCATAAACACTTGTAATGAATCCTTGGATGTTCGGGTATTTGTGTACTGATTAATATGAATATTATTATAAAGGATTCAAGCTCTAATTTTTTATATCGGAAGTAACGAAAAATAAAATAAAATTTTCAGTCTGTAAGTGGTGAATCAGCTTGTGTTGTGAGCATTTTGATGAAACAATGTTAATCTTTAATTGTGCTACGTATCCTTCAGCGTTTCTGTTAAGTCAAGCTCACTACTGGATGGTGCTAGTCGCCGTAGAAAGTGCAGGAAGTTACAATTAATGCATTTTCACTTACTTTTGTCACTTTTAGCAACAAACATACTTGCTTATATGTTTTTAAATAATCATTACTCGAATGTTGATACTTTGTATCTCTGGTTTACTTCAACCGAAAATAATAGGAGCCAGTGGCGTCTTGTAGGGTAGTGCCAGGGTGCCATGACACCAACAACAAAATGGAAGGGAAAAAATTTCACCACATGTGTATAAAATATCGTTTCTTCAAAACGTGTTCTTTATATGTAATTCATTTGAAGGAGCACTTAGTCAGTCCAAGCTCTATCAATACTTTCAAACGCACAGGGCGCAATGCTATCTGTCGGCCTGCGCCCCAACGATTGGGTCACCTACGTATTGGCACCATCTCTGCCCATTTAACGCTATATAAAGATCGCTGTGTTGGTTCGTGTGCGTCCCGTAAGGATAACAGCGCTACAAGCGCAGTGACACGTTCCCATCCATAAGAGACGCATCCGCAGTAGTTGACGTCCTGTTCGATAGAGTGCACCAATGGCACTATCTTCTTCGAGCAGACTATGTCGAGCACAGGATAACCCAATGCCCTGGTAGTTCGTACGTCTTTCCTTGTTTCGCACAGGGACAGGCGACGTACGCCGTGGGTGTAAGATCTCTCCTCTTCTCCTGGTACCCTTCTTCAGCGAACCCACGAATATGTGACCTATTGAGGATTATTGTGGGCGTTCAGTCTTTCAGGCTGTGTATTTTTATTTGTTCTTACTATTTTTAGTTTGTTTTCAGTTTAATATTCATTTTAACTTAACAAACACGCTCATTGTAAAATTACATTTTGTTGCCCACGAATTTTATTGTAGAGATTACTAAACCCCTTTTAAAACATCTCATCGATGTTTAAAAACATAGGTGGTTTTCATCGATGCTTTACTAATATCGATGTTTTAATTTTAAACACCGATAAAAGGTAAGATCGATGTTTTGTTATCGATGTTTCATCACTAGGGAGTTTGTGCACGTTTTAGTGCGCAGGAACCGACTGAAATATTGATGTTCTGCGCATGCGCTGATGCACGAAAGTGATGCAAAACTTCAACTGCGCATGCGAAGAAGATTGTGCTTTCGATTGCTTTAATGTTGAGGTGCACAAACTCCCTACTAATAAAATTCTGCACCATCCGCCACTGATAGCGGCAAATGAAATGAAATTCTTGAAAATTATTGCTAGATGTGCTTTACCAGAGCAGAACTATATTAAATTGTTGAAACTAGAGCATGTTTAGTATGTCAAATAACTGTGGTAGGAAACTAGGGTGCTACCTCTCTAAACAACAGGAAGAAGGGGCTACGTGCGATATAATATCAAATGCAACGCTAACAGAGCCGACATAGGCCCATCGCCTAAACCAAGAGGTCGATAGATTAATCCACTGGTGGTGAAGGACTACACTTCCGCAAAACGTACCGCTCTCCCCGACCTTGTTTGTTATTGTTGCTGCTGCTGTGTTGTTGTCCGGCGTGTGTCGTGCGGAAGGCGTCCATTGTTATTGTTTGCGGCGACCGCCGCAAGGAGCGTGTGCGGCACCGCGCGTCTTCGATCCCATCACCGTCCCCCTCGACAGGGCTCACCCGCCTCGGCCATTGAGAGTGTACCACACAAGCGGAGGCAGAAATTACTAGTAAAGTATGAATTTGCTTTCTCTCGTTTGACAGCGCAGCAAATATTTTTAAAGGACGACAGCATTCCTATTATGGATTTCAGAGACCTGCACATAGCTCAAGCAGTTCGGCTTTATTCAATGATAAATTGTTTCCGGGCACGTCAACTACTGAGTCATCGGTCCCGTAAATGTAGTGCATCTTACATCCCGGGAGGTGGCGGTGTTCTCCCCGGTTGGAAGGCAGTCACTGCACTTCATTGTTGTGACTGCACTTCATTGTTACGTTTTAATAACCTCAGCAGATCGCCACGCTCATCTCGCCAGGGCCAAACGCCGAATTCACGAACGCCACTTCGTGCCTGCACTTCAACGTTACGTTCTAACAACCTCAGCAGATCGCCACGCTCACCTCGATGGGGCCAAACGCCGAATTCACTAAGGCCACTTTGTGACTGCACTTCATTGTTACGTTCTAACAACCATAAGCAGAAATTACTGACTTAAATTATTTCGCTTAGAAAGCAGCAAAGTTTTGTAAAAAGCCGTTCCCCCATTATTTATATTATTTATTTCAGGTAATCACAGAGCTGTGCAGTTCGTCTCTTTTTTCAACAAAAAGAACAGATACTTATTAGGGTGGAAAATATTTCAATAGATACCTTTTCAAAGTAACCATCTGATATAGAGGAGTTCCTTCGTGAAGAGACTACTTGACTGGCTGGGAAACAAATGCATATCATGCAGAGCAGTGTCTTTGCAATAGATTGTGACGAAAACCATTAAGATGAAATCATAGAGAACCAACCAATGAGCTAGCTAAACGAAAGCATTGACGAATCGAGTGCATGGACATAACCCGCAGTTATGCTGTCAGCAGTAGCTGTCAAAGCGGTTCCTTATAAAACTCTCTCTGTGTAATCAAATCGCTCATGAAACCCTTAGACATTCTGAACATTGTCTTTCGCCATTACATATGTTTTACAACTTGAAATATTTCCAACCAATAAAAAATAAACAGGCCTCTTGCGACCTGTTGGCATAAAAAGCTATAGTAATTAAAATAAGGGGCGTGAACGCTACCAGCTTTCACTCCAAAATTGCCCACTTCTTTCGACCAACGTTTCACTAAGGGAACTGATTTCAATCGCAACGACTCCCTTCTCTCACCGAAGGAGAGTTTTTCGATTCTGGAATAAAATCCTCATTCAGGAGCACAATTCCGCAGTCGTGCCGTTGCTATGGAAACCGTTCCGACGGTAGCCACATCGATTTTGTTGAAGGCTTCACATAATTTGGTTAAAACAATTTTATCACAATTTTGTACTTATTCATAAAAAACTGTTACTACCACACTCTTGTAAAGACTCGCTGCTATACTCGAGCGATTTGGGTCATCCTTGCTCCTTTCGTTGCCCCAGTGGCAATTAATCACACTCGAATTACAATGAACGTCTGGATTGTGTATTCCAAAGACGAATTTAAAAGGAAATTTGCTATTTGTTAATTGGACACTGAAAATGAAATCTAACAGCAAAACTTCTGTATTCTGACAAAAATGCGGTGTTAGCTTTCCTCATTTCCGTTCTTTAGTCAATCAATCGCTTTATTGACACATTTTTATTTATGTTTTTATAATACATTAGGCAATTAAGGATAGTTTGAAATAATTGCCAGAATTGATGACGGCAAGATATTTAGCGAATCACGAATCACATTGCTTCATCGAATCGCAGAATGGAAATAAGTACGATAAATCTATTTAGAAGGATCGTTATCGACTACCTCGTTATTGGAAGCCGTGGAATCGTTACAGAAATTTAACATCCGTGGCTTGAGCAGCAGCGCATTTTTGAGCGAATGTTTTGTAGTTTTACAAATATGAAATTAAAGCAAGGAACATTAAAAAAATCAGGTACTGAATAAGTAAAGAATCATATTCAATAATGGTATTATGAGGCTTGATAATACTTCAACACTGAATGAGGTGTATAGTACAATTGTGTGGAACTGTGGATTTTTGCCATTGAACATTTGAAATATCTAATAATTCGTAAGATAAATATAAAGCTTGTGCTAATTTTTGTGACTAATTAATGAAGTGATTTCTGAATATTTTGTAATAGGTAGATGCTTCTTAAAGATACAAATAATAACATCAAATAGGGTGAAACCGGAAAAATAATGTAATGGTACCAGAGAATTGGTTCCTCCACAAAGTTTTATTATAAATATTATTTTATTTGCATTTATAATCTTAATGCCATTTAGTTGGCTTTTTCCCTCTTGTTAGTGAAAAAATTGTGAGAAAGTTCTCAATCAGATTTCCAATTTTTTTACGTTAACTGCAACAGAAATATTCTCTCGCTAATAAACCCTCCCTCGTGCGAGTTCAGTTATAAAACTCTTCTGTGAATAGGATTTGCGTTTTTGTAAAACGAGAAAATGGAAAAAGAGAAATAGACAAGTCTTTGGGTACTATGAATATCTGGAATATTCTGTAATTTGCACATCAAATGAAAGCAATTTTGCTTTCAATGGAGACGAGGTATGCTGTTCGCTGCTATTGCGATTTGATATGGCAGTTCGCTGCCTCCTATATAGATGATAACGAGTAAAGAGCAGGATAGCAATAAAGTAAAACAATATGCATTCAAAGCATGGTCCGGTAGATTATTTAAAATTTACTTTCTTCCTTTATACCATTTTATGATTTTCAGAGAAGCAAACTGGAGACAGCATTAATAACACCGTGAATGTTTATTTTCAGTTTGTTTTAGCCGTAATGTTTGCCTTTGGGAGGGAATTTCCAATTTATTTTTCATCTTTCATTTGTTAGTTTAACTCGATTATTTCTGGTCTTAAGAAACACGTTGTGTGGAAGCATATTTTATAGTTCTGTATTTGAATCTATGGCATCTAAAATCAATTTAGAGAAGCGTAAACCCTGTTGAAGTTATTTTAAATTATCACATCTCCTAAACTAACGTTATGTAATGAAAATATAATTACATGAACTGGTACCGAAAATCGTCGAGAGTTATGTTATGTTGCATTTATGTTTGTTACTGACATGACGGAGTTGTCTTCCTTCGCGGATCGAATATTTTGTCATTTTTGATGGCAGTAATGTGGTAACGATTTTGCAATAAAAAGATAGCACAGATGACTTTCCGTATCACGACGCAGATAACCTTGAAAACTGTCTTCGAATCACAGAATTATTACGTCGAATTATTCCCCTATTAATAGTTTTATTCCATTCTTCTTCTCTCCTTTCCATTGGACGTTCTGTGCTAGGGCGTAGGCGGCAGACAGGTTGTCACGAACAAAAAAGCAGCAGGAGGCGGATTAGCGCAGTTGGCCGCGCCGCCAGATGGCTCTGGGGTCGCCGCCGCCCAATTAGGAGCTTCCAGGGCCGCCTTCTTTTTGCGAGCTCAGCTTTTCCCTTCTTTCCAGAAAGGAAGTCTCCGCCATTTGTCAAAAGATTTCGGCGTTATGGTTCGTCAGCAAGGGGGGAAATATAATAGAAATCGCCAGTAGTTTGTACAGAATATATCTACAGAGATCGCACGGGTTCCTGTCGGCGTGTAGCACATTCCCGTGCTGCAATTATTCTCTTCGTTTTCCTAAATATTTCTTACGTCTGTTGAAATCCAAAGACCCTTCAAAGTGTGTGTACGTACATACAGACAATTTTGCTTTCATGTTCAATTACATTTCAAAGTTATGTTCGCACTTGAACACACAACTGATCCGCCCTCATATCGTACCAGTGGCGTAATGGCATACGAGGACATACGGAGACCTTTGCTTCACGCCATGGATCATGTGACCCATCTGACCGCGCCATATACAGAATCCACCCGAGCGGCGTCAAGGGGCAGTAAACTCCTCGTTTGTTTGAAATCTGCAAGGCCCAAAATCAAAATATCCATTCCCTTTCTCTGTGCCTCGAGCTCGTGTAGACGGGCGGAGTATAATTTCGGAGGAAATCGTCTGGACGATTTAGGCGAAGGAGGGAAGGCCTAGGAGCAAAGAGCGAGGGGTGGAGTTCCAAAATCAAAATATCCATTCCCTTTCTCTGTGCCTCGAGCTCGTGTAGACGGGCGGAGTATAATTTCAGAGGCAATCGTCTGGACGATTTAGGCGAAGGAGGGAAGGCCTAGGAGCAAAGAGCGAGGGGTGGAGTCCCAAAATCAAAATATCCATTCCTTTCTCTGTGCCTCGAGTTCTGTAGACGGGCGGAGTATATTTCAGAGGCAATCGTCTGACGATTTAGGCGAAGGAGGGAAGGCCTAGGAGCAAAGAGCGAGGGTGGAGTCCCAAAATCAAAATATCCATTCCCTTTCTCTGTGCCTCGAGTTCGTGTAGACGGGCGGAGTAATTTCAGAGGCAATCGTCTGGACGATTTAGGCGAAGGAGGGAAGGCCTAGGAGCAAAGAGCGAGGGGTGGAGTCCCAAAATCAAAATATCCATTCCCTTTCTCTGTGCCTCGAGTTCGTGTAGACGGGCGGAGTATAATTTCAGAGGCAATCGTCTGGACGATTTAGGCGAAGGAGGGAAGGCCTAGGAGCAAAGAGCGAGGGGTGGAGTCCCAAAATCAAAATATCCATTCCCTTTCTCTGTGCCTCGAGCTCGTGTAGACGGGCGGAGTATAATTTCAGAGGCAATCGTCTGGACGATCGAGGGGTGGAGTCCCAAAATCAAAATATCCATTCCCTTTCTCTGTGCCTCGAGTTCGTGTAGACGGGCGGAGTATAATTTCAGAGGCAATCGTCTGGACGAGTGAGGCGTAGGAGGGAAGGCCTAGGAGCAAAGAGCGAGGGTGGAGTCCCGTGTTTCGGCGACGATGAGGATGAAGAGCATCGGAAATTTTGTGCCCCTACCCCTACCCTTCTCTTCCCCTCACCCTCACTCAGAAACAGATGTTAAAGATGTGATGAGAGGAGGTGCAGAGAGAAGGTGTCAGTGCAAGGCGACGATGGCAGGCGGGGAGGTAGATAAGGCGAGGAGTCCGTTGCAGGGCAGAGGACAAAGGAGAGGGATGAGGATAGATTCTCTTCCAGATGCGGAACGAAGGAGGTACATTCCCCTGCTCATTTTCCCCGCATCCTTATTCTTTACTTTCATTTTCAATCCCGTTTACTCCCTTGGTTTCTCTTATATAATCCTTATTCCTTTGTCGGTTTCCTCCTTTCCTCTTTCTTTTATCCCAATTTTTTTCCTCATCTCCTCTTGCCCAACTTTTGTTGGTATCAGCTCTCTCCCTTCTGATTCTTTCATTTTATGCCCCTGTCCTCATTTATGTGTTCGCCTCGACCTTCGCCAGTACTGCCCCTGCAGCGGGGCCTTAAACTAGGATTTATGGCCGCCGAGTGGGGATGGAGTAGGGGTGGGGCGAGGAGATTGGCTATTGGTCCCTGGAGACGGTGGTTGGGAATCACTTACTGTCGCAGACGGGGCACCTGCGAGATATTAAGACGAAGAGCGCCAGGAAATCGTCCTACAGAGGGCAGCAGCTTCTTCTCTCCATCAGCGCTCTCCGGCGCAGGCGGCCGCTTCTCGAACCTGAGCGCACCGCTGCACCACGTCGTGAGAGTTTTCTTTTTTCGCGTTAAACGACTGCGCGAACGCAAATGGCGGCTTCTGGGAAGAAGCATAAGGGGAGCGCGGGGAAAGAGCCAGGAGATGACAGAGGAACTGCTTCACTGGGGCCACCGCACTTTAGGTAGAGAAACAACCATAAATGTGCGTTCATTTCACTCTTCTCTGGATTTTATGACGCTGCCTGTTCCTCTCCACCTTTCCACACAGCAACGGGGTGAGCATCGAGTTGTGCTTCTGCAATAGGGTGGAGGATCTTTATATTAGGAACAGATGATGCTTGTGACCGGTCTTCTAGTACGCCACTTGCAGGGCGCTGCTAGGACGTCCCTCGCAGTCTCATATGCCCAGTGCTGCATTGGGCACGTGTCTTGACGATTTGGGTTACAACTCACGCAATTTTGACGTACTAACATCAGCTGGGACACCAAGCAGAAAACCCAGGTTGAGGACGAGGAGAAAGAGAATGTACAGAGAAAGAAAGAAATAGAATTGAGAAGAAAAGAATTAAACAAGAAAAATAGAGCTGCTGACTTGCCCAGTGCTGTGACGTCTGTATTCATAAAACAAATGATGAATTCTCTAAGTTCTTTGCTATGCTTACAAAGCCTCCGTACTTTGAGGCGTCTAGACCTTGTACCAAATAGAGAAGAAAATCAGTCTGATTTTTAAAACGAAAAGTGGAATTTATGATGTGAGAAGAACAAGCAAGAAAACATACTGCAAGAAGAAATAAAAGAAGTCATCTTCGTCAACATATCAGCTTTATTAAGATAGCTGATTAGCTTAATAAAGCTGATATGTTGACGAAGATGACTTCTTTTATTTCTTCTTATAAGAACGTCAACAACATCCAATCAGAATTCCCACATACAGCAAGGATTCTGATGATTTATTTCGGTACGTTGCATGTACAATGTTTTTAAAAATGCTTTGGCCAACGTGTACGGCCAATGCAAGTAATTTCTGCTTCGAAGTGGCAATGTATGTGTGTTTGCATGAGTGGTCAGGCTAAATAAACAAGACATTGCTTCTGGTGAACTTTAATAAAAAATATCTTAAAAACTATGAAATTTCATTCATCCATCCATCCATGCACCATATGTATAACCATATGTATACATTTTTAAGCCTATAAATACGTGTTTGTCTTAAAAACGTAAGAAATTGTAAACCTGATGTAGAGTTAACTCTTTAGGGGTTTGGTATAACTTGCGTTGTTCTAGAACATTGAGGGTGGTAAAAGATGAAGAGATACGCGGAAGCATTTGTAGTAGACAAATTTATCGAAACGATGCATTTCATGAAAGTATGCCATTTTTCTCTTTCGATTCTGCCAATTAGACATTATTGATAGATGCTAATAATGACCGAATTCTTAATATCAATTACATTCTCTAAACAAAGAATTTCACATTTTCAAAAGGTGGTAAAAGTACATAGCCCTTTGTGCAGATGTTCTCCTCGTAGAATTTAATGTAATAGGTTTATGCTCGCGTGCAAACACCTGCCGCGCGGCCGTCTGATGAGGGAGGGCTTACGCGGTGGTGCATTATTTGGTAATTGGGCGGGCGGAGAGGCCTCTCCAGGAGCGTGGTTGTGCGGGCGGGCGCCTGCCGCCTGTCAAGCTGTCCCCCCGCCACGCCCCCTCGGCCCCGGAGAGCGCGTAATTGGCTTAGTTGCGGCGCCGGTGGCTGCACTATGAGCGGAGGCTGAGGCGATTGTTGTGCACGCGCCAGACGCTCCGCAGAAGGGGGCCTTGGAAGACGCTGCCATGAGCATTTCCAGGCGGCTTTTTCCCCACACACACATTCCCTTACTCAATTGTTAGGGCACTGGAAGCATCTATTTGTTTATTTATTTATTCATTTATTTAGTCAAAAATAGTCCGAAAGAGTATGTGACGTATGGGGGAGAAAATCATCTGCGCACGCTTTCTTGAGTTTCAGAATCTTTTCCCAACTATTAACATATTAATAGTATGAAAGATGAAAATAAATAATAATAATAATAATAACAATAATAAATTTAAAAAAGCGAGAGATTAACATTTCAAAACCTAAATATTTTCGTTGCCAAATTATAGAAAACTTATTTTTAACGGTAAAGAAACGAACAGATTTAATTTTCCTGTATTGTTAACAAAATAAAAACTCACCCTAAGCTCTACTACCATTACAAGCAAAAGGAAAGTTCAACAAAACGTGCGCGTAGTGAAGCTACATTTACGTCCAGAAGCAAATCAAGGGGCATCTCAGCATTTGCTCAATGGATCAGGGAAACTGGACAAAAGCGCGTTCGAGATGGGGGTCATTGACCCGGAGCTGAATTACATTATTTGTTACGGGCATATTGAGGCATCTGAATTTGATTTACATCTCGAAACTCCCCACTCTCCTCTCTCACTATCCTATCCAGGTACCCTAGTGTGTAACAACTAGTGAGAATACAGTTTTGACGTACTATTATAATTTTCATGCGGAGTACATTTTGAAGGTTGTTTTTGTCTGTAGGACGCCCTCTTTAACCTTTCAATTATTTTTAAAACATTTCAAACTGTAAATTGTGAACTCGGGTGAGAAAATTTAGCGTTTTAATTTTACCGCCAGAACTATCACGATTTTTATAAATAAACGTTGATAAAAAATGAATGCGTAAAATGACTTGAAAAAATCTCTAAACGTGTCGCAAGGGGTTTTGGTGTTCTAATTAGATTCGCAAGTTATTGCTGTATTTAGTATCTCGGCACATACACGTCTTGCCGAAAAACAGAGGATTACGCGACGTATGAACCCTGCGTAGTCTTCCACAACACTCGTAAATTGCTTTACTAGGGTGTGTTAACCCCGGGATGAGCAGCTTTGGCTTCTCGCCTTTATCCGCACCCCGCCCCGGCAGAGCGAGAGAGAAAAAAGCGAGGCGACCCACGTGGAAACGCGCGGATTGAATGCGGACGCTAATGGCGGAGTGGGGGAGGGGGCGTGGCAACGGGGAGAAAATGAAGGTGGCCGTGGCAAACAGTCGTTGGCCACAGCCGCCAGGCAGCGCTGGCGGTCAGGGACACGGTCGCTCCCACTCGCCCTCAGAGGGAGACCAAACGACGAAACCATAACAAATTCTCTCTCATCCACGCACGCTACACACTGATGCACATATTTACGTTTACGTCTTAATATTTCAATTATTTACATTTATAAGTTTTTATATTTGTATGAATTTTGCAGTTATTTTGCTTCACCACTGTACTATTTTTTGTTTATATTGCATTACTGACAAATTCAATTATATTAAAGCTTCCTCTCGTATTACTGCTTTCTGTAGGTTCCGCTATTAGACCATTTAGTATCTTCTTTGATCCCGTTGCGAAGAATAAAAGGCGGAATAGAGAAAAGAAATATAAAATAGAGAAGTCAAAATGAAACACCACTAACACAAAAGGTTGGAAAAGGAAAGAACCAAACAGCACTGAAAAGAACTTTAATGGAGAATGAAGAGAAATGGCAAAAGTCAAAAGCAAAATGTGTAATTTTGGCAACGCAGCTTTGCTTCTTCGGCATTGGCTTAAGGCGGCCACGCACATTCGCTATTCGGTGAGAAGCGAGCAGCCGGTCGCCCAATCACGAGTACTGTGGATGAGTTGCTTGTTATTTGCCGAGAGCTCGCCCCTCCCTCCTTAGGACGTTGTCGTTCCTTAGTACACATCAAAAGAAGCGAATATTCTCCAACACATCAGCCAACAGGATTGGGCGAGCAGTGGCTCGCAGCTCGGCGAAATCCGTATGTGCCAAGTCGCCTTTATTCAGCGGTGTACTTTTCAGAAGTTCCCTTCATTTTGTGGAAAGAGCATTCAAGTATTTCACCGTTTAGTTCCTTTCCCTTCTGTTCCTAATAGTTTTGTTGTATTGTAATACACACTGAGGCAACAAAAGAGTTTCTCTCGAATTCTTATGGTGGTTCTCTCGAAACCTGACGTGGTTCCATGAACCTAATGCGTTCTAATGTCCACTCATTCCTGATACCACAAACCTAAAAAAAGCTGCATCCACTGTCGTAGTAAATATGTTCACGTATTAAAAAGAAGTAAAAGTGTAAGATAAAGTAGAGCAAAGGGTAAAAATGATAGAGATTTGGAAACGTTTTCAATTTCTTTCAGGAAAATATTGGAGAAGGAAAGACGTCTTTTCTTCAATGTCCGTATATTTTGATCCAATTGATAGTTTTATTACTATTGATTAATTTAATTATTTCAAAGAAGTTATACGTGGAACGGTTTTACAAAACGCCCTGCTGTCACGTAATGTTGATGCTGCTGAAAGAAGGTAACCTTAGTCTCCAACACCTACTCTTCATTACTTCGCCTTCCGAGTTGTGGTCTGCTGTGCTCAGGCTCAACTTCAAGTTTCAGTATTCCGCACTGTATAGTTCAATGGAAGCATTGTTGATAGTCATCGTCGCTATTTTAACGTTCCGAGTGGTCGCACTGATGTAGAGGGTAGAGAGATGTCACAACGTAACTTTATTTCTCGTGAAATTGTCAGTATTGTTTCGTTGCCCTAACAATGTGTTCGGAGGAGTTTGAGAAACTTAAATTGCCTGATGGCGTGTGCCACGTGTGGGCGCCGACCAGAGAGAGAAGAGAAGAGAAGAGAAGAGAAGAGAGCAGCGCAGCCTGCAGGCGCGTGAGCCCTGGCGGCGGGCGGCGCCTCGCTGAGGGAGGCCGCGGGGCAAAGGTCGAAATGAAGACTCATCTCTGCAGTCGCTCCCCTCCTGGCACAGAGCAAACGCCCCGCCCCTCCCTCACGGCAGAGAAGGGGGGGGAGGGGCGTGGCGGGGGGGGGTTCAGGCAGGCTGCCCAAACTCTCCGCAAAATTAAAAAAATGCTTTTGTAAGAAAAGGTGTAAACTCTTTTTATTGCAAGTGAAGTGAATAACGGACAACAAATGGAAATAATTCCCTTGTACGTTCTAGCAGTTGCAACTAGTTTAATGAGAAATGTGATATCACATTCCATTATGCTCCCAAACGTTAATATGAGATACTAATTTTTCCACTAGAACAATTTAATACACTTTTTGTAGGGATGCCATCAACTTCGTATTTTTGGTAATATTTTATAACAGGTTTGGAAAATCCCAACCAGTCTCTGGAAATGAAACTCATTTTTAGATAACTATTGGGAATAATAATACAAAAAAATTGTTTCCCTCGGATTAATATCGCGAAGAAACTCATCCTCTTATGGATAACACACACTACCAGAAAAACAACCGTTGCATCGTTCATTACATGCTCTAGCCTTAATGAAAACAAAGTTGAAAATTTTTCTCACATTCCAATTGAATATTTACGAAGAACTCGGTAGTTCCAAGTTTATTCAACATTCCTTGGAACTTTTCGCGATTTGTTTACTAGTTGAATCACTTCTGCGAGAAACTTGAAACAGCTAAGTGACAATGACGGACTATAAGAGTACTGTAATTAGAGAATTCGGACTATAAAGATTTAACTTCGAATTCATTTATTAAAAATATTAATATGACAGACTTTTTAACACAGCACTCGATTATGGATGTTGAGCGAAATCGTTTTAAAATATATATTTTGATTATTTTTTTAATTTAATATAATTTGCATCATTGCCAAAATTGTTTTATTATTATTTTTAATCATTTTATGTGGAAATTGTTGTCGAATTCTCAGTATTTACTACCTGTATTGTAATTGGAAAGCATGGAACTTAAGAACTTAAAAAATCCTTATATATGATTTAATATCTGTAATTTCTACCAACGCATCAACATTATTATTTTTGCGAGTATCACAGCACATAGACACATTTCAATATCAGAATACATTCAATATCAGTAGTCGCTAATAACCAAGTTGGTGATGCAATTGAAAATAAATTGAATAAAAATAGTTGAAGTGAAAATTTCTGATAAGTTTCACACAATTTAATTTTGCTCTCGATGTATAGTTCACTGGATATCGGACAACTTCATGAAATGTTTTCATTGCAGCAAATGAAAATATTTTGAAAATATTACAAAGAGACACGTGTAAATAACGCCTACGGAAACAGGCTTCTGAAACAACACTGAAAGTTATTCGTCTGTTATTCACGATTGAAAGTTATTCCTACATTTTATACTTGCAACAATGTTGTACAAAGTGTGTTTAGTAATTGTCAAAGAAACATATCGCTAAGTAGCTTTTCTACGAAACATTTCGTCTTCGTTTCTCTCTCTGCGTAGTAGAATATGTAGTTAAGATATTTTAAAGTCCAAAAGAAGGATGTTAGAATGGAATGTATTAAAAAGACTTATGGCAGCTAGAACTTTATGCGCATGTGGGGGACTTTATCCTTTATGTTGTATTAACGTCTGACTGATGTCTCGTTTACCAGACTCGTTTTGCATCCTTAGAAATTTTCGAAAGAACCCGGAAGAAGCCTTTCATTCATTAAATTACCCGCCGTTGATTGGACTTCTTTCTTCCCGATCGTTACTTATTTTACGGTTTATCCTTGCGGTGGCGAGATGTTTCGTTAATTATTGCGACGTTCATTTCTTATCCCGTAATCCTTAATCGAGTCCCTCTGTTCGTTTGTCTTCCCCTGCTTGTTTAGAAGCGCTGGACGGCAGAGCTGCGCAGGGTAGGCTCTATTAGCAGCAGAAAGGTTCTTGGGCGCGGGAGGGTTGGGAGCGGACGGGGCGGGGCGGGTGTGGCAGAGAGGGGGGGTGGGGGGAGAAAGGACAATAGACCGTGGAAAGCGTAGGCGGATAGAGCGGGGCGTGGCGGCGGGGAGAGGAGGCGAAGCGGAACGGGTAGAGCGGAGGGAGTGGAGTGAGCGGTGGTGAAGAGCGGGGCGCACAGCGCAGGGCCGGCTGGGACGCAGAGCAGCGATGCAGTCGGACGAGATCTGCGATGCTGTGGAGGGAGAGAGAAAAACCCTCCTTGCAGGAAATGAAGGTCCAGCTATGTCCACACCAACTATCACAGCAGAACTCTGCTTTATCCTATCCACATGACTCTGGAACCTCTTTTCGCACTGGCACACACCTACACCCGCACCCTCACTTACACACTCACACTTCGCTCAACCTGCAACGTTATAAAAGACAAGTAGAAAATAATAATCAAAGCATTTCTCCGTCAAATTCTGTATCTAACCGACGAAGAAACAGGGCTGTTTTTTTTACCAACTGCGATGACTCACTCTGTTGTCATTGCGTGTACTTTGAATTTCTCGCCAGTTTTGCGCTGCAAATATTTTACGCGTGAAAGTGAGAAAAAGTATACTTTTGCTATTCTTTTGTTTAGTTAGAATGCAATTATGTGGACTGCGTCATTCTATAAGCCGATAGCCTCGTTTCTTTTCCCTTTTAATTTTGTTTTTAATGATACGTTTCTTGGTGGCGGGGTCTCCGTGCGGGGAGAAACCCGAGAAAGGCAGCGGTCGTTGGTCCTTGGCTGGACCGCCTTCATTTCCGCCGCCCCCCGCAATCACGGCCCCTTTCCTGCCTTCCCCCGCCAACGCCCCCTGCGTTGATTGCGGGCGACGAGCACAGCAGGGGGCGCTGCGAGGAGGCGCCTGCCCTCGCCCAGGCAGCGTAGGAGCTCTGACAGCCGCTTCACAATTGCATTCGGAGCTCTCAAAACCTGCTGCGACACTAAATGATTACCTGTTATCTCCTAGAGGCATTGTTGGTGCATTGCACCATTAAAAGTAAATAACTCACCTGATGGTTCAACATTTTATACCCATGACCAGAGGTAACGCGGCCAGTTGGGAAAGCAAACCTTCCCTGTTGTAAGAGCGAATGTTGGCATTTGCTGCGCGACTCTGAAGGTTTCGCAATGCCATCCGCTTCATTGTGCACATGGCTTCATATATTCACAAGTTCTACCTTAGACCCACATTAACGTGCGGTGTTACGAAATGAAAACAGAACTTGGTAGGAGTGTATCAACTCGTAAGGAATAGAACAATTGAGGTATGCAGTTGGTTTCTATGGAGGAGAGTTTTGTTTCGGGGACGATAGCGTGTGTTTGTAAGAAGTGACTCATGATGATGAAGTCGTGATATTTAAAATGAAATTATCCTTAATATACCCAATTAGTTGCTCTTCAAGAGATTAGAAGATGGCAAACCTTGGGAAGGTTTTAATATAATTAATCTGTGGTTCAAGAATACGGAACAAAATTTGTAGAAGTGGAACAGGTAACTGTTTGCCGATTGATGGCTATCGGGAACTTACGAGCAATATGATCTTTTTGTTGGAACTCAAGTGTGCCTTTTCGAAATTAACTCGAGTGAGGAGAACGTACAGCGACGTGGACAGCGGTCGCGGCTGAATTATTTCGGAAATACTTTAATCGAGGGCGCCTACTGGAGCAATGGACTGTTGTGGGCGAGAAGTTGATTAGACGCGTAACATGGGCAGCAAAATTTTAATACGTTATAATGGACAATGCGCTCTATCGTAGAGTAAGTGCTTCAGATGCCTTTGACTCTTCGACTTACAAATACATTTGTCTTTGATTTCAAAACAACTGATGGTTTCACATTTCTATTCTCAGAAATTGCATCAGCGTGGACAACGGAAGCCCTACGTTGCAGATCTGAAACAGTTTTGAATCAATTTTTACAACGTGTTCTTTTAGTCTTGAAAAACATCAGTGGTAAAAATATTGTTGATCAACAGATTACTTCGTTTCTTGGCTTCGGGCAGAAAATACTTTCTCGGCCGTCGAACGTCTACCTCCTTTGCGAATAGTAAATCACAATACGATGATTGAAATGTTTACAATCATGCCTAAGAAGCAACGTCACCCTGAGAGCCGATTATCTACGGACCCCAGTCTCGGAAACCTTTGTCTTCAGGATAATGAAGAGCGCTCTTGTATACAGGACATTTCCTTTTGTGTGGAACAGAGAGTTTTCTATAGAATAGAATATACTTGTGCTCTCTGCTATGAAATGAATTGTTTGTATATCGAACTAATAAAACTTTACCTTACCTTCACAAAATGGTCAGTTATTTTTTTCTTTTATTTTTAGTTAGACGAGAAACCTGGTACATTCCCCCCACTTGGTGGCTCTTGCAGTAACCGCTTTCCGCAGTCGGTTGAACAGGCCCGAGGGCTAGGGGGAGGGTAAACCTATCTCAAAATGTAATCTACCTTAACATTGAGGCCAGTTGGTGTTTACTTCTTTTACTTTTACGAGTGATAGTATGCTTTACTTAAACGAGTATAGTACTAGTACGAGTGATAGTATTTAGATCCACAGGGGGCATAGGTTCATTACACGTCATATATAAAGCATTTCCGCATATAAAAGACGTTGATTAAAGTTGAAGTATATGCACAGTCACTAGTGGTTCCTCGAACTGAACGAGTTGTAAACCAAACTTTAGAGGCGACGTTTCTTATTAAATATCCACTTATTCTGTTACATTATATCTGACAAATTTTAATGTTGATTGAATGTAATGTTTAAGTTTTCAACGTGTCATACATGTGTTAGCCGTATTTGGGTGTTGTAAAACGTCCGTCCGTTCGATGGTGATCTCTTTGGTCCGGCCGTCACTTGCCGAGCAAGGAGCTCCTGTCCCTCGGGGCGGGCGACGAGCTCCTCACCCCCACTCGTTAAGGAAGAGGGCGCACGGAGCAAACACGCGAGCGGCGGAATTGGATCACGTGTTTACTTGCTGGGCGGCAATTTCTGTGTGCTTTTCGCCAGAGGTATTTGCTGTGCTGTTGTTAGCCCGCGACCTTAATTTGCAACGAGGGAGGAGCTACGTGCAAAGTCCAAGTGCGCGGATGGGAACTGCAGCCGCGGTGGCTGCGATTTACCACCACTTGCAGGAGCAGTACCTTCAAAAATGGGGCTCTGTCTCTCCTTCGAAATGTAGTTAGTTAATTGCCTTATTGTACGTGGCGAGACTCGGGCCATCAGGCCCGCTCTTCCGTCTAACCACGCAAATTTCGTTACGCTCCTTTCACCACCTAGCGGAGAAAGGAGGTATTATCTTGGGCGACGAAACTGGCGGATATCAATTTTGCTCAGAGACTTCTTTTAGGCTTGAGGATCTTTTACATGCAGTAAATCTACTAACGTGGGAGAGCCGGCTTTATTTCCCCTCCGAAGGGAGGCGAACGAAGGATTTTTTCGCCCTTCGATCTACGGCTTCGATTAGGTTTTAACCCGCAAACTCGGGTACAACAGTCCGGTACGCTGACCGTTATACCACCGAATCCGCACGTATATTATGAATTCGGAATATACACATAGGCTATCGGAACACGAGCTTGAAACACTTCATTGGGCACGTGAAAGGATCTTTCATCTCAGGTACAGGCACTGAGCAGCATAAAGAGATAGCACTCAATTCTGTGGTGGTAGCCGAGGTCTTGTGGTAATCCATTGTAGATATGGGGTTAATCAACTACAACAATAAATTATTTATCGCCATATATAAATTGTATATCGCTATATATAAATTGTATTCAATATTGTTTTGGTTGATTATCCCCATATCTATAGAGATTTTGCACTGGTCTACAGAGATTTTGCTACTTGAGAGGATTTAGTGTACCGACCCTATTTCAGATCTAAAATTCGTTTATTTTGTATCGTCACAATTTTAAGACAATAGCTTTTTTATCCCTTTATTTGCATCGTCTAATGATAATGAGATCAAATATATCTTTAATGATAATTGTAAATATCGTTGATGATTTTGTTAGTCCGTTGTTTTAACAGTTACTCGGCGAGTACTGATTCTTCCCTCTTGTTGATTTTCCCCGTAGCTCCTGCTGTTATGTAATTTTAAAAAGCAACAGAAGAGACATTTTGTAAGGTGTTCTAGTCCCTTGTAAAACAGAATTTATGTAAATATAAATTCACTAATTTACATCTTATTCTAAATGATTTTATGCTCCACATGCCAAGATAAATTTGTAAATTTTATTTAAATTGTAAATTAAAATAAATAAGAATATAGTTAAAAAACACGCCACACACAAAAAATACTATGTAAAAGTAGTTATACATAATCGGCGTTTGCTATCAATCTCTAGGCCCACAACCTATTTTTGATAGGCTCTGGTTTTAATAGCTTGGCCTTGTATGGAGAAAGGATTCGCTCTGTTTCACCATAAGACCGCCGTTCCAGCCAATCTGTAGGCCATTTCAGACCAACATCCTCAGAGTTCGTTGCTATAAAAGTAGTAAGAATTTATTTTGTTTTTCAAGCATGAATTCGGTCTTGAGCTGTCGAGTAAAGGAAATCTGTTCTCTTGAATTAGACTTAATGCGCTGATGGTTTTATTCTGAGAGCAAATTGTTTTATGAAGTAGAGTATCAACTTGCAGAAAATAAAGAAGAAATTTTTCTTCCCGCTGACCACATAATGCTTCCAAATTCAAGAGTATTTGACCTGCATTATTTAGAAGAGATATAATCTCTGTATTGAACTTTGATGATGGAGTTGATGTTTCGTTAGCGCTATTATTATTATTATTATTATTATTATTATTATTATTATTATTATTATTTGCAAAAGCCATGGGCGTGGTTGTGGAGGTGGGAGGGGCAGAAATTGAGGGCTAAACCCAATTCCCACTCGCGCGCTGCGGTGCACCGCTTCATAACGAGCGGATTAATCCCAGTTCATTCGCATCGCTGCACCGACACTTCCCCCTCCCCACACACAGAGCGTGGGCCAGCGGGGACGAGCCACGACGCAAACTGGAAGACTTTTCAAGGGCGGGGATGTGGGGGGGACTTGATCGGAAGCACAGGCACTCAGGAGTGAGGAGAAAAGGAGGACGTGAAGAGGAGAGGGGAGAAGGAATGGGAAGGAGAAGAGTTGGTGAGATATGATACGAAAATTGAGCAGAATATAGAGAATAAAAAAAGAAAGAGAAGGAAGGGAGCAGAGAGATAGAGAGAGAAAGAGAACTGATGAGGGGGCAAAGAATGGAGCCCAAAGGCCGCAGAGAAGGTAGGTCCCTGTGGCCGCCGGCGAGCCCGCCCCCGCTGCTCGGGCCGTGTCGCCCCCTGCGCCGGCCCCGCCCCTCACAGCCACCCCAACACCTCAGATGTAGGGATCTTGGTCCTTCCTTTCTTCCTTTGCGAAAAATGCTTCTTATACCGAACATCTGCCTCAGTAATAGTATTCATTGTCTGTAATAAATATATATATATATATATATATATATATATATATATATATATATACATACACATATACATATATTAAAAATAGATTCCACTGAGACAACATCATTTGTTGCAATTCTGCTGGTATTTATCTTTATATAACATGATTTATTCAAGAATTCTGTTTACAACGTTTAGGAGCTCTATCATGAGATAAAATATCAATCACTAAAAGAAAAATAAAAGAAAATATATGACAGATGGCAGTTAAATTATAATAAAATCATTTTTTACATTAACACATATTTCATGGTTAGGCAAGCAGAAGGCACAAGATCAGGTAGCTTACCTGAATTCATGCATGCAAGCCACTCTTAATGACGCAAACCCAAACAACTGATCCTACGCCACAACATTCATAAATAATAAATTCAATTATTTTTACCTTCTAAGAACCACATCAAAAGTCAGAGAGCATCAACAAATGAGAAAAGTAAATATGGTTCCAAAGAGATGACAGAATCTTTCAGTTATACTATGTACCATTAGCACGCACGAACAATATTTAGATATTGAAAATATCCGAAATATCATTAACTTTATCTTTCTGTATTATCAAGAAAATATCAACCTACATATCGTGTATAAAAGTGAATATGTGCTTGAGGTAAAATGAAACACTGCATTTTCCCCATAATTTCTGAAAAGAAGGAACTAATCGATCCACCTATTGGCGTGCCTTCTTTTTGTTTATAAATCAATTTGTCAAACGTAAATTCAGTATTCGACAATAAACATCGAACTAAAGTGATAAATTCCTGTTTAGATATACACATATTCCCATGTCCATCAAGAGCTTCAGACAAGCACTCAATAATACTAAGGTGCGGAATATTGGGAACATTCCAATGACATCTACGAGGCTAAAATATGGTTATTGAATATTATAATGTCATTCAAGTGAGACACTAATTCCCTAGTGTTCAGGACAACATCGTTAATTCCGGTCAAATAAAGGTTTTAGAATTGTTTTTTGAGAATTTACGTACCTCATACTGAGATGTACCATTACTGGATACCACCGGTCTCATTGGTAGATCCCTTTTATGAATTTTAACCAAGCGATATGTTCTAGATATGTTGCCAGTGTTAGGATAAATTCTGTGATGTAAATAGTCACCGATGTATTTGTATTTCCTCCATCTCTTAAATTATTTCTTGTAAATCCCTAATAAAACAATTAATCCTAGATTTGGGGACCTGAACATATTTAGTTGGATCATTACATTTGCAATTAACCTTCTTTCACATATTCTTCGCGGTCCATGGCACAACCCTTATTAGAATTTATAACAAGTGTATCACCATCGTCCTTACAAAATTGTCTCGTTAATTTTAAATTCTTATGTATTGATATAGAGAATGCCTATTTTTGATGAATGAATATCTCTAGTGAGCTAATGAATTCACTCAATTGATATGAAACATCACTGGGAACACTTCTTATAGAGAACTCAAATCTTTAATGATATTTACTATCACACTGGGTTTCTGTCTATCAGTAACAGGAAAACTGAATTTAGGACCTAAGTTAATCGTATCAACAACGTACTCAGAAATATCTTTGTAAGTTCTAAACCATTTCATATTTCACTAGTTATTTATCGCAATTATTAGTGTTATTGAAATTTATCCGAATCATAATTTAATAAAACAATAATTTCCTTTTCTGTTTATCGTAGGATTGATAATCTTTGTAGTCATTGAACTTCAATGAACCATTTCATTTAATAAATCGTGGAATGATACAATGCCGTTTACAATGCATTAAAAACGCTAAATGTGCCCCCATAACTTCTACCTTCTGCTTACTTCATCCATTCTACTAAATTTCTAATAAATTGTTGCCCAGAAGAAGTGAGTGAAGATAGTGTTGCAGTTACAGAACCTCGTGCTAATTATTTATTAGTAATAGTATTGATTGTCTGAATATTTGAATAAATCATGTTAATTAAGATAAATACCTGTAGGTTTGTAATAAATTGAATATACGGAACTCTACCTGTTAACGAGTTGGTGCGTCGAAAATATTAGGATCTTTATGTGAATCAAAGTAGAAATGACTGGGATTTTATTAAGAGTGGAAGTAGCTCTGACCTCTGCCGTTTAATTTTGTTACACTATTGCATTTAAATTGATGAAGTCCACCCGATTGAGTGCTCGCCATGGCATTCAGAAAACGCAAGTTTTCCCGTGTATTCTCCAATTATGGTATTTAAATCAGTCATCTGTCCGAAGCTCTCGCTTGTGCGCCTGCGCTGTCCGGTGCCAGAAGTCCCTCCCCTCCCCCATCCTCTGGTGCGCGCCCGCAGCCCCCGCACTACGCCGAGCGATGAGGGGCCGCGATGTGGCCCTTGCGGAGCACCCCGCACCGCCTCGCCCCGCCCTCCCTGCACTGGATCACACAATTATTGGCTTCTAATTATACAATAACGGTAATAATATACACCACTTGATATGGTAAACACTGCAATGACAGCTCGCCGCACCAAATATACAGTAGAATGACAAAAACAACAAAGATTTTTACATAAAACAGAAACATACAAGTAACGTGTACTCTGTCTAAATTATCATTTTTTATTTCACGAAAGTTCATACACTCATACATTTTGCTAATCATTCGAATAAATAATTTTGATAATTGTGATTAACACTGTCATCTCTATCCACGCATATTCATTCCTCCATTAGCAACTATTTTAATATAATTTCAGGACACACGTTGTAACTACGTGACATTGCCTGTGTGTGGTGAAAGATATAAAAAAGATAGTTTCAATTCATTTAATGGTAATAGAAGTATATTTTCGTTAAATTATATCCAATCATGAATCGGCATAAGCAAGTGCATTCCTTTCCCATTTGTGAGACACCAACGCTCTTTGAGGGTTACAAAATTGCCATTTGTAACGTTATGTAGCAAAACTCGTGATATTCTGGTTACGGAATTGAAGCGGCAAACATTGCACTAAATGGCGCGAGGCAATTATTTCTTAAGGGATCTTCCAACGCGTCCTGCTAATGACAGAATAATTAACGAAGGTTTTGCGTTGTGTGAACCCTAGTTACTTGTCAAATTATAGTTAATTGTAGGTTTTATCTTTAAAATGCGAGAAATATAACTTTCATAGGTTATTATTCTATCCATTAAAGTGCTGGAAACTTTCGTTTCTACCACTTCCTTCTATGCTTTCTAACCGCTTGTTTAAAGGAATTATGAGAAGAAAGTTAAATTCTTGAAACATTCAGAACCTCAAACGTTTTGTCTATTTGCTTGAAAATCGAGCGAAACTGAGCACTTTTGGGGCGAGGAGGGAAGGAACTTCTTCCAACACAAGCCGGATTCGATTGTTGGTATTTGCATGGAATGAAACATAGATTGCTTGTATTTGCAATGGAAGCGCAGGCTATGCTTCCATTGCATTGTCCAATCAGACTGTGTCAGTTCGCAACGAGCCTGTGGACGGTACCTATTTGCTTGCAATGCCGTGAGTATGAGGTTGTGAGATCAACATGGCCGTGTTCCTGTAGCTCACCGAAGCAGTCCATTATCGAATTTATAGAACTTCCTCAGTAGTGGTTGTCTTTGGGAGGTGAAGAGTAAAGGCTTTTCAGATCGGAATATAAAAGTTGTTTCTACAAGAAAATGATTGGCGTATTTGAGTCCATTTCATGCCGACCATTGAGACCTCTCAAAATTTTCATTAGATAGGCATCCGCAGGTGTGTGTGTGTGTGTGGGGGGGGGGTCGCGGCTCCTCTGAACATTTTTAAAGGGTCTCCATAGCCTTACATAATTAACATCAGTAATGAAACATTTCATTTCTTAAATAAGTCAATCCTTATATCTCCCATTTTGAACCTGACTGTTTGGGGGAATTGTCCTCCATACGGAGAAGAAGCTCTCCAAGCCATGTGGTAACCCTGAATATGAGTGAAGAGAAAATTAATTGTATTTGTCAATTGCATTATATATTTTTCCATTTTCTTCTGCTCGTATTTTATTTATTCTGAAATAAAATACCATACGTAAAAAAAGTTTAATGGAAAGGGGTCCTTGAATACATTAGACCCATCCCCTTGGTTTAAGCTCCTCGAGCCTATGCTTCATTAAATTTACGTGTGAATGAACGTTTCGTGCATGCAGTCACATTTTATACCACTTCGACCAGAGGTACTATTTATTAAGGGTTATCAATTCGTCCTTTTGAGTCTGTACAAGTTGTTTCTAAATGAATGGCATTCCCAGATGGGACGATTCCAACGCAGACTGGACAGTCTTTGTATGACGTGCCAGGCTGTTGGTGTAGCTCGCGCCATCTGCATCGTCTTCGCTTCGTCCTCGTTGTGGCAGCGCGCCCCCTGCCCTCCCAGGGCCCGCTGGGAAGGCGCCACTTTGTCTAATCGGCGGCCGACAGAGCAGCAGGGGTGGGAGGGGGGCGATGGCCACTTAAGGAGATGAGCTCAGGTCGACGGCAGCGCTCCCTCCCCCACCCCCTCCGGTCAAGGCACGGACATCCCTCGGCCTTTGCGTCCTCCGCTTTTACCTCTCCACTCCCCGCCTCCCACCCCAGCTCACCTGCCTCGACATTCACTGTCAATATCTTCACCGCTTCACCTTCATTTTCCCTCGTGTAGACCGTTTCTCTCTGTCCTGTATTTATCCTCTCGAAGAAGCTCTCGGTTGCGAGTCCAATTGAGAGAAGATTTCTCATTTCTCTGCCGCCCAGTTCATTGGCTGCCCCTGCACCTCCGCTAAGGATGTCATTCGCTTTACCTCTCCCCCCCTTCAGCTACTCACTGCGAAACCCTCCGCTTCCGGCCGACCTTCCCGGCGAGACCCCAACGCATCGCTTCCCTTCACTTCCCTCTCTCCCTCATCCTCCCTTGACTTCGGCGTTCGCCTTGACCTCCATCAATTCCTTCCATTTTGACACCTCCACTTGGATATTGAGTGCTTACATTTCGCCAGTACGTGCACTCCAATTCCAAATAAATTTACTTTCCCTTCCCTGGAAACAGTTACCTGATGAAGCGACGTTTTAATGTTCTTTTACGCCCACTTTACTCGCGATTACTAGACGGCGCGTTTTAGCTTATTTGAATATTTTGCATTTTTTTTACTTTATCGTAGAACCAGGTTCCTTCGACTTTTAGGCAGAAGGTTTTAATTTATTTATTACATATTTTAAAGTCAACATAAAATACAACCTTGAGAGTTTTAAACCAGGAATTATTGTACCGCCAGCTTCGTGTCTGTAACCACGCACTAAATTAGTTTTACTTACTAAACTCACAAACAATAATTTAAGTATCATTTTTAAGGATTAATATATTTTGAAAAGTACACTTACTGTTTTTACTTTCTACTATACATATGTATGTATGGAGTAAGATACGTAGTATAGAAAAAGTTTCGTAATGCTGCGGAAAATCGATTTTAATATTTCAAAGAAAATACACGATTTGGGGTCCCCGTCTGTGCGTGTCTGTCTCTGTCAACACTAGATGCGCCTGAACTATCTGTACGATATTTTCCCAATTGAAGAATCCGCTATTGATCTTGCTCTAGTAGAAGCTTTAAAAGTTTGAAAAACATTCTTTAATTTTGGGGCTGTTTTACATGAAGCCCATCTCCCAGATCTTTTAAAAAATTTCTGAAAAACGACACCAAATTTTCTTTAAAGAATTTATTGCTCTTCACTTTTAAAAGAATAGTTAAATACACTTATAAAGGTGCATATGTCCGATTTTCACGGTTAACTCTTAAATTTTCAAAAATGGGAGAAGTTTGAATTTTTTCGGTGTCTTTTTGCAACTATAAAATTCAAGACAAATTTTTCCTTGAAATGAAATTTGTTGTCCATAATTAGTTTTTTCATTATGCTCCTGCACATTTTTTGAAAATTTTAGTAGTTTTCGTGCAATAGTGGTGATTTAATTTTAAAAAAATACAAAAAAAATTTTTTTCCAAAAATTTCCCAAATTTTTCTTTAAATTTTTGGTGAGATTAGTGCCAAACTAACCCTAAACGATGACATAAACGTCATATTGCTCTATTCTTTTGTTTTTTCAAAAATTACAAATATGTAATTTTCTTGATTTGCTGTGATGTTAATATTTACAATAGAGACGATTTCGTTACTTATTGTATTTATGCGTACATGTGCTTTAAATAATGTCATATAGAGTTTCTTGAAATCTCAACAGATTTCCGTGAAAAGAGCTCAAAATTTCGCATTTTTAGAAACTTTTTCCGCTCAAACGTCATTTTTTCAAAAATGGCTCCAAATTTTTCCTTCAAACTTTTGCAACGGATACTGTAAGGCACTGTTTAATATGACGTAAAGTTAATTTTTGTTTATTCTTTTGTTTTTTAAAACACATAAATGTAAGTATTAAAAAATGTCTCACCTCGTTAATATGCACATTTCCTCGATTTATATACATTATTTCATTTGTGAGTGGAGTCTTGAATGTCTTTAAATGACGTTTTTTAAATACTCAATAATTTTATTTTCGATTTGAAGTAATGTTTATCGCCATTTTCTTAAACGGCTTCACATTTTTACGAAAATTTCTTTTAGAAAAGTTTTATTTTCTTTAACATTCTGAAGGTATATTTCGGTTTTACTATTACGAAACCGAAAAATTGAGAAAATGCCAAAAAAACTCTTGGTGACGACAGATGGCAGCTGGCAAGAGGTTGGGGCCATACCGTAAAGTCAGTCCGCACCAAGGAAATTAGAAAATTTTACTACGAGAACGTCTGTGCCATTCTGTAGCACCTCTAGTTTAATAATCGTAAGAAATAATAGAAGCGCTTTCTGGATACTGGCATTCATTGCCTTGTGTGACCTCCAATGAGAAGTTAAGTATGGTGAAATCCACCTAAAAAGTTTTTATGTAAAATTTAAAAAAGTTTGAAATTTGATTTTAAGTCAACCGTCTTTCGTTGCCTACCAATCTAAGAAAGCAGAGCCGCCTGGAGAACCAAGGCCGCTAAGGCTGAAGAGCCGTAGCTCTCTTGTGCTTGAAGGGTCGCGACTCTTGCCGTTTTAGTCATAATTTTCGAGAAAAAAATAACAAAAAATTACGCCTCTGGAAATGTATTTTACTAAGGTAATAAAACCGTGTTTCTCATTAAATGCGAAACATATTGACTCAATAATCAATTGAAATACAAACAAATATTTCTGATCAATATGAACCTCTCAGGAGTAAATATGGTATCTGATATATTGCGTTTCATTGGAAAATGGAAAGAGACCGACGTTTACGGGGAACGAGCTGACTCACACATAGAACAATCTACACATGCAGGGACGTACCAGCAATTCGTTTCCTTTGGCTACGCGTTCTGGAATCCACTTCGAATATAGAAGGAGGTCCTCCCCTACATAAAAGCTAAGAATCTCTTTCTTCCAAAATATTAAAAAATATTTTGAAATCGGAAAAACTTGGGACACGTTTTCTCAATTTTCTTGACATGAGAAATCTGGCGTTTGACGGGTTTCTGAAATAAACGATTCAATCATGATAGGAGTGACATTTTATTTCGCGACTAAGAAATGTGACAGGAAGCCCAAAGGCCTAGTACACTATTTTTCAGACAGTCGTATTTTAATTCATGCACACATGACATTAAGGTTCTATTTTTAATATTTTTTATATTATTTATTGTTTTTTTACATACCGGAGACACTATTTTCAACGAATACTTAAGAGAAAACACAGCCATTGATCATACAAAATGGATGAAAAATAGAAATGAATATTTTTAGGTACGGATTTCAGAGAACAAGCATTGAGAAAATGGGAAGACGGGCAAAAATAGAACAATTATAAGCAGAGACAAGGAAGATAAATAACAAATGCAGGATAAGAATTCAAAATACACGTACTGCAATATTACAAAGTAACCAAAACACACAGAGGCAAACCAAAATTCTAAAATATCAAACCGGAAATCATCAGAGCAAAATTCCGGTGTGGAAATGGGATATTAGGAAACATCTTTTAAAAGACAGATGGCAAAATCATCAGAATGTGCTGGCAAGAAGAAGAAACAATGCAGCATGTAATTAAATGGTGCAAGAAGGAAAGCGGAAAAAATTTGGACTTACAGGAGAAAGAAGAAATAAAATAGGGAAACTTAAATGAAAATCATTCTGTCTTGAATTCATTGATAAGATATCCAGAGTATTCACGAGCTTTAGCCTTACAATATTCTTCGTTCGTAAGTAGTACGCGAGAAAGTAAAATAATTAAAAGATAATATGATACTGTTAGCATAACATAATAAAAGAGAAAAGATAATATGATACTGATACGCAAACAAATGCAAATATATCATAAAATGTATAATAGTAATTATTAAACACTATGGTATTGAAATATTCTACAAATATATATTAGTGTTAAATACGGCGAACGAAAAGAAGCCGTCATTATCGCCTCTTGTTGTCAGTGAGTCATTATAACAATAAGGTGCAACAGCCAGCAATGACCCTTCATCTATTCGTTTTCGCATTTAACACAATGAAAGGACGCAATTTAAAATGAAACTGCATAAAAATAATAAATAAAAATATGAAATCGTCTCCTGTATTATTTTAGTAGTATACATACATTACACGGCTGTTACACGGCTTCTACAGACTTTATAAATAAAGTCTCTGAAGGAAGATGATTTCACTGAGATGTGACGGATTGCACTTTGAATTTAAAAGTATGAAGGAAATGTTTAATAACACGCATTTAAATATTCGTGTCAAATGCAACCCGCAGCACGCGGCCTTTTTTTCTATATCCTTAAAAAAACCTCTAAACGACGCGTTTCAGGGCCTTAAAATTTTTAGGCCAGAGACTTAAAAAACGTTTCTCACACCGTAACTACAGAATGAGATAATTTTCATCATTCTATTACATTTTTTCCTGGGTAGAAGCTATTCTATCCCACCTGTTCAGAGTCTGTAGAATCTGCAACTGTAAGTGAAATTAAACTAAGTACTTGATATTATAAACAATTGAATTCCACGATTGTACCTGTATACAAAGAATAGTTGTGTTGACAAAGATTTATTTTATTGTTATTAATTACCAGGAAACATACAGAACAAGTCACTGAGGATAAAAGGGTTTTGAAGAGAAAGATATATTACAGGCTTAATATGGAAATGCAAAAAATTCGAAAGAGGGTGGGGTTTACCATCGAGGCTCTCACAGGTACGCTAGTATGAAATAATATACAAATTCTAACATACGGAGCTTCCAACGGCCTCAAAACACAAAATGCGCCCCCGAGTGACTCGAAAACCAGGATCATTTGCTCAACGGTGTTGAAGAGCTAACGGTATTGCGAATGATCCAACACAGTTTGTCAATTATGTCTGTAGATTAACAGAAAATTTCGAAAGTAGGCAAAAATGTCAGAGCTGGTGGTGATGGGTTCATATTTATTGGGTTGGTGATGGGAGCTGGTGCTGACGGGTTCATATTTATTGATAACTGCCCTTTTACTTGTACTACAGCTCACTTCCTAATTGCCTTTGTATTGCTTTGCTTTGACTTACGGCCGTTCTGATTTCCTCGCAGTTTTGCCACATCGGTAGGAGCGAATGCGAGTCCCTCTCTCACATAATTTGTGGCATGACACATAACACAGACAATTGTCAGGTACTCCCCTTCCTATAGTATAATGTAGGGAAAAATAAAAGTTTCTATTGAATATTGTGAATTTCTTCACATTGTGACGTTTAAAGAATACTAAAGCGGTCTGTCGCCGTTTGCTAGGGAACTACGGCAACATTTGCATAATATTGATCAGAGAAAACACGAAATACTTCCCATTACAGCAACTGGCCGCTAGAATTCTTCTGTGAGTGGGTAGTGTGGAAAAGGAAACGTTGAACCCAGTTATGTGGTTTTTGTGAAATGCACCCCACCGTCAGGACTGAAATCCTAGGACATCCTTGAAAGGGACAGTCTTGAGTCCTCTCAGCTGGTAGGTCTATTGAAATTATTTCTATTTTGAGTTTCCATCCACAAATCCGTATATTGGGAGTGAAGAACTTTATAGCGAAGTTTTGAAGAGCTCTCGCCAAGAACAGTAACAGGAAGAGTGTCGGAGTCAGCCGAGTGACGATGGTCGAGCTGTGGTTTCCGGCATCATGCTGTGACCTTCTGAGCTCTCCCGCTCCCGGACAACGAAGCACCAACAGGTTCATTGGATGCGTGAGGGTCCTTCCTTCCGGCAGCCTGTCGGCGCATGCGCAGCGCCCCCTGCGCCCCTGTGATGCTGCCAGCGCTCGCTGCGGAGAGGACGTTCCCTACAGCACCGCTCCACAAAGCGTTTCTCTGGCGGCCCGAAAGTAAAAAGGTTCCATCGGCATCGCAGTGAATTTTACAGGAGAGCATTTCAAAGTTTTGGCCCTCTCTAGAACAAAATCTCTTTTATTAAATGTACACAAACTTTGATAATGTACTTGACACCCAAGCACTAAACTGTATGTTGATAATTTTTCCTAAAGCATTGTAGCTTTGGTAGAAACCAAGCTCCTATTTTTACTGATAGAACTTTTTACTCTCAATATGTATTTTCAAGTTCGAGCAAAAGTTCTACTGTCGATTATGTGCCTCGAATGGGTGATACGAATGCCTCGATGGGCGATCAACTGAAGAAACATCTCCTCGCTCTGATAGTAAATGACGTCGACCTTCGAAAGTGCACGATTTACTTGCCTTTATTTGATACAGAAAGTTACTTTGGAAGCTCAGGTTAATATTATGATAGTTACTACAGTATATGCTTTTAATGAAAAATTTTATTATTCTTCCAATGATTTACAATCATCATTAAATATAATGTAGTATTCCAACACTAAAATGAAAATACGAATGCTTTCTAAATTAACACCTCTTTCAGATTACGTTTATTCTCGATTTTAAAGCTCTTTGTAACGCGAAGGGAATGAAATAAAAGCTGAATTAAATGAATAAAGAGTAATATGGTCATTTATTCCTTAAGCAGTCATGGAGCAGATTTTGTCTCTTTATTTCATAATTATATTTAAATTTAATTTTTGTTGACGTCAACAAATTAATTTTCTAATTTTTAAGATATCCGCATTTCTAATTCTATTCACATAGCCAGGATAATCTAGGCATATTTTAAAAATTGTTACCTAATATTCAAACTGATAGACGGATAAAAAAATTTTTAATTTTTATCAATTTATATACATTTGTTAGTTCGATTAAACTTTCCATCAATAATTCGTAAATAGTGCCAAAGAAACGATTGGTTCAGCGGTGAATATATTCAGATTTAAACCTAGTGACACTTCGAGGTCAAGGGCTAGAAGAAAAGAGCACTGTCATTCAATCGGGAAACTTCAGTACCAAAAATTTAAATCGTAGTTCCCCCTCTGGCATTAGGGGCAGCCAAATGGTAGTTCCTCCTCTCCGTCCAGATCGTGACCTTGAAGTGTCACTAAGTTTAAATCGGAGTATATACACTTTTCTTGAACTGGGGAAGATGCTCACTAGTCTTGGTTAGGGTTCCCGCCGTTGGTCGCTGCATGTAGTGTCTTCGCGTGTATAGCGCAGTCATTGTGACTAATCCAAATAATGAACGTTCCCTCGGGGCACTAGGAAATTTGCATTTTCTTTGTCGGAAAATCACATTACAAGGTATCACTGCTGGATATTGCAACATAGCTAACTTTCCGCAACTAACGGGCATCTTAAAAATGAATATTCTTAGTCGCGAAGTGGTCAACAAAATGTCTAAAGGTTTTTGAACGTACAAATATAATTCGCATAAAGTTTCGCGGGTAAAAAGAATCAATCTGAATATTTTGGAGACTTACAGAATGCGTGGATTTACAATTGCGTTACTATATTTTTATAGTTATATTTGGATTGCATAGGTGGATTATATTATATATAGCACAGCCGTCGAAAGATACTACTCTTTAAAAACTTATGTTAAAGAAATTAATACATTTTCTCGTATGAAAAATGTTCACTTCTGTACTACTGTTCAGCAACATGACTGTAATATAGATTATAATTTTTAACTACATACAATGTGGAGTAGAACACAATAAGAACATACAGGGCAATTTTAACATTGATTCATGAGCAGTTTGGAAAATTATTTTCCACACAATTTTTCGTCGTGATTCTATTCACATATCCTGTGAGGAATCGATTGACACTTCGTTCCAGGAACCGGTTCCATTATTAACCTGCCGTTTCGGCGGCGGAACATTCGGGGTCGATCCATCAAAACGCCGAAGGGGCTTCCACACGTGGCGTTCCTCAGGGGCCGTCGGTCAGACCGCTACTATTCTCTTTGTGGCCGCCACTGAAACACCTTTTTACGGCGTCGGGGCGTTTCTGGCGTGTCATAGAGCGTTACGAGCTAATAACGGGGGATGACGATATTCTTCGGCGCTCGATCTAAACGCAGTGTTTCTGCACGCTGCCGCCCGGGCAGCGCCACCTTCGGCTTCTTTGGAACAGTTGCAGCCATGAAGCTAGAGCTGCTACAGAATGCAAAGTGTCGTTTTGCCAATATCTTTTTTATGGAGATTAGCCCCGTCTGTTCTGCACTATTTGCATCATTGCTTTAAAGGTGGTGATAGTAAAGTCATATTTGATTTAAACTTTGGACTACCAGTCACTGGACTGCTTTGAATAAAATAAGCCCGACTCTACGCGTGTGCAATCATACTGATGCTACAGCCCGTTTGTTAACATTGGCGTAGAGCCATTGCAACTAAATGAGACAAAAGATTAAATTAGTAATGACATATTACGTACTTTTCAAGATTATACACGTGCGCAAACCTCTTGCATCCATTATGTCTGTCTTGCCACACCCGTCTATCTTGTTGTAGTTCCAATTTATTTTTGACGACATAATACCATCTCCTCTGGGGTCGTCCTTTCTTTCCCCAACTGTTTCTCGGGTTCCAGAGCAAAGCCTTATGAGATCATCAGGCTGAATTGCAAAGTCACCATGATCACTACATTGATATGCAATTTCATGGACACCGAAAGTCTTCACTTCCCTTTTTGTTTTTCATTTTCTCACATCTGGTTTTAGTTACATAAGAAACACCATCATTGGGCTTTGAAATCTTTTTAGCTTTGAATGCAGTTGTTGAACACACAAAAAATATGTTTGTTAATAATTCTGTAATGCAAGGATTCCTGATTGATAATTTGATTGTTTATTGTCTTTATTATCTTAGAAATATGAAGGAGAGTTGGGGCTGCAAACTCACGATGCATATATATTGCACAATCTGAACCCAAATTCCTAAAAGGCTAGAAGAAATGCAATTTTGCAGAGTGAGAATATAAAAATAATTGAAAGGCACAAAGATTGAAAAATGAGATAAAATCTTGAAAGAGATAATATACAGTCGGCATTAAAAATTTCATTAGTGCTGCAAGTTTTAAAAGAGGGAAACATCGTCTCTAGTGCAGAAACTATTAGATCCGTCAACCAACCATAAAAGAAGAAAGATTAATAATCAGTGCCTAGCTGAAATACAGCAATGGAAAAGTGGAAAAACTGTCGAAAGTTTACATTGAAAAGAAGGCAATAGGTCTAGCCACGAACACACATTTAACCCTTCAGGCATGACGACGTCATATGCTGTTCATGGTTTTTAATACGTTACCAGGGTTTCTCGATAAATTTCGCAAAGTAATCGCTAGCTAGCAGTTTAATATAGTATCTTAGCTTCTTGTATTTCGATTTTCACATTTTTCACAACCGCCGTTGATTTTTTATGAAGGATAGTGTGGTTGCTGACGTAGAATTTTCTGTGGTAGTCCTACAATTAAGGGATTGACAAAAATTGTCCAGACGTAAATTCAAGTAATAAAACGAGAAGTTTGTCTAAGGAAGTGAGTAGTGTACAGTAACAACAATAACAAAAAAGAAATACTGTTGCAAAATTTGCCGTGGAAATCCACTTTCTTGTATTATTTTTTGTTTGAAGTTCTTCGCGCTCGGAAAGATATGGCTTGTTTATTTTTTAGGTTAATGTGTATATTATTTGTGATATTCAATGAACTAATGATAGAACATACTTTCCTCTATATATCCTAATTTTTTCAGACATTTTCTTTAATAGCGTAGAAGATATATAATTTTACTCTAGATAAAAACGGAATTGTAACTCGGGGAAATTTAAAAGCCACGCTGCAGCAGCTGACGGTGAAAGTCGCACTTGGAAGGGTAAACAATTCCAGGTAATAGAAAAATAACACACGGAAGATATGTCAAGTAAATGGAGTGTTGCACTAATAATACGAACCTCAGAATACCATGCTGATATTTTGTTTTTGAATTAAATATCAACAGTTGCTGCTGATAAACTTCCTGGAATTGCATAAAAACTTCCTGGAATTGTCCATTCGATTCTGCGCTCACACACTCCCACAAATACAACAAATCTTATCAACGGATGACCAAACAGTTGCTTCCCTAAAATGTGGCAATGCATACTGAACGTAGGCTATGGAGTGGATGTTATGTTGTAATTAACATTCCCAAATACATCGATGCATTGTTTCAACCACTCACAGTAGATTATTTTTTGTATTGTAGTCAAAATTGTAGGTGACATTTCGTCCATATTTGGTGTAGATAGTAAATGTATACACGGCCCTACTGGGATAAAAACATTTGTTGGTAATGTGTTTTATGTCATAGACAGTCGACGAAAGAAGTAGGACGCAATCAACAACCACGTAGAAAAGAGACGTTGTGAAATGAATGCGTAAATAATTGATAGAGAATTTGTCGGAGTGGCGTAACCCAGTGAAGGATTTGAAAGTTAGAAATGAAATATAATATTGGCGGTATATTCTAAAACAATAATGCGGACTATAATATATGGGAGATTCGATATAAAGTGTACATGTAGAATTGGACAAAGAGAAATGTCTTGTGACTGTTTGAAAGATAAGAAGGTAAACCTAGGTACTGTTCTTAAAGTTTGTTGAATAAATTGAATGTATGGTTTTTGCATTTGAAATAGTAATTTTGATTTTACATTTTTATTTATATTTCAGTAGGTTACCATATTCAAATCTACAGTGTAAGCCATAGAATCATGGACCCTAAATAAACAATAAAACTGGTATTTTTGTTTTCCTCATAATTTGTGTGGCAATGTAAAACTGCCTCAGTATTAACACGATATTTATTTTATAAATACTGATCTACACATTTAAACATTGTTTCTTAAAAATTATTTTCTCATATCCAAAATAGACTCTGCAAGTAAATGTATATAGTGATAATTGCAGAAATGTTTTAAAGAAGAAAAATCTGGTGTAGAAGATTTATTGGTTTCTTCAGTTATCACGTGTAGGCACTCGAAGCAGCTTTCTTGATCCGGAAGACCAAGAAGGCTCAGCTCGCCATTTCTGCGGCATCCTTGCGCCACAGCCAAGCATACCTGCAACAACAGACAACACCGTTAAGAAAGCTGCATCTCTCCATCACATTGGCAATCGGTCAATCACAGCTCGTTTGTATGCCAACCCCCAAATGAGAGAAGCATTTCTGTTGGCTGTTCCACTTGTCACGTCGGAGTGACGAGGTGCCATCTCCGAGTTTTGGACACTTCTGACGATGGAAGGGGAACCCGCAACGGGCCGTGGCTAAGGGCAGAATGAGGGATGGGTGGCCAAGGAACGACGCGTGCGGGACCGAGGCTTGCTTTTCAGGAAGTGCTCTGGCATTTTCCAGGTAGAGGTCAAAGGAAACCACGGATATGTCTGATCGCAAGTTTCATTAAGAAAATTGTCTGCTTTGACATAGGTATTCAGCTGGTGACGCAAATTTTCCCCAAAAAATATCAGATTTTGCAAACGGTCATAAGAACTTAGGAGAAATTGTATATTGTTATTGTTTTTATTTTATTATTATTATTATTTATTATTATTATCAGTAATCAATGCATCAAATAATACAACCACAACACAAAACCACATTTCAAACAAAACGTTTGTTTCGTATTTCACTATTCTCATGCCACATACTTGCTCGACACCTTTTCCTTTTTCTCTTATCCATTTTACAAACTGAACTTTGTACTTCACAACGTTGTATTTGCATTACGGTCCTCCAGATGTTCATTCACATTCATTCCTTGCTATAAAAGGAAATGCATATAACATACAGGTATGGTGTAAAATGTAGTCGTACAAATGGATGAACACACCTACTAAATTCAAAAGTCAAAACGATTCACTGGCTCGATAATTAACTTCTGCCCCTACCCCTTACTTCAAAACAAAAAAAAGAAGAGAAACCGCAACTCGAATCAAGAAAAGAACTTCTATGGTCACCGTCAAGTGGCATCGTCTTATGTCATGCGACACACACTTTCCCTGGCCAAAAGTTTTTGCAACAACTTCCTTTGCAACCGAACGCTCGCCCCCTTAAAAATTGAATAAAGCTATGCTTTCCACCGCCTCGAGATAACTTTTCCGAAGAGGAGAGAGGTGATAACTTTCGCGGTGGTTCGATTCGCAGCGCCACAAAAGAGCACTTAAGCGGAGAGACGATAATTGCAAAATCTACAATATACCTAACGAGGCGAAAAAGAGAAGAACTTATCGCGAGCGAGGCCCTAATTCGAACACATTTCACGCGATATCGGCGCAACGGAAGCGCGTCCGTGAAAATATTGGGAGCGACGACGTTAACGACTTTGCTAATGCGACGTCTTCCTGCTCCAATGGTCTTTCTCTCTTTTGGGGACCAAAAGATTTCGCAATATTCTGCCTTTCATTCCCTTTTTTAAAAGATTAGTATTTTCAGTACACACAGTACAAGCGATCAAACGAAACTCGTTGAAGCATAAAAACGTAGCTTTCGTTGCTCACAAAAAATGTGCTATTTCAGTATCAAATTAGAAACAATACAGATTTTTTAATTGTACAGTTGGTAAAATTATAATTATTTCTAAACCAACACCTACCCCACGAATTTACTTTTAATTACATGTATGTAGATAATTGCGTTCTATAACGTTACAGGAATTACACTTCTAGCAGAAATAATAAATATCGATCGCAATAAACAGAGGCCATTTTTACAAGCAGCGATGAAATTTTCAATTCGGCTTGCGGTTAGTGCATAAGTTTCTAAAGAAACACTTAAAAATCTCAATAATAGTGAGGTACTATGTACTAAAATTTTATTTATAAGTGGTGAGACAATTCAGTAGATGCCATGACCAATTTGTTTCTCAAAAATACGGTCTTGTTTACACGCATTTCAAATTCACTGCAAACCTTACTATGACTTTTCTTCTTCAAGGAAATACACGTGTTCTAATTAATAAATAGTCTAGATCCCCTTAGGTTTATTTGATATAAACGAATTGCAATATTTGCTCTAAAATTTACGATCAAGTAAAGAAAGGAAAATTAAGTACGAAGTCATCAAAGAACGTCAACATGGTCCGTATTGATGTACGACTAAAATTACTACTAAACTTCATGTTTGAACCAGACTATTCCAGAGATTTTTATATCTTCCAAATCAATCTTGTTCTTACATTAAATTGTTAGGTAACAGACATTGATTTGGGAGCAATTGTAAGAGTTCAAAGACGAATATTACACAAGCGGTGACAGCATGATTTACTGCGTGAATGATGAAATAAAGAAAAACATTTAGGACGTATTGATAAAGGATTTTCAATATTTCTTCTCGCAACACAAAGCACTGTCAGAATAGATTGATTATTATAAGTAAAACTAAATCGCAATATTGGGAAATTGCAAAACGTGCTAAGAAATCGAAGAGCCACCGAAACAAAGCACGGCCAGCGCCCCCTGGAGGCGCTTTCCCAGGCCCCCTTCCGCGGAGCAGAGGTTGCGGGGGAGGAGGCCGTGGCTGGGCGCGGAGCGGATTAAAAAGCGCGAGCAGCCGGGGCAGCGGAGCAGTTCGTCACGCGCTGATCCGAATGCGGCGCGCGTGCAGGCGCAGCTGGCGGCGCCCTCATACGCCCTCCGTGCCCCGCATGCGGATGGGCGCCCAACCCGGGACCCCGACCCGACGCATTTCCTTTCCGCATAAACGCCGTTACAGGCGTTTCTAGGAATAGTCGTTCAGCGCGAGGAGCAATAATACTCTTCACCTGTACTGAGGATTCGCAGCCTATCAATATGCACCGCACCTGAACTAGGCAAAGAGAACACGATTTGTTTAAATGTTTTTGTACTTTTTTGACGTTATGCATACGGTCTACTTTGACACTGCTCGTAAATCTACTTGGTATTCCCCAAATATTTTCAGAGATTTTGGGAATCACCTAGACTCCTTGTAATCAGAAATGGCAAGGAAGAAATTTACGTTCGTTCAATGCTATGTAGACAAATAAAAAATGGAGATTGGCACTGGGTTCAATAACAAAGCGAAGAAGGCGTAGAAGAAGGCGAGAGATCGCAATGTATTCATTCCTTAAATAGAATTCAGTAGCAGAGACAAACATGATGGTGGAATAGACTATGGGGCTCAATCCGGTTTAAAAGAAGTGTGTTTGGATTCAAAAGCAATGCATGATAAGTTTAAAATTAATAATAAGGCACAATTTTAAATAAACATCCTGGTTGTAACAACGTAACTGTAAAATAGTTGCAAATATTTCGAGTTTATTTATTGATCATAAGGTTTCTGTGGCAAAAACGATTGAATTCATCACTCATATTTATGATCTATATCTATGATAAAGTCAGGTTTTAAGACAGAAACACATTTCGTATGAAGGCAAAAATATTTCAAAAATGAAAAAAAAATGTGATTAAAGGAAACAATACTGGGAAACATTTTAAAAATAGACCTCAGCTTGCAGACTACAAACTATTCTTAATCTCCTGCTGACGGCACCGACAGGCAAACAAATTAATTAGTAGAATAGGAATTGCGCAACACCAGCAAACGAGTGGTTTCCTTTGGAAATACGGGTGCGGCTTCATTCGTAAATCCTTCGGCGCCGACAGCAGGCTCTCCCGGCGGACGCACGGCAACACTGGGGGTCCGAGCCGTGTTATCGCACCTAGACGAGCCCTTTCAATCGCCCTAAAGGTCTTTCACGAACGCTCACTCTCCCACTCGCCCCCAGCCTTCCACCCCCACACGGCGTCCTCCTCACTCGACCCTCCCCCTCCGGCCCTCTTCTTGCTCGTCCCTGCAGCCACTCCCATTCTCTCTCTCTCTCTCTCTCTCACTCGCCCCTTCACCTTCCGTCTCTCAATTGCTGCTCTGCGCAACCACTTCTCTTCGCGCTCCCACAACTCATCCTCTCTTCGGCCCCCCTTCCCCCCCAACACGTTCACTTCCTCCCTCTCCCCTCCACTTGCTCGCCCACGACCGCTTGATCTCCCTCCCGATATCTGTTTCCCGCTCTCCCACCTTCGTGGACGAGAAGGGGGGATGGGAGGGGAAGGGAAGGGATGATCAGTGCGACCAAGACGCACCCACCCACCAGCATCGCGACAGACGCGCGCCCCGCGGCGACAGCGCCAATTAGGGGCGTGGCGGCGGCGCGCACCTGCGCGGCAATTCCCCCCGTCCGCCCCGCCCACGCACGCCCTGGCGGCGACGCCGGGAATCGATCCGCAGCGGCTGTGGCCAGCGCCGCCCGGCGCCCCGGGCTCCACACGCACAGTGGACAGAGACCCGCAACTCCGGAGCTCCTTTTGTGCAAGGGGGAACACCAGGGGTTTTGATGATTGATTCTTCCGGTCTCGTCTTTTACTTCAGTCCGTCGTCCTCTGAGTGGAGCCTTGTTATGACATGGAGGTGGCGGTTGTCCTCCCCGTGAGGACGGGCAGAATCCACTCCGACTTACACGTCGGTTTGTGGCTGTTTGCTCCTGCAGGTAACTCACTCATCGACTCATTTCCCATCCTGGGACAAGCTCTAATCCCCACACTGCCCTCCCGTGTGGTAGTGTAGTGGATGGAAGGGAGCGTAAGGGGGTGGGGGAAAGAAGACTACTCCGGCGTTCGCCTGATACTCATCGGAGAAACTACAGAGAACTAGCGACCGGAGCAGCCGGCCACTGGAATTCTCCGCCAGACGGCTGCATTCAACATGGCTGTGCAGCCGTTGCGAAAATACCGCCTCCGTCGGGACTCGACCCTGGCATCTAACTGTCGCTGCTAGGCAACGGTTCATGTCACCGGTACACCCAGGACATTCAAACCTCAATTCTTCTGCGCGTCTCACATTTTCTAAATCTAGATTAACTATGAGGCGGTCGCAGTAGGATATTTGAATACCCACCTAAACCCATTTAAACTAGAGCTAGTCGCATCTGTGTCCATTGAAAGAAACTTATTCAAAGGCTTCCTCGTTTGCCTTACTGCCCTCCACATATTGCAACACAATTTACAATTTTATTTATCTAGATGAAAGAAAAGATTTTAGGAAAACGAACGTTTGGAGACTCCTATTTTTGTATGTTATTGGCAACCATTTGGGCCTCATTCTAACAGAGCAGCAGTGTATATCCTGGTTGTAAAAGCAAGTAATGTAGCAATAAATTTCAGTTCCACACAGCTTCTTACAACAGGCGAAGAACATGCAAGTGCTGAGAAAACTTCCTCACATTCATTATTCACAACTTCGCTTTTAAACACCACCTCGATCCACGATGCAATTTCACGCGCCAACTTAGCAAATGCATCTGCAAAAGTCTCGCTTATATCGCAGGGTTTCGCAAGCATCGTTTACTCTCCGAAGGCACGAGAACAGTAAAAGAAAAGAACGTGCAAGGAAACTTTATATGAGCGTCAAGGAATAAACGTTCTTGAGTTGCGTTCCTCAAATAAGAGATAAGTAAAATACTGACATTTTCACACAGCATACGAAGGAGAACGAAGAAAGACATGTTTTCCCTTTTATGGAGTGAAACATGAAAAGACACACCGGGTCAAATAGAGTTAAAATATAGTTAATTTGTAAATATGAATCAATATTATTAGCTACAAAACAAAATCATATCTATCCCGAGCGTTAATTGGATCCAATGACCTCGTGCAAAAGGTCCTCGGATTTTTTATTTTCACTCGATTAGAACCAGTTAACGCCCGACATACGTAATAATTAATGATACACACATGATTTAATTTTTTATCTAATTGTATTTATTCAGATATACTTGTTTACTATTTAACTAGTAATTAATTAGAATTTAACTTGACTGTTTGCCTTTTCACATTTGTCTCCATAAGAGAACATGTAGCATTATTCAACTGTTCCAATTTCTTTCGTAACCACAATCTTTCCAACTCAAGTAAGTAACGGAATGTACATCAAGCTCCGTATCGAAGGAAACAACACGCAAAGACGAATTGGTAAAAAGTAAATATATTATTTGGTATGAGAAGACACCTCCGCTAGAAACATTGTGTATGGGGACATCATACATTAGAACTCTTTCGGATGATCTTGACGTGTCTAAGACCTTTTCATGACACACAATTAGTCCTTTAATACTGAACGCTATCTCTGATAACCTCTAAATTAGACGAGAGCTCCCAAAGCTATGGACATTTCAAGATAAAGTTGTGAGCGAATTTCAAGTCAACTGGCGCCTTAAAATGCGACCTTCAAAATGCCTACCTGCGCTGTGCGGCGCCGCGTCGGATACCGCCCGAAACAAACGACAGCCCCACCTCGCGCCGGGGAATAATTTTGACGCGACCGCACATCGGCTCGTTTTTTATCGGCGGCGGCGACTCGAGTCCCAATTCCTGGCAGGGCGATAGCGAATGCATTACGCGAGCAGCGAGGTGAGCGATCTCGGCCTCACCCGCACCCCCCCACCTCCCCCCCACCACTCTCCGCGCGACAACGCCCTCGTGTGCGCGCAACGGATGCTTCTCCAGTGCAGGAGGAAACGAGTTTTTATGTTTTATATGGTTACATGCATTAACAATTACATTGAGAATTACTTTTAACTTTCGCTCCCTTCTTTCCCAAAACTTGCACTCGTTGGATGAAGACACCACCCACTCTCACCCCATCCACATCGGAGACAAAGAGCGAGCAGTATCTGGAATTCTACTGCTATCTAATATTCATGCACTAAGGGTTATAAGGGCTCCAATGATCGAGCGGCGACAAACCACCGGAGGGCTACAAGTCCGAGATCATTGGAACCAGCCAGCGCCCGTGGTATAGTCATGGTTCTATTTTTTACCCAATTTGAGTGAATTAGATTTACTTAATTACCAATTCACTAGGTTTGCCTTGTCATATTTACATCCATTTTTTTCTTGGTAAGTGAACATGTAGCATCATTGAACTGTTTTCGTATTTGTTTTTTCTTAATGGCAGTTCCAATATTTATTTTTATAGACAGTTCAAACTACATTTATTAAAACATAAATGATTGTTACATTGAAAATAGTATCTTATACAAAAATAGCGTGGCAACGTTTCAGAGGTCGAGTTGTGCCTCCATCATCAGGCTTTTAACAATATGTCAGCTAAATTAGGAAATTAAATAATATAAAAAAAAAAAATTATAAAATTGACTTAATTGTTGGTATCATGTTGAAACATATTTCCTATAAATTAACAATCATATTAGAAATTCTAATTGTTATTGTTAATTTACAGGAACACCCTCCATATTAACAAGACTTACAATGCAGTAATAAAAAAGTCACATTTCTCAAAAATGAGATTTTGATTTAGGGACTGCTGCTTATCTGTTGTTGCCCAAAGCCTTCAATTCAACAACATAACCGTGTTCGAAAGTAAAAATAATGAGAAAAAAGGGTTCCAAACTATATTCTTTCGAGTGATAAGAAATACCAACCTGCCTCTAAGAAGAGCGAGTAATGGAGGAACGCAATCCAGCTGACATCCAATAGGAGCCTTACTTCGCTCGTTACTGAACTTCGTTCCGCACCCCCACCGTTGCGTGGGCGTGGAAGCGATACCCTGCAGGCGTTGAGCAAGGACGGGAGGGAGAGGGCGGGACAGAGACGGAGGGGCACAGAGAGGGAGGGGAGCAGGAGCAGTGAGGTGAGGAAGAGATGGCGAGTGAGAGAGCGAGGCAAAGAGGAAGGGGAGCAAGATAAGAGTGGTGAAGCAGGGAAGGACAGGTGGGGGGAGGGGAGCAGGAGTAGAGAGGGGGAAGAAAGGGGGGGGGGTGAGGAGGGGTGGAGAGTGGGAGGAAGGGGGGGGGGCCCCCCAATTCCGGAGCGCCGGAGGCGGCGGAGAGTTCGGATCCCCCAGGAGGTGGATTATCGGAGGCCGATTCCCTTCGACCTCCCTGCACTTTTGATTTTCCTCTGCGCTCCAGACTCTCGCCTCTCGGAGGAGGACCCGCCTTCGCACAGGCACAGACAGCCAATGCCACAATAGCTCTGCGGGCCCCACACTCACCCTCGGGGCCCTCTAGGCAGTTTCATTTGACGTGCGGACTACCTTCTTTCTCTTAGGCCCATTTTCGCTGTTAAAAATGTGATAAAATATGCCGATAAACATGTCAACCTGTTGTTGCATATTTTGTTCGACGACTTGTCATAAAAATTCAGAAATGAATCTCTCTCTCCAAATGATTTTTGCTTAATAAGATTCAAAGTACGGAATTTGTGAATTTCCAGATATTCCAAAATTAAATTTTGATATCTTTGAAATTGCCTTTTCAGGTAAAGTGCCTGACGTAACTTTCTGTGTTCTTCCGAAAGATGAAAAGTTGTCGTAAGAGTCCTTTCCATTCATTATTTTATTTTATAGCTCTACAGTATTCTTAGGCTTACGAAAGGGCATAACGTGTCCATTTTGATATTTAGAGCTTTCATGTTAATTAACAACAAATCAGAGACAAGCGAGGTATCGTTGAAAGACGCTTTTACAGGCATATTGAAAAAATTAGTATCAACACAAGGGACATTATTTGTGCATACACAAAAGGCAAAACGTGTTCCTGTATAATGGGATACAGAAATTAATATTGACTAGAATGTTATACACTTCGAGTTATTGAAATGAATTTTTTGATTTAAAAAATGAAGCTGAAAACAAAAACGCACTGCTATGTAACTTTGCGTATATTTTCTTTCAAATACTTTCTAGTAATAACAGCAATGGTGAACGCATGTATGCACGTGAACTATTGCATATCGTGAAATACATTTACAACCATATTTATAAAAAGTGCAGAAATATTTTTTAACGTGCCCTCGTGCTGCTAACAATTTCGGAAGAAAAACAAAATCACACATTTCCTCGAATTTACGTTGAACGTGAATTCAATAAGAGCGTTTCCTCGTTCTATCGTAATGGAAATGATGGTAGCAACAGCACATTTCTCTGGCTTGGTCCCCTCGTTCTGGAGCAAGTGGCAGATCCATACTGAGGACGTTTCCCCTCGCCTGAAGCCAGCACGTTTCAAAATAGTTTTACTAAAATTCCTCAGGACTGTTTGTGAAATGAGAGGCCTCACAACAAAGGAAGAACAGACGAAAGAGGTAATTGCAGCCGACGATGAAGCGCTCGCGAAAAGTTGATTATTGTAGAGCTGCTGTTCATCCTGTAAAATGGTAGTGTTTCAATCAATGGCCAATAAACCATCTGTTATTCCTGAACTAAGCTATTAATTGTGAAGTCGCCTTCTAACATAAGCGCCAAGCCAGAAAGCTTTTACATTAATTGTGATCCAATAAAAGCGAGTGTTTTAATTGCGTTGTACATCACATCATTTAATGCGACACAATTAAGTAGCCCCTTTAAGACTGATTAACAATGCTGAAAAATGAAGTCAATGCAATGAAACTAAATATCTTGTTAAAACGTTCACTACTTCTTGATCCAGTCAGAAGGTTAGATTGAACTGTGTATGTTCTCCAAATAGACACTAAGGTTCTACACAGTTATATGGAAGAGTGCAAACTAACCACAGAGAGCTTGTTTCAGAGTGGGATGAATGAAGTGATACTGATGCAGTGCGGGCGGGCGCCAATTTAAATGAATGGGAACTGGATCCAGCATGAGGAAAATCGCGTTTCATTTGTTTATGAAATATTTACAGCGCGTTTTAATTACAGCACACACGCAACCTGAATTGTTGAATCGCTATTTTTATCGACCAGGGTTTTTTAAAAAACTTTTGAAGGACTTTTATTTTTTTATTCGACATTTATAATGCTAATAATTTAATTATTAAATGGGCCAATTTGGGAGACTTTGTCGAAAGGTACAATAACAACATACTATTTCGGGGATTTTTAAATTTGCATAAAACATTTTATAATTATTGTTTGTTCTTTGGCTATATTTCTGTACGGAGGGTAAATGGATCGTTCTGCAGACCGCTTTGGCCTCACAATTGACCAGCTCCCACGGAACACTTTCGCTGCAGCTCATCGATACGAACTCACTTGGATTACCAATTCATAGAAGAACTAATGTAATATCACTCACAGAGGACATTCAAAGAATTTGTGGCGCGAAGAATAAAATACACGAGTTTATAATTAGAAAGCAACAAGTTTACGGCAGTAGTCTTTTTGTTACATAAAAGACCAAGTGGCCTTTTGTAATTAAAACACGTGCAGCGCAAAGGATTTCTTATCAGCAAATAGACAAATGTTTGACAAAATTTAACAACCCATCGATGGTGGAGAGCTTCCCCGTTGACATAGCCATGAGGGTTCAATGCTCAACTGGCCCAAGTTCTTGCGACCTTCAGTGGCCTGCTCTGTATCTAACGAGGCCACAGACTTCTCTTGGGTGAGCGTAGGCTGAAGCTTAGTTTTGCGTAGTTTAAGAGAATAGTGATTTAAGCGATGCAGGTAACTCCTTTGGCTCTTCTTTGCGCCGTGGGGGAGTGTGGGGCTCGTGGCCGCGGACGCGAAGCAGCGCGCCACCTCTGCAGGCGCCGCCAGGGGCGCTAATGGGGCACTGAGCCGTGCAGGGGCCGAGGAAAGCAAAGGCAGCTGCAGCGCTCTCAATTCTTCCTCGGAGTCTTGACGCGTTATACAAGCCTTGTTCACGCGGGGAGATGCTTCAGAGTCCAGCTCTAATTGCACTTGCGATGATCTTTTGAACTTACATAACGTTCAAGTCAGGTTCTGTATATACATTCCCATTTCACTGCCGAAGACGTTTATTATTGGTATTCCTTATAAATTAGATTTTTACGAGATTCTTTTCTATAGTGAAACGCATTTCCTTTCCTTCCTCCGTCCATAGTAATGAGTTGCTGCCCACATTCGCCCTCCTTAGGTCTCCCAGAAGGTTCCCTTTATCCGCAGCGCAAGCGTTTGCTCTCCGTTCTTTTTCATCCCTTTGGCCCTTCTAATACGTTTTAATGAACAAGTTTGTAATTACCATTAACTTAGACACAGTTTATCAGATAATTAGGGGCCCTTGAATTCCGCGTCCGTCTTCCTTCTGCCAGAGCACTTCGTTGGTTCCCTTGATCGCTAGAGGTCAGGCTTGCCTTGGCCTTGCGTTTCGCCCAGAAGCGAACAGAATTACATTCTTCCTGACGGACACTCGGATTCCTTGCAGTTTTTTTTCTTTTTCTTTACATAGAAAGATTATGTTCATCACACCGAGTGATTTTGCGACTTTATCTTCCTTCTAGAAACTTTTAATGTAATCGTCGGATTTTGAATATCTAAGAGCCGAAAAACTTAGAACATTTACGTGTAAATGTTGTTACATATTAATATGAGAGATTAGAAGGTTAAGAGTATAAGGAACCAATACCGTTGTTTGATTATATTTGTAATGTCATGATAATTCCACAATGTAATTTTAGAAATTTACGAAACCTAAGTACGTTACCTACATAAGGAACTTAGGTTTCGGAAATTTGACTGATTACATAGCATTACTAATGCACATCAAAGATATATTTTCCGCTATCTCTTGTAACATGTATAGGTCTAACAGATGTATCGAATGTATTACTTACGATAGAGTTATCTCAACTATCCCTTTGGGAATGTCAATATTCAGCAGAAATGCAGTGAAACGTGCAGCAGTGAGTAAGTTTACGCAATTCTTCGTACATTATTATTTCAGTCATTTTATTTTTACGGCAAATTGAAGTACAAAAACCAAGGAGGGCGAAAAACTAGCAATTGTCAATAGTAAAGAAACACTACTGTTAAAAAAAGAACCAAGACACGAATAGACTAAAAATGTAAAATGATATCACATTAGTAAAATTGGAAGGAAAATAATAATTTATTAAATACTTTCCAATAATTCGTATTATTACGTATGATATACAGTAGAAAGTAATATTATGTACATTACCAGAAGTTTCATCCTTAAAATGACACTGTTTTTGAACAATGAAAATCAGAGCATTCGACTCAGAGGCGGAAGTTGTAATTCGAAGTCGCTTCGTTGATTGAAAGTCGTACGGGCGCAGATGGGAAAGCGGAACTGCACAGTATAAATTCCGGCGGAAGCTGAGCGCCAGCGCCGCAGCGGCGAGGTGGGGAACGAAGGGGAGGGCAGCGCCAAACGAGTTCGCGACGCGACGAAACACGATCGTTGGCACTTTCGTTCCAGGCACCTCCGCCTCTCCCTCCCTTCCTTCCTTCCTTCCTCCCAGCCACCCCCGCGACCTCTGACGATCTGTCCTCTGCCCCAAATCGCTCCGGGCTTAGCACCCACGCGTCCTGACCCTGCGACCCGTCAACACCCCCGCCCGACCACCTCAACCTCCCCGACACGACAAACTCCCCGTGCCAACGCCATCAACATCCGGGATCGGCCATGTCAACCTCCCCGCTGTACCTCTATTCTGGACGTGGCATTCCCCCGACCTGTTAGGTCCCAGCCCTACTCCAGTCCACCCAAACCCCTCCCCGCCTCTCCCGTCCACGCGACAGCATCCGCGCCGAAGCGGCGACATTGCCGCCAGACAATGAGCGCCATAAAAAGCGGTGTCTAAAAATCTGAACATGTTATTTTTGACATTATTTTTGCAGTATTAGATATTTGGTTTCCTACCGGAGACGAAAATTATCTTTTCTCTATAATACTACGTATACATTTACAAGAAATTTGAAGTTTACGAGAAAAAGTTCAAACTGCTTGAGATATTAGAGAGGTAAATGAAACTTCACGTTATGGTCTACACCAAATTCAAGGCATCCCCTGAGTATTAATTTCAAGGACCAAGGAAAACCACAATGGACTACAAGGGAATTACCCTTCAACTCGAACTGATAATAGTATTGCACTTGTATTAGCCCCTGTTGGCAATGTTACTTACTAAGCAACATAGCAAATCTTCTTTGTATTATAGGCAACAGCAAATTATCAGTGTTGTCTGAGAGCAACGTTTTGTATTTTCAAAATATAGAAGATTTTGAAACAAATGTTTTATTTTGTGAAAGTAAATCCTCTGTGTAAGGATATGTAGAAAAAATTCTGAACTGCTTTCTAGTTTTGCCGGATAAAGGGTTAATATCCCCCAAGGAAACCAGACACAAACCTCATCGCTTCGTCCGCTTCATCACCGGTCAATCTGTGTGGCGTTAGCTGCTGGGAAACACTAGCCGTTCAACCGACAGGACGATGACGATAGGTAGAAATAATTCCGAATTGCTTTCCTAGGTTTGCCTCACACTGACCATATTTAGTGATATTAAAGTTTTGAAACTTTATTCAACTACAATATTTAACAGTAATAATACAAGATGTAATGTTAAAAATTTGCATAGTTACAAATTGTAACACTGGCTCCTGTCTCCCTCATGCTACACCTGCTGCACCATTAAGACTGATCTGGTGACACCACAAAGCCTATTGACACGAACAGGAAGTTCTGAGGGATGGTGGTCTGAAAAATTTCATACATGCTCTACCTACCCAAGGATAACGGAAAAAGAAGATAAATATAAGTATTCTACGTTTGAGTTCTGCGAGCTGTACACAGCTGATAGCCTTAAAATTAAGACATACCAACTATGGACTGTCTTCCAGTTGGTCTCTTTGAATTAATATCAAATTTTGACCCCAAGTGGCAGACTAATGAGCAGAGGAAACGTTCCAGATGCTTTAACGACTTAAATACGATTTTTTCCCTTTTGGCGCGAAATAATAGGGTTTTAATTTGTAATAAAAAGAAAGTAAAAAAAATTAAATAGTTATAGGAGTAATATAATTTATTATACGTACTGATGTAATACAAAAACCTCTACAATTTTACAGCTTGCATGCAACAAAATCCGATTATCACGTATGACTAAAGCGTAAATCCCAAAGATAACTGAACCCTAAAGGAGTTGATGGTATGGACTTCTTTCATATAGTTTATTTAGTCATCAACATCTTTTACTACGCACAGTTATTGGTGTTGTAAAACATTTAATTTGAAAAACATATATATTTTTTCATAATCGATAATTACTTAATTCAAGACTTATTATATTTGACAACATTGTCAAATGTCAGTAAAAATGTTATTGGGTTTAAAAATGATTATGTGAACAACAAGAACCTTCGTTTCTTGATAAAATTTAAAAATCAATTTTTTAACAATCACGTATTCTATTTTCGTTTTAGTTCCTTCGTACTACATTTCGGAGATCAAATGTGTCCCAATCAGGAAGAAGTACAATTGGTAGGAACAATTGACAGGTCTTTTTTATTATTTTAAATATTCTAAATTGCACTTTATATATTCACATTTGTAGATTCATTTATCCGCTTTCTGTATTCGAAGTGCATGGGTAAATGCACTAAACTTTATCACACAGAAAAGGAGTGATTTCTTGGTTTGTCTTACTTTTATATTTGCATCACATTTCATATTTCCTTAAATGAAACGTTTCGATTCAGAATGTTAAAAAATCGTAACTTCTTTCATGGTGGCGTTTCTAACATCGTTTCGCTCCGGGAACACGTTCTTCGGACAGATCACACTACAGAATTGTAGAAAACTCCTTTCTTCTCATCAATTTACGACATTCCCCTAAGGAAATTTCATGACGAGATGTAACGATGCCCTCTGTCAGTTGCCGTTCGTGCTTGATCCACAGCACTACGCTCGTTGGCGGTCGGCTGAAGTTCAACGTAGATTCATCGCGTCATCGCGAGATAGCTGTCATAACACTTCACATTTACACTTACATGACAGGTGGTCATAACACTTTACATTTTAAAAATTAAATTAACCGCTTGTTGCCATATCACGTGTACCTACTATTACGATACATACGGAATAGCAACCGCTAGAAAAGAATACAATGGCTTCTTTTTGCAGAGTGAACCATAGTAATACGTGCTGCGTAGTTATGTAATGGCATCAGTCACATCAATTTCGCGTCCTGCATTTCGTATTCAAGAGAGTTCAATTTGTTTGGTATAAGTTTACAACCTCTGTATCGCTAAGGAGAAAGAGCACGCAACGCTTAACGGATTCCGTCTACACAGAGCCGGAAATACTCTGCGACCTAAGGAGGCATGAAATTCCTTTGAAAATTCAACAGGTTCTGACATTAAATGGACATTGCAATTTCTTTCGTATTTCTATGTAATAGATAGGCAGAAGTAATGAGAACATAAGAATTGTGTATAATATAAAGTTAGCCCAGGACGTGAAAACGAGGTTTCGCAAATTCATTCCAAAGAACATTCAAACAACCAAAAGAAGGTTGGAATGATTGAAGGCGTTGTCATTGTCAACAATATTATTTATTTTACAAATAGCAGCTTTCGATGGCTTAGCCATCAACATCAGTTTTCTGGTGCAAAAAAATATAAAATTAGAATTAACATAGTTACCTAATTTAAAAACACATCTTAAGAAATGAAAGGAAAATTAAAAAAAAAAAAGAAAGAAAGAAAGGGGGCGGGAGTTAGATCTTTATAATATAAAAATTTATAAAAAAGGAGAAGAATTAACGAAAAGAAAAGACAGAATGAAAGAAAGAAAGGGGTAAGTTGAGCCGTTTCTTACCTGCTGTCTGGGAGCCACAAACGGACTGCGTGCCTCCCGCGTCCCTCGGAAGCTTTAAGTACCGTCTGTGGGGGGTGGAGGAGGGTTAATGGCCTGGGTGCGGTGTGCTGTGTTGTCACCCCCGAAGAGTGTGGTGTGAGGGTGATGTCAAAAAGTAATTTTAGCAGAGGGGAGGGGTTGTAGTTTATATTTACATTCAGTAGGTTACTATTCTATATAAGATCTAACTCTCCGCCCCCTTTCCTTCTTTCATTCTGTCTTTTCTTTTTGTTAATTCTTCTCCTTTCATTTCTTAAGATGTGTTTTTAAATTAGGTAACTATGTTAATTCTAATTTATATTTTCTTGTACCAGAAAACTGATGATGATGGCTAAGCTATCGAAAGCTGCTATTTGTAAATATATTAATATTGTTGACAATGACAACGCCTTCAATCATTCCAATTATGAAAATGTCAACTACACCTCACCACTGAATCAATATACAAAAGAAGGTTAATAAGGGCTATTATTACATCCTCAAGTTTTATTGAATGAGAATGAGAAACCAGCTCGGATGAGCTGAGAATAGGGGGGGGCGAAATGAGATCCTTAATTTGTTGAGGATTTAGGCCCCGATCCTCATTCACAAATGGATTGGGGCGAGGATCCATTGAATTGTCGCTTCCCCGTCTTCTCTCATGAACTCACTCACCGTGCACTCGCACACTTATTACACTCCAAGAGTTTGCAAACTGCGGATAATACAATTTCAGGCTGTCTGCAAACACGTTCTTCTAGTCAATTAGAATATAGTGTTACTGTTGGAAAACTAGGCAGCCACTCCCCGTGAGAGATGTGTTAAAGGTTTCTTTACTCACAAAGACTCGAAAAATAGAGAAGAAATGACAAACACTATTGCATTTCCCACAAAATAACGTTACACACAACTTTCAAGAGTTATTTTACGTTAAATAAAAAACTTTGGAATACGACTGAAAATTGCAAAAATTCGATTTCGTTCGTCAGCAAATACTTATTCGTGGTGTTATGACTAGTGTGTGTCTGCTTGTGATTCAGCCGACATCATGCGTCGAGTGGAGGGGGGGGGAAGCTTCAGAATTCACATGCGCCGTTTCAGAACAGCCAATTTTTTGCTGCTCTGCGGTCTCGTTTCAATACTATATTGACTTTATTACTAAAAGAATTGTATCTATTTTATCTCTCCGCGATGGCTTTGTCTCCGTCTGGGAGCGGGCAGAGGTGGACGAACAAACGACGTGCGCACGCCGTGTTTCCGAACAACTGCATCGCGCCGCGCGCCCGGGGGAGGGGGCGGAGCGCCGAGAAGCCCGCCTGCCAGCGAGTGACAGGCCAGGGGGGGGGACAGGCGTAGACCTGCCCCCCCCCCTATGCAGAGCGACTGCCGAATATCAGAGTGCATTCCACGCACTGCCAACCTCTGCCTCCCTTTGCGCCTCGTAGACGTCATTCCTTCGCCCCTAGAACAGGGAGAGAGAATGCACCAGCAGGACGCCTTCAATTGCAATCTCTCGCAATGGAGATAGATGGTATGGTGAAAACTACCCCCAAACCAAATCGATAACCACGATGCTCATAAGAAAGAGAAAAAGATGACGTAGATTCCCAACCAATCTTACTCCTAGGGCAATACGTTGCAGAGATACGAGAAACTGGTTTTTAATATTTCATTTTTTTCTCAAAGTCTATTGTATGCATCAGGATGAAAAAATAGGAAAGACTGGTAAAATGTCGTTTTTAAGGTATTTTCTGTAAGGTATGTTCGTACGAACTCTAAGAGCAAATCTTATTTCGTAGTCACATTTTCCCGTTATATGGTTATCAATTACACTATATTTATGATGAGATCAAGATTTTGTGGCTTTAATTAAATTTACTATCAACAGGAATCTTTTTCTAAAGGTGATGTATATGCCTCGTCAGCTTTGTATGTGAATGATATATGAAACGAATACGGATTTGCACTATTTCACAAATACATCCATCACTTCTTACAGCTGTTTCTACACTTCCGTTTCGAATGTTCTCGTGTAGTCCAGTCTCTGTTCTCCGGTATTTCACACTTTCTCTTCTCTTTCGCTTGAATTCTTCTCCGCAGAATTAGCATCTCGCGAGTCTCGATCGTATCCTGGAATAACAGATGACTCCTGCTCTGCGGTGTTCACGACCAATTTATCACAAAATTGTACACCATGATTGCATTATTTTAGTAGATCTTGGCTGTCCAGGTGACGCCGCATTATTTTAGGTCGATTAAAGATCAAAATTGGAATTTTGTACCCTCGAATTATACGCAACTTTGGCTTAAATATGATAAAAGGGAGTGTGAGAGGTAATTTTAAAGGAAAATTTCATGCCTGGAATGGTTGAGTACGTGCAAGGACATGTTCATTTCATTTAGATTATGTAATGCTCACAACAATTTGATTCTATAAAGAGGCTAAACAATTTTCGAGATTTCCACTTGATACATTCTTTATAGTAACAAAACATTTTTAGTTATAAAGTACATAAATGTTCATGAACATCTCTTCAGGAAGGCAAGGAGGTGGAATGGAAAGAGGGAAGGGCTGTCGGATTGACTGCATTCCCTCTACTCGTGGTCACCTAGGGTTGGGCTGGGGAAACGAGGAGTCCGAGGCGTGAGAGCTGCACGAAGAGAAGCACACTTTGTGCCATTACCGCTCCACCCCACTGCCCTTCCAAACGGCCTCATCCCACTGCCGCTGGCAGAGATCTCACGATCTCGTGCGGGAGGAGGGCAGGCACAGTTTTCTAGTGGACATGGAAGTTGGGGGCGCTGAAGAGATGATCTGCGAGGCAACGTGGGAAATACGTGGAGATGCTCAAGGGCTAGTGAGAAGTGGGTGTGAGGGGCAGGGAAGATGTCAGAAGAGGTGAGGGCTGCGTGAGGTGCGACGAGAGAGGCCAGATAGAGCATGTGTGGTGAGAGAAGACGAGGACTGATATGAAATGGGAGATGAGGCGAGGACAGGAAAGGGGGAGTGACGAGAGACATTCGATGTTTGGCGTGAGCACAGTGGCCTTGGTGGCGAGAGTAGGAAGAGTGTTCCTGTTTGTCGAGCCCAGAGAAGGTTTGGTGGTAAAGACAGCTGTAGCCAGGGAAGATAGTGAGTCGAGGAATAATGAGGGCGTAGGAGGTAGGTGAGAGTTGAGGTGAGGTGAGGCAGGGTAGAGAGGAGGTGTGGGAAATAAGGCCAGGGGTGGAAGGGTGTGAGGTGCGACAGGCGAGGGGCCCCAAGATCATTACCTGCGCTGTTGACGGAGCGCATCCCGCGGTCGTGCGACGGTTTGGCCCCCCCCCCCCCCAAAGCGTCCTCCTCCAAACACACGGGGAATACGGAGACTCATAGTTTCTCTTATTCTTTATTACGAAGTAGTGGGGTTAACTCTCTGAGAACGTCTAAATCACATTCGGGTCAACTGTTATTGATTCATAATTGCGACGGAACACGTATTTCGCGACGCGCCGTGCATTTACCAACTGATGAAGGGTCAGGGCGGTTATACCTCACGAGATCTTATTCTAGCGTGGGTGTCACCAGCCACATGCGACGTCTCCGCCGCTCTGTCGCCGGGCCCTACAGTTGTTTATTCAAATTGAAAGTATTTCTTTCCCAGGAAACCCTGCTTGGAATATGACTGAGGAAACTCACACACATTAACAACAAGCGATACTATAGGCTTTTGAACACTTCATTGATAAAAACTTCGATGATACAAAATTTGTACAAAACTTTAACACACAAACCTCTGCTCTTGTGATTTCACAAGTATAGCACAAGCAATCATTAGGTTTCTAATGTAAAACCTCAAAAAGTACTGCGGATTTTATTGTTAATAAATTCTGCAATCAGAATCTAATGTCTGACGCTACTGATTTCAAATTTCATTAACACATAATACAATGCACTCCTACTCAACCAGCTGGCGCGGAAATAATCATACTATTGGTCATCCTAACTTTCTAATTACACTTTCTACAACCTTACATTATTTAACCTAGGTCACAGTTTCTTTATATGAATTTTATCAAATAACAAGAGATTAGTGATGTTCACCCAAAAATGAAATTTAACAAATCTCAAATGCAAATTTTACAAGAAGGCATCGGTTTCTTTTACAGAAAAGCAAATTCTCTAAGAATTCTGTGGATTTACGGGTACTCACTATCGTCCCACGGCTCTCGGTGGCGTGTACCTTGGGGTTCAGCTTTTGCTGCAAGCGGCGTGCCCGCAGGGTTGAAATCGGGGTGGATGACCTCGTCGTGTCCGCTCGGGGACTGAAGGCAGCAGTTTGCCTCGCTTGCACGGAAGCGGTGTCGCTGGCGGCGACCTTGGGCGGCACGTTTCCCGCGAAGCTCTCTCGCGATTATCCAAACCTCCTTCTCCCTTCTCGGATGTGTGCGGCGTCGAGTTTCTCACATTCCAAAATGTCTGTGATAAATTTATAAACTTGATAGAAGTCTTCTTTGCTACAGGTTCTAGTAGACGGCTCTTCCTGGCGGCGTTCGGCTCGGATCGGCGATTTTACATTTTTTTGATGGTACCGTTCACATTTACGTAATCGTAGATGAAACGAGCTTGTGAGTTTTTACTCCGCTCTAACTCCAGCCTACTGAATTTACTAGTCAGTGTTAGGTCGGCCTTTGTGCGAAAAGTACCTTTAACTTTTCGTAGCTAGCGCACTTAACTGAACTGCTTTGGGAAAAACTAATTATTCCACGAAGTACTAAGTTCGTTCGTTTAAATCTCATAGCCAAATACGTTCGCGTTGCCTCCACGACGAATTGTGAGAAGAAATGAATCGACTTGTCCCTCCGACGCGACCTGCCCTTGCGCGACCTGCCGCGGTGATGGTTTTCGGACATCTCGCATGACCGATGCCGGCCAATGGCAATTTTAGGTCTTATTGGCTTTCTCCTCATTGGCTGACATCTTTTCGGTCGCGGGTGTACACACAACCGTCGCTGCGCGTCATCAGCGAGTCTTTTAAATGTTGTGGTGGCGACACTGGGGTTGTAGCCATCTCTCAATTGACCCATGACAGAAATGGACCAAGTCCGCTTTGTCTCATTATATAACTCTTACTTTTATAAAGAAACAAGAGCGACTCAATTAATCCATCACAAATGATTTGATTTCTGTGATGATTTTAAAGAGTTTCAGTTGAGTTATATGTCTGAGTTTTGTAGCACTTTATATAATCCTTATTAATTCAGTAATATGTTGAATAGTCTTCTTAGCATTACCGTCAATAATTCATATTCTTGCACTATTTGCATAATTACTTCCCTATACTTATGGTGTATTCATGTAATTCCTGAGTAATGAACATTATGAGAAGAAGGTTCTACAACAGTATATACTTTTTGCTTTTATTTAAGCACTTTGTACATTTCAAAACATCAGAGTCTTTCAATGAAAATGAAATCTGCACCATTTTGAGTGCCCTATGCTTCTGCATCTGAATATTTGAGTCTCTAACCTTCGTTGATGTGCAATTGTTACAAGATGAGAATTGGCCATAACATTTCTGCTGTGAGTATTGCGGAAAATATTTTGTAGCCCGTTGTGAATACATAGCTACACTTAGAGATTTTAAACATTCTAAACATGAAAGGTAAAAAAGGGGAAAAAGTTTATATTAAAAATTTGTTATTAGAGTTCTATACTTGTATAAAAAAAGTTGCCAACTGCGTTTATATTTTTTTGCAACCAATTGAATTTTGATCTTCATTACACCGATCAGTCGCCGGCTTATTTCGACAGTTGACATCCCGTGAATTATTTCTCTTCATTACCCCTTCAGAACTTCATCGACTCCCAAGGGGTGGATGCCAACTCCGTGTGGAAGCACTGATATAGGCTAAGGTCGTATGCCCCCCCTCACAATCCGCGGAGATCACAAACAGGGGGACTTTTTCAATTTAAATATAAGTTATACGTTTAATCCGCAATAAAGAAAAGTTCAAAGATGGAAATCGTAATGAAAATAAAAACATTTTTATTTGATATTTTCTCCAGATTAATTCAATCCAACACAGAATTTTCTGATACTCGAGTAAAGCTAAACTTTCATGGCAAAAATGTGAGTAAGAAAATTAATCTGTTATGTAATTTAATGTAATTATCTTACTTGTCAGTAAATAATGTAAATTTTTCTTTATGCACTAGATTATAAATTGTTTATTCGGCATACAACGTATGGTGCAACTAGACTTGTTTCCTGATGACAAATATCTTCTTGTAGGTGCGTGATACCAGAGAATGAACGCATTATCGTGCAGTGTATCTCGCACGAAACGACCACTGCAATCTCAATATTTGTATTTTCTTTCACACAACAACAAGCAAGTCACAACGCAAGACTTAACGACCATTAACTACATAAACTAAATAAATCAAACAAATATGGCATTTTAAATAATAGTCTGCTACGATAATCTTTTAGCCTTCTAAATAAAACTGGGCCGGTAAACATCCTGTTGTCTTTTGTCCCGTGAATTGCCAAATTGTAGACAAGTGAATATGACAACTTCCTCGGGCGTGGGCTCGGTTTATATCAAATAAGAAAAGAAAAATCAATCAATGTGTGCATGAAAGCGCAGAATGATCAGCGTTTTCCCCAATTTTTTGATCGACACAGCAAATTATCGCTAATGAACTACTACACAATGCGTTTACGGAGAACAAAGAAAACTAAAATAAAAACTAGGAAAATTGGGTACGTGGATTTTCTTTTGATGTCATACCCTGTCGTTAATTTTTCGGAAAACATTGTCATTCTATATCAAGGTGGCCAGCGAATCTTGAATTCTGGAAGACTGGAAAAAACCGGGAATTACTTACAGCCCTGTTATTCATTAACACATTTCACTAAGAAACTATCTTCATAGTTGTAGGAAGACCGCGAATTTTTTTTTGAATTTTCCCCAGAAAACTTACAACTGGCTCTGGTGATGGAAATGTGGATGAACCGTGTTGATAAATTTAGAAAACAAATTCTCTTAGACGTGGTGTAGCCAGAATCCATGATTTGTTGGTTCTTGATACCGAAAAATCGATTGACGGCAAAACATCTCTCCGTGTGTGGTAAACACTAGTGCGTAAACCGTTCAGCCGATTTTCTTCAAAATTTATATTCCTCAATCAATCTAAAGGAACTCGAGGCTTTGGGACTTTCAAACGGATATTTTCATTTTTCATGGAACTTCACATGAAGCCTCAAAAACAAAAATCGCACCAAATTTGTTATCAACCTTTGTATTTGGATAGCGTAAAGAACGCTTAAGAGGTGGTCACACCGGTCGGGGCCTTGAGCTTGTCCTGGCTGAGGCAACGCCCCTCTGGTGGGAGCTTGGGGAAAATCCCGTTAGCCACTAGATGGATTGAGCTATCCAGAGTGAGGGGGATCACCGCTACCTCCCGAGCATGTACTACACTTACGGGAGTAATAACATTAGCCGTTAACGTGCCGGAATCACAATTCATCATTCTAACGGCTGTCAGTTCGTCTGTAGACAACTAGAGTTCAGCCAATCGTTCAGCCAATTTTCTGCAAAATTGATATTCCCTGATCAATCTGAACGTACTGGAGACTTTGGGAGTTTCTAACTTATATTTTCCTTGAGGGTTTTCTGTCTATGAATCAGGCATTTATCTTCTTATGCCTCTGACCTTATTTGATCCATATGGCGCTGTGGGCGTAGTGGTATGAGTGCCGGCAATTTAACTCTGAGAATCTGAGATCGGGTCTCCGAACGGAAAAAATTGGTTTGTGTAGTAGTATATTATTCCGAAGCATTTTTTATCTTAGTTTAGGGCATGAGCAACTGATGCAGCGCAATGAGAAATTTGTGCTTTGGTAGCACGACTAGTTTTTACTCTATTTGATAAAAAATTTAACCCAGACATGTAGAGCCATTTTTGAGAAAAAATTGAAAATGTCCTCGACGCTTCTTATTAAGTATTCCCCAATATTAACATATCCGTTTCAAATTGTAAGGTCCGCAACAGTAATCACATTCATCGGAGAATGACACTTTTGCTAATTCTGTTTACGATTTAGCCCCTAGTTTTGTGAACAAGGAAACTGACGGTCAGTCGTTTTGCTGTAAAACAACTCGGCATCAAGAACCCACAGCACGTGAGTTGTGATTACACAACGTCTTAGCAGCAAGTAATTTACTACACATACGAACAAAATGTATCCATCTTTTCGATATTGCCAACCAACAATACGCATTTTTCAGTACGAAGAAATCGCCGTTTTCTCACTGTAGGATAACATGTCTTTCGCTATTGTAAAAACTGCAGAAAATGACCAATGTGCAGGTAAATACAAGCATTATTAGTTATCTACAGTCACTTATCAATTAGGGAAGATTTACTGATTCAAGAGCCGTTTTCTATCTTAGTTTAGGGCATGAGTGACTGACGCAGCGCAAGTGATGGAAATGTTCAAAATATTTTCGCCCATTTCATTCTGTAGTCAGATACAAGAGCAGGCCAAATGTTTTCATCTTTCAAGAATGTGCTTTATTTACACCTAAGAACATGAAAATATTTTAACAAAAAGTTTCTCCAGCTATTCATTGTCTTGCATCTGGGAATATGATGCGCCGAAATATTGACAAGAGGAAGTAGACAACTCACCTAAACTCCAAAACACCTAACGCAATAATAATAATAATAATAATAATAATAATAATAATAACAATAATAACAAAAGCTTTCTATTCTTCTAAAAATAGACAATTTTATAAAACTGTGTTTAAGCGTGAAAGAGTGAATAATGTCAATTTGCAAATACGCAACTAACACAAAATTTATATTTATTTTTAATATAAAAGTAATTTGGATGGTTTGAGTAATAAGCCTTACCACTGGCACTATTTTTGTTTCAAGCTCTTGCACAAGCAAGTATTTCCACTTTGACTCTCAGACACTGAAAGTCTCTTGTCTTCTCGGAATTTCTAGCTGCGCTGCGATGGGTTTTGTGATGACGGACGTGGACTGCCAACCATCCAGTGCAATGTTCAAATATTTGATTTGCTCCCGTCTATTTTCTGTCTTAGCTTCTCCAACATTAAAAAACTATAACCGTATGAAATATCCGCAAACATTTGTTCAGTATCTAATAGGGATTTTAGATTCTAAAACGCATACGGCAGAGAATAAAGATATGGTTGAACAAAGTAGTAAGGATACCAGTGTTTAGAATAAAAACATTCCTTTTTACGCGGTGAGTAAAACGTAAAACACATTAGAATTTACGTTCAAATTGCGAAGAAAGTAGCAATGCCTTTGCCAGTCTAATTTCTGAATCTCACTTAAGGCGATTCCCGATTGGCCTAGGTTTACGACGAAATGTTATTTGGGTGTATCGAATACGTTCGATATCTTAATCCTGAAGTAGAATTAAAATCCTTCTAAAAAAAGCAATCAAATGGCAAAAACTGAAAAAAATACGATGCTTCAAAATAGTTGAGGATAATGGGTATGTTTAGCAATGAAGTGCATTTGGTACAGTCAAAGTGAAGGATGCATTGGAAATGTTGGTGGAGAAAGCAGAATCTGATCTATTGGAATTGGCTTAATTTAAAGGAATTTAGCCTTTCTCATCAATAAAAACGAGAATCCCTTCTCCCCGTGCTCTTGTTGGTTCTAGTTACTCTAGTGCTCTAGCTCTTCCTTCCCTGCGAGTGTCTAGAAAAGTCAATTGCTTTGTTGTTTGGGAAGGGGGAAAAATAATTTAATGAGTTCATTTCCAAACATCTGCAGCACTAGAAAAGTCACGAGCAACGTTTAATTGAAAACGCTTAGCTTGTGGGAATGCTGACGAAGTGTTTTTGACAAATTCAAGGAGAAAATACCGGAAATCACCTTTATCACTTAGACATCTTTACATCGACAACTTTTCAGAAACTGTAGCGTACTAGTTGGCTTTCCCACGTGGTCTACAAGGGCCACGTTTGGCCCCGAAGGAGCGCCCGTGCCGCCCTCTGTGCTCGTCGTTGCGGCGGCGGCGATGCCGGGAGACCGATAATTCGAAGATGAAGTTAGCGGAGCAAGTTGCTCCAAACAGGGCGGTGGCGGGGGCGGTGGCGAAGCTGCAACAAATGCCTAACGCCACCCGAAGCGCATCGGAAGCGGCGGCTCCTCCACCCCCACCCCTCCGATAGGGCAGAGATCGCGATACAGTTTGCTTCACGCTCGTCGTCTGTTTGGACCTGGGGGCGATGCAAACCGTCTCTCCACATAACAAACATTGTCGCAACCAAACTTGATTTCCTTTTGAAAAGTAAAGTGCAGGTATTCTCTGCAAAAAGTGATGAAAGTATTTGTAATTAATCGTCACGAGTAAGGATAAAAACAATCGTACATTTTTAACAACTTCTGAAAACAAGGTTCTCTTTTCGGACAGGAAGTATCTTTCGAGTACATTAATGCTTAACACGTCGTAATGTAATCCGTCAATCGGTTTTGACAATTTTTCAGCTTGAAAAAACACATTTCATCCTAAGTTTCAGAAAATTTTCATTATGATTTGATAACAACATCCAGAGAAAGACCATGGAAACCATCAGTTTGGAAGTGTTGTTAACATTTGCCTTATTTCATTCTGATTATATTTCTTTCTTGACCTCTCCCCATTCTCCTAGTATTATTTTACATGAATTCCTCCCCTTATTTTTCTTCCTCTACGAATGTCAGCCTGCTCATTTGAATAATATCTCTCAGCTTCTCGATATCAGTGTCCTTGCCAGTTCCTCATACTTTGTTCTCGGTTCATCTCTCCCCATTTCATTCATTGCCTTTCTATTTATCGTATTTCTCCTTTCTTCATCTCCCCTTTTCAGTCTCCATGCGCCTTCCCGTCTCCGTTGTTCCTGCTCCCCCTCGTCGAGAGTTTTCTGGCGGAGGGGCCCCGGGCGTTTCCGAGAATCGGAAAATGAAATTCACCAGGAGAGTGATGCGATGCCTTTCCATCTCAGCGAGAAACAAGAGACGGGGAGACCGCGCGATGCGGCGGCCTCACGCTCCCAGAAGTTCTCCACACGCAGAATTCCACTTCGTGGAGAGAAAAAGTTAAGGGAAGCCAACTCTCTGCATCGACTATTTTCCCCTATTAAGGAATATTTGAGAAGAAAAGGTTAAAACGTATCAGCTCCCAGTCAAGGAGTAAACATTGAAATACAAAATTGATAGAAACCTAACAGCGCGAACGGCATTGCGACAAAATTTATTTCAGAATTTTGGAACATAGATCCAGAGAGAATTCCGAATTTGTTTGTCAGCATTGTTGATTTAGGATGCATCTACAAAGTAGAATGAGAGGGTTTCTAAGAAAAAAGGTGATATGGGATTTGCCTGAAAAACTCTCATGTTTTTGGCTTTTGCCAGTGGTAGGAAAATTGTTTTGTGAAATCCTCAATGGTCGTGGTGTCCGGGTTACGATTCAGGTAATGACGTCATATGTGTAATACTAACATATGAAGGTGAGAGGGTAGGGTCAGGGTTTACCACGGGAATGTTAAAACTAAGTATATGATACATTTTCTCCGAAACTACGAAGTGATGGATGGAGCGTTTACTGAACCTCGGTAAAGTTCTTATCCCTATTGTGAAGCTTTTATAATTTTTACCCCAAAATAACTTTATTCTCAAGAAAAAGTGCAAACTTCCAGGCGCATGAACTAGGGAACTGCAAATCATGACTGAGATCCAGATTCTTATTATGACATGCTTTATCACCCTTGAACGTTTCATGCACTTATCGTCAAGAGTTTCTGTGATAATGGGGCAAACGTTTGAAAACTTCCGAGGAAATGGCACTTACAGATTTCAGAATAGCATATGCTAAGAGAACTTCCAATATTTTTTCTCTAGAGAGTAACAAAAGCAGCCCACACTGTAAGAACAGGGTTTACTATCTTTTAGAGGAATCTGAGTTTTTCGTTTCTTCTTTCTTGCCTCCTTTTTACTTTTGCGTAGCTTCGTTTTCTGCCTTTGCAATGTGTAATTTGTCAAGCTCTCTACAAATATCAGCATGTAACTTTCCAGGTGACTTACGTAATTGTTTCAAAACAGACATTCCTAGTTGTAAGGGTTTGAGACCAACAAAAAGAGTTTTTGGTAGGCTTGCTCAAATGGTTTTCTTGGATTTCTTATTCATATTCTATATTTTGTCATGGAGACATCTTCTGAGAAGTTTCGCCTTCAGTTAGTATTTACATAATTCTCGACTGCTGTGTTTATACTATGCATCTTATATAGATGGACTAGGAGTAGTTTCATGTACATGCGGACTCATTTTTTCGATGCAAAGGATTTGATATGACAATGCTTATTTCCTTTGACATTTTTTTTAATAGTAGTCTACAACACACCAAAATTGATAACAAATTGAACTTTAAAACAAACACATCAAGTCACTTCTAAATGATCAAAGCAATTTTTTAGAAAAAAAAAGTTAGGACTATGAAATGGACAGTGCTTGCAGTATCTACAGACAAAATTTCTCAACAAAAATAACAAATACTAGTTTTAGACAAAATTACAACTAAAGATATTAGAACTAATATGGGGAGTACAGTCATATTACAGTCTGACAGCTATCACTGGAATATTTCAAAATTTCTTTCATACACTTGTGGATGGAATATGCCAATGAATGTGGCCTATAATTGTTCATAAAATAATATATAATATCCACGTGATTTCTGCAAGCCTCTTTTCATTGAGCTTCGAATCTTACCATTGCCTTGCCTATTTATTTACGAATCTGTTGTATTTGTCAAAACTGACTTACTTAACGGTGGGAACATTTTTGCATGTAATACTGATATTTATAGTTACAACACTCGACGTACAAATCATGTTCATCAAGTGTCAGTATCAACAACTCACTTCAGGAAATTCACATACAATACATGTACGTCACTTTACAACGCATTGCTAGATGAAATTAAACAATTAAAATTGGTACACAAATTTAAGTTCAAAGTAAAATCTTTTCTGCTGCAAAGCTGTTTCTATACAATTAGAGACTATACTGATCGTCAAAAAGAAAATGTTTACTTTAACAAAAAAAATGATATAGTACAATCAATTAGTTTACATTTTGCATTATATAAATTTTAAAAAATACTTAAATGCCTGTACTGCAGCTTCCGGGTCAATGACCCCCATCTCGATCGGGTTTTTGTCCAGTTTCCCTGATCCATTGAGCAAATGCTGAGATGGCCCCTTGATTTGCTTCTGGACGTAAATGTAGCTTCACTATGTGCACCTTTTTTGAGCTTTCTATTTGCTTGTAGTGGTGGTAAAGTTCAAAGAAACAAATTGTGCTCCAAATTGAATTTTATTGGGCGCTGCACCTATAACATTTTGTTTTATTCTCGATTTATTTATCGAAATTTTCTCTCCTAAGAGCTCCTCAGAGGCGCGAATTTGCTTTATCATGGGCGTTGCGCGCACACTTATGGGTCGCGTGCTCGCAAGCTCTCGATTGCATTTGATTGGTTAATGTTTCTGAGCGCGCCGACTGCTAAGGTCATGAGTACCGCAAGTACAGTTCAGGCTTTTATCGTCGGAGGGGGCCATGATTTCCTCCGGATGACGAGATCCGGCGCCGATCTGCATGTCGGCTGGCGGGGTTTTTCCGCAGCCACGAATCTCCAACCAGTGGGACACCGCCCCAGACAAGTCAATCCCGAAGCTTGTAACTGGCATCCCGGCTGTATGGTAGTGTAGTGAATAGAGATATGTGTGTGTAAGTAAGAATTAAGGATAATTGGAAAAATTGTGCGCGGTCAATGGCCCGTTTGTAATAGTCGTACTCCGTCATTCGCCTGTTCTTGTTCAGAGAAACCATGGGAAATTACCGACCAGAATCACAAGACTCCAGAATTCTCCTCCAAACTAGAACTCCATGTAGCCATGTAACAGGTGACGTAAATCCTGCCACCGTCGGGAGTGGAACCCTAGGGCCTACCACTCAGAGGCACTGCAGTGACATCGGTTATTCCCTGAGCCACCTAAGCGGGTCCTAAGGTTTCGAGTGGGAGTAATCAACGTGGAAGAATCTTGCGAAGGAAACAACAGCAATATCCTTTCAGAGAAACTGCCTTTAGTCACTCTCCTCCGGGCACAAAACATTCACGCACCTACTCTGCAACTCTCGAATCAATCATTCAGCTTCAAAAGCTAAATTACCAGACTTTCAAAATTGAAGTATTGGGTTAATCAACACGAAACTAAATTTTACAAAATGTTCCTAAAATATGCTTCAAAACGCTTGATATAGAAACGAAAATTAAATTATATATTTGCCGTGTTTCAGCATGTAGATACGAATCGTATTTCTTATTGAATTTTACTGCAAACGAAAATGTATTACTGTAGGATATACTAGAAAAACGTCATTCGTCGATCCTGATTCAGCTATCCATCAGATAAGTAGTGTTTCGTGTGAAATTCGCACTCGACCTTCTTCTGTTTCTCTTTTCCGCACAGCAACGTGTCATATGTTGCTCCAGAAAAGCAGGAATCCTATTAACAGATTACATTCGTATCGTTCCAAATAACGAAACACCTCCAAAGACTCGTGCAGATACAAAGGTCCAAACACGAAAATCACCGATGACTTGATAACGGAAACATTTTATGCCCGCGAATAAATTATACAAAAATCAGCATTCCAATTGTATTACGTCATTAAAAAGTTTGCTATTTTAATACGGATTAAATCATCTGGTGGAAAAATGGAATAAAAAGCGGCCGTTATTAGCTTTTCCTTTAAGCGGCGGCTTCTGAGTTTCATTTCATTTAGCGTGAAGCAGCGAGCAGGGAGGGGCAGGGGGAGGGGGTGCGGGCGAGGTGCCTGGGGCGATGACCCCAACCGCTCATTCTATTAGTCCCCGGAGGCGTCGCCCCCCTCTGCCCCCGGCCAGGCCACCCCCACAGCGCAGACGTCCCCATCGACAGCGCTGGGCCCCCCTCCCGCACCTCACCAACTCGCAACATTCTCTTTCAACTCGCGCAACAAAACGAAGCAATAAACGAATCACAGATGACAAGCGTTCACTCTTTATCTTAAGCTTTATTTCTATTTTGTAAAACCAGTGCCTTTAAACCAATTGCCTTTAAAGGTGTGCGATACAATGTTTAAATCGCTAGTTCTCCCAGCAATGAATTATGGGGCAGAAATCTGGAGAGTGGATAAGATAGATCGACTAGAAAGCGTCGAAACATTATTTCAAATTAATTATCGGAGTCTCTAGATTCGCAGCAAATGCCGTAGTCTTAAGAGAAGTCGGAATGTAGAAATTTGGAAAGATTTTAAAATGAAACCCATTAAACTTTAGATTAAATTAGCAGGTGAACAGGCTGATACACTTATACATAGATGTTTTAGAGTGCAGTTCAACGAAGCAACCAACGCCACTGGTCGTATAAAATTAAACTGCTACTGGAACGTGCAGGTCTGGGAGACGTTTCTCCGGAGATGGTGGGAGGTAGGGGAGCACCTGAGATAGAACGGCTAATTTACGATAGACTTGTGGATATTAAAAGGCAAGAGATCCTGGCAGCAACGGCCGGAAAACGTTCGGTAGTTGCGCAAATTCACGCGAGTCCCTGATGGAGTTGCGAAAGTTACGTACACACACTTCAAAAAATCGCAAGAGGGGGGATACGCTTGGTTCAGGGTCGGGGTGGATGCAACGTAGATTAAAGGACTCTAATGGTAATGACATCTGTGTGCTTTGCGGTGATAGGGAAGACTGGATCCACATCCTTTTAATTTGCTGTGCGACTGAAACATCTCAATGGTCTGTTGATAGTATGAATGAATGAATGAATAAATGCCTTGTTTTACGTTGCGAGACTCAGGCTATGAGGCCTGCTCTTCCGTCTGACCACGCAAATTTCGTTACGCTCCATTCACCTACTAGGGGAGAAAGAAGGTATTACTTGGGCGACGAATTTGGGCAATTTAAATTTAGCTCAGAGGCGTCATTTAGGCTTGATCTTTTACATGCAGTAAATGTACTAACATGGGACAGCCGGCTTTACTTTCCCTCCGAAAGAAGGCGTACGAAGGAGTTTTTCAAAGTATAGGTACTTTATTTGCTTCTGGATACTTTGATTGCGTCATATCCTCGAGTACTCTCAGTAGTAAGGAAGAACAAAGGAGCTACGCTGTAGAACCTGCGGTTTTAAGCAAGCAACATATCACATCACCATAAAAACGTTCCTGAGGGTTGCAGCCAACTGTTTGGGGTTATAAAATATACACAGTTTTGAATATGTTTGGCATTTAGATCAATAAATTTGACATTTGAGGGTAAAGTAATTAGCGGTTGCGGGTCATCACTCGAGGTAGCTGGCCCGCATCCCCTGCCACTGCTTCACGCTCCGCACGCTGAGTGAAATGACATTTAGAAGCCTCTATTTCAAGGAAAAGCCAATGACAGCCGCTTTCTATTCCAATTTCTGTATCAAAAGTATATATTATACAAAAATAGATCCATAATATTTCTGGCTAGATAAAGTAATCCCTCACAGCTCCGTTGTTTATCGATTCACCGTCCGCTATACCAGGCATTCATAATCCACGTTGCGGCTTTCCGGTAACTTTGTCATTAGTTTTGAAAACACGCAAATCATTTTTTTTTTGGACAGCTCAAAAGTATTCTAGCTAACTGTGAGAACAATAAAAGTTATTCGTTCAAACGTTCAAGATCAGATTTGCTTACAACATTCTTCTCAAGGAGACAGAAATAATACCACAAACTTCTACATCCACAAATGCGTATTAAAACTTACTTACATATGTACACATTCCGCTATATTATTCCTTTTCTATCCTCGTTTTATCTTTTCCATTTTCATAAACACTTTCTATTTCTTCCACGCCCTTTCCCCTTTATTTACAACATTTTACCTACTTGTACTTCCAGATTCCACGCTTTTGACCCATTCTTAACAAATCTTTTGTATTAACCCTTGTCGAGGCAGCAAAATAGTTTGAGTCTTTTGGGAGAGCATCAGACGCTGATTCGAGATGACAGGACTCCTTCCGCCTTCTTTTACCCTCGACACCACGGAAAATTCGGAAAGCCAATTATTTAAGAACTGTTAGTTTACCCCAGCGTAAGAATGATCGAGTATTGAAGAAGTTTTCAGTTATACCTTGCCTAGATGTGAAGAAATAGTCTTCTCTCGTAACGCGGGCGTGATAGCGATGTTTGCGCGCCTATACCTCTCATCTGGGATCACAATACCAACCCCACATAATGAAAGCGATGGTCAGTAGCACAGATACGTCCACCGTAACAGCTTTGTACTCGGGGAAGGCGAGTCACCGCGAAACTGTTTCAAAGTCCAGCGCGGGACGTTTAAAATGTACACCCTTTGCTGTTAATTAGCACCAAGGAATTTTTATAAATGACTGAATTCCAAGTACTGCGCCGAAATTGAATTAATGTTGTCCGCTTTTGTGCCAACAACTCTATTTCCTCTATTATTCTTTCTGACCCATATCTTCTTTCCTCAATTTCTTACATCTGTCCTCCTCATCATCTTCTATGAGTACTTCACTCACTCTTAATCTATCTCTCTCCTTCCCTCCTACACCCTTCAATTTCGAGCTCTCACCACTCTTCTTCACCCTCACAAATGCTACATTTCCGTCCTTCCATGTCCGCCAAGAACTTGATGCATTTAATCTTATTTAAATTTCACAATCTTGATCCTACTACATTCCATGAAAGATTTAAAGAGTGCTCAACAGGTCACGTGTTAACAGCAGTCTGACAGAAGAAGCAATAGGTCAATTGTGGGTTTTATTACCGTTGTATGTGACGTTTGAAACATAGTAAAGTACTTTTTTAAGGGATTATGTCGCTATTATATGTCGTAGCCACAGAGCACAGGAAGTACGTAGCATATTTCTGTATCATTTCATTTTTCCTTAACACTGCGCCAGCGTATAAAACAAATCGATATATTAGTTAATTTAAATACGAGTAGTTTGTGAAGTTCGTGATATTTACTTTTCGTCAACTGTTCCAATTTTTTACGCCATCTGTGTTAGCTTCACCAGCAGCGAATTTAATCACTGAACCAATTTCAGGGGATGAGATTTTACAACCACTCTTGAATATGAATCATGAAGCGAGAGGAACACATCCAAACAATCGTGCCATTTGAATTGACATTCGATCTATGCTTAATTATCGTGCTATGTGTATGCACGATATGCATAAAATTCGGGTCTTATTACAATATGCTAGCTATTTATAAACTTATTTTGATACATTTTTAACATGAACTGAAATTATGGAACATATTTGGAAAAATCAATCCCTTGCTATTTCAGCATTCTAAAGAAGGAAGTATACATAAATCAGAGCGTCCAACCGCAAAAACATTGTTTCATATCGTTCGGTACTTACTCTCCAAGAATAATAAGCGAGGGAACACTACTATCACTATTCCACTTCTCACTCTGTACACCGAGCGGACCATGATTCTGAAAATGAAATTGAAATGTATTATTTTAACAAAGATCTGTACCTCCATGTTGCAGTGGGCTATAGCAGGAAATTCTGTTCATCACTTTAAATTAAAAATTGAATGCACCGCATATAATTGTATTTTTCGTAAAGCCACGGGCCAGAAATTTTCTGCTGGATTGAACATCTTTAATACAAATATTTTCATGAAAAAACTTGTTAACCCATAAACTGATAAATTCCCCATCTCCGCTTCGAATGAGGTAGTAGTAGCGGCATTTGTGAAGAGGCTTTCCTGCGCGCGGAGAGTGAGGGCGATGGTGGCGGAGGGCGCCAACCACCTCCACGCCCCTCGCAGCCCTCCCTTCCCTCCCTTCCCTCCCCTCCTCCCTGCGGACGACACGGAACATCGACTAGACGGCAGGAAGGATAGAGGGGAAGCCTCCTGTACCAACGCTCGCTCCCCACCACGCGTCGTCCTGAGAGTGAAGAGTCAAATGTGGGCGTGCTATTGGCGTATCGAAGAGAGTAGCTGTGCTCTGCAACAAGATTCCACGCTCGCCTCCCAATGGCCCTGTATAAATGAGGCCTATTCACTTCAAACTAAGAAACGTGCGCATCCCCAATTGGAATTTGATACGCTACGTAAAGCGCACTAGGGCCAGATCATTAACGTTCGCAAGCAATCGTGCACTTCCGTCTTCTATTTCCGCTGCTTTTCCTTCCGTCTGAGCCCCGCTACACAAGCGCAGCGGCGGGCGCCGTTCTGGCCAGTGGCGGGGGAGTGACTGCCCAGTGGCCACCGCCCCGCGCAGCCACTCGTGAGCGCCTGCCGCCCGCACGTGCTGCCGCAAGCCGCTTCCGCTTCCACTTCAGTCAGCAGCGCAACGCTCTAAGCCTCCCCCTCCAAAGAGTTCTAACGCGCACTCGACTAGGAATAAACAGGCGCGGAGCAGGTTGGCGCTGGGGGTTCCGGGCTGCGTCAGAGTCTCCGGTTCAGGTTGGTTGTGGAACATGAACGATTGCACCTGCACAGACTGCCTTGGGCACAGACAGAATTGCTGCTAACTCTGCAGCTTCGCAGAGCGGGAGGTCCTCGGGTTCCAGCCTCGAAGGCGGCAATTTTTTCACACTCGCTAGATAGAGAACAGCCGCTGACTGGAGGAATGACGGACGGCTGCGATGATCGGTAGTTTGCTCCACTCACATCGGGAGAGTGCAGGAGTGGTACCCTAACCAACGGCCACAGACCGCCTCCCTACATGCACCACACAACCACACATGTCGCAGGTTAGAGCTTACCCCGAACGTCACCAACCGCTTACGTGTGTTCCCTACAATAATCTTCTAGAGAATGATGCCTTGCGTCCTCTCTAAAAGATCACGGCCTTCCAACGCCTTCTGCACATAATGTGTTCGGGGCCGTGTCCATCTGCACAGCGTTATGACCCAAGCATGGAATATCAAATTTTGCTAATCCGTTGTCCTAACAACGCATATTCTTTGACTTCTAATTTTGCAAACAACACCACTGGATATCTATTTTATCATTTGAACTAAACCCAGGGTTCTTGGCTTATCACAATACTGAATGCACCATGGAGTATGCGAGATATTTATTTTGAATGATGTACCGTCTATCGATTGTAAATGGGTATTAAAGAGAAGTTTTTTTTGTGTGGAATGGTAGGCACACTTACATTTTTCTGACGAATGTCTTGAGATCATGTTCAACTCTGACATCCACAATTATCAGGTCTCGAACCTCAATGTTTTTTAGTGTTCTTATTGTGGTTGTCGTCGTAGCTTTCCTGCTACTGCTGTTTGTGAACAAGAACCTACCAATATTTGCCCCCTACTAATGAAGTGTTTTTTCAACTTCTCAAAGTATCTTCCAATTTCGTTGAAGAGTATTAGGCCAGTTTTATCCTTATATTAATGACCAAGAGGAGTGTTATTTATTTCTCTCGAATTAAACCAACAATTTAATGTAAATTGTAATAAAATTGTTAGGAAATGAAATATAAAAAAATGGTAGGAGATTTATGAAATCTTAGAAAAGAACAATGAGCGTCGTGAAGTACGGTCGGATCTACGGTCGCATGTTCGTTTAGTCGAGTTCACTAGAGAATGGACGCCTGCAAGTAGGCCGAAAATTCACGTGACATTTTGGTTTTTAAACCTAATTAGTAGGCACTTCAGGGTATTCGCAGTTTGGCCAAACCTCGGGGAAGGTCCTTCAGTAAATTAATAGGGTAGATTCCAAGTAAGGTACAAGATATCTGCGGAAGAGGAGAACGTAACATTTTCCGATTCATGCTTGTTACATAAATTCACAAATAATGCATTTATATTGTATTTGAACTTACTCAGGGAGTGCCCGCAATCTCTCTCTCTCTCACATATAGCTGCAACGTTTCGTTAATGCGAATTATCTGAAGTCCATTTAATGAAATACATATTTTATGCAGTTTGTACATGTCCCTCAATGCAATGAACCTTACACTGCAGAACTCTTGTCTAAATAGTTATGATGAGAAAGGTAAAAATTGATAAAGTACACGCAAAAATCACTAAACATAATATTATCATAGTAGAATTTACGACCATTAATAAATTGTGGGATGTGGATTACGGGATTGGTCAATTAATAAAACACATTAATTCGCCGAAGTTTCGGAACTTATAATTCCTTCCTTAGGGCTTCAGTAAACACAAACAACATAAAGAATGAAGACAACGTATCTGAACAATATTATTTATAACAGATATAACATTAGATATAAATGGTGTTATTATATTAAATTTGTTCAGATATGTTGTCTCCATTCCTTGTAGTGTTTGTGTTTACTGTAGCCCTGAGGAAGGAATTATAAATTCCGAAACGTTGGAGAACTAATGTTTTATTAATTTACCAATCCATGATCCACATCCCACATAATATAATCATAATAAATAATGTTAAATAGGAATTCCTCAAATTATATTGACATTACTTTTCAAAAAATATTTGAAGTATTTCTGTTTTTTATTTTGCAAGATTCTCACTTTCCACGTTTCCCTTCAGACGGCTTCTGCTTATCTTCTTTCTCATTGGTAAGAATTTGTAACAGTCGATTATAGATAAGGAAAAGTATTACATTGCCTGAATACGCCCTTGTCATAGACACGGCTTAAAGTAATGCCATGATACGTACCGCTCAGCCCAGGCGCTCACAATGCTATTGCATACAACGTGTCGTCAGATATCGAGCAGCGCGAATATCGAGTTTAAACACGCTCACGGAAAATGATTCAGCAAAAGGATAAAAAGAAAAGACCAGGCGATCTCAGAAAAGTGCAACAAAGAAATAGATGAAATAGACGACTAATGCATCGCAGCAATTCAGGAACAGAAAATTGCCTTGGCTTAGATCTCAAAGATTATTGCGAGTACACCCGGCTTAAAACTCTTCGTTTGTAAGTTACCTCAGAAGGTCAAAGGACAGCGGCGTTTGTTGAATGGCAATTCATCTGCAGCTGAATTTATGGAAGTTTCCAATGATCGCGGACAGTTACGTGTGCATGCGCTGATGCGGAAGCATTGAGTTCTATACATTCGTAACTTTTGGTTCATGCCCCAATTTGAAAGATTTTGAGAAAATCGTAGTCTAATTGCGATTATTTTCCTTAAAATTACGCAAAAACTAGTGTTATTTTCCAAAACATTCACAAGACCTTAAGACAGTAATAATGGAACCACTGTCTTTGCAAGAGCATTTCGCCCTATTCTTACACGAGGGGCAGGGGCCGCTCTTCGCCTGGGGTTCGCAGTGCGTCACGTGGGGGAAAGCCTGGCGACAGCCGTGCGGGGCGAGAGAGGGCGAGAGGCCCCGCGGGCGACGTGGGCGTGTCGCCCCCGGGCGGCGCCTGTCCATCGCCCACAACCCACGACGCCACCGCCCACCTCTCGCCCTCCCTCGCTCTACTTCCATCTCACGCCCACAGGCACCGCCCACCTCTCGCTCCTCCACTCCGCTCTCCTGCTGTACTTCCATCTCCGCCCCCGGCACCTCTCCCTCTGCTCACTTCTCTCGTCACTTCCCTTCACGTCTTGCCATTCTCCTCTCCTCTTCTCTCTTTACTAACCCATCAAGTGTGTGATGTTTAAATTTATTTTTAGGTCTGCAATTGTATACATACTAGTACTAGTATTTCAGTGAATGGTAGAGGTGAACACCCACTCCAGCTCTAATCATAAATATACTATTCCTTGTTGTTGCAGCAACACTCCTCCCCCGCCATTAACTAACCCTCCCCTTCCTCACGCAGTCCATGGTCATTCATTCGACAAATGACAGCAGATTCATTGTTCCGCACAGGAGAATAAGGCACGCGAAGAAGAAGAAGAAGAAGAAGAAGAAGAAGAAGAAGAAGAAGAAGAAAGAAGGAGAGAGATGAAAGCCTTGCCTTCTGACGCGGGCGAGAACTACAGCCAATCGACGCACGAGACGCGTGCCCCCAGGAAACAGCTTCACTCGCACAGCTGTGGAGCTGAGGGTTCAGATTTAGGAGGGTCTGCTTTCAACCCTCAGCTGTTCCGATAACCTCCGTTAACTACCATCACCAGCCATCATTTCCTCTGACGACTCAGTCGGAACTCAAAATACAGTGGCACCGTTGTCTGGTGGCAAATTTGCATTTTCAAACTTGAACCATTCAACGCAACTTCAAACGCTTTTGAGACACGTTACTGTTGCAGCTTAATGTCTCTGAAAGCCCGGACAGAACCTATTTCACTTATTCTTTGACATAACACAATACGTCTGTAAGTTATCAGACTTTTTGCTGCTTCCCAACTAACTGTATGAATCGAGTGAATATGTAGCTTCAATCGTTTCAAACATCTCGTATTGGTCGAATTCTATTTCACAAGTAAACCGACGTCCATATTTGGTAATGAATTACTAATCAATGGAAAAAGGGATATTTGTAGACAAGCAAAATAGTTAGAGGACCTTAAACTAAGACGGGCCAATTTTTATGGACCCACAAAATACTGTATGTGAAAAATTATTCTGGATGTGTTTTTTATGGAATAAGTACTCACAGCGTTTTGTTGAGCAGTGTTCCCTCGAGACGAATCCGTTCAGACAGAGAGAGACAATTACTCGTCGGAAGATTAATAATAATAATAAATAAAATAATAATAATAATAATTATAATAATATAATAATAATAATAATAATAATAATAATAATAATAATAATAATAATAATAATAATAATAATAATAATAATATAATAATAATAATAATATAATAATAATAATAATATAATAATAATAATAATATAATAATAATAATAATAATAATAATAATAATAATAATAATAAACGTAACAGGCAATATTGTGAAATGTGTAGGCACCCACAGACGTAGCAAATTTTATTGCTGACCCTTAAATTCGCACTATAAAATTTCGTGAACTATTATTTGATTTAAATATAGTGACTCGTCGAGGTCAAAGGCAGGAAGAGGGGACACTGCATTCACAGGACCTTCTACGACTCAAAATTTCGTGTTGGAACAAATATCGTGGAATAGGCAGCATATTTTCAATATTCAAGGTTTAATTTTAATTTATGCTCAAATTTAAATTATGTTATAGAAAATAAAATTTTCCATATTTTCTTTGAAAAGTCCCATAAATTAAGGGCGTACAATCTAGGAATATTAGGTGGAGTCCATAAACAAATCCACAAATGAAAGTAAACTTCCAAGATTGCATCCAGTAGTGTTTATAACTATTGAGCTAAATGCGTTGCAAGTCAAAGGGGGTCTTTGTAACACATCCATTCACAAGATGTTTTTTCACTTTGTATTTACACATTACGAACTATTATTTACACATTACGAAGAAGACGAAGGAATTTCGCGAAGTCCCAGCGTTTCCTCGCGAGCCCCTGCCCTCGCCGTCACCAGGTCGCGCGCACGTCGCCGCCGCCGCCGCCGCCCAAAGACCAAAGCCCCCTGCGCGCTTTTTGCTAAGCGGCTTAGGGCCCGCCCCTGCCCCACGCGGCAGGCGCTGTTTGGCAGCACGCGACACGCGTCCGCCGACGCCCGCCAGATGTCGCACGCGTCGCCACGCAGCCCTCAACCCCACGTCCCCGCCTGCACCTCGCCACCTGTCACGCTCCGTCTCCTTCAACTCCACCTTCTTCCACTCTGTGGCTTTAACATGCCCGCGCTTGCGCTGGTCCTAGATGAAACTATTTTACACCACAATTTTAAACAGAAAACTTTTATACTCTGTTAAACACGAATGTGGATAAATAATTCGTCGCCTAGGAGATGAAAAAGTTTTGGGATGAGATATCCATTTGTCGTTGTTTTTTTCTTTTATTTTCAAGAAACACCCAAATACTGTAATTCAAATATTCATTTCTGTGAATTCATTGGTCTGAAGACAAAGCGTGATATTATAAATTCGTCCTTTAAGTATAAAATGTCCAAAATACTGACACATTAAGAGGTTAATGAATCTGTTAGAGAAGAGGGAGCGGTGTTTGGCGTTCGCAAGTCGTTGATTGGCTCCAGGGGCCTTGCCGCAAGGGCTTAGAGGCCTGATCCCTCGTAAAGCGCTCGGAGGCAGCCTGGCGGAGCGACGTCTCGGTCAGTGGAGCGACGCGGAGGGGACGGCCAGACCGACCGGTGTGGAAGAGAAGCCGCTGGGGAGGCGAGGGCGCAGGGCCACCGCTGACTTGGTTGCCCTGTGTTCCGATGCCAAGCGCCGGCGTTCATGCCCTCTTCCTCCTTGCAACGGAGGAGCTTCTCAATTGGCTTTGCTCTTCTCGCGACACGGGCCAGGAGCACGGAGAAAAACCAAATTTACTCTAATAAAATGCAACCCGAAAGCAATTTTTAAGCTCTAGTTTTCAAAATTTTAAAATATTTTCGTGTGGTATTAACACTCAGCAACATCGAAATGATGAAGGAAGATTTCTATGGGACCATTCAGTAAACGCATTTGTATGTCTACATGTACAAACAATTCATATGTTTACATGTACTTAAGTCTCACGAACAAAGCTTGATCCTCATTTGGATTTTTAGGTTCTTACTTTGAAATCTACCCTGTAGCTGGGAAAGAGTCAACCAACATAGTCACATAAAAGTATAATAGTCTGTTGGAGGAAATATTTTCATTTACTAGTGTGCTGGAAGTATCGATGACTTTTCAGTAAATCTAGCTTTTAGAAAGTTCGAGCGTGTCATACATAGCGACGTCAAGTTGAGATAATACACGGGAGTGAGGCGATACTTCCTTTGCTGCAACTTGAAGCAGAGGAGGGGGCGCGTGGGAGGGCGAATGGTAGGAGGGTGTGGGAGCGAGTGATGGAGTCAGAGCTCAACGTGTCAGCGTCCGCCCTCTCCCCATTTGCGATGTCCTCTGACGCCGTCGGAAACTGCGGGGGCGGAACGGGAAGGGGTTTGGGGAGAGAGGTGGGGTGAGGGTAACGGAGATGGCTGAAGGGAGGAACTATCTTCAGTGAGGTGGGTTGGTAGGGCGTGATGAGGGGAGGGACGGGCTTACCAGGATGAAGAGAGGAATCGATTCCATAGCCCGTGCGAGAGGTTTCGCGGAACAGCTCATTGGAAATGCACAGAGCGCTGCGGGGGAGGCGTAATATCTGCAGCAACAACGCGGAGCCCCACAAGGGCCTCGCGCTGCCTCGAATATCGCGCCAGCACACGCCCCACACTCTCACATACACAAATCTCTCCCTTAGTCTCTTTCTTCGCTTTGGTTTCTTTCTAAAGCGGTTTGCCTCACTTTCTGTACCTTCAAAACGATGAGCTATTTTTCAAACGGCTATTAATTACAAATTAAAGTAGAGAAATTTCCTACCGAATATTATTTTGAAATTAATATTCTCAAAAACAGTTCGGGAGCTAAATCGCAGAGATAAGCTAGAATAGTTTTAATTATTTTCATGGAATATAGTCCAGAAAATTGTGACTTTTTCAGTTTGAGCTAATGTAAGTACCCAGAAGTTTTGAAATCATGTCTCGCATAGTAATTACACCATATAACAAAACGAAAGTCCGAGATGAAGACACACGAAAGCTCAATATTGTAACATGAAAGTAACGTATTAACCGTCCTCTGATGCCACCGATGGCATGCCTTACACTCTACGAAAAATAAAATAGTCCTTATACTTATCAATAGTAGTCAATCCTTACATCCGTAAAATAAAGGAACACGATCATTACAACAAAACACTTTCTTAACTTTGTTGAAACGTTACACCCGCATTAAAATAAAATACTTAATTTTTTCCAGCTCCATCATTATTCTTCAAGACCATTGTTTTCTTATGCATTGTGGATTTGGATATTCTATCTGAAATGTTCCACTCCCAAAAGAACGGAAGAAACCAAGTAAACCCGAATGAAATATAAAGAATGATAGTAATATCCTTCAGGTCACCTCGCACACGCTTTGATGAATTTCATACTTCATTTTTTCAAGAAGTATTTAAATATTTTATAGCTCATTCGTAGGTAATGCCTGACTTGCATGAACACAGGGCATTCACAACACAGATTTGCTCGTTTCACGAGATGCACATTATCTGTAGTCGCTTGTTCGTCCATTGTGTGAGAAGCTGAAGAGAGTGCTCATATTTGAATTCGTAGCATCTCGGGAGGATGAGCCATCTGTTGTGACTCTCCTCGTTTAGGGCCAGCTGCGAGGGGGTGATGAGGTGATGCCCCGGAGAGAGAGAGAAAGGAGACGTGCGCCCTCATCGCTTGCCCTTCCGTTGGGGATCGCGACGCGGGGCCACACGGCTCTTCTCCTCCCCTCGCCCTCTTTCCCCGCACCGGTCAGCGTCTTGCCTTCTGCGTCCCCGGTGCGCACAGCACCTCTTCCTCTCTTTGTTCATTCTCTTCTCCGTCCCCGATGTTATGAGCTCTCCTCCTGGCGGGGCGAGAGGGAAAGTTCAGAAGCGCCGAGGAACTTTGTGGGGGGTGCGAAAGACGAGGCTGATAGGCAACGGCGAGTAGACAGCAAAAGCGGCGTAGGCGTTGAGCTGAACTCAGCTGAGCCGCGCTGTCGGCCGAGGCTCCGACGCGATGACAAGAAAATGCCTGTCAACCCCGCGCGCATTAACACAGCGCCCTTCCTCTCCCACCACATCAGCATACAAGCTCGCGTACCGCCTCTGTCAATGCCCTGACCTCGTCCTGTGCCAAATACCGCTCCCAACTACCACTCCCCCACCCCTTACCGTGTACACCCTGCGCTCTAATCCCACATCCTTCCTCACATTCGTCTTACTTCGCTTCATCCCCTCTCGACCTGGTTCGATTCACTATTCTCATTCATGCCATGCACGCGGTTCCCCTCTCTACTTCTGCCTCCGCAAATGATTCTAGAAGCACCGCTGTGCTCGCTGAGTCGACCTCTTTGTTCATTACGCGCGCACCGACTATTTACGCAGAGGTCGCCCTACAAGCTCTGCTACGGACACACGAAGAGCAAATGTTCTATGATTGTGCCACGACTCATTTATTCTTATGGAGTAGGTAAAACTAGGAGTAGATGATGTGTACAAACAACTATTCTTGCGTTCTGCATCAATACGAGTGTACATGTTGGTGACTGAGCTACGCAACGTTGTAAATTAGACGTGTCAGACAAAGGTGTTTTAACATTCTCTACTGAACCTTGGGAGGGTGTGTGTATTTGATAGAAGACCCTAGATGAACTAGCAGAATTGTTTTAGAAGTTGAGTTGACAGGTTCTGAAGACTCAATTCTTCCCATGGATTGGAGAATGTCAGATGTGTTAAAACTTTTCCATGAGCAGTCGAAACGCTAATAATTTTGAGGAGAAATTTACTTTTAAAGCAAAGTTTTGACATCAATGAGTTATTTGGTTGAAAAAAGGTTATTCTTTTTCAGGACGGGTTGGAACAGATGGCGAGCAGTAAAGTTTGTAGAGTGGAATAACTGTATTCCAGTTATTCCACTTTACATGAAGCAAGACTGCCTTTATTTCCGTCAGTATTGCTTCTTCATTAACATCAGAGTGGAATTTAGTGAATGCAAATAAGGAAATAAATCTAATTTGTAACGTGCTGCGTAGATAATGCGTACGTATTTAACAAGTAGCCTTCCGTAAACAGATGTTGCATTGTGTACCTGTAAAATGGAACACCTCTGAATCAACACCACTGATTACCGATGTGCTTTCTGAATGATGTAAATTAAATAGATGACACACATTCTCCGTAATAGGTACTGGTCCATTGTATTGTTTAAGAAATGTAATTACTTGATTTTAACTAGTCCGAGAAGTTTCTGCAAAGATTAATATTCAAGAAATATCTAGAAACATAGAAACACGTGAATCAAAATTACACCACGTTGACATGCACAACAAGCTACAGACCCCACACACCCAATGAACACATTGGCCATGTAAAGGGCTACCGCGATTGCAGGACTCAGCGCCGCATGTTATGTCAGAAAATGTTTCATTTTCCTTTGAGAATATTTGTGTAGCCTAAGATATTACGAATTAGAACGTTCGAAAAATGTAGTTCAAAGTAGCAACATAATAAGTTTATTTTTCGACAAGTTTACTACATCCCGTTTTGAAATCTTACCAAATACTTGCCAATGCACTGCGTATCTATGAGAGAAAGCTGTGTCAAAGTCAGTTACCAATATACCAGTAGATGTAGATATTACATAATAAACTGTTTCGTCAGTGCAATTAAAAAGGGCGATATTCAGTTCATAATCCTAATCTCACGGAACGTGCTCTGTAACGCACTCGACTTCGATACGAAATCGCGCTGCCCATCATTCCGGTGCTCGCCCTTTCAGAGCCCTGGGTGACGTCTCAACCCGACTTCCCTGTGTCGGTGGCTGATTCCTGGGGCTGGCCTCGGGACCATTCAAGTGCGAAAATGCACTCAACGCAAGGACAACTTTCCTTTCATGCCGTCATCGAGCTTGATACAAATTAACTATTATAGTCAACTTGAAACATTGGAGGTCTACATTCAAGAAAACTGCATGCCGTTCAGGTAGTATTTTGGTTCTGTGTCCTATAATTTCACAAACATTTACATGTAACGTAAGGAAGAGTTTCCATCCTGTAAACCTCCCTTTAACGCCCAATTCCATGTACGGCGCGCGTCGAGAAATGCATCAATTAAGTGGAAGAGAATAAGTCGCTAGGAGGAGAAGTGGAGGAGGGGGGCATGGGAAGGATTAGGCTGCGGGGTCGGAGCCAAGGCCTTATCACGTTGCGTGTCCGCGTGGCACGCGTGCCAGCTCGAGGCAGCCCCTGCAACACGGCGGACCGACACACCGCCGCCTCCCCGAGCTATTGACGTTCCGCCGCAGACCTACAAGACCTCTAGAGGAGTTTCCCCGGCAACGCACAGCCCCAACATGTGGTCCAAGTAAATGTGTGTGTGTAAGGCGAAAGGCAAAGCAAGGAAAGCGCGCGGATCGCGACCCGATCCTCAGGGCACAGCTGCGGCATCTCCTTGGCATTGACGGCGGAAACCACAGATGCGCCGGTCAAGATTGTTGAGTTGATTGGGAACTTGAAGCCTACGCCCTCCCGGTCAGAGGCGCTGCCTGGGGGACGCTTCAGCCGGCGACGACTCCTCCCCAGCGGCGATGCGCGCGGCGCTGGTGCGGGAGGGGCGGAAGTGGCTAATAGGAGGCCTTGCGCAACACCACGAAATAGCATCACAAGGACACTTTACTTACTGAAAAACTAGACTGTACAAGTTCTTTTCCATCATAATAATACGTGCTATTGCTGCATATCAACTTTAACGCTTCTATTTTTTAAGTAAACATGGAAACGAATTGTAGTGCCGAATCAGCCTCCAAGAATATCAGCTTCCTCGCGCATGCGGGGCACATAGGCGGTCCCGTGCGAATGTTTATAGATCTTCCCTAGCACTCCTCCTCACGGCTTCGTTTTTAAGTGAGCCCAGTCTCGACAATAGGTCCATTACCGGCATGGAAAATCAATCTCGTTTATATAAAATTACGCTCTTTTTGAATTCAGTTTTGTGAAGTGAATTATTTGGGTCGTAATTTTAGCACACATTTAAAGCAATTCGTTAGGTCACGTGCAAACATTTAACAGAAACATAATGATTAAATCTTAACGTGTTTCAGAATATTTGTATGCTGACAAAACCATTTTTAGAACTAAAAAGAAGGCTATTTGATTTTTACCTTGAATTTTTAATCTAAAAATGAAGAATTAATAACACAATTATATAAGGACGGCAATAAATCGAGAATGATCAATTAATATTTGAAACTAATATTAGGCAAAATATTACTATCTCTTGGTGTTGTGATTCCCATCACGATCATTTACATACCACGTTGCAGATTTTCCATCTCATTTGATTTCGAATTCCTGCAAATACTTTGCGCAACGGAATTATTCGAAATAATTTCCTCGCCATTGGGTCGTAATTCAAAACGAGCAGCTGACAGCAGATGCGAGCAGTCCGTGTTTCGTGCTCTCTCATCGAGCACATAAAGTAACAAGTGCAATCTTCCGCCAGTCGTCGAAAGTGTTTTATTGGACACCGTTCCTGCACCTTCATGGATTGTTTTCTCTCAATAGTGGGCGGAGCGGTCGCCATTGGTGTTCGATGGACGCGTGGCTTTTGGCGATCTCGAGGGGCGCGCAGCAGCTCGTCTATTGAGACTCGATAGCGCACATTGTTCCGATTGGTAGAGTGGCCGCACGATAACCCCCGGCGTAGATTAATATGCACGGACCCCGCAACAGGCAGGCGCGCCATCCCCACCACAGGCAAGCAATGACCAATAGAAGATGAGGGCCGGGGCGTGTATGCGTGAGGGCGCAGAGCAGTTGGACTATTGAGATTCTATAGCCCACACTGCGGCCACAGCCTATCGGAGCAATGTCGCATGAAGTCCCTCGGCGCAGATTAACTTAACAAGACCCACAGCAACAGGCAGGCGCGCCATCACCATCGAGAACAAAGTCCTGGTTCCTACAGGAGAAGATTTGCGTTGGTGCTAGTGATTCGAGAGGATAACCTAAATGGTCATGAAATGACGTAAGGAGGTAAAAATGAACATTGTGTTTGTTACCACAAGAGATTGAAAAGTAGTGAGAAAGAAGCCCTTTGCATATGCACCAAAGCTGGAGGATCAATAGGACAATTTCGAAGGTGATGGACGAGAAGGGGCGCTATCTCTTAGATGTTTGGGAAACAAAAGTAGGAATATTATTGTCGAATAATTAGAAAGATCCATTGCTAACCGGAAGGAATAATATTTCTCTGAAAATTTCAAGAGGGACTTTTTCGCGGCAGACAAGACTCTGGGCTTCTGATTTCCTCCCCCTTTCAATACACCACTGCATCACCTACCTATCGCCATCTGTCATGCATTCACCACTCTCCTCTGGAATGTACTTCCATACATCTAAAGAACGATGGCCGAAATACTGGGGGCCATGGCTGAGGCATTAATTGGGCACACTCCAAATTAAACCGTTAGAGCGAAAAGCGAGCTTTGTGGCCCGAATTCTCTTCTTTCTCTGGTTCTCTATTTGATTTCGTGAGTGAACAACTACTCTAAAACGGATTTATTGTAGTTAATGTGGTCACATCTTTAAAACCTTTGTTCTTTCTATGGCTAATTATATAATCCTAAACCCTGAAAGAGTTTGTATTGTTTTGTTACCGACGTGTCCCAGGTTTTGTTTTACTTCTCACAGTATTCTGCAGTAATTATCCATGCAAACTCGTTTTTACCATCGTTGATTAATAATTCGAAAATGTTTTCTCGTATTACTAGTACAGCAAAATACCTTGGGTACATAAAACCATTGGGCACATTTTTAACTGTTTTCTATGGTAAATAATTGGGTGCTGCAAAGTAAAATAAGCATTGGGGCATCATGTCTGCTTCCTCGCTTACTGATAATCGCCCCAAAAGTATGTAATTGTATGGGCTCATGAATTCGGATTAACTCGTAAAGTTTTGGCGTACTCATTTCAAAATACCGGGCTCTGCTCCCATCATTTCCTCGTACATCAACATTTCTTTCGTTCGCCAAAGACGCGTTCTGTACAAGTTGCGTAAATAGTTATTTTAGTAGCTTTCGGTTTGGGTGGATTAGAGGAAAGAGCTTTTTCCTTTTTATCACTTGATTAATCCAGGAGTTTGGTGCGAACCTTTTTAGTAGTCCATCTGAAACGCAGGCCCAGTGCAGTCTCTTGAAACGAATAAAGTTCTTGGCGACGCGATCTGAAGGGCTGAGTAGCGTGCACCAGCATCAGAGGGTAAGAAAGCGGAGCCAACCCTCTTAATGTACTCCCTGCAGCGTCAGTCCGTTATAACACTATCTTAATTGTTCTTTAAAATATAACTTTCCTCATATCCGCAAAACAACAACAACAACAAAAAACATTTCTGCCGGAAGCCGAATCGGCGACCGTAAGCGTAATACTATTTGTTTAGATATAATTTAATCACTATTACCATCTGAAATTTCTCGTATAAGAAAATATTTTTCGTTAAGAAGTGAATTCTGCACGAAATGAAATTTCATGCAATTTATTTATTATATTTCCTGAAAATATTTCTAAAGGGTCGGGAGCTCGCAACCAATATTGTTCGAAGAGAGAAAGAGAGATATCTTAAGGAATGAAAATTAAAACTCCTCACCGACTTCCCACTACCATTTGCTTTTTCTCTGCCGGTTAACGAAATAAAACAATATTACACCACAAAGAATTCAAATATCTTTTACGAATGTTAATTTCTTTTGAACTGCGAAATCCTAACCTCAAAGGAATTAATTTTTGTGAGAAGCAAGGAGCAAGAATTGCATGTTACGAGTAAGTTCATCCTGACAGTACATGACGCTTTTATGCAGAATACCCTTCAGAACGTTAACTCAACGCACTTGGACTCAAGTGTGTCCAACGACGACAAGTGCTAGGAGACATTGTCACTTATCAGAACTGAATGTTGTTTTAAAATATAACGATATAAATGTGAACGATCCGGCAACAGTGGCTAATCTCTTTAACCAATACTTTTCGAGAATTGCTGCCGATCTCACTAAGGGTCTTCAGGCACAAAATTCAAAAACAGACAGTTCACCCAAAATTTTAGAAATTTCGTTTCGAAACTTCTTCCTATGAAATTCTCAAAATAATCGGTAAACTAAAAAATAAATATTCGTCCGGTTTAGATGAATTCCCGGATTCTTTGTTAAAGACTTCTGCGTATGCCATTATACACCCGTTAACTCACATATTTAATGCATCTTTATGCACTGGAATTCAATTAAAATAATTAAACTATTTAATAAAAATTTTTGTTTAAGCCGCTTTTCAAAAAAGGCAACAAAAATGAAATTCAAAATTATCGGCCCATTTCTCTTCTATCAGTTTTTTTCAAAAATATTAGAGAGACTTTTTACGTACGAATGAAACCTTTCTCAGTAAACACAACGCGCTTTCAGATTGCCAACATGGATTTAGAAAATCAAAATCAACGGAAACAGCTATATTTTCTTTTCTTAAAGATGTCGCGCTCATCATTGGATCAAAACGAGGCACCTATTGGATTATTTTTAGATCTACCAAAAGCTTTTGAAGTCATTGACCATGACATTTTACTTTTCAAATTACCTTCTTATGGAATCCACGGTTTTGCTCTAGATTGGTTATGTTCGTACCTTAAACAACGATCTCAGAGAGTTGAAATACCTTACTGGAATGATGGAACATTACGTACGCACCTTTCCGACTCTTTGCCCGTTGCATGTGGAGTTCCTCAAGGATCGATTTTAGGCCCTATTCTGTTCCTACTTTACGTAAACGATATGCCCTCGACGATTCGAAACGGAAGAACGGTTCTCTTTGCAGATGATACGAACATCCTTTGCAATAAAGAAACAGTAAATAGTACAATATCAGATGTTTCAAATTGGTTCCGAAATAACAAATTAATAGTGAACGAAAAGAAAACGGCTTTAATGCAGTTTTCCATTTCAAATAAACAATTCTGTGCCCCATTGAAAATGAACAGTGTACCATTGACTGATGTTAAGGCAACAAAATTTTTAGGTCTCTCAATTCAGTCAAACCTTAAATGGAACGTCCATTTAAATGAATTGAACACAAAATTAAGTTCATTATGCTACGCATTCAGAATTCTTGCAAATTCAGTCAGCCTTCATACTGCTCGTTGTGTATACTTCGCGAATGTTCATTCCCGCCTGAGATATGGCATAATATTCTGGGAAATACATCTTATAGATCTCAGACTTTTAGATTACAAAAACGAATTGTACGAATAATAACCAAATCCCACCCACGTGATTCATGTAAGCCTCTCTTCATTAATCTAGGAATTCTACCATTACCGTGTCTTTTTATTTACGAATCAGTGGTTTTTGTAAAAAATGACTTGCTCAAGGGCGGGAATATATTTTCAGAAAATGCCGAAGTTTATTACTAAACGATTAACTTCAATAGAAAGTTTAAATCCCAAGTGAAATCGTTTCTGCTGCATAACTGTTTCTATACAATTAGAGACTATACTGAGCATCACAAGAAAAGTAACATTAATTTTAACAATGATACATAATGCATTATTTACCATTTGGACTGTATAAATGAGTATAAACAACCTGTAACAACTATTGTACTACAGCTTCCGGGTCAATGACCCCATCTCGATCAGGTTTTTCGTCCAGTTTCCCTGATCCATTGAGCAAATGCTGAGATGACCCCTTGTTTTGCTTCTGGACATAAATGTAACTTCATTTTCTGTGCACGTCTTCTAGAATTCAGTGGGAAATACAATTATTCAAATTATCGTTTCCATGTTGTCGCGGCAGGAAGTAATAAGAGCCAAAATTTATTGCTTATTTATCCTTGAAAATAGATTTTATTACATGGGAGTTTTTTTGTTGTTTTTTTCTCCCTTTCAAAATTCAAAATGTATTGCTTATTTTTCCTTGAAAATAGATTTTACTACATGAGAGTTTTTTTTCTCCCTTTCAAAATTCAAAATTTAAGTAGTAGGGACTTAGTGTAGGGATCACAGAATTTTGAAAATGTGCACACAATTCACTTTTCCCCAAAGCACGTCATACGCAGTTTTTAACTTTTTTGACGTAAAATAAATAAATAAAAAGTTATGAACGGTTATGCCTCGCACCGGAGAGAATGTATTTTATAGAAAGGTCTACGGAAAAAGAAAAAATGATACAAATGTGGCAACTAAAATTTGCATATATTATTTTTTTTCTTTTGTAATAAGTGTCTTTGTTGTCTCGAATGATACTCCAGCAATAGTCAGCCAACATTGTAGGTATCCATTTCCCTTCGTACCTTTTCTCGATGGTGGATATGCATTTATGGAATCTCTCTCCGTGTTGGTCTTATACATCGCTGCAGCTCTCTGGGGAGAAGTCAATATGAGAGTCCATGAAATGTGCTTTTACAGACATACTGCAGCCGAATTCTTGATAAACTGTGATCATTTGATGCACTATTTCCTTGTAATATGCAGCTCTTTTCCCTCCAAGGAAGTTTTTTGATACCTTCTTGAAACATTGCCATGCTCGTGCTTCTGCGTCAGTGAGGCATTTCTCAAAATCTCTATCTATTTGGAGTTCTCTAATACAAGGGCCTACAAATACACTTTCTTTTATCTCTGCTGCTAAAAGATGAGGAAATTTGTCACCAAGATAGGTAAACCCTTCGCCAGTTGGATCCATCGCTTTTACAAATTGTTTCATTAATCCAAGTTTGATGTGAAGGGGTGGTAAAAGTATATCTTCACGAGCTACCAGGCTTTGACGTTGGACATTCCTCCCCCCTACTTCCAATTTCGTTCCGGCCATTTCTTTCTTATGTAGTGGGAGTTTCTGTCGCGACTATCCCACTCGCAAAGAAAGCAAGCATATTTTGTGTAGCCTTGTTGCATGCCTAATAATATACTCCTGTAACCTCAAACCAAGCAGTTCTGCCTTTTGTTTACTTAGTCCTATGTCACGCACAAAATTATTCAAATCTGCTTGTGTTGTAAATGCATAATTATCGGCAACAGTTGCCAATAGTTTTTAATGCTATTAGTACCATCTTTTTTTGTTTTCAAAAGGGTTTTCGGAGTCCAACCGGCCTGGGTGGCTGAGGACATCTGTTGACGTCACTGCAGTGCCTTCGACCGGGAAGTCGTGGGGATCTAGTCCAGAAGACGTGGCGATTGGATTTTCGACACTGCATAGGTCTGTTGAATTCAACCACTGTCACGGAAGAACGCCGGGGCAATACACTAAAAAACCAGCCGCGCACCAGTCGGAAACTTAGAGCTTGTCCAGCAGGTAGGAGATACCTGGCTGACGAAAACACCGCCATCCGACGTGTAGGTCGCGTTAATTAATTTGAGGTTCCTCCATATTCACTTCAACCTCCCAACGAATCTATGCCAATGATGTATATTAGTCATTGGCAATAGTAATGCATCTAGCAGTGAGTATATTCTTGTATCTTCTATTATTTTTTTCGCCGCTCGCGCGCCTGCGTTTGCCACGGCGGCCGCCGAGAGCGCTGCAGAACCGTGACGTGCTCCGCCCGCACCGAACGTTGCAAAAAGCCTCCGATTAACGCATTCCGACAGCCACCAGGCCGCGCTTTCAACGACAGGTCGACCCCGCTCGCGTTTTTATGTTCTCTCTTTTTTCCGCTTCTTTCGAACAACTATGGCCCATTTGACTGCCTCTACATTTTCATTCTCTTCACTTAAAATCAAGCGCCCGACACGGCTCTGGGCTCTTTTAATCGTCACTGCACAATTTCCGCGCCTCTTTTCTGCTTCGCAATGCTCCGTTTTGCAGTATTGATATTTTGTCTTGTGGCATAATGTAGCCCTAACATCAAACTGATATTTGGCATTTAATTTTTGGAGTGAACATTATCATCTAAATAGGTTAAAAAACACAGCTGCATACAAACAAGTGAAATTAAAACTAATTATTACATTTAAAACTAACATTGAACTCTTAAAAACATTTTATTTGTGATCACCATATTGATTTTTAAGTATCTGTGAATAAGTCCGTATAACTGCTAAGCTCAAAATCAATTTTCGGATTATCACAAAGTCCGGAGATTGGATCAAAAGATAGGACGGAAGAAAAAAAGTTCACAACCAGAACTCTAGAAGAAAAGAAACAAAATTGCCTCCTATGTACATAGTTTACTACCTTCTTGGTAGTACAATGCAGCATTTACAGAAGTTTAGCTAAGTAACGAATAATTTCGATCATATCCCATTTCATAGTATTTGAGAAAGATGTGTTAATAAATATAATCAGTGTATGTTTTCTTGAGCTTCGAAATACCTTCCTTACCCTTTTATTATACACGGCTGGATGATGAATAAAATTACCAACAATGCGAGGTTACCAACATTTGAAAACTAGACAATTTCTATTTTAAGTTTTCAAAAAAAAGCGTATTTGCATCGGTAACCAGCGATTTGTTTTTTTGGAATTGCTAGCAAAATAGCAACCCACGTCGCCCGCTCCAATCCTACCACAACTATTGACTGGAGAGATCAATAGAACGTGGGCTTAGTAAAGCTGCGCTATGTCCAGAGGTAAATAAGCGACCGTCCAGTATTTGCTCAATGGATCAGGGAAATTGGACGAAAAACCTGATCGATATGAAGGCATTGACTCAAAAGCTCTGGTAAACTACGTGACACAAGTACATTTTCCTTTCAAAATTATACTGTACCATTAGTAAGGAGTGAATTATGTGATTAATAATACAAAAACATTGTTAATAATTTTTCTAACAGTACACTAATATATGTAACATTTGCTGAAATATATTAAATATATTACATTCCACATGATAACTATTGCATTGTATATTAATAAATATAATAGTATTGATATAATTATTCCTAATGCAGTGATATAAATGTTTAAAATATTTGTACTACACAAGCAAGCCTGGTTAGGTAACCTGGCCAGAAAGTCTACCTTCGTAAACATACTCCTCATGGCATTCCCCTCCAAATGTTTTGTGCATTCCACCGTATAACTATCTCTCTCTCTCTCTTTCTCTCTGTACGCAGTAAACCACGCTATCGGCGCAAAGGCAAACGACATCAATTACCAGAGGTCCCAACGTGATATCAATCAGGATCCGGTCGCAAACTAAGGACGACGCAAATGAAAAATGAAATTGTTTTCGTAGAAATGAACAGACATATTGTTTATTATCCAAATGCGCAGCGGAAATATACATGAACTGTCCGACGAATTCCTAACTAATGACAAAAATAAAATAATTTACACTGATTTTCTCATTTAGGGGAATGATCAGAAGCGACAAGTTGAAACCTACCCTGATTTTTTTTACCTGAAAGTACTCATAAATGAAGGCTCACAGAAAATTTCTGATGCCTATATTCACTGAAATATTTTTTTAAAAAGTCCCGAAAATTGTTGGCGGCGTGAATCGGTGTGGCACCGCGTGTTTGTGCAGCCCTGGCCCTTTGTGGCACGTAAGAGCTGGACGTGCTGCTGCTGCCATCTGCCGTTGAGTTGGGCAGAGAGAAGTTTCGGCACCATCAAGGCCACCTCATCCTAAAGCTGGTACGGTGCTAAAAGAAATCGTTAATATTGTGTGTAAAATCTAGAATGACGTCTCGGACATTAATATTCGTACTCAATATTACTTTTAAAACATTGGAAAATAGTATTTCTATTACCCTTTTTTATGATCCACGTATAGGAAGTGAAAAGAACTATAGTTCCGTTTAAAAATCCAATATTTTCCAGTATCTCCAAAAACAAAATTTCGAACTGTATACTGTCTACTGAATATTAGTTGTTACAACATGATTATGTATTATTTGAAGAGATCTGCATTTCCATGTTGAAAACGGCTTTGAAGTTGTGGGAACGGTAGAGACGCTCTGCACTATTATTGCAAATTTATAACTATAATATGGCCTAGACAGTAAGAAATTTGATATATTCGTGTACTAATAGTAGTTTATGTAATTAGTTTAAAATGTTGCACGAGGATATGTTTTGAAAACCAGCGACGTTAGGAAGATTTTCAAGTTTGTAGGAATGCAATAAGGATTATTATAAACGAGTTTCATACGCTATTTTTTGAATAACTGTACATTTATAAGAAAATCGAAGTTAATTTTGCGAGAAAAAAATTGTAACGTCCCGGGTACTTGACATCTATGTGAGAAAATTGTTGTCGGCTGTTAAATATATCGCTATCTCCCCACGATTCCACCGCTGTGATTGGCTGAATGTGTGATGACGTAATCTTTGGTGCCGTAAAATGCTATAACGTCACGATTTGTGCCGTAAAACACCAATTTATGACGATTTCTTGCAGCAGGAAATGATTATAACGCTTGTAAACAAACAATATTCTTTGTAATTGTTACAAAATGTAACATCTTGAGTGAATACAACATACGTTTTCTGTATTTTCTGCACATCTAACCGAAGATAACGTTTGTAATTCTTCAACCTCCCAAGTAGTTCTTCCTTTTTAAGGCAGTATTGTGCGGGAGTGAGATATGACCGCGACATTCTCCACATATAACCACACATAACCACGTAGTGGTTTACTATGTGCTCGTAAATTTTGAAACATCTGGCCAAAAATTAGTTCTTTGAAGTCCATGTTGAATTTAACGAAAACTTATCGCGTCAATTCCCTCTGGAATTACTGCAATTTATATTTTTTCTCCCAAAAACGGATCAATTTTTTTCCTTTTTTAGAACAAATTGAGAGACGCTTAAAAATGGTGCAGGTTTTAATTTTGCTGAACTTTCTGAATTTTTAAAAATTGCGAAAGTTGGAATTTAAAGATATTTCAAAAAAAAAATAGAATGCGATAAAGCATGTGCCACTAGTTTCAGCTTCAACGATAAGCGTTGCTTCTTTCAGATTAGATTTGTTCCTGATGGTTTTTGATTTCAAATTGCTTTGAGAAATATGTATGGAAAAAACATTCTCTTACAAAAGTGATCCATTAATCTTATGTCTAGGCTTCTTAGCAGGATCTTTGAAAAAACTTAAAAAATCAAATTCCATCTTGACAAATATAGCATAGGTAACCTCACTGCCTGCTCAAAGCCAATTCACTTTCATTCGAGATACTTTTTCCGGAAAACGGCTAACGTTAATTTTTTCTCTCTTTTTCTCTGATAAACGTTTGTTGTTAGACGGTAATCAGCAGAAACCTGCTTGGATATGATAATCAAACAGAGACACCGTTCATTATCCGCACTTTCTTCCGCTATAATGCTTCCTACCGCCTTCAGACATTTCAATTCATTTGTTTAAGATGACCGAGGAGGACCTATGTCTTTAATTATTTCATTTCACATTTTTAAGAGAAGCATATGGACTTCAAATGTTGCTAAGGAAAGTAGAATAGGTTTTCGAATAGTGTCAGAAGGCCGCAGAACAAACCCATAAACAACCACATTTCATTAAAGAGAAAGACATCTTAACTGAATATATCAGTAAAACATATCTATCAATGATGTAAAACGAAAAGTGTGGGTAAAATGTTTGCTGATCATAAATATTCCCTGACTAATAAACAGCTTCCAGAATTAATACTAATTTACCCAAAAATGAAGAGTTTATTTCCTTTACAAATGAAAACAATTTTAAATTTTCAAATCAAATAGCAAAAAGCTGATGATAATTACATATTGTTTAACAGCGCAAGAAAAGAATGCAAATATTAAACTGATGAGGGCAGATGAGCATTTATTTCCGATTAGTGAATAATAAAATTTTTTTTAACTTTAAATAATCAAACTATATTTGGTAAATAAGCTAATAATATCCGTTCATTAGGTAATTACACAAAGTAGGAGCAGCGCGTTTGCGCGATTAAATCCGAAAACCAATCAGCTGGCGGGTCCAGCGCGAAAGCACAGCGATAAAATGCTGCGCCACTGGGCAAATCTCTGGAATGAAGCCATTGTGATATTATCGCGTCGTTCGCCACTTATCAGCCGCCGGCCCTTACGCGGGGCGAGGGCAACAAAATGGCCGGGGCAACAATGGACCCCTCGCACGCTCTATCGGCCCCCAACGGAAGCAAGCAGCGGCGCAGGCAACTGTTGCGAACAAGCTGGAGTACCTCAAGGTTCTCCTCTATCTCCTATTCTTTTTAATACTTACATTTCAGACATCCCTCATTTACTTAATTCAGAAATAGCATTCTTTGCAGATGACACATCTTTTTACTTCCCATTCAGACACTATAACAGGACGCGATAATTTACAAGATGACTTAAATATTCTTGTTACTTGGTTTAACAATTGGCAAATAAAGATCAATAAACAAAAGTCACGAGCAAAAATATTTTCTTTAAAACGAATCTCTCCTACTTATCCTCTTATTTATTAATTATAAAGCAATTCCTTGGATTCCTTCTAATATTTCAATTACATATTTCGAATTACAACTAGATACTAAATTAACATAAAAATTTTAAAAAAAAAAATTAATTTTAAAAAATTCGCACTTCTCTGTAGATTCTGCATTAACTATATTTAAATATATAATTTGCCCTTCGTTAACTTATGCATGCCCCATTTGGGGTGGTGCAGCAAAAACTCATATTAAAAAATTAGATGTTACACAAAATAATTATTTAAGGAAAGCATTAAAAGCACCCTGGTTCATAAGAAACTATCAAATATTACGTGAACTCTATATTCTTCCCCTAAAATCCTGGATCCTTCGTCTCTCAGATAAATCGTATGCTTCTCTTTCTTCTTCTCCTGCTTACACATCTTTTCAATTAGGAAAAACAGTTAATCCATTCCCGGGAATTAAATCACGTTATCCTAAATATCTTTTACATCCTCCTTAGTTGTCTCTTCTCACAGTTTCTACCATTTATTATAAAAAATTTCAAGAATCATGTACTATTTATAAATAGTTTTTTTTTAAGATTTTGACTCTCAAACATTTTTTAAAAAATGTGTACGTATCAGTAATTTGTTTAGAGGTTGCTATTTAGTTTCTCCTCGTATGTTAATGTATGATTTAATGTAATTTTTCATACCCTTGAAAGACTAATTTTTGTCGAACAAGGATCAATAAATATTATATAAAAAAATATGGCGAAAGGGCGGAAAATGTTATCCAATGACAACGAATTAAAAATTTCGCATGCGTGCGTATGTGTGTGTCTGCGACAAAATACTCAAAAAGGATATTCATATCATCACGCATTTAATGAGACTACAAATGTATATATGATATACTTATTTGTGGAAAGTTAGTATACAATTATTATTTTAATTATGTTCTTGGTGTAAACATTAGATGATGCTCACGCGTATTTACTATCAGTAATTAAGATATTTGTATTTTCAAGCATTACTTTTATTGATTTTGTTACAGACATTTCATTTATAATTTAGTACTTGAATTTATCACTTCATAATACATTAAGCACAGATTTTGTGCGCAGAGATTTAGTTTCATTATCTTTGAATTTCCAAACTCTAAAATTTGATTTCATAAACTGATGCACAATTCCATTATTTTTATAACCCGAAAATTATCTAGTGTCATTTCATTACAATACTCTAACGCAAAAGAAATCTGCATTACGAGAAGGTGGGGAAATTCAATCTGAAATGTAATTCACGTGAGCGTACTGTATTACATATATGAGAATAGCACTTTCAGAACACCAATTCGAGAGCGAAGCAATTTTCTGGAGCGATAAAAATCTAAATATTAACTGCATTTTGTGTCAGATTGCAACAGCAGGTTATTGTAATATTGTGCGGTGAATGAGTTTTGAATCTTACGGTATTGTACGTGATATTCCAATTAAAATGCGAAATTTACTTCACAAATGACTCAAAATCACCTTTCTGGGCATTATTAGTTTTATTTCAATATCACAATTTATAACTTTACAGATCCACATATCTTTTATCTTTACGAGTTGTTTTTTACCGTATGATATTTTCAGGCTTTATAATAGTTGAAATGATTATAAAGAGATCAGTTAATTAAATCGTTTTTCAATAATTTTCATATATGTTGAACTACAAATACTGCGACGCAAAAACCGTGCAGTAAAACTGTAACAAAACAAAATAGGCTTTCTTTATTTGTTGCAGAACGAAAGATTTGAAAATACAAAACTTGTGTACATAATTATCTCCACATGTTATCATTAGTCTTGACTGATGCTTCGCCATATACGGCGTTTCTTCTTCCCAGCCAGCGATCACAGCCTCTCCCCTTTGCTTGCAGAAGGCGCCGCACTGCGCTGGGCGCTCGTCTCGTGTTCCTCATAGACGAGGTTTCACTTCCTCGCTCCAACTCCCGCCAACATCAAACGGTCGGCGAAGAAGCCGAATAAACGAGTCGATGCAAAGGAAGCTACGGAACGAGCGACTTTCAAGAATGTATGTGCGACGAGAATTCACTCAGTGAGGATCCAAGTATTACTGCTGTATGAAAGAAGTTCGTAGAACACACCAAATTTAAAAAAGGCCTTTTTCGGGTTAATACTTTGACGGTCGTAATAAAAATTCATTAATTTGGAATTGTTCTTTATTTTCAAAGCTTGAAGCTTGGAGGAAAACAAATCTAAGTTATAGTTTTGCCAGCGTTTGAGGGCTTTCATGACTTTTTATTTTCATTCTAAGCTTAAATGTACGAATTCCGCAGTAAATTATTATTATTCTTGCTTCCTTTGCAATAAAACAAATTAGAGGGTTGAAAATAATTCGCAGAAAGTCCGAGCAGCCCACCAGAGCGCGCGCGCGTCGCCCGCAATGTGGCGCCATCAAATCCATTTCTGCTCAGCGACAGGCGCCGTCTAGCGGTTTCCTTTATACCTAAATAAAAATCTGCCCCCCCCGCCCGCACGAGGGGCAAAAACGCAGCGCTTCGCTTCGCGTCGCGTCGCCAGGGCGCTCCACCATCAATCTCCCCGTCCCTCGGCCGGGCTCGCCCTCGCGGCCATAAATATCGTCGCGGGCAGATGGGCGGGATGGTGATGGGATGAGTATGGGCAGAGGCAGTGGGATGGGGTGGTGGTGGTGGTGGTGGTGGTGCCTGAGGGGGCTGAATGCGTGAATGCGCGGGGCCGCGCAGACAAAATGGGAAGCGTCCTGCCGACCGCGGGGCGTGTGGGTTGTTGAACGGGTTACTGATCGGTGGGTTGGTGGGCGAGTGGGTAGTTCGGCGGGGGATTCGGAATTGGGGTTGGGAGGAAGGGAGCGTGGGGTATGCTACATCAATATTTGCATTCCTGTTAACGTGTTCCGGGGTGTCGAGTAATTTTTAATATCTGAGATTGTTTCGGAAAACTATTCCCAGTTCTTTACTTTTTCATCGATATCAATTTACGTTTTTACAATACCGTAATCTTACCTCCATTATCTTTTAGTATACAAACTGCACAACTTTTCGAATTATAAATATCGTATAAGAAATAATATCGATCTTAATATGTATTCTACATTTATTGTTGAATTAATGATTACATGAAAAATCCTGAACACTGAAGCCCGGCAACGAGAACATGTATTGTACTTAGCAGTGACTTGCAGGGACACATTGAGCAAACTGTACCGGACAGGACAAGCAGGAAAAGGGTCAGTAAGGAACTGTAAAGAAGTCATTACCGGAGAAAAGGTGTGGGACAAACAAATAAAATTGGCATTAGATGGAAAAATATTGTACGACATACGCGAAAAAAATTGAAGCACTCCGAAAATGACCTCAAGCACTCCAGATTATTATCAAGGGATGACGCAATGTAAGCGCAGATATTAAAACATTTAGATAAAGCAAATTTCCGAATGACTCAATCTGTTTCAAAAAGCCATTGTGATTTATAATTGATGTATTTATCCTAGATAAGTTTTCATGAATTAACTACTGTGAGAAACAGCCACGGTCGGAGGGTCTTGTTTGAGAGCTGTCGTAATTAGGGGTAACGCGTTGCTAAGGGATTGTAATGCAAAGTCAAGGGACGTCGAAGTAACTTGCGAGAAGTTGGACGTTAAGTGCGGTATTGATTTCCCAGCAACTGCCACCGAAGGAATGAGCTCTCTGCAGTCGGTTGTCTAATTTCCTCTTGTATGTCTCACCACCTCAAATGGAATTTCTGCATTACTTTTCCGCTTTTCTGACAAAATAGACGGTGTAAACGTCATTAAAGGAAGGTATATGTAAAAATACATCTTTTACGAATAAAAATATGCCCATTTTTCAGGAGAACTTACAATTTCGAGAATTCAAGAGCAAACGGACAAAAGGGTGTACGTGCCAAAAAAATTAAATTTTCACTTTTTCATGGAAAGGTAGCATGCCCTCCTGCCTATTCAATGGTAACAGATACAACTCCAAGTAGCTGGCTCTGTAGTTGATACATTGATTAACAGTTTCTTCAAGATACAACTCGATAAGCAGAGTCTGTGGAGAAGGATACAAGAACCATTATGGTGTTCAGTGTTGTATGACAGCTGGTAGCAATATCTTTGTTCTTGTGAGTGAATACTGTTATAGTTTAACTATGATGATAAAATATAAAACAAAATGGGTGAAACAAATACAAAAATGGGTAAACGGAAGGGGGGAAGCTTTCAATCAATCACAGAGAGAACATGAAAAACCATATACAACATCATAAGGAACATAAAAAACTTGGAAAAATTGTATCACTTTCCAAGGTATGAAATCTAATAATATACTCATTGCAAATAATTAACGACATATTTCCAGTAGTACATTTATGTAAATGTAATGAAAACCTGGAAAAAGAAGACAACTTTGATTTTGGTACTGTAGCAGATACATACATACAAACAAACCAATTACAAATACTTTCAGTATCGTGTATTAAAATTCATTAGTCAAATGGTTTGATTGTGAAAACAAAATAACTTACAGTTAAGATGTAGATTGGAAAGAAACTAAGATTGTCCGAAAAGGACAGAGTGGTGCTAGAAAATTGTTCATATTTGGTTTCGGATCACAAAATCAGTAGTGTAAAAAGGAAGATATGGCCATGTAAGAGTTCATGGATGTAAAGTATCATGGTTTTTATAGGAATCAGTGTTCATAAAATGAAAAAAAGTGAAAATAAATTTTCTTAGTTTTGTGTATTACTTATTTTTGTTTGAAATAATTGTTTCCAATAAATAAAATATAATATAAAAATTACCTAATTTAATTTAAATGTAAGGTAATTATATAAAATATGAAGATAAAACTTTATTTTCTATGAAACTCTTAATATATATTTATGTCACGAGTCCTCTAAATGAGTCTTTAAGAACGCAGCTGGAAGGTTAACTGCGAGGCGGAGCGATAGCGAAGCAGAATCTAAACCCGAGAGTCCATAGTGTTCATAGCAACGGCCGCTAAAATGATCGAGAATCCATTAAAAATATTTTAGCGCCCGTTGCTATGGACGCGCTCATAAAGCAGTATTTAGATGGTTGGTTGCTAAGGGGCTAAGTGCGTGTTTACTAACGTAAATAACAAAAAAAAATTAAGTCTCCTCATAATACAAAAATGAACACTACATTTTGTGCAAAAAATATTTGTTAGAGAATTGCGGTTTGTATGCTTGCATCTGTTTCTTGCCTCCTCAAAATTGAGCCAATGCAGAATGCCGTGCTTTAAACCGTTTTCAGTGGCACTGGAGCAGCAGATTTTTACTTTGGTTTTGATTTCATACCTGCGATTTTTAGGCGTGTCTGCAAAACCTTTCCTGCACAGTGTTTGAGAGAGTTCTGCTCTAAATTGTTTTTGTATCAATGCAGCATCGCCTACTGTAACCTAACCTTGTAAATTATTCAGGCATTGATTACCGACATATCCATTATGTGGTAAAAACATTCGAAAGTACCACTTTTTCCTTTTCATTGAAATTTGGAGTCGTCCAATGGAGAATTCATTAATCCCCCATATGTTTACTGCAAATTTTTATTACTTGTTGGCAGAGAACATCAATATATTTCCTTTCTTTCCGGAGTACCTTTGATTTAAGCCTACTGGCTCCTTCCCACATATTGGTGAGGCTAAGTAAACAACATTGTAGTCCTTCCAGCGTACCACCGACAATTTATTGTTGTCATACTTCCTAACAAATTCCTTTGCATGTCCTGTTGGGAACTTTTTTAAATTCTGTTCATTTGAAAAGGGATTTCGTGGGATCCTATCTTCCCTGATAAGACCACATTTGTACTGCTGCCAAGATCTTGCTCATCATTCAAGAATTTATTTTGTTCAGAATATATTTCGAAATCTTAAGAATAACCAATGTTATTACAAATAACATACAATTTGTATCCCCATTTATGCGGTTTACGGGGATTATATTGCCTCAGGTGGTGTTTGGTTTTGTCCCACAAATCTGTTCGTCAACAGATAGACTTGGTTGAAGTGGTATTGTCAAAGTTTTGTTTCCTACACTATCTATAACCGGACGTAACTTTAAGAGCTTATCCCAGTTGGGATCATCGCGAACAAACATTTTTGAATTGTCATTTAAATAGGGACCTGTACCTATTCGAAAGAATTTACGCTCATAGTTGTTTTGACAATTTTATTGCCCAACAAAGAATTTTACAAATCGCGCGCGCGGGTGGGCATGTTTTTGTAATGAGAGAAGGGGACAATGATGAGAAAGAACAGGGCTCATCAGCGATGATACTGCTCGGCATTCGCCAAGTGAAGATCTCGAAACCAAACAAAACTACCGATGAGAGTATTCAGAAACTGGAATTGACCTTCACACAATACGTGAATTTACCCTCGCTGTGCGTAGCTCGTGTCGAAACTTCCGCCTGGCGGACGCTCGGGCAAACGGCTGCCCAGCCACGGCCTCCGCCCCTGGGGAGATGCGGGCGCTAGTGGCCGCCATTGCCAGGGACGGAGTGCTTTTGAGGGCGGAAAGCGATTTGTCTGTTATCGCCCGCGGGCCAAAGGGCTCGGAGGAAGGAAGGAAGGAGGGGTGGCGGAAAACGAGCATTAAGCGCAGAGGTGCCTCTTTAGCGCCGCCGAGCAGTATCGTAATCCCTTGGCCCTAAGGACGCCTTCGCGACGGCATTTGAGGGCGGAGACGTCACAGACCGGGAAGGAGTGAGGGTTGGCACTCCAGAACTTGCATTATTACACAACCTTTATTCACAGTAGTTACGGTAAATATGGTGGAAAACGTTCGGCTGAAGTACAGCGCTTGCCACGCCATCTTCTCCCCACTCTCAATGCTATAAGAATCCCTCCTGTAGATACTCGTTAGAGAAATAGTGTAGAGAGCTCTAAAACTGTAGTTAGTGGCAAGAGCTAACAATCCTAGCAGGAGCATACGTGGAGTTGTGATGTTCAGAGAAAAACCATTAGTAAAGCGTATTAAAGAAGAACGTAGTAGTGGTGGTGGTAGTGGTAGTGGTAGTGGTGGTGGTAGTGGTGGTGGTAGTGGTAATGGTGGTGGTGGTGGTGGTGGTGGTAGTGGTAGTGGTAGTGGTAGTGGTGAGTGGTGGTGGTGAGTGGTAGGTGGTGGTGAGTGGTGGTGGTGGTAGGTGGTGAGTGGTGGTGGGTGTGGGTGGTGGTGGTGAGTGGTGGTGGTGGTGGGTGGTGGTGTGGTGGTAGTGGTAGTGGTGGTGGCGGCGGTGGTGGTGGTGGCGGTGGTGGTGGCGGTGGTGGTGGTGGTGGTGGTGGTGGTGGTGGTCGTGGTGGTAGAAGTAGTAGTGCTCGAGGTGTTGCGAGGGTGCGGAGAGGAGCATGGCGCGGTGGCCCGTGAGCGCTGGGGAGGAGGAGGACGAGCAAGCCATCGATCGGGGAGCGGAGCTGATCGCACTAGTCACTCGACCGCCCACGCTGCACTACGTGACTGAGCACCGACGCTGGAGAAAGTTGCAACACACAGATTGAAAACGGAAAATAATGGTCAATTATGCTACGAAGCATGCAGTCCCAAATACACCTCAGTCATTGTGTACATAGAAAGTGTGCGTAAGAAGCTTTAGTGCCTTTCACTTTTAGAGCGAAGTGTAGCTTTTTCTGCGTGCCCTACTCCCAATCGCGGAGGGTTATAAAAGCACAGAATACATGGAAAATAAAAATACTTGAAATTCTGCGAAATGTAACCTCATTGCTTATTACTATTACAGTATTTACACTCACTCATTGCGCGGCCTGTGCGACATAACACACAGTTCGGAGCCTACAGTTTAAAAATATTGAAGTGAGGCTTCGTGGGCGAGTTTTGGACAGTTATGTTACGTGCGTTGCCAAAGACTTCTACTGAGGTTTTTCTTAACTTCAATGTATCTACTGGCACACGAAGGAGTTCTGATGTATTCTATAGTGTATTAGGGTCGAATGATACTACTGATTACTTTCTTAAGGAATAAGAAGTTATTCATGCAATGAGACTGACGACCTTAATCAGTCAGTCTCCCAAGTGTAGTGCTTATTTTACCGCGCGAAGTGGCGGTAATCTTCGCCCGCTGGTTGGAGAGATCCTGCGCTGACTTACGATCTTGCGGAGTCCTCCCCTAAAAGGTATGTCCCACTAGAGGGGCACCGCCTAACCTGGACAATCTCTAAGCTCCAAACTCATGCGATAGTGTACTGCGTGTAAGAATAAGTGATTGGTGAGAATAGGGCCAGGAAGAGGTAGAAGAAAATTGCGTGCGGTCCCTAGCCCGTTTGTTTAGCTAGGGCTCCGCCATTTGCCCCGTGTTAATGAGAGAAACCACGGAAAACTACTGATCAGAGCAGCCGGCAGCTAGAAATATCCCCCAGAAAGTGGCTGAATTCGATCTACCTATGTAGTCCGTGTTGATAAACCTGCCACCGTCAGGACGCGAACCCAGGATCTCTCGGTCAGAGGCGCTGCAGTGGCATCACTTGATGCCCTGAGCCACGTGAGCCACGTGTACCCTTTTTTTTAATCCAGAAGAGAAGGAAGGAATCATATAGCGTTCCTTTCTTTTGTAAGTGAAATGGACGGAAAACTGATCGAGATAGTGGATCAGAAAAACAGCAATATGGAATAATCTCGGTTTTAGAATTGTAAAGAATGTCAATATTATGATGCGAGTAATATTTAATACTATTTCGCGATACCCGTAATATTCAATACTAGTTTTCCGGCTCTGTCGCGACTCGGAAGGGCGCATCGTTTGCGTGCGGAAACTGGAAAGCGCATTCCCAGGCAGCGATACCCACGGGGGAAGGTGAGCGGACGGTCAGCAGCAGCAGGGAGTGCGAAGGGAGGGGACGTTGGCAGCACTGTCTTGTTGCCTGTTCCCAGCGCGCGCCCCGCGGCGACCAACCAGCCTCTCCCCTCCCCTCCCCTCAACCACTCCTACTCACCCACGGCCTCAGCGTCCGCCGCCGCCGACGCCAAACGGAGAGGAGGGGAGGGCTAGGCCACCAGTTATTATAAGATCTCTCTCTCTCTCTCTCCTTCTCCCTCTCTCCTTCTCCCTCTCCTTCTCCCTCTCCTCTCTCTCTCCTTCTCCTCTCTCTCTCCTCTCTCCTCTCCCTTCTCCTTCTCCCTCTCCTTCTCCCTCTCTCCTTCTCCCTCTCTCCTTCTCCCTCTCTCCTTCTCCCTCTCTCCTTCTCCCTCTCTCCTTCTCCCTCTCTCCTTCTCCCTCTCTCCTTCTCCCTCTCTCCTTCTCCCTCTCTCCTTCTCCCTCTCTCCTCTCCTCTCTCTCTCTCTCTCTCAACTACGCGCGACAGTGTCTAGAGTTTCGGTTCATACTCTGAGGGCATTACCTTTTCTTTTTTAATATGTTTGCTCTCTCTGTAAAAATACAACTCGCACGCTTATATTACGCACAATGTAAATTCAAATACGTTATTTTGTAGCTTAATTCAGGCTCTCTAGGAAACGCCGCTCCATCACAGTAAATTATCTTCCGGGATTTCTGGAATTTTATCAAACTGCAATGAAAATAGTCTGACAAAATAATAAAAATAAAGCAAACTCAGGAGAACGAAAGACAGCTGAATCACGAGTAACAACAATGGATTCGACAAAAAATGCGAGCGCGTCCGACATGAAAAATTTATTTTCAAACTCGCTCCATTATATTCGCGTATAATAATATATGTTGCCATCCAACCAACCTTTTCATCTAGCTGGATTTCTGTCGCATCCGGGTCACTCGAAATTTAATAATCCGGATACGTGTGCGAAATGGGGGCGAGTTTGTTTTCAATTCCACGCGGATTCCGCGGTGCAGCAGAATCTGCGATGAGCAGCCACCACCCTCGCCCACAGCAGGGGCGCCAACTGTGCTTTTGCTGTGGTAGAGGCACTGCAGGAAATTCCCCTCGGAAAAGATGAAGCGGGGGAACATCACACCATGAAGGACATCAAGCTCAAAGCTAACACACGGTGGGGTAGAAACAAACCAGTAGAATAAATTTAGCATGCCTCTTGTAGTGAAAATAATTTATATAAGAAAGTAAACATTAATGAAGAATATTGAGGATAATTTATTAAATGTAATATTTCCTCAATAATTTCAATTTGGAATACCACTCTTTCATGCTAAAATCAATTTACTATCTTTGAGGACATGACTGCTCTAAGAGTAATTGAAGGCATTTCGAGACGTGTATAAGCCTGCACCATGTACGCACTATTATTCATTTCGCATTTTAGAACAAAACCAGGTGAAATAAAATATAAAAATGTTGCTTACGTGTGTTCATTTGGCAGTTTGTTTTGTTATGTGTTTATTTAAAAATGAATGAGAGATTCATTGCATAATCATTAACCTCGCTTAGTTTTTACAGAATGTAAAGTAAATAAGAAGCCTTTTTTGAAGTAAAGTCAGTACTTTTCGATGAAAGCGAAATTTAATCTGTCGCAAATAGCAGAAGACATCTACTTCTTGCGCAAAACTACAGCACGATGATATGCAGAGTTCTTTATTATTCCAATATTGTCGTCGAAGCAAGTGCAAGCGAGTAAATGCTCGGCACTCACCCCGGTTTCCTCGACTTCTGCTCTGACACGAACACAATGTTGAAGGGTCGCAACAGGCTCAAATTCGCCCCGCCGCTTCAGTGCCAGGGTATTTGTGTGTGGAGTGTGTGTGTGTGTGTGTGTGTGTGTGTGTGGGTGTGTGTGTGTGTGTGTGTGGGGTGTGTGTGTGTGTGTGTGTGTGTGTGTGTGGGTGTGTGTGTGTGTGGTGTGTGTGTGTGTGTGTGTGGAGTGTGTGTGGGGGTGTGTGTGTGTCTTTTTCCTTTTTTGTTGTCCTACTCTTCTGCGATGGTGATCGACGAATATTTTTACTTTTCTAAAGTATCTCTTTCGGTCATCAACTTAATTGTGTCGTTTCTAAGCTGTTTCTTTCTATCACTTCCTGTCTTGATAGTGAAGCTTTTCTCTGCCGTGTTATAACTTTTCTAGAGCTTTATATTACTTCTGGATATCCTTTCCTTCTTTTTCTTTCGTTGTTGTGATATTTTCTTTCACATGATCCCTGTAATTGACCACTTCAAAATCTTTCTTAGGTGTATTTTTGTGTCCGCATTTTCGCTTTCTTTTGCAATTTTTATTCTGATTTCCACTATTGTGATCAGTCGTGAATCCTGGTAATGCGGTTAAGTGGAAGTCTGACACCAGTTCCACATGATCTATCTTGCATGCTCTACCCTACCCAAATGTTGGCAGGTCAGACGAAGATAGATCTCGTCTCGGCTAGGGCGGTGCCCCACTGAGAAAAAGTCACACGAGAAGACAAACCCCTCCAAAGCGATGTGAACGTCATATGAAAGCGGCTCGGGTCTACTTGACTGAAAATTAGTTCTTTTAGACCAAGTTTGAGAATTTTATAAATATAAAGAAATAATCACTAACGTAAGCATACGTTTTCACGCAAAAAATCACAACACACAACACAGGTTTCTCTCGATACATGTGTTTTTATTTTACTGAAGAACTGATTACTAATTCTTCTAGCTGAATACCAAATAATATTCTCAGAAGTTAAATATCATTTGCGCAATGAATATTCTCCATAAAGCGAGAAAGTTGCTTTTACTTGAGAAGTTTGTTGAGAAAATTCTCGAAAGAAACGGATCTGTTCATTCATTCATCACATTTATTTGTAGCACTACAAGCACCATTACACAGCAGGAGTACGGGCGGATGCAAGAGAGCACTAATGAGATAGTGAATAACAATGAAGCAGCTTCAAGTAACGCAATTGGGTAATTCGTCTGCCGGTGAGTGCTCCTTTAATGTTCGGTTGAAAAATCCCCTCTTCTATTTTGTTCATACTTCGATCATACTTTGCAACCACAGGCGATAAACTGGCAATATATATGGATAATATCTCTTATCTCGCCCTATCTATCACTTTCTGCACAAGTTGTTTTAATGTACGAGGGTCAGTCAGAAAGTAATGCTCCATGGTTACTTTCTCCAGGAATAGTCATTCGAATAATCTGGTGTGGTGGATGGGGAAGCACGGTCCAACCCCTTTTTGTCGGTGCTACTCTAATTGCGACACTTGTGGGTAGGCGTGTGTTACTGTGCAAGAGCAACCTTTGTGCACAGTATTCTAGAATGTAATTTCCAGGCAACGCTTCTTTAGGGAATGCAGAGTGTTGCTGTAATAATTTGAATTGATGGAGACCGTCAATGCCCCAAGAGAAAGTGATTAGCATCTCAGGACTCAACGTCTTGCGGGTTGCCTGCAGCGCGGCAAATCATGGAGATCGCATTTTTACTTTCCGAAGCTCTAACTGGTTTAGCCAAACGTCCAATGGTACTCCTGTAAACAGCTCAGGTAACATACACTACACGCAGCAGTTTGTGGATTTTCACAACAGTTTCCTTCTCCGCAATGACCAACTCCATCACAGCCGGCCGTTTGTAATGCACGTCGTCTCCAGCCGCCATTTTAACAGTTCGTTAAGGAACAACCATTTGTAGGAGAAACTTGAAACTTCATACACTAAAACTAGAAATACGGAACTTCAAAGAAGTAAAAACTGTTTATTATTATTGAACGAAGGAAAAAATGTGGGGAATCACTTTCTGACGGAATCTCGTAAAACACCGATTAGGAGGTTTATGAAACGACACCTGAACCTTGAGAGAATTCTTTGTACGGAAATCACATAAACGCCTTAAAAGTCAAACATGTAATTGTATGTGTCTTTTAATACTTAAATTTGGAAATAAAATTCGTTCATAATGAAATATTGTTTCACCTTCGTTTTGTAATTTGAAATAGAAACTTAAACATCGAATTGCCATACGTTTCCCAATAATGTTTTTACAAATGCTTTATTAATTTCATTTTTAACAAAAACAAACTTTTCACTACAAATTTGATAATACATTTTATACTATTTGAGCTGGTATGTCCATATAAAAGCTGGTAAAAATGATTTCGAATTAGAGTGTTCTGAAAATGACATAATGAATTATTTATTCCTTTTCCTAGTAGATATTGTAAAAAATAGTGGGCAAAGCGAATATTTCAGTCCGTCATTCACATCACATCATTCTCGCATCAGAACTACCCCTCCAGATACGCAGGAAAGGCCAGGAACTGCGGGTTATGTAATATTTTCTCTTCATTCCAGGATGTGAAAGTCCTTTCATAGGAGACGCGTCAGCGAGGTGGTGCGGGAAGAGACGCAAAAGAGGCAGAGCTGACGCTGTCGAGGGGCGCCTTCTTGTTGCGTTGGCTCTGCAGCGCGCACTCTCTCCCGCTCCCACAGCCAGCGCCATCTGTCAATTAGCGCCAATCCCTCTCTCCCTCCACCCCCGGAAACAGAAGCAGCTGACAGAGCACGGACCTACGTGCAGGTTTCTGTATTCTAGGCCAGCGGGAGAAATGCAGCGTTGCTGCACACTAAACACGACTGCATTGAACATTTCCCATAAATTCACATATCGCATACGGACGAAAAAATTTGTACTGGAAATTTAGATACACAAATTCAAAGAAATGCGTCTGGAAATCTCCAACTCACGAGTACAAGACGCTCCCACGAGTGCACTTATTCCAGAACATTTTAAAAATGCGCCAAACCTGAATTACATTGATGAATCTTGGACATTCAAAGCACGCCGCCTCATACGATTAGTGCAGCTCACAATTGATCAACAGACAGGAGGTGGAAAGAAAAATTCTTTTTCTTTTAGGTATTGCGCCTTGAATTGAAGCACACCAGATTTTGAAACGTTACTGGTGTTAGTTACACGATATGAATCATCCATTATGACATTGAAACAAATGAAATCCAAGGCAGTGTAAATAGAAATCATTTTCTTTACTCCCTGCTTTGCCACCATCGATATCCCTCTCTCAAAAACAAATTTATCTTCTAATTTGACCTGAAATCTCAAAATGCAATTGATGGGAACATCAAGAGGATTCAATACTCAACTGTGCTAAACTTTGGTCAATTTCATCACCAGTTTTGAAATATTCACAAAAGCACAAACGATGGCAATGCTTCCGCTGAGCCACCTCGGCCGTGGGAGGCGCGTGCGTAGTGTTGCGCGCCCGCGACCCCAAACAGCGCACCGTCGCCCATTGTCGTCCTCCGACGACAGCCGAAGGCAGACAAGTATCGAGGCAAGGAGGCGGGCGGACGGATCTCTACTTCTCCGTGCAGAGTGTATTCTTTGTCATAGTGGCTGTGACAGTCCTGTGGCCTTAACAAACAAATGACTCCATCTTAGTTACGTAACTCGATCAAATTTGCTGCTCCCAACTGAGCACTTAAAATGAATTATAAAAATAATATTAAAATTAAATAAAAAAGCAAAAAGAAAGTTTAAAATGGAGAAGGTTTAGATCTGAAAGCGTCAATAAGGGATCGTCCTAACATACGTTTTACATTAATTCATTTTCAGGTAAATACTTTTAATGGTGGTGACTTCAGACAGATCATATTTTTCTGAATGGGCATAAAAATAATCCAGTGTAGGTTATAATGCACACATGATGCAATGACATTGTGGCCACGGAATATACTATTTTGAGTAGAAATGTTCTATACAAAAATTGTTCTGAGTCGTTTTTTAGACCAACGATCCTTTTACAAGCTCTCTCTTTTGGACGTGAAACTATGCTTTTGCTTTCACTCGGAATAAAGACCTACGAATTAAAGACTCCTCTTAAATACCTTACGACTACCCATGTTTGAACTTTCGAGTTAAAATATCTGTTAAAAACATCAGATTACAGGATCTTAAAATAAAACTATCTGCGAAGATTTCTTAACATTTGGAAACCTGCATAGACTACTCGATTCTATTAATATGATCTACTGGAATTATAAGAATTACATAGCAATGCGCCAATTTCACCTGCGTGACTGGTGTATCTATCGATCTCATCTTTACAAAGTTACATAAATACACTCGCAAAAAAGTCACGGTTACCACGGCATTGGATTAATGAGTATATTTTCAATATTGTTTGCTTCATTTACAGCTCATTTTGAACGTTTTCACTCTCACAATTTCAAACTTATCAGTGGAATGTTTTACAATCATGTCATAATTTTAGCCGATAACATTTCGTAAGCAATTGAGTGGATGTGAAAAATGGCCGTAATTCATTATGGACGGTTTATATCAGGGCAATAAAACACATTTGGATAAAGACCAAAATGGCGGCACATCTGATCTCAACACAAAACGTTGAAATCAGTGACAGGACCTCATCTCCAGTCGATTGACAGCACCCACTTCCTCAATCACAAGCTTCATTTTCTGCGGCTGTCAAAAGTAATTCTAACTCTATTACAAAACTTTTTAACATGTGATGCATTGTAGAAATTGTCAAAGAAGTACTGGTGGTCGAAATGAAGGTTACACGTACGTAGGCAACTCTTTTAACAATATAGTATAATAAAAAAAAATAAGAATGTACAACCCAGGACATCAATTATTTAAGATACGGAATAGACACGTAGCTGTAATTGGAAGTTTGGAACTGATAGGGAAACGAACTTTAAACAAGAGCAAATTGTGGCACTAGATCCTTACGGACATTGGTCAGAGTTTGTGGCGTGAACATTGGCCGTGTCCTCCGCGCGTCATTATTGAATCATGTGAAGGCAGCAAATCGAAGACGGAGTTGGCAGGTGGGAAACCACATTTGCGTTCTTCGCTCGTAGAAAGTGCAAGAAATGCTTTCAGACTGGTCAGAAATTACCCATACACTTCACCATCAACCTATGGAGTTCATCTCAGATTTCGGGGAGGGGGGAACTAATTTTGAACACACTTTATTGAGTACATGGAGTTGTAATGTATCATCGCTCGTTTCGTCGCCTGAGGAGCTGTTTTTTACTTCCATAGTGACCAGAAAGGCCCCGTCTGTCAATTTGCTGTGGCGAGGGAGAGGCCGGAGCAAGGCCCCCTGAAACCCTCCCGAGGGGCCGCCGTTCACTTGTCTGCGTCGCGCCGCTAATTGCGTCCGAGAGGCGCGTGGCGGCGCTGGCATCGCCCGCGAGACACCTGCCGGCGCCCCGCCCCTCTTCCCCCACCCCTCCCACTCACTCTCGCGATTGTTTTCGATCGGCTGCCAGCACGGGAGAGGCTGCTATCTCTCTCTGTGCGTCAGGCCTGTCCACTAGGGCCCTGAGAGTATTTCATTGGGGCAGAACCACACTCTCAAAATGAAGGCCCAAGATTCAAAAGCGCATTTTGTGACACGGAGACTCGTCAAAGGTTATTAACGTCACTAGTTCAACGTAGAGAAAGTAAGGGACACAGTTGTGTCTCTTTGTGTCGTTATTCAGTGCATTCATTAGCACCACCGGTACAAAAATAATTGAAGATTGGAGCCGCATTTGACAAAATGATGACCCGGCGTTTTTGAAAATGAGCAATTTTGAGCTCATGTTCACAGAAGACCTTTGAGTTTTTGAAAATCTTTATAAGAAATCATATCAAGACATTGCATTTACAAATGCAATATAGAATAAAAGTTACAAATCTTGTAAACATAAATAATGAGAAACATTTTTAAAAAATACAAATATGTATTTTTTTAAATCAAACAAGTACATGATGGTTTCGTTTGTCATGTTATTCAGCGCATGTAGCACGAACTGCAGAGAAACTAAAGAAAAATATTTGAAATTATTAAAAGAAAATCTTGTTTTGTTTTCTTATATTGTGCATAATCCACTCAATTCCGATAAAATGTCTTTATAGTTAAAAAATCGTGATATTGACTAAAGAACGAATTGTAGAGAATACATTTAATTTGAAGAAAAATCTCTACCTTCAATATTGTAATTTTGAGACGACAAAAAAATCCAACTTTTGTAATTTTCTAAAATTCTGAGTTGACAGTGAAAATTGAATCCTAAAGGGGAGATATTATTATTATTATTATTATTATTATTATTATTATTATTATTATTATTATTATTATTATTATTATTATTATTATTGGCATTGGTTCGGGTTATTATAACTAGACATTTCTGCGTCTCCGAATAAAACGAGAGAGATTCTGTTTTACTCTGTTAATAATGAAAATGTAATAAATATTATCAATCTAACTTTTCCCTAATATTAAAATCGCAGCACTTGACAGATTTGTACTTTCTCACTACCGCTACCGCGGTATATATTTCACTTGCTCCAGGGCAACAGGGGCGCTCCTAGCGGAGCGACGGGAGCAGAAGCGAATAAAGTCGATACACTCCCGCACACAGGCTCGGCCCCTCAAGAGAAGCCAGTTCACGGAATTCCGGCTTTTCTTTGCTCCAATTATTGGACAATCACAACTTAATGGTTTGGCACATAAAATGCCATTTCACTTTACGGGGCGGAGAAATGTTCCTGGTAAAACAGGTTTCTGTCTTGTACAGGTTCCTGTTTAATTTACAGTATAAGGATATCAGCATTTCTGATGCTTTATGCCCTAAATTCTACATACAAAGGTTCCCAAAGCATCCTGCAAAACAATGAAATCTTACCTGGAAACTACGAGAAGAGAAAGATTAAAGATATTTAGCTCAAACGATAAGAATCATTATAGACCCACTTTATTTTCTATGCATTGAAAACATTGTTTCTGGATAAAGTGCTCAGAAAATATCCCTCTTTACCGAACGTGCAACATACATTTTGTGAACGTATGCGTATATTTAAATTAGCAATATAAACATTTAGCTATTTGAACTGTTACGTTTTCAACCCGTTTCATGCAGTGCGTCTGCTTCAGGTCTTGTTTTGCTTGCGGAAAGAAAACTCGTTTCTTGAGCGACCAGAGGCAGAGAGCGTATTGCAGGGCCTCCTGAATAAATGACGAGTCTTTAAAACGCAATTTTTCCTTGCGAATACACAGCAAAACACGCAAGATGTTTCAGAAATGTTTAGCATAGTGCTGTTCTTCCTTAACCGAGAAAGAGTGTTGGTAAAATACTCCACCCCAGGAGAAGAATTGCCGAGGGACCATAATGCAAGCGTTAGTTTAGTAGTTTAACATAGAACACTATATTTAAAGTCCTTTATTCATTTTATGTAAAGTGAAACTAAACATTTAGATCGATTTCAAAATAAGTTATTAGAATACACATGTTTGTAATAGACCTTGGCCGAATAATAACAAAAACTCAAATTTCATAATGTACTTCATAAAAACAAATGTTTTAATAACAGGTCTTATTAACTACTTAACAAAAATCGGTCCCCCTTTCGCAGAGTAAATATTTAAATTTCAACAAAAAGTCGAATGTATTGAAATTTTGCAAAGCGCAGAAAATCGTCGCAAGATATTCGTTGGTAATGTCTTCAAAATTATACATATAAAACTCCTCTTCAAGATGCTTAAAAATAGCTTCACAATATACTTTTTTTTGCAATTTTTCCACTACGAATGCAAGTCAATTTTTGCAACAATGCTGATTAGCTCTTGTCGATACTTCTTTCGTCTTTCCAGGAACCACAAGTTTAACACCGGCACTAACTTACTTTTACTTCTCGTATGTGACAAACTAAAACTGTAAGCACTCGTTTATTTCATGGTAAATTGTGTCGAGTTTTTTCGTGTTTTATATTAATAATTAATTATCTCCTATTAAAACCACACGTTGAGCACTGCATATGACACTAACATATGACAAAGTTACATCAGCGACCTGTCAACACGTGTGACACGATCGATTAAAAATTCATGTACTGTTAGTTTTGGGCCTGACTCGGGTGGTTCGAAGTTTAGACTTGTCCGTCATTCGAGTTCGCGCTTAAGTCGGCACGGGTTTGAATGCTCCGACCTCCACAAAATTTTGTATAGACAAGTTTTAAGGTCATTCGAAGAAAATTGGAGGTTGAGTGTTCAAAAATGTTGAAGTGGGGAAAATAAGGACACCATACTGCTGCGGTGACTTTGACTCCGGTTGCCAAATTGTGCATAGCACGACTCTTGTGCCATTCAAGGAGCACTTCAGCCCAACCTAGCGTCGGGAATGAAAACGAAGTCTGGCCTCTACTTTCCGCCACCGATCGCGCTTCAAAACCAGCGGAAAGAATATTGCACGTTTAATTCGTCTATTCCTCTTTAAGTATGCTTTCTTTGTACTTGGAAGCCATGCTTTTTGCTTATGACGACTATCACCAACCAGAGAGTGAATAAATTATTTTTTCAGTATATCATCCACTAAGGTCCCCCTGTTCTCTTTTTCCCTGATTAGCAGAAAAAAGATATACGTAGGTAACTCACGTAGGTAATATTACTTTATTTCTAAGATTTTAACGCACTATTCATAGTAATATGGTTTTTGGATTGCATACAAATGACTCAGGGGGACACAAGAGCTCATTTGCCATTCTCAATGATATTTTGATGTTCACATTTATATTTCTGTTGTATTTGGCCGTTATGACACTATTGTGTCATTGAAACTTTAAGTACTGATAGGTAGCAATTATCATACGTTTTATTCTCCACGCAGCGTTTTACTTTTTCACATGTGTTGCGTGAGTTGTATGAAACTGCGTTTACGACAGTGAACGAGGAATTAGACAGTGGATTTCAGAAATAGATATTTATTTAACATATTTTCTAGACGTTTTCTCTAAGTGGTCCAAGTGTTCTTGTAATATAATGATGTGAAATTACAAATGTTTAATTAATAGTTATTCCAAAGATGATAACATAATTAAATTTTTTTCAACTTTTCAATTTATTAAAAATATTTGAAAATTTTTGGACAATATGTAAGATGATAAACATTATAAGTAATAAAGCAAATACGATTCTGAACTCAATATAACATCCTTTTTGTAACAGCTTTTCGTGAGGGTCACTTGGGTCCCCCACCATAACAGCTGCGTTTCAATATAATGCTTGGCAACGCGAGGGTTAAGAAAATAACGTGATAAATGAATATGATAAATCAAAATTGTAGAAAAAGCCGTAGGAGTAGTACGAGTTTCCAATTTAGATTTTTCTCAACAGAATTTCAAAAAACTCCTCTCTCCTGTTCGCCCAGTAACACAGTAATACGCACACATTTCGCCAAACCTCGTTCATAAAGCATGCGCTCAAAATTCTAACACGTCCAGATACTATTATTTAAGTAAGTATTGTGAAAAAATGTTTTTGGAATTTTTTTTTACACTGAAAACAAATTTGAAGCTAATAACCGCTTGTGACGTAATTCTTGGAAGTGTAATATAGTAATGACTCTAGCTAAGAACCTTATTTCAAAGTTATGACTAGATCAGCTTATTAGACCAGCTGGTACGTCTTCACGAGTTGATCAGATCAAAAACTATTTAAAAGCAGAAATGTATGAACAAAGGATTTATAATATTTTTAAATAAATATCAAAGACACTAATTTTCTACGCATTTGACGTCCGTCCCCACCGCAATGTCAGGGTGCAATGAATATATAGGGCTTGTCGGGGGCGGGGTGTAATCGGCTTCCCGCAACAAAACAGTCACCACTGAGCTGCGCCATTGCCTCGTTTTGCGTCCGCGTTCCCTCAAAGCCATTCTGCTGCGGGGGAGACGGGCAGGGGTGGGGAGCGAAGTTGCAGGCCGCCGTCCTCGCACGAGACAAGGATGAGGATCCCTCCAGCTCTTAACCATCCTCTTCTCCTTACTCCCAGCATCCTCACAGCACACTCTCGCAGGGGTTATTCAACAAGCGTTATCGGGGGAAATTATTTAGTCCAGAAAAATAATTATTTCTACAATAAGTTTGCAGGCATCTATACCTGTAGCTGAACCGTGGAGAAAATTCACTGCGCATGCGCTACAATTGTGGAGCAGCTGCGTCGCCTGTTCGTCCACCAGGTCTCTTACTGTGCGCTCCGTCCTACGGGTTGTCTTCACGCGTTGGGTTGCGGTGGCATTTGAGAACGACTGCGTCACACGAATGGCATCAGATGAGAACTGCAGAGTAAAACACCAATCGGCCTCGCGCGAGAGCACCAACTCAAAAGATAGTCGACAAGCGATCGGGTGGAGAGAAGGCGGAATGTCGTCAAGGCGTTGCCCCTACATCTGCCGAGGCAAGTCCCATCTTCAGATTTTCATTACGTCCACTACTTCTCAAGAATAGTATGTAAATTCCCAAGTATTGTTTGCATTTCATCAAGGTTAAAAATCTCCACGCGTTCAAGGTTGTCTGAGGAAGCATTGCAATACCGCTGAAGGGAAACAAACTCTTTACACCCCGGGGGAGCATGCAACAGCTGAGTGCGCTGCTAAGACGATATTCCGTCTTCACACGGCGTCGCTCTCCAAAGCCGAGCTTGACGAACCGATACAATTAGTCGCGAGTAAAGATAAAACGAAGGGGCCATCTCGAGTCGATATTCCGTGATGAAGAATTAAACCATTGCAATAAAAAATGTATTTTCAACATACCACACACGCGCGGCATGTATCTCATCGAAAACTACGGCACAGTCCGATACTGCCAATTCAGATAATTTTCTGGTTTGTAATGACCGTCGTCACCGTGGATCCGCATACACTTGTCTTCTAATATAGCACAAACCATTTTTTAATGCGGCACAAAATATTAATGTCCCGTTTCTCCCATCTAAACTAAAGTACCCTTAATTATCTACGATCCATATTACAAATCAGTTTTCAGTTTACAATACATTTTGATTACATGAAATTGTTAATTAAGCAGCTCTTTTCCGTCTTCGCGTCTAAATTTTATAACGATGTACCACGATGCCCCCGCATATCAGTTCACCACCACGGCAGACACCGATTTGTAAATTTTTCGTTCTCATTAATAGCTTTTTAGCTCATCGTCACTTGTCACAATTTTCTTTACCACTTAAATACTATTCTGTCTCCCTTTCTTTTAGCATCGTTTAACCCTTTTTAGGTTCCAATAATATCCAATTAATAAATATATTTAATTCTAAATTAAATAACTATTATATAATATTTGTGAAATAAATCCATAATGGCCTTAAAACCCCTTTCCTTATTTCCTGTCAACTTAGCTTGATTTTTATGAAATAACACAATCATTGTAAGGATATAGGGAAAATCAGGGATTGGTCACCTTTACGAAAGTAAAATGTTTTCGTACGTAAGGATATGGGCTTCTTTTTGCCATAGGTATTCATCGAAATTTCTCGCATACAATTTTTTCTTTAATTATTGTTATCTAATGTCCGTGCAGGAAGAATCAAGGCAATCTCCAACCAAAGTCTGAATATTTGGGATTTTGTAAACGAACCATCGCAGGTGAAGAGAAGCAGCGTCACCGTGCACTGACAGTTGTATCTCTCATTGTGCTTCTCATGCCCATGAATTTTACATAAATGTAAATCTGAAATAAACTTTTTCATTTCGTTCCCCCTGGGACACAACCGCCCGCTCAGAGCAGGGATCATCTGGGCTTGGCTCCAGGGAGCGACCACGTGATGAGCCCTGAAAGAAGGAAAAGCGTCCGCCATGCCCCTCAGTCATCAAGATATTCGTTTATTGTATATTCATGACTACATAAATAAATATACGACTACATTAATAAAAGACTACCGCACTACTATAAGTGTTCGTGTTCTGCCTGTCTTTGCTAGAACGTAAAAATTATTTCATTCTCTACTCGCTTTCCTTCAATTATTTGCACAGCAAACTGTATTGGATTGAATAGTACAAACCAGGAAATGCAGGGTTATCATACACCGAGGTTCGAGTCCTGACGGCGGCAGGATTTTTGACACTAGCTTTTCAGCTAGGTCGAATTTAGTCGCTGTCTGGAGGAGAATTCTAGCGGCCGGCTGCTCTGATCGGTAGTTTTCCGTGGTTTATCCAATCAACACCAAGCGAATGCCGGAGCAGTACCCTACCAAGCAGGCCACGGACCGCGCGCGATCTGTTCTTCCTCTTCCTTGTCTTATCCTCTCCCCTTACACACACACACTTACACTAACATGCACTACACTACCACATATTCCGGGAGACCGGTCGGGAACTTAGAGCTTGTCCCGGCTAGGGCGATGCCCCGCTGGTGGGAGTGTCCTGGTTAGGGGGAAACCCCACTAGCCGACAGTAGGTCGGTGCCGGATCTCGCCATGCGGTGGGGGAAGATCACCGCCATCTCCCGAGAAAAAGCATGCGCTACACTAACGGGACTAATGACCGAAGCAGTTGACGCGCCCGGAAACACGAAAAATTCAATCAATCATACACCGAGTAAACAAAATGTCATTTTACTAAATAATTGATATTCGTGTGAAATTAAGCTTTCTTAGCCGGAGTAGGCTGTTCTTTGTGCAGAGACGGTGCCGCTCAGACGCTCAAGCAACGCCCCCCCCCTCGATATATTCTTCCCTTTCTCTGTTCAACAGTATCTCTAATGTCCAACGTCTGCCACAATCCTCTTCCAACCGAAGTACCCTTTACGTAATGACATTACAGAGGCAACACTTCCCTATCGTGAGTTATCTCAACTGGTCTCCTCGTTCTAAAGAGTATAGCGAATAAGGCGGTGAAAAATGCCCCCAACCCAAATCGATAATCGCGATGCTCATATGAAAGAATACAAAATAATGTAGATTCACAAAAAATCAGTCGCAGAGATGCAACGAGAAGTGTTTCGCATATTTTATTTTTTCTCAGCATCTACCGCGTGTATCAGGCTGAGAAAAATTCCAGAGAAAACATGGTTTAATTTGGAGGTATTTGTGTGAATGAATTTTGACGCCAAATTCATGTAGAAAAATTAAATTATTTTTTGAAATTCATTTTTGACGTGATAGAGTTGGAGTACTGTCTCAATTTTTTCCCTAAACTGGGTCCAATAACACTCTGTAACCTTTTTTTTAGATTTTTAACACTGCGAACGGCAGTGAAAAACTATTAAAAACAATTTTTTCAGGATAAAATTTTGAAATTCGCTTCTCTGCAACGGATTGCCCAACGAGATTGACTTTTTGTAAGTCTATGTGATTTTGTATTTTCTTTCATACGAGCATCGCTGTTATCGATTTGGTTTGGGGGCACTTTTCACCGCCTTATTCGGCTGTACTCTGTTGTCTTTAAACTTTTTAACATAAGTTCATAAATAGGGCAATAATTGTCACCCGACCGTAAATCGAACTCAGGTACTTAAGTCGAACAACACTTTCAGTTCAGAGGAATCCAATCGCATGTCGGGAACTCCGCTGCGGCCTCACCGAGGGCCTCTACTTGCGGGCTGCGCTTTTCAGCCGCTGCAGATGGCTCCAAAGCCCCCGCCCCAACAGGGCCTCCTGCGCCGGCGGCGCCGCCGCCGCCGGCCACCAACTTTTCCGATTTCCAATCCGCCAGGCGCAGCTCGCACTCTGCCGGCGATATTGTTCGACAGACAGGCGGCGGTGTCGATACCTGCTGAATATGAATCGACGGCGGCGCCTGTTAACTTCGTTGAAACACGAAGGTGAACGGCCACCGAACCACTTCATTTCGGGCTCCACGAGAATTTGCATCATCCTGAATGTTGCCCACCACCCTGTGGAATTGTTCTTCGCTCCAACGACAGCTGTCTAAACTTTGTTTCTCGCTCTTGTGTCTTCGTCATACACAAAACGAAGAGCAAATGTTTCAGAATATCGTGACTTTGGAATATATTGTAGGCGACAAGGACTACAAACCATTTTAGTCGTTTTAAATTCTTCTATAAACAAAGACAGCCCATTTTGATATAATAAATTAATGAATTCGACAAGTCTTTACATTCTGACAGGTTTACGCATGCAATGCCTACTCTTATTCCTTCCGCTGTCTTTGTTCACCAAGACAGCCTCTTGCGTTGTCCACGAAATCTAATCACTTCCTTCTCGCCCTCGCCTCTCCATCCGAAGCTTCAGTTACCAGACACTTCCGTCGGGAGAAGTGACATAACAAGTTACTTTTTTTAAAATTATCTTTTGTATGGTCTTCCCCGTATTTCAAGAATTATTATCCAGTTTCAGTACAAAATTATGAAATATTAGTGGAAAATTAAATAGTTACATGACCTTAAACACATTCATTCCTGTACTTTGTGTACTTTTTTGTGTGAATTGCAAAATGGCATTTTTTTCGTAACAGCGACCCTTGTCTCGCCCTGCGGAACGCCTGAATTTAGGGTTGGCGCGCGCACTTGGTTTAAAGGCGCCGCCTCCGCAGAAGAGGAGCCCCCACCCGCAGCCGAGGGGAGGGGGAGGCGCCGTCGGGAGAGAAAAACGGCGGCGGCCGCGCCCTCCGTCGCCGTGTGCGCCTTTCGGCCTCCCCCAAGTCCCTGCCCCACCCCGCGCGGGTCATCAGCGAGGGAGGCGGCGCTAACAAGGCGTCATCGCATTAGCTGCGCGCGGGAGGGAGGCGCTGAGGGACGCAGGCCACAGCAACACAGACAGGAAGTGGGAGAGTGGGAAAGCCTCGATGGGAGAGTAGCAGGGAGTGGTTGGGGAGAGGTGCATTGCAACGAGAGTGGATGAATCCGAGGCGGGGAGAAAGCTAGAGGACGATGAGCAGAAGGACCAGTGGATGAGAGCGTGTTCAAGAGCGGAGAAAGAGAGAGAGAAAGAGAGAGAGAGAGAGAGAGAGAGAGAGAGGAACTGACGGAAGTCGGAAGAGCGGTAGATCGCGTGTAATGTGTGTTTGCAAGGAGACAAGGAAGCGCTGCCGGGCTCGTGTCCCATTTGTCCCGGCTTCCGACTCGAGCGAGGGAGAAGGGAGGGAGAGGAGTTACGAAGGGAGAGTCAGGGGTGCACCACGCAGCAATGCCTCACTCACAGGGGTGTCCAAAGTGCACTATTCACGACGCGACGGTTCTTACTTAAAATATCTCAGTTAACCTAAGAAGCAATTTTGCTAGCGAGAGCGCACTCACAGATACACAAGGATTTTCGCCCTTCAAAAATTATATTACCGTTTCATTTCTAGCATTTCTGGTACGAGGCGTATATCTCGAGATATTTGGATGTGTCAATTAAAATGAACCCCGAGACGAAACCATGGCGGAGGGAGGGGGCGACGAGAGGTTCGTGGGGGCGGGAGGGGCAGCCCTGGCGCCGCAACCAAGCCCCTCCGCGTCGCCCATCGCCCTACCGTTTCATTTCTCCGCCCCTCCGAGCTCCGTGGGACCACCGCAGCTACTTTTCCCGCCCGCCCTCCCGCTCCCCCGTCTTCTGCGCCTCTCTTCGCCTCTTCGCGCTCGCTCTTCACTCCTCTGCGCTCTCTTTCTATACGCTCGCCTCCTCCTCGCCTCTCTCTCGCTCCTCCTCTCTCTCTCTCGCTCTCATCTCACTCTCTCCTCGCTCTCTCTCCCTCGCCTCTCTATCGCTCGCTCTCTCGCTCTCTCGCGCTCGCTCTCTATATCGCTCTCTCTATCGCTCTCGCTCTCTCTATCAATCTCGCTCGCTCGCTCTCACTCTCGCTCTCTCTATCAATCTCTCGCTCTCTCTCCTGCTCTCTCATCTCGCTGCTCCTCTCTCATCTCGCTCGCTCTCTCTCTTCCTCGCTCTCTCTATCTCCGCTCGCTTTCTCTCTCTCCCGCTCCTCTCTCTATCTCGCCGCTCGCTCTCTATCGTCGCTCGCTCTTCTACTCTGCTCGTCCTATCTCGCTCCTTTCATCTCCTGCTCTCTCTATCTCGCTCTCTCTTCTCGTCTCTCTCTCTATCTCGCTCCTTCTCTCTCTCTCGCCTCTCTATCTCTCTCCTCTCATCTCGCTCGCTCCTCTCTCTATCTCTGCCTCGCTCTCTCTCTCTTCTCTCGCTCTCTCTCTCTCTATCTCGCCTCTCTCTCTCATCTCCCTCTCTCTCTATCTCGCCTCCTCTCTATCTCCTCTCTCTCCATCTCGCTCGCTCTCTCTCCTCTCCCCCTCTCTCCATCTCGCTCTCTCTCTCTCATCTCGCTCTCTCTCTCTCTCATCTCGCCTCCTCTCTATCTGCTTCCATCTCGCTCTCTCTCTCTCATCTCGCTCTCTCTCTCTATCTCGCTCTCTCTCTCTATCTCGCTCCTCTCTCTATCTCGCTCGCTCGCTCTCTCTCTCTCGCTCGCTCTCTCTCTCTCTTCTCGCTCTCTCTCTCTCTATCTCGCGGCCGCCAACGGTTCTTGCATTATAATGCTTTCTATTATTCAGCATCTCTGGCGCCGTCCTCTTGCAGGATGGATTTGTTTGTTTCACATCCTCTTCTTTCTTCACGAACATCACATCGCTTTCTACGATGCGACAACTGTAATTCATATTCCACGCTGTCAAAACCTTTCATCTATATTCATAAAAAGAACCAGTAAATTCCTTTTGGATTTTTTAATAACAATTAAGGAAATCGGTTTAAGCAATTAGCGCTTTCTTTGATTGAATGAGCGTAGACCCACGAGAGCGACGGGAGAGAATTGAGAACGCACCCTCCATTGTCGAGAAGTCCTTTGCTCTGAACTCCTCTCTCGGCCTCTGCAGCCCCCACAGCACCCACGTCGCGCACGCTCTCTCTTATGCTCTCTCTGCGCTCAGCGCTTCGCAACCACGCCTTCCTTTCGCGCCAACACTCCGGGAGCACCACACTGCTTTACCTCACATTAGTTAAAATGTGGCAACCATGCAAGAACCAATATTCTTTTTAAATTACTTTAAAGCCATGTACGCCCACGTACCGTAACGCTCATTAAGGCAAAAATACACACACACACACACACACACAAACACATGCACATCAGTTTAGATAGTGAGTTATTCACTTTTTTAATAAGATATGATATAATACAAGAAAATTTGGTATGACGAAATTACGTTTCAGCTCTTATTGTAACATTCTCCTTCATTAGAGTTACATAAGTGCTGTTGCAATCAAAATTAAATCGTCGGCACTCGAGTCATTCAACTACATTAGTGCAATGTCTTTGCAATTAATATATTGCATTTATGTAGTGACCATTCATCTCTCTATTGTTTTCCTTGGTTTCGTTTCATCTTCGTTACTACTTTCTTTCATTTTTATCTTCTAGCCCTATTTCCCCATAGCACGTCATACGCAGTTTTTTAACAGTTTTTTTACGTAAAATAAATAAATAGATAAATGTATTCCCCATTACTTTTTCACTTCCCTTTTCATTCACCTCCCTCACGTATGGACTTCAATATAATTTGGTCGTAAGATGTCATCTGTTTTTTGTAGCTGTACTCAATTGAATTTCGGTACTCTTCATAAATCTGTTTTAAAAGACAAATTATCAAATTTTAGGTGCATAAAGACAGAGGATATACTTCAAAACAATAATTTATGCATTTTTTATTTTATGAATAACCCAAGAATCTATATTATTAGTAGAAAGTGATGTCTCCTTAAGACGTACAAACCAATATTTATATTCAGTCGCTTATTTATTAACTCAAAGAAGTTGACTCTTCATTGCAACAATGTCAATAAAGGCATATTTGTTAGGCTTTTATTCCACATGAAGGCTTATGCAAAATAATGTAAAGTTCAGTAAAAATGTGTAGTAGGTATCAACCATCATCACCTTTCGTGAATCAAAGAAAGACTACGGAAAATAAATGTCCGCGAGAGGATCTAATATATTTAGAACATCTTTATCACTACTCGATATCGAGAAAGAAATGATTTGTAATGCTACAGGAACCCATAATACTAAGAAGAGAAACGCAGCCAAAATTAATTACGACAAAATTTGGGATAGCATAGGAAAGAATTGTCCGTGATTATCAATCATCATGCGTCTTAATCAAGCACCATATAGAGTAAATGTTCTTAGTACGAGAAAACAGAACTTTTCTTATCATTGCTGACCAACCAATAACTACCGAGGGATTGTAGGAAATCGCGACGCTATTTGAACTCTTCCAATCAATCCACAACTGTCTTCTTCTCTGTAAATTTCCGCCTTGTATTAATCTCTACCTCTAACTCATTCATTTATCTGAAATTCCGCGCAATTAATATTGTGATGGATGTCAATATCTATGACATCAATAATTCCAAAAAGTGTAATCCATTCCGATTTTCTGGAGAGTGCGAAATGACGTCGCAAGATACAATCACTATCAACATTTGTCTTCTGAGTAACGTGATTTGCAAACAGTGAATAGTCTACCCACAAATTATTGACATTTTTCAAATGGCTTTACTATTTGCTAAATTTCCCATATTGAGCCTATTAGTTATTCAACTGTCACATATCAGTTGGACATTAACGCATCACATACCGTAGAAAAGAACCTAGAAAATATGCATCTCTTCAAAGGCATGACCTTCACTTACGCTAGTAAACCTCTCGAACAAGAAAGTAAAATCACTACCAAGAAGAAACCAAAAACTCCATCAGAGTAACTCTAATGCGGTCAAAGTATCTCTTCTACCTCTAGCGAGTGCAACTTAAAATACGTATGAGAAGTTACTGTAAGCATTTAAACGCCAGAGGTAACATTTAGAACATGCAACATTTCTACGAACCGCGTTTAATAATATTAATTTGTCTGTGCATGGAACAGACGAAAGTTGCACTCGCGAAAGAAGATCTGGCTGTCCGGCCATTTCCATTGCCATCGAGGTCACTTTCGATATTCGCTTCCTAGTAGCAACGTCTGGCTGCGCAAAACATAAAAACGTCCCACTAGTTACCAAGTAATGCTCAAAGGACCTTGCTCTACCCTTGCATTCATGGCCTCTTAAATGACAACTTGCTACAACTCCAGAAATTATGACTATAAATATGATACAGGTTCACGAAACTTTAGAAACTCCTGCAGTTTTTGAACGGTTGACGTTATTGCAATGCAATTTTTACGTATGTGCATGAGAAAATAAGAGAAAATTTGAACATTTTTTGGTCACTTGTATTTTAAGAGATATCAAGATAACTTTGTTTGTTTGTTTGTTTGTTTGTTTTTTCAAATGGAACTACGCATGTTCTTTTGTATTTCAAGACGAGTGTAAAAAGACGAATTCAATGATATATATCTTGTCATACGTTAGGAGAAGCACGTTTTTGAGTAATTTTGATTTTCTGCGACTAATGTTAACGGATATTTTTAATGTGACAATCCGCCACACAAGGTCACGCAGCGCTGCATCCGCTAACGCGCGCTTGGGAGAGGGAAGCAGGACGCGAGAGCCAGACGGAAGATATTGAAAGCTTCGGCGCCGCCGATGGATGGCAGCGACGTGCGCCGCTTCGGAAGCGCGCCCTTCCGCCGCCAGGGGCGCCACCAGTCTCCTCCGCAGACACACGACCTGCCGCTGCCCCCGAGCGAGCGCCGGGAGCAGGGGGCGTTTCCGTCAGAGATTCAAACGGACGACCCTCACGCCCACGAAAAGGGCGACGTCTTGGGCAAAGACATGTGCTTCCCGTCTGCCGACACGGACACTAATTCTCCTTGTAGTTCAGCGTGTACAAAAACAAATTCCTCTTACAAGACGGAAAATTGGTCTTCCTTCGGGCGAGTGCCCGCTAATATTTACTAAATAATTTGATCCCAGAAGAGTTGTAAGCCCTCGAATACTGTACTGCATGTACTAAGTACGTGTGGAAAATACACGCACACTAGTTGGCGTGGCAGTATTGTGGGCATTTTTCAAATTAGTTAGTTAGTTAGTTAATGCCTTATTTTACGTGGCGAGACTCGGTCCATCAGGCCCGCTCTTCCGTCTAACTACGCGAATTTCGATACGCTCCTTTCACCACCTAGCGGAGAAAGGGGGTATTATCTTGGGCGAAGAAACAGGCGGATATCAATTTTGCTCAGAGGCTTCATTTAAGCTTGAGGATCTTTTACATGCAGTAAATCTACTAACATGGGACAGCCGGCTTTACTTCCCCTCCGAAGGAAGGCGTACGAAGGATTTTTTCGCCCTTAAAAATTCACGGCTTCGATCGGGTTTGAACCCGCAAACTCGGGTACAACAGTCCGGTACGCTGGCCGTTATACCACCGAATCCAAATTACGCAACGCGATTCTAATTTAATCGAGAAGACAAAAATCCGAGCACCTGCCAACTGGAGCTCAGCTGTCATGACCTTGTTGCGTCACGTCCGGAGTACCTGTACTACAAAAGGACCCGGCCCTATGCCTGACTCGCTCCCTCCGAGACGAGAAAGGGCGTTGACCGGGGAAAGTGTATTTCCTACAGTTGTGAGGTGTGATCGCCCTCCACCAAATGGTGATGTGAGGAGTGCCCTTCAGGCATTGTTAATGAAAAAACTTTCTCGATAAAAAATAAAATTATAACAATTTTCATACAAAGTATTGGCCGCGCACTGGCTCTTTTAAATTAACATTAAACCTAAACTTTTTGTGAATTTAACTTTTGAGAATTTCTTTTGGTAATATTGTATTAAAGTAAGGATTAAGGGAAGAGAAATGATATCGCTGAGCGCACGCGCAGGATTTGTGATTTTTTGGATTAAATTTTACATTCATTTTGGAACAATTTTTTTTTGTTTTTGGTACAGTAGCAACGTCCATCCACCGCCCCGTATTTCAGGCTCGCACTGTTTCCTGAGCTGCCGGCACCTGACTCAGGTAAGAGAAGGCAAACCTGATGGGGAGAGAAGTCACCAGGTAATTTTCATCTGATCACGGACGGTTCCCCGAGGACCGTCCGGACAGTCGAACCACGAACCTCTATATATATATATATGGATAAGGAACTAGCTCCTGCATTTTAATCTTGGTTTTCTTGTCTTCCCTTCCCACACCATTTCTAGCTACTGATCGCACAAACTTGCAAGAATGAGAATCGATGAGCGAAATGAAAGGCGACTCACCAGCTCCAGCCATCCCCACGCATGCCATCGCAGTTATCTCCCTCACCTGCAACAGAAACAAAACAGCTCAGCTCACTTCCATCCAGAGAGGAGAAACAGTTAGTTGAGTATCATTGTATTTATCCGTGTTTCCATTGCGTTCATTTGTAAATTGAAGAATCAATTTACCGTTTCGTGTAATTGTCACTTTACAATGAAATTATTCAAACTGCCGTCCGTTGCATATTCATGGTCGCGTTGACACGAACATGGGCTGAGACGAGGGCAGGGGCGAGGGCCTAATTATAACTTTCTGTCGGCACGAGGTGTTTACTGCGCCAGCAACTTGCTGCGGAGACTCCAGGAACGGCCGCCAGAGAGCAGTAGAGGCGTCAGCGCAAAGTTCACGATTTGCATTGTGGAGAAGGAAATTTTCAGTTCAAAAGAAAAGAAATGAAACATCTTTGAGCACTCACGCGTGGAGGCTAGTACTTGCCTTCACAATCTTTTGTTTTCGAGCTTCACTTTGCCGTACGCGTATCGTAAAGAAGCCATGATCATGAAATAAGAGTATTGCAAAGTGAACAAAACACTGTGACGATGCGTATTAATTTGACTGTCGCCTTGCTTATTGAGAATAATTCAAAGAGTATTTGTAAGTTTCCATCAATTTGTATTATAATGTACACAAGACGTACGAAAGTGTCTTTGGCGAAATCATTTCAAAATGTTCGTATAAATTGGTACGTCACCTCATCCGTTATTTCATTTGTACGCCAAAAAACACCTTCACCTTGAGACTACGCATGGTTGTGGTTGCTTGATAACGTTATTTTAAGGTCTTAGGTTGTGATAAAGGTGATTTATACCATGATATGTATATAAATAAGATTTACATATCTTTAAAGTTTGCTACAAGACGTATACAGAGAACAAATGAAAGATAAAGCTTTAAAAAATATGGGAGGGAAAGTACAAGGCAAGGACAAACAGGTGAAAAATAAGAGGGAAGATGTAAAATAAAATGAATAGAGAAAAAATGGTAAATTGAGAAAACAGGGAAGAGAGAAAGATGATAGGAAGGAGATGAGGGGAATAAAAATGCAGCTCTCACGCCGCCGACACGTTTCCACATACAAGCGTACATGGATACGTACTCGTGTATCTCGAAAAGGCGTGCTTATTCTTCAATATAAATTCTCATAGTTTAAACAAAAATAACAATTGAATTCTTCAACTTTCAAATGTTAAATCACAGAAATATGACCACGCACAAAAATTATTATTTCACTATCACAATACATACATGTTATCAGACCTGGAGGAAATTCGTAAGGAAAAATAAGAAGGAATGGAATTCTACAGAGAAAAATTCATCTCATTCGTTCGCGCAGTCAGATATAATGTAAAATAAGAATAATTTCGGAAAGACCTCCAAAAGGAACTCATGAAATCAAAACTTTCACAGTAAAGAGACAAGAAAATGGATGTTTAATGAAGCATTGAAATACTATAAAAATTATGCCAGACATGCAAATTAACTTTTGTATTTTATTTGCGGGAATCTTGAAGTAACACATTAATTATAAACACGGAGAAAAAATACCACAGCTCATATCACTTTTGCTTATATTTTAGGATAAACAACAAAAAATATGTACAAGAGTTGTTGACCCTCAGATGTATATTTTTGATCCCGGGATGATCGCAGGCACCTAACAATTCCTCAGGGATTTTAAGTGAAGTTTTTTTCAAAATTAAACATTATTAGTGTTAGCTTTTGTTCTTACTTGGCTATCGTTCTTAGGACTATTTGACTATGCTGAAAATATTGTATAGTATTCAGTGAAGTATCTTACTCAACAATTTTGTTAAGCTAATTAACCAAAAATGAGAGGTCACTTAACTTTGTTAGAGGGAACTAATGCGCCATTTAAAATAATCCTGGAAATATCGGTAAAAGTAATCATTTATTTCCTTATAAGACATTCCCTCCGTTAGAAGAACTTGCCGAAACAATCGTTTTGCAACGTCTTGCACAAATCTCCTAATGACAAAGCACTTAAATTTCGTTCTAAACTGTAGATCCCGTGCGAAAGAAAACTTTTGTCGTTACGAAGAGTTATGGCTACAGATAACTGAATTATTCAAGACCATATTTTACCAAAAAACTCCGTGTCTGTTTCTCACATGACGACGTCACAATACATTGGCATTCACTACACTCAATAGTTCTCATTAGACACTAACTCTATGGAGCAATGTTTTGAGATGAGTGTTCTCGCTTAGATGTGCTTTTAAGCGCTCAACCGCTGCTGCCTTGACCAGCTGAATACTATTAATCTGATCATCAACATACACACTCATTCGAGCTTTTGTATAGTAATTTTGTGGGACCCTAATTATGTTCGTACTAATTCCTGCCTCATAGTTTCTTCTCCGTATGATGGTATGGACTACTGCATCGAACGCACGAAGAAGTGGCTCCTCTTCACCAAGTCGCTAGGAATTCATGACTTTTCTGCGCCACCGGAGACTACGAAGCGCTCGTCGCAGGTGCTGCGGGGGAGGGTATCTCTCCTTCGACCACGTGGCCTGGGCGGTGGGAGCGGAAGTGGATTTATCAGCCACTCGACGAGGCGGCCGGCAGACGTTCAATTATTCGGGTGATTGATTAGGGCGCGCTCCGCGGCGAGGGGGGAGGGGGGCGCAACTTTTCCCGAGTTTTCGCGGCCACCCGCGCCCATCGCCCAACCTTCCGATCGCCCGCGAGCGATCGCCCCTCGCCAGGATGGGCGATAGGGAAAGTGGGTACGGGGATGTATTCAACGCAAGAGGTTATTCACAAGATGAGGCCTCATCCAAAGAGGACGTGCAGTCTTGGAGTGTGTTGTAGCAGCGACCATGGCTGCATGTAGCCGTGACCACTGTGTAGAGCGGAGTGTGGTGATCATGTTAGTAGGGTGGGAGGGGCAGAGAAGACGATAGTGTCTAGAGAAGCGAGTGAGGTTGGGTGAGCGCCGGGGAGGCTCCATCTCGCAAGTGGCAACTCAGCCGACGAGGGTTTGGGCGGGGGCGGGGGCGGGGGGCGGGAAGCGAAGCGAAAGCTCCCCCACCCCACTCTGCGCCTTGTGCCGCTTTTAAATTCCATCGCCCGCCACCGCCCTCCGCGCGTCAGAGGCTGCTGTGGGCTCGGCCCACCAGTCCAATCGCGCAGAAGAGTTGAGGAAACAGTCTGGTCGCGCGCGTGTGCCTGGTAGGGTGAAAGGCATGTCGAGGGCCGAGGTGCGCCTCGCGATGCGCGACTGATCTACTTCGCAGAGACACACATGGTTAGGCGACGAAAGATCTCGTTCATACACTGTTTGATGTAATTTGTGATGAACAAAGTTAGTTCTCGGCAGGCTTTCTCAGGGATTTTCCTATTTCCTCTGTATCTCAACCACCAATTGCTCCACCAATTTTCAAAAATCGAATTATTTTCTATCCAATGGTACGGGTACCTCACAATTAGAATAATGTCGGATGAAAGATGGCGAACAAAAACTTGGAATTGGCAAGTGCCCATGCACATAAAAAGAGATTGATCAACATTTACATGGTATCACAGTGTGCAACAGTGAGATCGTCACAAAAGAAGGTGACTGGAATTAAAAGATGGAAGCTTGGGTGCAAGAACACCGCATGTGTACTTCCATAGCAGGAAAAGAAGTAAAAAAAAGAAAAATGGTTTTAGTGAATAGATATGTCTCTTCTTTTTCTCCAGTATGACGAATTTTAAAAATTTTCAACCAGATATTGATTACGAGATGTCATAATGTAAGTTATTTTACATTTCCTTTGCCTAATATGTTATGTATTTGCGCATGTCATTCATAACAAAAGTTTGATCCAATTCTATTAGTAACCTTGTATTACCGCTCCATGAGTTTTGTTTCAAAAAACAAATTTAAAATCCAAGTCTTCACATTGAACAATTTAAAACATCTCGTATGTGCTCACCCCGGCATTCATCCAATTCACGTGGAAAGCGACGCTTAATTTATTATCAAATCGATGTCAGCGAGCGCTGCTTTTCATTTGCTGCCGTCGCATACAAGGACCCGTCAGCCGTGGAGGTCAGCGAGCTAATGGAGCCTATTGTCCCCCTCTCTGAATATCACGCACGATGTATTGCCCCGGAGTCATAATGGAATGCACTTAAGGCCACACATGGGCCTACCACTCATTGCTACTCCAGCACAACATATCCATTAGCAGTTTACGTTTTAAATTATTAGCTTTTCACATTTTAAATGGTATTTATCTATGCCTTGCAACTAGAGCAGTGGGTTTCTTCGCTACTAATTCTAATTCAGAAATATTATTCATGTTATAAAATGTAAAATATATACGAGTCTACATCAATCAATGTGGTCTGTTTCTACAGATCTTAGAGTATTATACTATGCTAAGCTTACCACTTCTAAAGAAAAACAATGGTCCACGGTATCAAATATTAAAAAAAACTTACACGGCTATTTTAGAAATTACTGAATCAAATTTATTGCATTCCAACATTCAACATATTGTCATAAACATAATATATATTGCAATGTTTTATAAATATGTACAACTTGAGTACCCGTGCGAGAACTCTCGCATGTTAACCCCACCCTCTTTTTTTTCCATTTCCATATTAAGCATGTAATTTATCATTTCTTCAAGACCTTTATCCTTCGTCACTTGTTCTGTATGTCTCCTTGTATTTGATAACATCCGTACACCCCTGGCAATACAAGCTATTCTTATTTAACGTGTGACAAACTGAAATATTATTGGGGGCGATCGTCCATATATTTCACGAGCTTCACAAACTGCCAGTGTTTAAATATATTTTTTTCAATCAAATTGCTCGTATATTGATTGTAGCGGCACTTTCAGCAGAGAATATTAATTCCAATCATGCCAAAGCGATGCTAAAAATGTGTAGAATTATCATAGAACGCACATTACAAATAATTACATTGCATTACGGAATAACGGAACGATCATAAATTTGAAGTTTTGTGTTACTCCAAATTCAATGTCCGTTTTAGAGAAACAGTCATTTTGAAAGCAGTAAATCCTCTGTATATCGTGAAATCACAATCATTTTCGCTTTATAGGATTATAATAAGTCACAAACTTTGTTGAATTGAACTTTCACAATATATTCTCCATTAAATAATAATTATAATGTCAATCGGTGTTCATTCAATGTGTGCAATACTGTTATAACTCGATCCATAAATGACTAATGGAAGTCATATCTCATTCATTTTAATAAAAAGTGGGAAAACATGGAATGGATAGGAACCTTAACTACAGATTGAATACAAATTAGAAGGAAACATTCGATCTTCATAAAATTATTTTTTGTATTCAGTGATTACAGGAATCTGGATATTAATTAGAATATTACTGACAGAGTTTCAAATAATTCCAGACACGTAGCAAATCATGATGTTCATGATCGAATTATCTGATACTGAACTCTGCAACTATGGATCCAACACTTAATAAAAGTTTCTCTCATTACTGGAAGCGCTTTGAATTCGACACAATTTAGCTTTTTGTTTAAACCAATGTAACACTTTCGTCATTATAATACTATTTCTAACTTTTCTGTCGCGAAGATAAACTTTTGCACATTAAAAAGTAACAGGAAAGCAGTCCGTCCTAATTGAAAGTTGGCACAGGCCCTCGCAATCGCCTCCTTGCGCACGGACTCCTCGCGGGTCAGGCTCCAACCAACTCTCGACTCACAGGCAGCCCCCACTCTCTCTTCTCCCACACTATCTTTCTTTTAAGGAAAAAACAACTCGAAATTTGGTTCAATAGAGAAACCTATTTTCTTTCTACACGAAAAATTTTAATGTTTAAAATATGTGGTATTTCATAAACATTAAAATCGTAAACTTATGGTATGTGCATGATATTAACTTGCATTTTTCTCCAGACAAATCTTCACACTCAATCAAAATCTTTAATTATGTTCACTCGAAAATGTAACGCGCAAAATGTGTGCTACTATTAACAGAGTACGAACACGATAAAACTTCGCAGGGTTGCCTATTTAAGAAAACGGCTTATTCTGCAGGATACAAAATTGCCAACTCAATTCTCGTCAAAAAGAAAAAAACTCCTTCCTCTATAGAGATGTCTTCCAATATACCCAGTGGTGAAATTGCTATATTTGTTAAAGATTACATATCATGTTCAAAAATCAACATTCTAACTGAAATAGAAGTAGTAGCTATTGGAATCCAAGCTCCAATTTCACTGTGTATTTGTAAAGTGTATCTACCTAATAGTTATCCCTTTGATGCGCGACGTCGTGGGTTGGACAAATCACAAAGATGTCTTTGGTATGTATACAGTTTATTTACACCTATTATATATAACTGCCCTACCATTTACTACATGAGCAGTTGGCTTCTGCTAGCTGCCGAATGCACAGTTGACGCGAGCCTGGCGCTCAGCCCGCGACCTCGCTGCCTTCCCGCCCTCGCAGCCTCGCTGACGCTTCGACGATTCTTACAAGCTGTACTTTGCTCATTCGAATTACGTAATATCAAGATAAACATCCGATTCGCAATCCTGCTACAACGACAGGTCATTAACATGGAATATTTATATTTTCGACTCTGAAAACAAAGTGGGCTTCATCAAAGTATTAGGGACGTATTCTTACCTTTATTTCATCAAAAACTTTACCCAACATATTTACAAATGTGTTGAAATCCCGCAACATTATTTTCGATACGGAATTTTTATCATCGATTATGAAAACTACAAGTTTTCTTCAAATGTGTACGAGAAATGTCATTGCACTCAAAAACATCTCTTTAAGAACTTGGTAAGAAGAAAATCTGAAGATTAGTATCTTATATTATGCAATCTCGACTCCCGACTTGCCTAACCAACAATCTACCTCAAACAGTCGAGCGCCATCTTCTATTGGGGCCACCTGCACTAGTCTCAGGTTTAAAGAGGCCTTGCGATTGACGACTTTACGCAGAGCGTCGCCATTTTGTTTTTGAAACGCGTTAAACTCACGTGCACTCCCTCACAGGACAAATGCGCTAAACTGCTTAAAGCATCCTTTGTTTCCTTTTTCATTACCGCAGACAGCAATTACGATAAATTAATTATTATGTAAACACGAAATAACTGCCCATGATTAAATTACATAACACGCAAATTATCACCGACAGTTAAATTCAAAGCCCTAAAAATAAGCTTATAGTAATTGAAATAAAAATTGTGCATTGCGTTTCCGGCTTCGGATTAATATATCGGCGCTGCGCATCGCTTCCCAACGCAACGGCGGAAAAACCGGCGCCCGCCACGCGAACGGACAGCCAGCGGCGCCCAGATGGACAGGCGGACGGAGGGACGTCGATATTTCGGCAAAGGGCGTGAGATCTGGCCTCGCTCCCATCGCCTCGCGCCTCTGACGGAGGGGACGTGAAGTGAAGTGAAGTGAAGTGAAATGAAGTGCCGTCGCCCTTTTAGGGCCCGCTGAGGTGGCTCAGAGCCCGCTCAACCCTTCACTCTGCTCTGACCGGAAGGCTCAGACACAGTGAGATGGAACTCAGACGCTCTCTCATGGAGAATACTACTCTGGTCCAACGTTTCCTCGAATTAATCCACATCAGTCCTTCTTCCTTGTCATATATCTCCTCCTTTACACACACGTACACTTGCATATGCCAAACCACCATGCATGTCGAGAGACCAGCTAGGAGCTCAGAGCTTCTCCCTGCTGGTCATTACCCCGCTGGGGGAAATACCTGAAAGGGGAAGTCCTACGGGAGACAACTTATATTGGTCGCCAGATCTTATCACACAACGTGGGAGGAATATCGTCAATGCCAGGATTAAACATCAACCACACTTTCAAATGCGCCGTAATAACTCAATTTATAACCAACACTTCAGGTACATTTAATCACAGTTTGATCCCGAAGCACATCGTAAACAATATCAATGATCATCAACTTTCTAAATAAAATAAATCTAGGAGAAAGTGACAAAAAATCGTTAGAGAATGTCTGAGACACTCGATGTTAAAGTACACCGAAAGTCATAATGAATAAAGTTTCAGGAGATATGGACTCTTTACAGCAGTGTTGAAACGATGAGTAAAATGAGTAATAGAAAAAGGAACAGTACTTGGAGTTATTCTGTAAATGGGCGTAAAGAATCAAGTAAAAAGACGTCTGAGGTATTTTTCTGCTCCCGCAAAACACCGAGGTTTCTCTGCGCACAAGCAGGAGTTCGTCTAGTAGCTGCGAGAGGGATCTGTTCGCTTCCCTTTTGTGCCGCGAGAGGACTCTGCGGAGGCCACAGAAGCCTCCGTCGCGCGTCATCGCAGCCTTTGCAACTCAAGACATAGCATTCCATTCACCAGTGCAAAGAGCGTACACGGCAGTTCTTTTCTTCTTCCAAAAGCGGCGGGGGAGTCCAAAGACTTGCACCGAGATAAATTTTCCCTGCCATGTTCTGTTCACTGTGTTTTCTCAAGGAGACTTCTGCTTTTGCATCTCAGTGGGCTTTACATACCTTTTCTCAGTGGGTTGAATTCAAACGAGAAAAAAATCAAGCCGCTTTTTGACAAAACATTTGGTAGCAAATTGCTTTTTTTTCAAATAAAAATATTCAATTTAAATTTCGGAAAGTTCTACATGACCTTACTACATACTTCAAGGCCTGTCTTTCAACAACAGGTTTCATTAAGAAAAAATGTCTATATTCTATATCGTAACCGTACGAAAATGCTGGAAATTACTTAAAAAACTTTTATAAAAATCAAGAATTTCTACGAAAATGAGGTCTCTCTCATTTTTAAGAGTTCTATTCGACTCTAAGTTCATCCACAGACTCTGATACCATTTTTAAGAAAAATTGAAAGGAAAATGAAGAATCTCCAAAAATGATAACATTCCTTCAAACACAGAGAGCCTTTAGTTTCTCTAGATCGATCGGTCGATCGATAATTTTTACATCTCATAAGTCGAAGAAGCATTTTAAAAAATTGATTTCACGTATTTTAGTTGTCATGAAACGAGACTGAATTCTCGCATCTGTAGCAAAATCTAGAAATTTACATTTTTAAAAGTTGCAGGAAAAGAGATATTGATTTAGTACTGCAAACTAAAATCTTCGTTCACAGGTAAGAGGAAGCATAAGATTCGTGAACAGTTCCTCGTAGGTGTGCAATGAATGGAGGATGATTTAGAAGCTTTGTTCATCGTCTCTCGCATAATTTCATTAGCGGGGCTTCTCCCGTTGGCCGGCCACACGTTGAGCGCCAGCCTTGCTCAGGGAAGGGGGTTCGAACCCCGCCCCCCCGGCCCCTGCGTGGGCGCCATTGTGCGGGCTAGTTCCCCTCGGCTCCCCGGGGAGCGCCAGCGTCGCTCGCCCCTCCGCTCCGAATTAACTGCGCCCCGACTGCTAATTCCCAGGTTAAATTCCCATGAATTACGCCAGGCGCCGCCACCACACTGGCTCCAAGCGAACCGAGCCACGACCAAACAGCGCGCACACCTAGCGAGGAAGCAGAGATTTTCTTACTTGTAGAGGCGGCAGACGCTTCAGAATGAAGTATTCTCGCAATTGTCATTTCAGTCATTTTCAAAGTATTTTTCATGTGTATTCGGAATCATGGAAATAAATAGCCTGCCCCATGGGATCAAATATATTCTGCATAATTCAGGCGCTTAAGATGATAAAGCCCGATCCCAACCCACATCGCATTTTCAGCTAGAAATATGACGGTAAACTTCTGCAATGCACCTAACATACGCTGGACTATCAAATGCATTGGGAAATTGCAAAATCCTAAAATTCCACCTCGAAAAATTTGTCCGGAATAAACACGGACGTGAACAAAGGCAGAAGAGTTTTTTTCGAAACGGAAAACGGTTGGAATATGCCATTATTTTGAGCGTCTCAATTCATTCCGCGTGTATTAAATTTCTTTAAGTGGCATTCAAATATTCGTCGCCAGGAATAGCAGAACGTTAAGTACAACGAGACACCTTACAGAGTGTTGATGAACAACGTGTATATTTTTTATTGCATGTAACCTTAATTTAATCTAAGTTACACAATTAGTAACTTTTTTGTGTCTCAATGACTAAAAAAAGTTTGCAAAATTCATCATTTCCAAAATGTTTCTGGCATGTTGATTTCGAATATCTTATGCAAAACAAACAAAAAGAGAGAAGTTGCGATATAGCTTAATAAATCTTATTGTACTCCCTTTACATAGATCATTTCTGTACATGTTATAGATAGAAGTGTAAAATTGCGATCGGGAAAGACCAGTAAAATTGCTGTATCATACTGGTTCTGTAAAAATACGTATTTTAAAAGCTCTGCAATACACAAACCACGATTTCCTTTAGGTCTAAACGATTACTGGTAATCAACAAACCAACGAACACTAAATGTTATCGGAACACCAATGTTTTCGTTTCTTTTGCAAAAAAGGGATTGTAGGTACATCGTTGAATTTTTTTCGCTACATAATAGTGCCAAAATGACTATATAAAGAAGTGTACAAAAAATGTTACCTCCTCTGGTGAAATGTGAAAGTTTTTGGAGAAACATTTAGCGACCAAGTTCTAAATATATTCATATTCCGCAACGAAGCATAATCTAGTATTACACCATGAAACCGCGAGTGTATCGGAGGAGCTCTCCGCCTTGGCTGAGGGAAAGTATGCGCCCTGTGCCCTAGAGGCGGTCCCCGGGGCCCACAGTGCGGGCGGAGGGCGGGGGAGAAGTTGTGAATCCATTCGCCAGAGCGCGCGCGCGGCGCCGTCGCCGGGGATTCCCCTCTTCTTAATTAACAACCACCGCCTCCCACGCGGCACCAAGCAAACCCACCGCCCACACCCACGTTCAACCTCGCAGCCCACGCCCTATGCCCACCACACTTCTCTACCCTGTTACCTTCCTCACTACACCCACCACCCCTTTTTCCCCTTTACTCGCCTCACTTCTCACCACACCGACCGTACTTTTGTTTCATCTTTAATTTTTGATCTTGTGTCTGCAAGCTTTATTCTAAAGCTGGCTGATCACCGAATTTGAGAAAACAGCAAGAGCGTAAATTTGGAAATAGGGCATTTAATTAGCCTGGCGTTATGAGCTACTTGTTTTTGTGTACTGCTATAGTGTGTCAGATGGCTTTATGCACGTGATGGCATGGGTGATAAGATTTGTCCATCTGTAGTCATTAATGCCGTAGACTACATTTGTTACGTTTAAATGATAACTTATATAAAAGACCAGAGGATATTTTAGTGATATACATTTCTGAACATTCTTTATACGTCTGCTAATTTGACTCTGAAAAGCAACCACTAGGAAGTGGCCTCTATACTCCTGAGTCGTCATGCGTCAGTCAGCCTCGTCATCCCAGACGCTTCCTTCAGGGACTTTGAATCAGCTCCGTGCGCGGTGCGGTTTTCTTCCTTCTCGAAGGAGGGTTTCTCCCCAGCCCCTCCCCCTCGCTAATGTCCTCCCTCCCTTCCCCTCCCGCGCAAGAAGCGGCAGCAGCGCAGCGGTGGCGCCGCCCGGCGACGTCTTCGCAAACAAGTCGCGCATTCGTTATTTCTTGCGACAGCGCAGCGGCATCTGGGGCGGAGCAGATCCCACGCCGCCGTCATTTGTCTCCGCCCTCCACCCCCGCTTGGGATAATCCCGCCGCCTGCACGGCCGCCTGGCAATTAGGCGCGGATTGGGAGCGGATTCGCCCGGGCGCAGGGGGCCTTGCCTGCCCCTCCCCGCTTATTTATTTCAGGGGCCGCGCAAAACTTTTGAGTGGCGTGATGCGCGGCCGAGCACGCGCTGGGCGATCGCCCCGGGCGAAGGGCGATGGGCGAAGCGCCGAGTGCAGGATTGGCGCCCTTTTATCGTATTTATTCGCTGCTTGGCGCGGATTTTCCCCAATGCGGTTTTGATTGCAGGGCATCGAAATGTCGATGTGTTCTTGAAATGAAATGCCTCCGGAAAATTTTCAGATCACTTTGAGACAACAGTTTTATGCATCGAACTTTCGAAACTTTCAGCTCACAAAGCAATTATTTAAAGAATGATTTGCATACGTACCACATTTTTTTCCGGGGGCAAACAGTTTTTATATTATGTTCACTTCTTTTACAGCTATCCATTAGGATAGTGTGTTCTTCTTAAATACATGGTGGGGGGTTACTTTTTCAATTTCGCAACAAAAATTCATTATCGAATGTTACGAAGCAAGTCTATTACAAAAATATGTAACGATGTTATCCATCAATTATTTTATTTCGCTTGTTTCAGTAGAACCCATTAAAAATAACGGAGACCATTTTTCTCTCTCATTTTATATTTTTCTTCAGTTTGTTTTATTGAGGTTATATCGCGCTAATAAAAAATGAGAAAAATCTTCACGTTTCAATTTGTATTTACTATGAATTAGAGAATTTGAAATTTTGATTATCTCTCAATAAAAGCACATACATTTTCAATCACCCCACACAAACCGGTACATTAACTACGAGAGAAAGTAAGAGGTCATTGGCTCTGCATTGAGGTTGGCCCACAAGCCGCGAAATTGAGGGCTGCAGCAGAGCAGGTATGGAAAGCTTCACTCACCCCGCGCATTATGCAAATCGGGTGCAAATGACAATTATTTTTGCATATTTGAACATCATTAACGAAATGTTTTGGCGAAACTTTTGTAACAAATAACGAAACTAATTGAGCGATAATTAGGAAAAATATACGTTTCATCCATTTGTTCATTATATGCAATAAATAGCAATTGTCTGGACTTCACTTACATCCGCATAGAATTTGCATTATAATTAATTTGCATCACTACCTCGTTATCAGCAAGGATTAAAATGTTTACGTTGCCCGTGGAATAAGGTAATTTCCAATGCGAAATTTAAAAACAGGATTTTGGATTTTTTAAAATTTCGAGGTGCACAAACACGTAAAAACTAAGTTTGATGAAATATTTCATTATTCTAGAATACTAAGTAACGTGAAAAATAATTAATACAATGCGCATGATTCACCATTTATTTTAAAATAGACATTTCATATATTTTGTAACTATAAGGTACGCCAGCATTTGATTAAAAAGTGTGAACCATATTCATTTACTAAAAGAACATTTTACTCTTTTACATCCATTATTTAATAGTTATTCATGTGTTTTGTATTTAGTATTTTTGCCGCGTGTGCGACTCCAATCCGAGAAACCTGGAGGAGGTCACCCGAGAGGCAAAAATATGAAGTGATGCGACACAAAACTTTATGGTTTAGTAGTTCGTTGCTAACCACAAGAGAATTCGAAACATTTTCGAATTTGTCTTGCGCATGAAGTCTGCACGAAGTACATCCCACTCCAGTGTTGGAGGCGTGGTGGGGGCATGCGCGACACACGTCGGTAGCTAATCGGACTCCTTTAGCTTCGGCGACATCCCGCGGTAAACCAGAAAACTAATCTCGGCTTTTCGCTCAACAACTATGCCCATCCGTACTTAACAAACGCCATCTGCACTTCAGTTGTGTCAGAGCGTGCGTATCCAATTACTACTGCATTCTCGTACCGACGTGCGTACAATATTCAAGAATATCTAAAGAGAAGTTCCTGCGGAAATTCTCAAAAAATCAAGTTTTTTTTCAATTAAAATCTCGAGAATTAAAAGTAAGTGTGAATTACGAAAATGAAACTACTTTTAGGTATTCGCTTCCATTGCCGAAAGCTATTTTGAAGAACCCATTACATCAAAAAACAACATTTCAAGGATGTTAGTTGTGCCCCCTCACATTATTACTACTTATAGTAACAACTCGAGTATCTCTCTACATAAAAGAAAATGTAACACGTAACAGAAAAATAACAGCAACTGATGGGAATTTTAAATTCGCGGGAACATGCTAAAATTGCAATTTTTAGTCTACTTCAACAAAATGATATGTCAAATTGTTATTTTATTTGAGAATTATGTCATTTAATTTTTGGGTTTTCTATTTCTTGGGTGTAAGAAATAGGATTAATAAGAAAAGATTTTGTTGTGTTAGTAGAGGAGTGGGCCAAAGGTATTCAATAGGCCCACCAGCGAATTTAGTATATCATTATGTTTACAATCATTACATTAAACTATCAACAGTAATGAAGTAGTAAAACCTGAAAATGTGTATGCTAATAGGAGAAGGTTTCTCGAAATAAAAATTTTATTTCTTATTTGAATATTGTTTCTAAAACATTTAATTAAGGTAAGGCATTTAAATCTTTGAAAATTATAAATTCCTAGAAAAAGTTTATTTTGTAAATAGGCCTCAGTTTTTATGCAAGTGATCAAAGCAGGCTGTAAAATGGTCAGCGTGTGGGTCTCAGAAACCTATGTTTTCAACTTCAAATCCGAACCCTGGCAAAAACTTTTTGAAAACATCGCGAAGACAGTTGTGTCAGAAGGGTTATCTCGATATGAAGTACCTTGTTGCTGGTTGCCACAACATAAATTAAATTGAAATGTGCGACAATCAGTTACTTTTGTAACAAGCTTTTGAATTATTTTAAGTCAAGAAGTTACAGATAATGTGGAACAAAATAATTTTAAACGGAAAAGTAAAAGTTGAATCATTTTTAAAATTGTATGCAGTTATGACAATCCCCACATGTTTGGAAGAGAATGCTGAACCACGAATATCCTACAAAAAAAAACGAGGAAAACCACAGGTTGAAATGAGGCTCTTGCGACACAAATATTTTAGTTGATTGGTTTCTTTAATTTTTAGAAATGCTTTATGGATGTAAAATATACTGAAAGATTCTTTTATCATTGCATGACGAAATTTTAAAATTATGACTATTTTGTTTTGTGGACGTGAACAAACAAGAGATCGCGAGAAACAATTGAGCAAGTGCAGCAATTCTTCTTGCACGCTTCATAACAAATTCAGTAATCAATAAAAATATGTTCTGTAACAAAATAAATTAATACTACTGAATCATCCTACATCCCAGGCTTTAACAAGTTATCTCAAATTATCAGATTCCCAGCTATCACACTGCCTACTTAGGAGATTGGATGTAATCTTACGGAAGAAACTTTCATTTTACTCAAATTACCACCATCACAAAAAGGAATTGCATGCAAATTTTCAAAATTATTAACTTTTCATTAGCATAACAACATGGTTAGATATTCTTTTTTCAATAAATCTTCTAATTAACCTTGCATCATTATACTGATTTTAAATATTACTAAGGAGTCATTTGAAACCTACGTGAAGTCGGCGACAGGTAGGTTTCCTAATGAATGCACATGGTGAGAAAGCGAGGAGCAAATTTTCTTCAGGGGCCTAGGTAGCGTGTTATTAACGTCTTTTCTAATATTCAGATTAGCCACAAGGGGCCAGTCATCTCCACTGGCGTCAACTCAAGTTAGTTATGGGCACATGAAGCGAGCCTCTATTAAGCTGTTGGTCTCTCTTCGGTTACAAAGGGAAACTACAGCCTCTTAAACCGCCTGAAGGGAGCGCTTTTCTTTAACCGGAATGGCAATAGCACCGAGACTCACGAATACTTCCAGGATCAGTTAATAACAGGATCATGTGTAATACCATTGGAACGAGTGATCAAGAGGTACATTAATTGGATTACACTGTTAAGAGAGAAGCAATTAAAAGATTTTAATTATTCACGGGAGCAGTTATTGTAGAGTTTTTATGGCGTTTCATTTTAAAGAAGAGAAATAGAAAATAATTGCAAGAAGTAAATGTGCACCGAGAGTCCTGAGGGCACTTTCAGTCGAATGAATACTTGAGATGACCCTTCTAGTTTTGTATTCAAGTATGCACAGCAGAGAAGATTCTGAAGCTATTTACAGCGAGACAGTCTAGCACAGAGGAGGGCACGGCAGCTCTTCCGAGCAACAGCACTCGCAAAGTTGTTGTCTGCGGTGTTCGTGCTTTGAGGAATAGCTGATCGTCTAACGCCAACGGGATTCACTAGTACAGAGAGCGAGTTTTTGGCGCACGACTGGAGAAACGGCATTTTGAAAACAGTAGGCTAAAGAGACCTTCGCAGGAGTTGCGTGCACCACTTTTGGTTGGAATCGACGGATATTTTGCACGTAATACTCTTGGGATCATTCCCCACATGCGAAACCTCTTCGATTCATGTCGCCCTTGTTTTATTTACTTTTCAGTACCCAGTTTTGTATGACGAGGATATTTCAGCGGTACCGTGCCGAAAAGTAACAATTCTATCAACAAACTCTGAAGTTAAGTACTGGTCTCCATGCACGTGTGTTGAAAAACATTGTTTCCAACACGGCAAAATTACCTTTCTGGGCGTAACGGAATTTCCCCACTCGGGCTGTCGGTCACGCCGGAGGAACTCTCAGTCTTGCTATTTAACGTAAATTATTATTTATTGGAGACCTAGAAATTCCTTTCACAAGCAATGAACGCAAACGATGGCCGGCCTACAGTTCTCAGCCACGCACAATTAACGCTAGTAGAAAGTTTAATCGTTCGCGAGAAATTTCAATGCAGATTGAAAACCGGCCATAAACGGAGATGGCGAATGCTGAGTTAAAAGCAAGGAAGCACGGTTGCGCATTTAGCGCCCAATTTCTTCTCTGTATGTTGGCAATGAGTCACAAGAAGCGGCCGTTCATTAGCGGCTTTGCCCGGGCTTCTTCCGCTGCAGCAAGGCTGGGGCTTCTACCAAGACGCCATTTCTCTCCAAAACGGGAAGGAGTAAGGGATTTGTGCAGATAATCCACAACATCTCAAGAGACATTGCTCTCATTAGAATCCACTAATGCGAGCCATTTTTCGTCTTAACCACAGAATCTCGGTCATTTTTCTCAAGAGATTCAGTTCAGTGAAGTCTTTCTTTTTTCGTAACACTGTTTGGTAATGATGACGAATTCTCAATGCAAGAATAATTAGCATAACAAACTTCAACACGCAATAAATATTTCGAAGACTAAAAATGCTGCTATGAAGCTAAAACTACTTTTTCAAAACGATGGGAAAATATTCTGGAAAATGATGGTATTATTAATTCAGAACGAAGGGTCTTTCAAAAGTATGAGTGAAGATATTTTAAAAATTGTTGAACATTCGCCTGTCACTATCATCGTGTGCAAGGATTTCCAACAAAACAATTCAAATTTGATATTTCATACAAAGAACGCTTTGAAAATTATGGATGTATGTCACTGAATCAATTAATTGTAATCTAAAATTATACGCCGTAAGTTCATAACCGCAGCGACATTTCATGAATTTACACACACACGCACACACACACACACACGCACACACACACACACGCACGCGCACACACGCACGCACACACGCACGCACACACACACGCACACACGCACACACGCACACCACACACACACACACACGACACACACGCACACACACACACACACACACACACACGCATACACACACGCACACGCATACACACACGCACACGCACGCACACACACGCACACACACACACACACACACACGCACGCACACACGCACGCACACACGCACGCACACGCACGCACACACGCACACACACACGCACACACACACGCACACACACTAAATCGCCAGCTACAATTTCATTACAAAAGAAATCACTAAATGAAATCAGTCTTTTTACCATAAATAAACCCATCGATCAATCCGACACCTACCCCGTTCTCGCTCGCTCCCAACGCACAACTTGGCACAAACAGTCGAGAACAGTCACTTGTTTAATATAAAGTCACGTGTTCGCAGCGGCCGAACACTGCGCGTGCGCGGCGCCAGCAGCCACTTCAAAATCCCTTGGCGGCGCGCTTTTGTTCTGTTGCCGGAGCGACCCGTCCATCGCCTCCGAGATCTGCCCCGGGCGAACGGGGAGGGGGGGCGACGGGAGCGCGAATTCGAACAAGAGGAGGCCACGGATCAAGGGGGGACGGGGGATGATAGTTGGACGGAAGAGCAGGCAACTGAACGAAGAAAGAAAGGAAGGAACAAGTGAACAAACGGAAGGGCCGGCGCAGGTTCGCTCGAGTAAGAACAACGGTCGCTAGAAGACGGGGTGGGGACATTTATGAAAACATTACTTATTAACAACAGATTTCTTAGGAAGGAAAAATATCTGTCTTCTATTTTGTAGCTGAAGGAAGACGCCGAAAAAATTCAAACTTTTCCAATTTTCCAAAATTCAGATTTAACCGTGAAAATAGAACATATGCTACCTTTAAGCTATGCCTATTTTACTCCTTATGCTTATATTACCTGATGCTAATTTTACTCTATTCTTGTAAGACATTTGAATGAAATAATTGAACCTGTTTTCGAGAAAATTTTGAAAATGTTCGGAGGGCTTCATGTAAAGCACCCGCAAATTTTAAAGAATGTTCTTGTCAAATTTTCGAAAATTAAACTAGATCTGTATGGACAGGGATTTCTTTAATTTGAAAAAAACCCTACGCATGGTTTAGGCGCTAGTAGTGTACAACGGACAGAGGGACGGAAGTTTTGAAAAAAACACTTTCTGTATCAGGGGACCCCAAAATGTGTATTTCCGTTGAAATCTCGAAACCGATTTTCCTCTACATTACGGAACTTTTTCTATACTATGTATATTACTCCGTATATACGAATATGTACAAGAAAGTAAACTGGAAAAATGTACGTCAGCTACGAGCCAATCGACGCGGCTTGTCCGGAACAGCCAAGACATAAACTGGAAAAAGTTCATTTCGAGTGTGATAACACTTATTAAAACTTAATATTTAACTTAACTTATTATAACTTCCATTTAACTTATATTAAAAGGAATAACACCCAGAGAGATGGAAAAAAGACTGTCAAATCAGTGTTTTTGAAGGCGAGGGGCTCTGAAAAAGGCAAGATTGTCACGTCCGCCGGCAAGGTTACGGCCACAGTTTTTTTATTATGGGGTCGTTATTATGGGGTCAAATTATTATGGGGTCGTTATTGCACCGGTTGGGCAAAACGTCCTCATTGGAAAAAAGAAAAGGGATCCTCTTCCATTAAGACCAATAACGAGTGCACACCTGCGCAGTTTCAATGCTCAGAATTATGGAATTAAACTTCGAATTATTACAGCATCTACCGTTTTCATCGGATTTTGCCCCCAGTGACTTCTTTTTAATTCCAAAAACTTGCAACAGTGTATTCGCGGATAACAGTCACGTCAAATGACGAGATCGTTGTCCAAACAGATGCCCATTCTCAGGTCCTCCCGGTATTCCACATGTTTAACTGTTCAGAACAGCTGTAGAAGGGCTTGGAAGTGTATGAAGGGGAAAGAAGAAATGTTAGAAACATAAGGACGTATTGAACTACCCTTGTATTGTCGAAGAAAAAATCGTTTTTGGCAAAAAAAAGACCAGAAACCAAAATTGTCACTTGACGTAATTTGGGTGTTTATTGTGGCGTTCAAAACTTGAGCTCTCCAGCCGGCCATCCAAACTGCGAACCACTTGCTGCTCATACATGGCGCTAGTGACCACCCGAGTATTGTGAATGCACAAATCGTTCTGGTGATACACAGGCTTGTAAGCTATTGGAAAAATGTAAAAAAATAAAAAAAAAAATCTTTTTACAAGAATTTAGGCCTCTAACGTCAGAAACTGTGTTTGAAATATTTACTGCTAATTTTACAAGCACCACGATGGAATGATTTTTTTCATCTGAAATTACTCACCGTTATTTCCATATGAATGGTTTCTACGAAAATTAAATTAAGTATGTATCTCAAACTCGTTTAACGCAGACTTCCCTGAACTGTAGTGTATACAAATGTGCGTGAAGGTACCGCTTTGCTATCGGGTAACCTTTTATAAATGTTGACCATGAATTTTAAGTATTTCTCTAGTTATAGGATTCTCAAATTTAAGGTGGAATGTTTAGAAATTTGATATAGTGTTACAGAAATTTCATATTCTTATTAACTTTTATTAAAGATTTTAATTTTAATTTTTATTAATTTATTCAATTAAGAGTAATTTATTTAATATTTTCATGTATAATACTTTTGGAAATATATATACAGTTTCGAGAAAATTTAGATTACTGAAATGGTTTTGCCTGTAGGAGGATTAATTGTGGAGAGAGATGCTTGGAGTAAATGTCAGTAGAGGAAACAGAAGTCGCCCGGAGAGCGTTGCCGGCGGTGGGTCGATACTACTTTCGCCATCGCCGTCGCCGGCGGGGGCGCGCCTTCTTATGCAGAGCAACCCGATCTGGAGAGCGCTGGCTGCGGAGGAGGAGGAGGGAGCGCTAACTGATAGACTGCCATCAATCACGTGGCGCCGCCTCTGAAAGCTCCCCTCCTCCCTCAGCGGGAAACACTTCCGCCACCGCACCCCCACACCCACCCTCGCCACCGCACGATGCTGTCGGTGCCCCTGAAAGTGGGCACAGGTACATTTTACGCACGAGCTAGTGAGCGGTCAGGGTTCTCTGATATAATCTTTAATATATAAATGAAGCAAAATGCCGAGCAGAACCCTAATAAACATGGGAAGAACCTCACATGGAATTTCCTTCCTCATCATTGTCTCATCCTCACCCTTTACTTACACACACACACCACTTCAACCACAATATTAAACATGTCGGGAGACCACTTTGGAAATTGGGACATATTGAAGCTGGGGCGGCGTTCCGTGAAGGCGATACCTGGAGGTGAAACACAGAGCTGGGTACCGGATATCACGTTCTAGTGGTGAGGCCTCTATCAAGATTTCACTTGCACAATTCTCTTCGGCGAATGAGCACAGGCGTTGACATGCTTGGAAACACCAATCAACCAACACAGCTCTCGGGAGAACCGGCAGACAGCGCTCGCTGTGATCGTTCAGCACTCGCCGAGCGAACTTCGCACTTACTTCGCGCCCTTTGAAGAAAAGCGCCACTGGCCCTATGTGCGTATTTTCATCAATAGCCCCCCTCAAGTCTCTTAGAACTACATTGCAAGTCAGCTCTGACAGGTTATAGATGATAGTTCTACCTACTGCAATAACAACTTGATACTCAAATGCATTACTTCACACAGAAGGTAGTGTGAAGGGATTTCTAAAATATGTTATTTCAATCGATTCTATCAAATACCAGTTTATTTGCAATCTTTACTCTAAAACGGAAGACACTAATGCGTAGAACTATTATTATAGAATTTATTATTTTTATCGTCTCTCACAATGTTTCGTAGCTTAAATTATTGTGTCTCACTCTTGGCATCCAAGATATCAATTAATAAATTATAAATACAAAATTACTTTCCATAAGTCGTGGCTGTTGTCCAGCTTAGCAAAATCAACGTCGGTGAATTTACAAAACAAGAATCCTTTCAGGCTTCGCTAGAGATGATCTCAGACCACCTTAGATGTTTCGAATTTTTAACTACGAATAGATGAACATAAAGCCTTTCTTAACTGCCTGTGTGTGTGTACACATGAATATGAAATTTAAAAAAAGCAAACTCTCAGAACGTTCAGTTGTTTACCTAATCTCTAGCTTTTCACGAACCCTCTAAAACACTTTCAAGCTATCTAACTAGTGCAAAAGAAATTATATATTCTTAGTTATTCAACTTAAAAACTTAACTACCCACAAACAATAGGTAGTTTGCCTGAGGGTTGTAACATGAGTAAATATCACTTCACGAATACTAGTACATGAGTAAATACAGCTGTTTAATATCAACACCGTGTTACCCGCAGACTCAGACTGTCGGTTCTCCTGTCGCGAAGTGAGTAAACTTACTACTCGCAGGAGAGGCAGGACAAAATGCCTGAATACAGTAGTCCTCTGTGTGAATAGTGGACATTAACGCAGGAATTAAGCACAGGTTCATAAAAAGAAATGAAAAAAAAACAGTCGCTAAAACAATTTTAGTATTTCTGAGAAGTATGTACCATACATATCATAAAATAAAAACTCACGTAACTAAAAATATTAATTTTCACACATTCCAAGGGTATTATTGTTCATTTCTACATATATTCTTATTGTTACTACTTTATTTCTCTATATCCATAAATTCGAAATCATAACCCCCATTTCGAGGTACATAATTGGTCGCAAATTACAGTACATTGCATATTAAAACAGCTAGGAGTAAAAATTGCAATCTAGATACATCTTGAGTTTTGACGGCTGGTAGTCTTAAACTGTAGTTCAATTATCAGAAACTTCAAGCTTTTTCTTCTAAATGAAGTTCTCTTCTGCGATTCACGACAAGTTTCTATCGCTGTAATTTGATGTAACAATCGTGAGGTGATCTAAAATGTTTTAAAATATAACAGAAAATAATATCTAGAGAGAGAGAGAGAGAGCGAGATGACAGACAAGAGAGAGCGAGAGCGAGAGTGACAGACAAGAGAGCGAGAGCGAGAGTGACAGACAAGAGAGAGAGCGAGAGCGAGAGTGACAGACAAGAGAGCGAGAGCGAGAGTGACAGACAAGAGAGCGAGAGCGAGAGTGACAGACAAGAGAGCGAGGCGAGAGTGACAGACAAGAGAGCGAGAGCGAGAGTGACAGACAAGAGAGCGAGAGCGAGAGTGACAGACAAGAGAGCGAGAGCGAGAGTGACAGACAAGAGAGCGAGAGAGAGAGTGACAGACAAGAGAGAGAGCGAGAGTGACAGACAAGAGAGAGAGCGAGAGTGACAGACAAGAGAGAGAGAGCGAGAGTGACAGACAAGAGAGCGAGAGTTCGTGATGGGGACCTTATGCAGGTACGCCACGCCACGCTTGTGTTTGTATTGCAATTCGCCAACGAAAAACAGCTGGGCGCATAAGGGCTTCTAATGTAAAAGTTACCACATTCACTAGGTATTCAAATCCGTGACCAAGAATGCAATTATTTAAAAGTAAGAATTGTTGAGAAGGGGATAAACACAAGTCCTAACGTTCATATTTCAACATTCAATGAAGCATTGATTAACTTTGATACATAATTTTATGAACTCTACGTGTATGAAAGTCGACACTGATGAATGGCCATATTCTGGCACGTTACTCATAAATAAAGGAATTCTGCAATCCTCAAAGTAGTGAGTCTTTACCACGATAAGACAACATTCGCCTCTTTCCAACCCAGGGGGGCGATTGATACAAGTCCAAATTCTATCTTTGTTTTTCGCAAAAGACATGAGAGGAGTGACAAGGCGGAATCTGCGTCCTGCGCTCCTAATTGGAGCGAGGCGCGCGGAGACAGCCGCGTAACGGGAGGCGCCGTTGGCCGACGCGGCTGTCGCGAGTGGCATTTGTCTCGCGCGACAGGCGACGGCGCGCGCTCTGGCGGCGACGGGGCCAAATGGGGCCGGGCACAGCAGCGCGCAGCGGAGGGAGCAGGTGCAGACACAAGTGGGGAATTTCCCTCATTACAGAAGAAACAATTACTCTAACTCCAAATTTTGAGCGTTTTCAAGAACTTTTCAACACTTTCTTTCATATAAGTTGGTATTTTCAATTTCTCAATTATACTACCAGTAAACATATTTTCATTTTTCATAATTTGGAACACTACACCAAAAGTATCTATACAGAATTAGAAACAGATGCAAACTATGGTACAAAAGCAAGCTCAGAAACCCATTTGAAAATAAACTTTCTGATGAAGCAAGGTTCGAAGGGAATGTGATGCAGCACATTTTACCGGAGAAAAAGTATTTCCCAATTGGAAATCAATACAGTTATCGACGAGATGCTTTCACGTACAAGGATATAAATTTGCACTTAAATAGAATTTTGAATATAGCTCTAAAAAATCAACTTTTAGCTCAGACAACAGTTTCAGCGTCTTTAGAATACGGACATAAATGACACGTGCTCTGCAGAATTCGCTTTCCTATCAGACACGCCTCATATTAATCGTACATCTCAGAGCCCTAAAACAACTTAAATTCGTTACATACTTTACAGTATTCCAAACCGCCTATACATAAATATTCGTGTCTGGTGCTGTCAACTGCGATCACTATCAGTGGATCGTTCACCGAACTGTCCTTCAGCCAAAGACGCATCCAATGGCAAGCCTCCTGCACCCAAAGGGCTTCATCCGTCCGCCCAAGGACCAATGAGCGCGCTCTCTCGTGGATGGGGCCACACGTTTGCACGCAGCCGTGGGCGCAGCGGCGCACGCGTTTAAGGCGGTGCACCTGGCAGGGCTGCCAACTTATGGGGCGCCATCCATCACGCGAGGGGCGGGGGCTGTTGACGCAAGGCGTTAGTGCCGAGTCGCGATCAGTCAGCGCACCCATTAGCGCCATCGCCGCCACCAGGCGCGCTGCCTGCACGGAGGAGTGGAGGGGAGGGGGCGTGTATTAAAACAAGTTAGACGCCGCGCGCTGCGGTCGGCGGAGGGAGGGCGAGGGGGCGGCACTTGGACGCCCAGCACATGAGATGGGAAGGAGAGGGAGATCCACAGAGCAGCACGGAGTTGTTTGTTTCAGACACCTTCAACGTACTTGCAAAAATACACTATTTTATAAAGACAAATTGTTCAAATCTTCAGAGAAATTTCGGGGTAAAGAGAAATTGGCGATTTAGAGAAATTTAGGTCAGAGTAGGATTCGGCAGTGCCTCTACACCACCAACAAGACATTCCGCAAAGATATAACAAGAAATCGCTTTGTTGCGGTAAAAATTACTATTATAACTCGCTACTATTCCATCTACTTTACATTATCTATCGTATTTCTTAACACATCCTGCGGCCATGATTTTCGCTTGGTAACCCTTATTTCGTTTAAAATAAAATATTATCTCTGATATCCTACATTTTAAACGTGGCAACGCTGAAACAGTCTTGTATGACCCTTGAGCGCTGGTCTTCTCTTTGTCTTAATGTTGCGAGCAAGCTATGAACGTGTGTGGATCTGTGATTTTACGTTCCGTAGAAATGGTGCAATTCATATCACTTTAGGCTTCTATAGTGCACTAATTGACTGTAGTGTATTTCATTGTGACGTGTCGCACAACTGCAGTTACATGTCTCGTCACTAACAACTAAGTCATGAGCAATATTCTGGAATACTCGCATTATGCAACGCATTTGTCGTCGTCTTGCTAATTATTACATTTTCATGCCATATACTTAAACCTAACAACAATAAGTTCATTTCACTGTGACAAATTGCATACGCAGTCACATGATGCTACCAGCAGAGACAATTTCTAAAACTTGTGCCATTTTGTGTTGAACTGCTTTGGGTTAATATTATTAATCGTGCGGTACAATCTTCAACGACAACATTTATATATATTGTAGCGATATGGGAATATACGGGCACCAATCAATCTAACACGCCCACCACCCACACAAAACTTTGGGGGCGATCGTGGTCGAATGAATGCTCGATAAGCGAGCTTGTGATCTCAGGAGGCAGGATCTTTGGGGTGCGAGAAAGATCTCAACACTTGACATATAAATCAAAGAGAATATGGGTAGTAACGAGCATGTATTCAAATAATCAATGAAATCAATACACAAAATACACTCGAATTAAAGAAATAATTAATGAAATTAATACACGAATACACCTGAATTAAACAGCAGATCACTTCGGATCGCTAAATGACCTGACCTTTGTACAAAATTTTACAAATGGTACCGTTAGTTCGGCGGCCGAAACACAAATCAGAATCAACAAAATGTTATCACATTCCCCTTTGAGCCGTACAATTCTTTCTTTGCCCTTTCTCTCTGCCGTGCACGGGTTTTTAAAAATGAATTTAACCGATTAGTTCTGCGGTGCCCACAAGTGCTGGTCTCCGGCTACGCACACGTTACCAGAAACACAAAAGAAAGAAATTTGACTATGCAACATGTAAATCTACTACAATACGTAAATTTAAATCATAAAAAAGAATATTTACACATTCATCAAATAGTCGAACCATTTAATCTTTCCCCAATGGCACAGAATGAAGCCAGTTAGTTACACACATTGCCGTAAAATTGTACAAGGTTTTCGCCTTTTGCAAAACCAAACGAGGTATACTTTTAGCAGCATTTAAACCTCTACGATTTTTTTAAATAGACAATAGTGTTTCTATACTGAATTTAAGGAGTTTCTCACATTAACTTCCACGCAAATTTGCCGTTACCCACTTTCTGACCCGCACCAATCTTCGCACGGAAAGTCGCAAGTTCGGTTACCTTTACGGCGCTCTCCAGTTCGCTCGTGGCCGCCCTCGGCACTCTCGCCGCCCGGTGTCGCAGCGACGTCACTCCACCTTCTCTCGTACGCTTCATCCACTCCCGGCTTCCCTCCTCTTTTCTCTCCTTTTCGTCCTCGCCACGAACGTGTATGCCCGCGCTCAAGTCTCTGGCGCATCGCAAAATCGGATCTTTGCGTTACTACACTGGGCGTCGCTGCTGCACTTCGGATGGATGCAGCGCTGGATTTCACCTCTGGATTTCACAAAACTGTCCTCTGCGCGAAATTAGCATTTTTGAAGAAAAAAAGTTGATCTTACTTCGCGTCGACCACTTCCTTTCTAACGAGATGCCGTTGATGATTATTGTGTTCCTACTGCAATCACACTCCTATACCAACTAATCCTCCACGCTCACACCACTCAATTATTCACTTTCACTACCAAATTCCTAGAGAACTTACAATTTTGCCTATGCTACCAGACTCATAGAAATAGTGCTTTCGCCCGCGTCGCCGTAATAACAGAGAACCTTTTCGTCGTGTCTCGCGGTATTTGAGATGTGGCCTGGAGCAACCTCGGAGGGGTGGACACTTCTCCCTTCGTCTTGATCGCAGGAAAAACTTTGTTCGCGAGTTCGCACTCCGTCAGCCGCGGACAGATGGCGTAGACTGCGCCTGGTGCGTGCTGCACTCATATATATATGGGGGATGGCGTTGTCTCAAACGAGTGAAGTTCAAGTGCAGGGCCACCTATGTTTGTGTTGATTTCATCAGTTAACGTGGTTCAAGTTCCATTGCGCAACAGTCGCCAGGCGCATCATACGATCTTCTCGCCGGCACTCGGTGCGTCCCAGCGCCAGCCCAGAAGCGTCATCTGTCTGCCATCGCCGCCAACATTGTACATTCAATATATTTTATTTCAGCTCATGAACTACAGTACAACTAAATGCGCGTTTTCTCTCAACCCAATTTAACTTCAAATGAGACCATTTTGGTTAATGCAATTCACTTCCTTTTCTCACCAGAGAATATTTAATTTTGTCGTGTTAAATTATATTTTCTTACTATATGTCATACTTAACTTGCTATGCATTTCTTTTAATGTTCCCATTCTTGGCATTTCCTGAACATCCAGTTTTTTCACAGATTGGCAAGTCTTTAAATTGCCTGGTCCTTCGAGTAAAAAATGAGAAAGTTATCGAAGGTAATGGTAAGGCAGAGCCATAAATATTTGTTTCAACCATTGACCCATTGCTCTTATGCATTGCCCTATCAATGGCTGTGGTGCCCTAATGCCAAACAAGCAGCGCAAAAAGAAGAGAAAGAAAGAATACGGAATTAACATAGTGAGAAAGGACAGAGAAAGAAGAGTAAAATATAGAAAACGCAAGGGAATGAGAAGAGAAATAATGTAGACGAAGAGGTGTGAGGCGCGCATGCCCCGGTGATCAGCGCCTGAAAACCGAGTCGGGAAGGGGGAGGGGAGGGCGAACAACGTGGCGGTCTCCTGACGCTGTTGGCGCAACCCCGCGCCGCCCCTCCCACGCCCTTCAACGCCCCCTGGCGCCCGCCGCACCACCTGCCTCCTCTACAAGAAAGAACGCCCTCCTAATACACCAAACCGGATACTTTATAAACATTCAACTTCCTCCAACAGTTGTAAAGCACCAATTGCGAGACAGTTTATTTCTCTTTAACAGCATCGACTCTGCGAAAGTTACCATGGGATTCAATCATATAGCACTTTGTATTGTAGGACACACTTAACCATAACCATGACGCAATAATGACGGAGACAACTGTAATGAATTCAAATATTTTTCAATTAATAATACATTACTCTCTATCACCATTATGTTTTAAGTACATTATACAGCGTCAACCCGTGTTGCCTTTCTTTGTTAAGAGCAACCCGTGTTGCCTTTCTGTAAAAGATTCTGGCAAATTTTTCCTCCTGGAAAAGCTGACGGTGAGCGAAACCACCTGTGCTAACAGACCCTCGGCGCGCCTCTCATCCCGCGCCATGCCTCTGGAAGTCAACATTTTGTAAACGGCTTATGAGGCTCGCACTCGCCTAAGGCATGGAGGTTTACTTGTGGGATCTCCCGGCCACTATTGAACTACTTGTCTTTACCAGCCTACCTCCCTGGCCGGCCCAAGTAGCGTAAAGGGTCTGGTTCTTACATACGGGTCGTGAGTTCGAATCCGGCGTAAGGTATGAGGGTGATGAGTTGTGACATCGCGTGCATTCCCAGCACGTGTAGCGCGCTGAAACCTCAGCCCTCCCCTGATATCCTTTCTCTTCCCAGACCAGACGCCCCACGAAAGTGTTTAAGGGCCGCAGCGCCAGGGCAATGTAGGTTTGATCAGACTCCATTCCTCCACTGGAGGACTCCTCGCGATGGGCTCACGAGCTGCGCTTTTCCTAGTGTAAGTACTACGAGTAGTCACACAGGAGGTGAGGACTTCCACGTTCCATTGCGGCGGCAGAGGACTCGCGGGCAGCGGAGGACGTCTGTGGGGAGCAAGGAGAGTAGACCTTCATCAGAACCGGGAGAGTTTGCTCCGGTCAGCAGCTGTTACCTTTGCAATGCCCCTGATCAGGAGGTCCTAGAGTTCGAGTCCAGATGGGGCGAATTTTGGACACGAGAGTAATCACAGGACGGGCTCTATTGGGCCACTTAAGACTTTTAGTGTCTCGATACGGTTATTTGTGGTTTTCTGTGCTTTATCCGATCAGTACAAAACGAATGTTGGAGCACTGTCCTAAAAATGGTCCGCGAGCCGCGTGCTATCTTCTTCGTCCTTAACTCCACCTTTACACACACACAAACGCACGCACGTACATGCAATATAACATACAGAAGGGAGAGTAACCGGTAGTTTCTAGCTTGAGCGGTTGAGGATGTGCTCTGCTGATATATGACGAAGGAAAACACCTAGCCGACGTTCATGTCGTCGCCCGACCTAATGGTACAGCGGGGGGCGGCAGGCATTGAAACCATTTAAGAACTACTGTGCACAACACGCACGAAACGTATGACTTTGACAGATAACGCAGTCGTATTTTTTTATTCCGACATCAACGCAAACTGCGATAAAGTCATACATACGAACAAAGAACGATTTTATTGCGTTTTTGTTAGACGGGGAAATAACAGCATTGATAACTTTGAATACTTTCTCGAAACATACACTTTAATTTAATAAAATATTAGTTTTAGGATGAAAACCAAGAATTTTCAGATTTTCTGGATCAAATGGAAGAGTTATGAAGAGCAGTAATGAAAAATCAACAAGAAAAATAAACTCTCTCTAGGTAGGAATATGAAAAAGGATGTCGCCCAGAAAGTGTGTTGAACCGCATCCCACAAAATGACAAAACGCTGTTCATCAAGAGAACAGCAAACATACTACACCACGCCCCGCCCCCAACCACAGTCTCCCAGCAGGAGCCGACCGTCCATCGCCCATACATAGACTGTCGACAACTGATATCTAGAAACAGAAAATAATTTGGGGCTACACTGGGCCGCACCGATAAGCAAGGGAGCGTACGAGGTGCACGAATAATAAATCATCCACGCCCAATAAACAAGACAAAACATTTCCGCGCGCACCGTTAAAACTGCACTCGTCACCCATCACTCCGCGCGGCCAAAAACCGCGAGGGAACAAAAGAGCAGCGCGCTCCACGCAACACCCGCTGCACGTGCGTTACGTATGAAATTATTGTAGGTTTAGCTGTAGTAAATTACGAATCATTATGACGTATTTTCGGATTCCATAAGCGAAAGTGAAACAAAGCTGAATTGATTGTTAGGGATTACAGGCGCGTCAACCACTGTGGTCATTAGCCCCGTAAGGGTAGTGTGTGTTTTTGCTCGGAAGAGAGAGGTGGTCTTCCCCCACTGGATAGCCAGATCCGTCGGCTATCGGAGTTTTCCTCTGCTATATATCTTCCACCAGCGGGACACCGCCCCAGTCGGGACAAGTTCAAAGTCCCCGACCGGTCTCCCGGCATGTGTGATAGTGTAGTGCATGCTAGAGAGTGTGTGTGTGTGTGTGTGTGTGTGTGTGTGTGTAAGGGGAGAGAATACGACAATGAAGAGGAAGAAAAGATAACGCGCGGTCAATGGTCCGTTTATTAGGGTGCTGCTCCGGCATTCGCCTGGTATTGATAAGACCAGCCGGCCGCTAGAATTTTACTCCACACCTAGCGGAAAAGCTAGTGTCAAAAAACCTGCCGCCATCGTGACTCGAACCTAGAACCTCCCAGAGACGCTGCAGTGACATCAGTTGATGCACTAAGCCACCGCTTCCGGTAGTGAAGAGACGGAATTCCTCGTCCTCTCTAAAAAAAAATATTTTGAAAAATAACGAGGCAACGTGGGGTACGTAAGACAGTTATCAAAAAAGGCATGAGTTGTTCGGATTAATGATAAAGGCGACAAACAATTTAAGTTTAGAGAGACACTTTAGAAGAAAGTGTAATTTCTACACGCATTGACTTGTGTAGACTCAATAACTACTTTTCATTTTTCCCAATTTTTTGTAGAAAAGTACTTTTCAAGGCTTTATTTCGAAACTTGCGCATTCATTACAATACACATTGAAGATTTCAATTTGGAAAATAGGTCAGTCACTTGCTAAAAGAGTCATTCAGTATTTCATCTTTTTCACCTCGTAGTTTGTTCTGAGAAGATACGCAAGAATTGCACTTTTCACTGACACTTTTTTTGGTTATAACTCTAGCACTTTTACTGAAACATGCACTGGTATTGAAATATCTTCAAATATGCAAGAAAATTACATTAAATTTCTTACGAATTTTATATCTTATTTCTTTTCTCAGATGAACTTGGCGTTCGAGCCCGACATTTCACGATCCGTCAAAACCACGTTTTTTAATATTCTTGCTTCCGAAAGAGACGGAAAGAACCAAGGAGTAAGAACGAACGAAAGAGGAATGAGACAGATGAGTGCCCATCGCTTCCAATTTGGACCAATCCGCTTCGATAAGACTCTTCGGCTGTGGAGGAGACGGCGCCCGAGGCTTCAGCCCCAAAGCTCCTTCAAAGCGGTTGGGGCGAACGGGTTGGCTGCTTTCGTGATTAAGTCCAAACAATATGAGAGATTAGAATGGAGTGTTCTTCATTCAAACCCTTTGCGCAGAGGAAAGCAATATTTCACTTAGAGAGCCAGCGAGCTGGCGGGCGGGCGGGCGGGCGGGCGAGCGAGCGAGCGGCGGGGGCGGCGGCGGGCGAGCGGGCGTTCAATCCGAAACGAACATTATTTATTTAACCTCCCTCCTCGACCAAGAGATAGCAAAGGAGACAGTGATCTGGAAATAGTGGAAAGAAAAGGAACAATCGCTGATGATAGGGAGGAAAACTGAAGGAAGGAATGGAGAAAGGAAAATAAGAGGGAATAACAGAAAGGATGTGTACAGAGAAGAAGAAACGAAGGAATAGAAGGGGGGAAAAAGAGGAAGGAAGAAAATAAGGAGGTAATGAAGAGGGTGAAGCATAGAAAGGAAAGGAGGACACGAAGGAGAGAGTGGGAGGATGTGTGAAAAGAAAGGGAAGGGGCAATCAGATGAAGGAGAAGTAGTAAAAGAGGAAGAGAACAGATGAGATCCAAGAAGTGGTACAAGAAGAAAATGAATGAAAAGAAAACGGAAAAGGAAAAGAAATGAATAAAAAGGGGGAATTAAGGAGAATTTCAAAACCGATCGAACCAAAAGGAAACAAACGCGAAGTAACAAGGTGACGGAAGAAGCTGACGCTCAGATCCTGTCAAGAAAAGGCGAGGGGGAGGGGAGGGGTTGGCACTACTGTCGTGGACGAGTGGCGCGGAGGAGATGCAGGGGCGGGGCGGGGGCTGGGCGGGGAGGAGTCCGAGAGAGGCATCGCTCAGTCGTTCGCCTCCGGCTCCTCCCGCCCCTCGCAGTGAGGCAATCTCCTCCCACAGCACTCGCTCCCCGCCGGGGGCGGTACGTCTCCTCAAGCGGATAAAACTCTGGGTGGCACGCAACATATGGAACAATTAAAAGAACCTGCAAAGTGCACGGCAACATTAAGTTGATTAAAAACCACTCACAGCGTCCCGGTCTCAAAATTGCACATTCCGTCAATCACACGGTTTCCCCACCCAACAGCTGGGATATAGTTATCCGAGATCAAGAGAAGGAGAGAGTAAGAATCACAAAGACGATGCAAGTGACGCCCACGAAAGATTCCCTGAGCTCAAGTGAGAGAGAGAAAGTCTGTGGCGAAAATGTGTGTGCTGAAGGGCGGGCAATGTGAGTCTTCCATCAAATTTATTTATTTTACGTCAAAAGCAGTGAAGAACTGTACGATATGCTATGAGAGAGAAAGACACTGGAGAGAGAGGAGAGAGGAGAGAGGGAGAGAGAGAGAGGGAGAGAGAGAAGTATGAACGTTTTTAAACATGTTAATGATTAAGGTAATGGTAATAATAATAATAATAATAATAATAATAATAATAATAATAATAATAATAATAATAATAATAAAAGCAAAACTATCTAATCGATGACAAAAGTGAGGTGGGATTCTTATCGTACAGATAGTGTTGGGGCCGAGGGTAAAGGGTGTACGGGAGTAAAAGCGAGGGAAGGGTAAGAAGCAGGAGTGAGGGTGAGTATGAGTTCAAGGACGAGAAGGGGCAAAGGGCGAGAAAAGGGCGCCAGAGCAGGGAGCGCGCGCGGGAGCACTGGCCGGGGCAGAGGGCGCGCCGAGCGGAAACAAAAGACGGCGACGCCCACAGAGAATCTCTTTCGCCCGGCGCACGACTCACCTCTCCACCGCGCAAACAATATCACCCTTAAAGAGCACGCTCTCAAACGAACAAAATGATTCCAGTTACTTTTACTCTATGTATTTTCTTACGCGAGATCAAAAGCAGGAAAATAAAACACCTCCCTTTCCCTATTGATTGCTCCAACGACAGTCACGTAAAATAACCACATTCACACTCCTTACCTAAGTGGCGTAATACGAAACACTAATGACAAAAGAAAAACACTTGCAACGCAATAAAAAAATGTTCCTGACCTGAAGACGGGCATGGGTGTCTGACCTCTAGAAAATCGGACAAGCTTCAAAATGTGTTTGAATACAAACCGTTAACTTTCTTACAGCAAACTATTGCAATTATTTGTCAAAGGAACCAATATTTTACATCTGTCAACAACACAAATTTCACCTTTACTTACATGTGAACATTTTTAATCTCATTATCGAAAGTTGTCTAATGAAACGGTTACAAATATCCTGTATTTTCGCGATACATATTACAGAAAAAACGAATTCTACAATTGGACGCCGTTATGCATCAACCGGCTAACGCCATTTAAAAAAATGAGATACGGACACCATTAATTGCATCGGAAGCCATTAACTGCTCCAAGTGTACGCAACATTTAGACACCAAATCCGCAAAAATAGCCTTACAATTAATGAAAAATGAAAACGCCATCAGACACATCAGGTATTTTAATGCCCTACATTAAAATCAGGGATAGTAAGTTCTATTGAGTAAACTTCAATGCATTCTCGTCTTTTATTAAAACATATGTATTTTTTGAATTACATAGTTAAAGTTGTAATAACTCATTGAATATATTGTTATTTGAAAATAATAGGTATATTTTTAATAAAACTGAATAGGAGGATCACGATAGAGTAATGTTAATGTTACTTGTATCACAAAATGTTTTATATTTTCTAGAATCCGCAATTTTTTGAAAGTTAATTTAGACTTTCTTAATATTTTTTGTTGTGAAATATATTGAACAATATTTGTTGTCGGTGAAGAAAATTACAAAGTTATAAACGTTCGAAACAATTATTAGAAAAATGGAAACTGTTGGACGTTCATGAGTGACTTGTATTTGCCTGAAGTCCTATTTATTTTGTAGTGGAATTGCAGTTTTAGTCGTGTTGGAATTAAAAGCTGTAGAGCTTTTAGCCGATTGTTGAAGTAATGAAGAAATTTTCTCTTTTTCTGGTTCTTGACTCACTTTTAGATTGAAGTATTGTTCATTGAATTGGAATGTTAGATAGACAATTTGACGAAGTACTTGCTGGTGAAATGTTGTGAGAAAACGAGTTAACTGAAAGAAATTCTGTAAATTCGCTGTGTTAAGGTATACGAGTACAAGTATTAGATAAGTTAGTTGTTTGATCTTCCGGCAGAGAGAAAGAAGAATCGTTTATTACTGAAGTTGTGGGAAGTCCATAGTTATGATAATATACATAAGCCAGGACTTGTTGAGATATCATTTGTAGTTTGAATAATTTTGTTGTGTTAGTGTGAACAATTTCTTAGTGATCATTGACGAATCTTGAATTTCGGAATTCGTTGAATACAGCTTATATTATATTAAAAATTATAAGATAAGGCACTTTAAACAGTTAAGTTCAGGAGAGTATTTTATAATACGTCACCATACATTCAAGGCCGTCTGACGCTTCCGGAAGATGACGGGGTGTTACATCGGAGCTTCATCTCACGTTCTGCTGGGGGAGGCACACGACGACCTCCTGGAGAGAGAATTTCACGGACGGCAACAACGGGTCGAGTCATTGTTAAGTATAAGTAGATAAATAAGTCAATAATAAAAAAATATATATATTAACTTAAAATAATTAAAATAAGTTAAATAAATTAAAATTAGCGAAGGGAGAGGGAACCGAAATGTTAGCGAGGCGTTGGTCGGCCGATTTCTGTGGTGCTGTATGTTTCAGGTGCGGTGGAGCCAAACACTGGAATGAGTGCCGACGCCCGCAATAAATAAATAGTCTAAAAAACGGATAGAGTAGCATGTACTCGGCTTCTGACGGCAGGTTTTTCCCCCTTCAGGGGTTTTTCCCTCAGCCGTACCTTATGGTCTCGTTTCCGCGGCTTTGAGGCGATGGAGAGACCATTTGGGGTGAATACCAGAAGGCGAAAGGTTAGAACGCGGTAGAATGTAGGTATTGTAATGGCTTAAAGGCCTTCGGCCTAGCCACATTGGATCAAGTTTCTAATTTGGCTGTAATAATTACCTATTAAATAAAATAAATAAAAAACAACGGGTCGAGGATCATTGCAGCTACCTGCTCGAGAACCCTAAATACTTACACATTCACTATGAGCTCAAATGGGAAAAAGATCAATAGAAAGATCGTCACTTTATTATAAATAAATAACAAGTAGTCAAACAACCTTGGAATAACTCAAATAGACAGTGTATGTATTAAGAGTTTGTCAGCATATATAATTATTGTATTCTATTCATGGGGAAGAGTTCTTAAATTCATCATTACCTCACAGTCTTAGTCACACGTTCACTATTCTGTAATATACTCCATGTCCTCAGATTTATCTCTTATTCCACCTTTGTGAGAATGAATATTAACGTGCAATAACTTGAACAAATCTCATGCTCTCTCGGTTTCCGCATGGAGAGGACCAAATGACTCGAGTGCAGCTCTCCAAAGCCTCTCCGGCGACACTAGCGCCGCGTGGTGGGCGGGGCAGGCACCGACGCTCTGCTCTCCGCCGTTATTTATTTCCGCCCACCCCCTTCCACGGGCCCGATCAATGGCTGCGCTGTAAATCCGATCCAGCCAGCCTGCCGGCGGATTAGCATAAATGAGAAATTTAGTGGCGCCGTTTTTTGTCGTTTATGTCGTGTTTCGAGATACCTACGTACACGAAATAAAAACAATCGCAAAAACAAACAGCGAGATGCGAGCAAACATCAGGAATTTAGTGAGCCCGGAGGACAAGGATGAAATTACTGAAACAACCTCCACACATTAAAAGCGCTCTCACCCCAAGAGAGAAGAAAGTCACGTGTGCAGTTTCTCTTCCTTACGCTCCACCTTAAAACCCTTGCGAGAAGTAAAAGTGGATAAATCCAGTTGCTAATAAAATAGAAGCTAGTGGTGCTACTGAATGGCACAGACATTCTCGTAGTTAAGTTTTCTAATTTCCTTGGTGTGGACTGGTTTAACCGTCTTTCCAAGGCTTCTTGCTACTTGTCATCTATCGCCACCTAAAATACTTTTATTTTAAAATTTTCTCAAATTTTTGGTTTCTTAACATTAGAACCGGATTATTACTTTAGGAATATTAAAGAACAACAAAATCGCGTCCAAAATAGCAATTTTCATAGAAAAAAATAGAAAATGGCTTTTAAGTATTAATGTAAATTCGAAATTTCAAGCTGGTTTTCAAAGGAATCTACTGATTTTCGAAAAAAATCAATTCTAGAATTTTAAGAACATTCACCACGAAGTATGCAAATTGATGGAAATATACTTGAAAAAAACGGATAACTCAAGATAATTTTATATCTAATTAAACAGTTAAATAAGCACTATCTGTTGGAAGAGTTTAAAGAAAAAAATTGGAACCAATTTTGAAAAAATAGCATTCGATCTTTTCTTAAAAGTTGGAAAATTTGAGCTCAATTTCACAGAAAACTTTTGTTTTCGAGAAATTTTATGACATTATTTAAAGCACATGTACTCCAAAATAATTTTGTGAACAAATCCCAACTACTGTAAATATTAACGAAAAAATATATTTAAATAATTTTTGAAAAACAAAAAAAAAGTAGAATATGGATTTTGTCATCCCATACGCTACATTTAGCACTAACCTTACCGAAAGTTTAAAGAAAAAAATGTTAATACGTTTTCAACAAACACTTTTCTTTGTTATTTTTTAAAAAGGCACATATCGCACACAATATGGCGCGAAAACTATAAAAGTTTCAAAAAAATGTACATGAACTTATTGAAAGATGTAAGTACTGAGAAGACAATTCATTAAAAGGAAAAATCTCCATCTTCAATTAGTTTAGCAAGTCGCCGAAGAAATCAGCCTTTTGTATTTTGGAAAATTGAAAGTTAACAGCGAAAATCTACTAAGCATTTTACAGTGTACTTGGCTCTTACAAGAAATTTAACGAAAAAATTTTTAGCCAATTTTGAGAAAATTTCAAAAATGTCCAAAAGGCTTCATGTAAAGCATCCCCAAAAATTAATAAATGCTTCTCAAAATTGCAAAGCTTCGACTCAGGGCAAATCGATAAGGGATCATTCAGTTTGGAAAAAATCTTACGAATAATTCAGGTGCTAGTGTTGTTTATATTCACCGGAACAATTTTTCGGTATCGGGGCAAACCAAAACGTGTATTTCCGTTGAAATCTAAATGATTTTCCAGAATTACAAACTTCTGTCGCTGTTCACCCACGAGCTTGCTCAGCCAGAAACAGCGCCTGCGTGAGTTACCGGAGACTCATGTCGAGCGTGGACTGCACTCGCTGATGACTCGTTCAACCCCACAGGAGGCGGTGCCTCCACGGCCCACGAAACAGCGAAGCAGCGCCCGGCAGTGGGAGGGTTGGCAGGTGGGGACAGCATCGACGCGTGACGACTCGCTCGAATGACCGTTCAACCCCACGAAACAGCGAAGCGCCTGGATGCGGAGAAACCGCGTATACACGGACGGTTATCACGTGTATGCGAGTCTGTTTCTGTTCTTCTAATCTAGAGCTCGTTCTTACGTCTTTGTTCAAGAATTCACTCATTGTTGATCAAACTGTCTTCAGAAGTTTTATTCTTCATCCTCCATTGCTTTCTTCTTTTTCTGGGATCTTCCTTCTCTCGTAAAATGGTGTAACCTTTGCATACGTTTTCTCTTTCCTTTTCACATAGATTTTACATGCTTTCATATTCAAGCTAACCCCTATAGAATTCCTGTTTCCATATTTTTCCCATTTCAACACAATTTCTATTAGTAACCTTTCCTGATCATTTAATACATTTATTCCTCCTCCCGAGAATTATGCAATCCACTTTTGAAGAAACAATGTCATGAATAAATATTATGTTACAATAAGTTACTATTAGCACAATACTCCTCAAACTCATCTCTATCTCCAGAAACGTACGCATATATTTTGGTCATTTTAGTGAGAGTTCGTTGCATAGGTGAACGGCCACGATAAGACTTTTGCTCATTAGCAAATACCACGATTACTGATACAAGAATTATTTGTACTGAACTGGTACTATTAAGTAACCTAAGAAAGAAAGGGTCAAAAGATGGGTACATTTTATATCAAAGCTACAATCAACTAAAACAGCTTCATCTAACGAAAGCCGAAAAGCTGCGAATTACCATTGACGTCTTATCCATCCGATTTGACCATTGGTTTTACTCCTTTCGCCGTTAACGTTCAGCAATCTACGTCAAACGACACAGGACGCCGAGTTCTGAAAGGGTTTCGATCGTTCTTTTCGATTGCGCGGTCAATTACAATTCACACTAATGTCTTGTCTTTTAACATTCTTGAATTACTATAAAGCACGTTCCAATTATCCATATAATATATGTGCTGCAAGGTCGATCGGTGAATTAATACTACTTTTCAGTTCCGAAAAGCATAACATGCAGTTCCGGAGATAAAATTTCACTTTTGAATCGTAATTGCACGTCTGATCCCGTTACCCAATTACAAAAGATGTGGTTTATTCCATGTTTTACACATGGTCTTGGTTTCATAGTTCAATCTTTTTGTACATCAGATGTGTAACCGACAAGTGAAAATCGTCGCCCACGAAAACGTTATTTTGAGAAGAGTTTCAAAATAAACTCGTGCAACGGAACTGGAGCGATAATTATATTGTAATCTGAGCTGTTTACAGCATGAAATTATGTTGAACACCTGACAAAATATTGGAAGTGCTAATAAACGCCAAGAGAAAACATTGGCAATACTATTAGGCATAATTTTCCAAACAACATGAAAAATGAAATCGTACCATGTTATTTTTGAAATTTGTCTGTAATTCATATTGTGAGCTTGGGATTAGGCAAATTCTTTTCGCTGTTTTCCGTGTTACTATTTCTCGGCTTGATACAATGATTGGTCTACCTTTCAAATCCGATCCTTCTCCTCTACTTTATACGTCATCTACATTCTCGCATTGGTCGATCATAATTACTGGCATTTAATAAGACATACTCTAGAAATACGAAAGAAAATTTTACCAATTACAATACAATATTAGACTATTTTGAACCAGAAGTGGGCAAAAATGCTTCCAGTGCGTGAAAAATTGGAACAGGAGGCCTTGGCAGGGGGCGAGGGCAGGACGCCGCGTCTGTATGTTTAGGCTGTCACAGGGACAGTCCCCACCTACGTACGCCCGTGCTCGTTCAACGCTCAAGGTCAAGGACCACAAGGGACAGGTCGTTCCTCTAAAGACATTCGTAATAAGGAAAGAACTATGCTAATCGGCGAGGGTGGGCGCAGTGAAGACCTGTGCCTTGCCCGGTTCGCCGCTGAGGGACGAACGTCTACCAGGGGACCGAGAGGACGACGGGGCCAAGAGACCGTTTCGAAGGCCACGTGGAATGCAGAAAGGTGTTCCTAGTGGGGGTAAGCAGTTAAGACCTACGCTCGTCCGCGAGGTTACAGTGGGCAAAACGGCATGGAGACTGGGTCCTTACGAGGGCACGCATTGCCTTCTGTTTGTCCGTTGCGTCGCTTGCAGGTCTTTCTACTTTCCAGTTCCACATTTGCAGTTTAATACACTGTCATGTGGTTGATCTAAAGAAGAAACGAATAGTTGAGTTTTTCAGAAAATCGCCCTCCCAGAGTTTCTGCACCTCTAACGTTGAGGTAAGGATTGTGCCAGAAGCCACGTGAGGTGTCAACATCAATCATAACCCCCGTAAAATAATCGCACACACAAAATTGAAGACCGCGATTCGACACGAGGCATTTTATAACACGCTCAGGGTGTTACTCGTGAAGCTACTGCTGTGGAGAACACTGTCCAGCGAACGTTGGCGCTTGTTCTATAGGGGAAGTCTTAGAATATTATTCACTGAATATTGGAAGAGGATTGGAAAATGTTCTGTTGCTTCGCTACAAACTAAATGTTTCATGTTCATTTTTGCAACTAACAGATATACTAATCTTACTAGAATTTCGCACAAAGGGACGCAAGTGCAGTACAAGACATTTTTGTCGATAGGTGCGTAATGCCGTGAAGGCCATCCTTCCATGCTGGCGCTGGGGTGGGGGTGGGGTGGAGGGGATGCGACCCTGAATCAATTGACGGATGCGCACCCGGAGCAGTAGAGATCGCAGAAGCGGGGCCGGTAGGGGCGGGGAGGGGGAATAGGGATGGAGTGGTATGCGGCGGGGCGGGGCGGTGGCTGTGGCTGTGGCAGAGTGAGGGGCGAGGAGCAGAGTAGTGGACCCTGCCCGCCACCAATCATCGTTTGCGATGGCGCTGCCAGCGTATTTCAACAGCGACCGCAGCGCGCTCGCCGCCTCCGCGGATCCCCGCGGAAAACTGCGAGTTTATCACTCGCGCCAACATTCGCCTCCGATGACCACTGGATCAATGGTACGCTCCCTCTCACAGAACACGCTTTCCACACAAATTACACTTAACAATATGGCGCTGCAAATTTGTTACTTTACTGCTGAAATCTGGAAATCGACGATTGGAAAAACTAATTAAATTAATCAGTTGATCAGTGTCAGAAAAATCATCATACGTAGATGGATGTTCTTGTAGCATCAACAAAACAATTAAATTCGATATTCAGGATCTCTCATCAACCATGGTAGCACATTCAAAATTAGTTAAACGTCCGAAATGTTGATAGAGCTATCAATAGTTTTGCCAATTCTCCCAAGGAATAGTTTCCTAGCGAGACTGATTTTAGGGAAATTTTAGCATAATTTTCTTCTAAATCGTATTTTCTAGACAATTTTAGTTATTTGACTACTCGTTTTCTCTCATTCAGTGTCACCACACTGCGGAAAGTTTTCACAAAAAAGGAAACTTATTGCTAGCATTGAACAAATGAGTAAAGTTAAAACTTCTGGAATTAATGAAAGTTACGACAGCAATTGTTATAAACATTTGAGATAAAATATTTATTTAATTAATATAATTCTCAAACAACGTGGTGTATTTTTGTAATAGCAAGGTGCACATTCAAATGATGTATTGATTCACAACTAGGACTCTCCAATTGAATGTTTTACACTTGTTCATATATCCAAAACTTTATTAAATGATTTACTAAAGAACGAATAAGAAATTGAATTAATAGTTCCTCCCTTGACTTGTAGGAAAATGTCAATCAAAATTGCATTTTGTGAGAATTTAGTCGCAACGATTAGAGGACAATAAACCGTGCATCTCGTCTGCAACGTTAGTCCCGGTTGTCACGTAGGGCCACGCAAGTACATTTCTCCCTCCTTCAGACATTTGAAGTTCAGAGGTTCACATTATCATTATTATTATTACCATCATATCATTATTATTCCAGTAAGTTATCAAAACAAAACGTTTATACATGTTCAATTATTGTGAAGTTTATACTACGAAGTGATAGAGCATTACTTATAGCGTTTTCCATTCGTTGCACTGAAACCCACCCTAGTGCAGGGCAGAAACGTCATCGCTTCCTAACAGTGCTGCCCCACACGCGTGAAGGGCAGCTACGAATGAAACTGATTCCGGAACTGAGTCAGTGCGTGTGCGCTACGCAGTGAAATTATACACAGCTGTTCTAGGTCAGTCACACTGATGGAACTCGAAAAATAATAATTTTGAATTATGATCGGCTTTATAATTTTTATGCAGTCTTTTGGTAATTCTTACTTCTTAATTCATAAATTATTAACGTTTGATTTCTTCATTTAAAAACTACGAAAACTGCAAATGCGTATGAATCGTAATTTCATTTTTCGAGATTTGCCAGTGATCGATATAGTACACAAGATTTTGAACCGAAAGTTGAAAATAAAAATATTAACATGAACATTTCCGCTGGTAAATGTATGGGCGTGCGAGAAACATTTCTTGGCTATATATATATATATATATATATATATATATATATATATATATATATATATATTTGAATGATTTTGTAAGGGTCACTATTTTTATTTTCACTTTATTAGCGTTTCGAAATTGAGACGTACCTAAAACCTTCAGTTTCTAAATAGCACTGGATTTGTTAATATAAAGTTATTCAAGGTTAAATTTTCGGAAAACACAATCTGATTTTCCAAACTTCGTGTAAATCACAAACAATTTTTTAAGACATTTCTTGCACAACATAATATACTCCATCATTCGAAGTATCCCTGCATGACAGAAGATCCTCAATTGCCTTCACAATTTCACCACGAACCTAAATCAGCATGGATAACTTCCGTACCTAACCTCACAATGGCCCGGTGCACTGGACTGCACTGACGTGATCGTCGGTGCAGTTTAGTGCGCCCTGGGTCCGTGTCGATGTGCGAATGCAACACGCAGTTCTTTGCACTGGTGCATCCTAGCGGTCGAATGGAACACGAAAGCTACCCTGAATGCGCACTGGGTGCGCACTAGTGCGGCGAATGGAAAACGCTATTAGTTACACTTATCTTGGAGGGTTGTGAAATATTCAATGTCCTCTCATTTGCGAATATACATGATGGCCTGATGTACACTAAGTGTTATCGTCACCAATGGATAGCCTAATCATTTACCTTTATTCATTTGTTGCATTCATTGAATTTACGAATACAGAGATTATGAAAATGATCGCTTGTTTTTTTCAAAGTAATGCAAGAACAAGGAAACAGAAGACTGAAAGCATTTTCTTGCCAGAATACCAGAGGCGAGTACTGGCGTACGCAGTACTCGTTTCGACCACATGTCACTGTTTATCAGTCATTGCCAAAAAAAAAGTTAGAAACCCTTTTTCCGAAAACAAATTAAAGAAAAAATTAAAATAGAAAATGCGTTTTAAAGTAAGACTTTTACAGAACTGAGAAACAGTTCAGAAAATTAATGTTCTATGAGGAACAACAATTATAGAACTATTTTCTTAAAAATCTTTATCATTAATTTCATCATGACGAATAAATAATGTAATCTTACAATCTGTGTAAAGTATCTAATTGATTAATAGAATATTTAAATTTTAAAATATATTTAACATTCTTTAAGTTATGTTCGTACCACTACAAACTGACAATAAAGTTCTTCTAGACTGAGGAACCCCCACGTACCACATAGAAAGAGCCTATTAGAAAACGTACGATGATATCCAAACGCGCCACTTATTCCGGCAAACGCGAGCAGAAGAGGAAAGGGCATCCGATTAAATAATAAAACTTGGCAGCGGATCAAAGGGCGCAGCGAAGGCGGATGAATTATTCCCCTCTGCGAGGGCGCTGAGGAGAGAATCCTTGCTAGGATTAGGATTAGGATTAGGATTGCCTCGCGTCGCAGGGGGCGGACACTCGGCCTCCTGACATCCTCCAAGGAAGACGCGCCGTCGTCAGGGAGACACGAACAGCTGCTGATGATGCTCGGGCAAGCTAGACTGCTGCGGGGCGGAATCACCACTGCAAAGGCAAAAGGGTGCGTTTGGTGGGTGCGTGTATTTTATGAGGTCGTAATTCACCGTTTTTCAATCGTTAGTTAATAAAATAATTGTAGTAGCCCCAGAAACACTGTATTCTATGACCTCAAAAACTAGCTTAAAATAATAAAATAAAGCTGCTGGATCAATGCCCATCTCGATCAGGTTTTTCGCCTAGTTTCCCTGATCATTAGAGCAAATGCTGAGATGGTCCCTTTTTTGCTTCTGGACATAAATGTAACTTCATTATATGTGCACGTCTTCTAGAATTCAGTGCAAAATACAGTTATGCAAATAATCATTCTCCGTCGTCGCGGTAGGGAGTATTATTCCTTCACGAAGGACATGAGGTTAAGATGTCAAATTTATAGCTGATTTATCCTTGAAAATAGATTTGGTTACATCGTAGTGAATATTTTGTTAACAATCCTTGCAAAAATCTCTCGTTCCTTTCTGTATTAAAAATTGTAGTAGTATATGGCTTAGGGTAGGGATCACAGAATTATGGAAGTGTGGACAGAATGTATTTCTCCCCGTAGCACGTCACACACCGTTTCTAATTGTTTTTGTCGTAAAATAAATTAAATGTCTGTCCGACCTCGCAGCGGCTGCGCCGAGGCTGGGACGACCTCTAATCTCCCGAATGGCCTCCCGGCATGCGTCGTAGTGTAGTGCATGGAAATGAGTCGGCTTGAAAGGGGGAGTAGTAGAGACTAGGGGGGAAGTCGAGGAAGGAACGATCGCGCAAGGTGGCCGTTTGTTGGGGGTATTTTCCAGCGTTCGACTGATGTTGATCCAAGAAACTTCAGAAAACTACTGATGATAACAATACCTCCAGCCCGTGGCTGAATTCTAACTACCTATTTAACTAGTTTCGAAAATCCGCACAAATTTGGCTCAGTCGCCCTACGTCAACTCAACCAGTAGTGGTGTATTTACATTAATTTGACATTCATTATCGATTAAATAATATTTACCACGATCTTATTTCTGTTTTTATTACAAAGCAAAATGTTTTCTGTGATCCTATAGTAAGCGTGTTATCATTGTTTCGTTTCCGTGTCTCCTCCAGGCGCGCTGCAAATTTCTTTCTGGGTTGCGGGTCAAGTGAAAGCACGGATTCTCTTCAAGAATCAATCGATTCTCGCAATAAATCTTCGCTCATTTTTCTATTCCACTTTCCTATCAATGGTCTTATTTACTTTACGGAAACGTACAAAATAATACGTCTGAACAAGTTAGTTCTTAATAAAACCTCATTTTCAATAATAGAGACCATATAGGGCAAAAGTCATGAGCTTTTAAAGGGGAAGCAACGTATTGCGTAATAAATATGACAACACTTTCTTTCGTTTACACTTCCCGCTAGGGCTTTGAATCGAATACAAGAAAAACTTTGACGTTCACAAAAGTCTGTAAGCCTTTACACATCCTGCTTTTGCTTTCAGGAGTATCCAATTCGCAACATCAGCACGAGCAACAAGGCTCCACATTGATTCTTTTTATTTTACTACTATATGTTTCAATAACAAAACATTTGTATGAGTAAATATTCCCAATGTCACAACAATGTAAAATAAAAATAACTAAACTCTTGAAAAACAGAATGCTTTAAAGCTCCGAATGATAAAAATAATAGTCTGTATTCCGTCTAACGTGATGCACTGCCATCTTTTCCAGTAGATCCTTTTCCATAGATCAAACGTAAATCTATAAAAAAAAAATGAAAAATTTAAAAAAGTCTTGGGCAATATCTAACGAGAACGGACAAGATACGCATAAACACAATCTTGTTTAAAAGGGAAATAATGATTCCAGAATCCGAAGCTGAGGTAATAGCCACCTAAAACCACACAGTGTAATCAAGATTAAATAACATTCTTAATATTTTACCGGATTATAAATGGAAGGAAACTAACTACAACATTTGCATTTTTATTTATTAGTGTTTACTGAGTAAAAAAGATAATTTGGCAAAAACGTTTGAACATCATAAAGTATATTTTAATTTTAAAAATATTCGTATAATGCACGACGTAATATTTAAAGCTAATTAGTGAAATGCCTCATTCCAATATTATTTGTTTGGAAAATAACGACAGAACACACGTTTTCGTTAAGTAACGAAGGAACTTGTTCGCAAAGCGCCGCCGTGCCTACGTGGCAAAGGGATCCCCTTCAATTGTTGCTGTGGATGGGTGAAAGGGAAGGGGAGTGGAGGGGGCCGTGAGGGGGAGCCAGGGGGCTTTGCTCCGCTGCATCATCCTTGCCTCCCCCCCCCTGCGGATTCCCTTAACAGGAAATGGAGGGAGAATGGAGCTTCGTTTGGAGGAAGCGACCGACTCCGCCAGCGCACTTCCGGCGAACGCACGCCCACTGCAGCGCTCCCCGCGGACGCCCAACGAAACGACAGACTGAGGCGACTCCGCCATCTCGCCTGAATAAGGCAGTGGACGGCAGAACATAAGACTTGACTCAAGCGAGGCCTTCGATATTTTGAAAATTGACAAATTAAAAATTTCCTTTCTTTATTGTGATTGCAGTACCTATGCTTACATTTAATGCATTAGTGGACAGTGAGAAAATCTACCAGGACCTCCCATTTACACAGAGTCTACGAGGATCCACTAGGATTTGAACCCCGGTGGTCTGAGGATGGAACTTTGCTTCGTTACATACGGGACACCCTGTGAGACCATCCAGGCAAAAGTAGTTCATGTTGGAGATTTCGTTTGAATTTCATCCCTTTCATTTTATTTAAATCTACAGAATGTTCTTCTGCTGGAAAATAATTTTTCAACAGAGTGTAAAAGACATACAATTTACTATTATGAGATTTAATGAAATAACGACTTGAAATAACCTCTCTCTAGTGAGTTTTCATTATACAATTATCAACACATCTGTAGCAAAATAAATGTTTTTTTATCTAGTTCATAAATGTGATCTTCTGTCATTTTACCCACCAGCTTTATAATACGTACCTGTAAATAAATGACACTCTCATCAGCTGAATATTTCATCAATATGAAATTGCGAGAAATAATAATATATCTAATCATTCACTTTTCATCACTGTATTGAACCAACACGAAATTAAACATGTATTAGAAACAATATGAAATCTTATTTCCGTGAAAATGGATTTCATTTAAAATAATTTATCGTGCAGTAATCTTCACAACAAAAAGAAAACGTAATATCTATTTCTTTGATTCCAGGACAAAATGCGCAGTATTAATTACAGTTTTTTTCTCGAGACACCTATAAAGATTGTGAATGAGAAACAATCGAAGGACAAACAAATGCTCTCAAATTTTTAGATCGTCGAAAGAATTACACACATACCCATCGCAAGGAGAAAGAAGGAAAAAAGGAGGAAATTTCCGAGCTTTTTCTTGGGGAACTTGGCTTGTGGGCTTCTAGTGAAAATCGAGCCTGTTGCAGAGCTCTCTCTTCGGGGGAGAGACGGTGGTGGCACAGTGTGTGGTGTGTGTGTTGAAAGAGAGAGAGAGAGAGAGAGAGAGAGAGAGAGAGAATGGGAGGGAGAGAGGTGTGGGTCGACCGACGGAAGACATAGAAACAGAAAATTGAATTTACGAAAAACTAAAAAATTAATGATTTGCATTTCCCTGAACAGTATCACGTTTATATATAAAAATTACATCTAGTTTATAATCTATAGCGAATCCGATAATCACTACTACGTTGCATTTTTAGTTCGAACATAGCATATACGTTTATCCAAAAATATAACATACGTATTTTCATAAGTTGGCGTACAATTTTGGGCGAGAGAGGGTCAGTATTTTAGTTTTGTCGGAAGCCTGAAATTTGTCAATCTACGGTGCTGAGCAGGGTCATGGTGCGAGGGTCGGGCGATGAGCCAGGGCTCGTGACCGCCACAGAGGCCGCCTCGATAACCATCAGCCGCCTCCGCACACAGGGGGCCTTGGAAGCACGGCCCCTCCCAGCCGCAGGGGCCTTCGAGCCTCGGGAGCGCTATCTGGCGGGGATCTTCCCAGACAATCCTATCACTTTTCTCTGCGCGCGCGATCGGTCGAATAAACGACCGGCATTTGTTTGAATTGCGTCGCCGCAGAGAAAGTTACTTCCGCTTCTGCGACTTCCGGTGCAGCCGAGTTCTAGCAGACATCGCCCCGAGTGCAAAACGTTTTCGTGCTCTGGGTTAGTGTCATTTTTATTAACTTTCTGCTCTTAAATCAGTAATGAAGCTATTGCAAAGACCATGGGCTGTAACATCGACGAGATTTGGAACATGATGAAAATGAACACGCGACCCTTCTCTATAATCTATATCTATAATCAGAATTTGTGTTATAAAAATGCGTGATACCCGAGTATTGTAAATACCCGTATTACCGTAAACCCTTCCCACGACCGAAGTTTTGTTCGTGTTAATCGAATCACATCTCTAATCTCCTTACGAACAAGTAAAAACGCAGGCTATGAGAACTGAAAAAAGAGGTAGAAAGATTCAAGACTTTTTAAAACGAATTATTCATTTATATGAAACTCAAACATAGCAATACTGCTGTTTAGTCTTCTCTGTTTACAGAAAAAAACTTACAGCTTTAGAACACTGTACTGACTTCGTATTGCAGCCACAGACAAGTCACAATTACATGCACAGAGTTTACTTTCAAAAGAAATCCTTTCATCGCGCATTATATATTTTCACGTAATGATGCCATGAATGATTCAGAAAATGTTCAAACAAATATGCGATCTCAAGTAAATCGAATTTACTTTAGTAACTCTTTAAGTGGATTTCTCTTCAAAGTTACCCAAGCAGTGTGTCGTTATTTTCTAAATTGCAGTCACCTTTTAACTACGTCAGGTATGTGCACTGAGAGGAATAATAAGTTACAATATGGTTCATTATAATATTATTTTCCTCGTAGAGTATTTCTCAATTAGTATCGTTGCACACCTACGCCCCCAAAATGCTGGTCAGATCCCATTCAAATACGATGAGGGCGAAATAAGAGAAGACCTAGTGGCTACAGGCTGATGAACATCAAAATATCGCGACGAAGACTACCTCGCTGGGGATCACAGTCGCTCAACCCAGTCCCACCCCTGCAGCTCGACAGTGGAGGGAGATGTGAATCGCCCGTTCCGTCTCCTCAATGAACAGAGTTCATTGGGTACGCATTGCATTTATCATTACTCTGCTCGATATCGATGTGGCCGCATTACACGTGGTGCAATAACACATACGCCCCGGAAAAGCTCCAATAGAAGCCATCGCTCATGAGATGGTGATGAATAAGTTAGTTATTTGGAACATCTGACTCTTTGTGCACGTAGCAAATATAATATGAACTCTACCAGTGTTGATGGGTCTCGCTACTCAATGAGATTTAAATAACCGTATTCAGAACTAACGCTCGACTTCTCCATGCTTATTTCTAACAGTACAGGTGTGCTACATACGTTATCTTTTCTTAATTTCACAAAAAAATATGTTTGGAACATTTACATTCTAATTACCTACATGTAATACATTAAGCTTTGCATCATACGAGGGTGGATTGAAAAGCCCGTGAATTTTCAAAGATGAAAAGCTTTTTCAAAATTCCACTTTAGTTTCCAAAGTCTCCTTTGAACTTAATACATCATCCCCAACGTTTTTGTGTTTTTTTAAGCGTTCCAAAAAAACATGATTTTTGAAGTGTGCAAAATATTGGTTTGTTGCTCCCATGATGTCATTGGACATGAATTTCTTCCCACGGAGTCAATTTTGCAGGTTTCTGAAAACGAAGAAGTCACTCGGAGCCGAATTTGGTGACTAGGGTGGGTGAGGTAAAAGTTGGTAGCGCAGTTCCGCAAATTTTGTCATGGCAACAGCAGATTTATGCGCCAGTGTATTGTCCTAATGAAAACTCTTCTTGGCCAAATGCGGTCGTTCCTTCAACAATTCCTTGTGAAAACGATCCAGTAATGCGGCGTAATATGAACCTGTTATAATGTACTTTTCCAGGTAGTCAATAAATATCACACCTTGCGAATCCCAGAAAACCGTTGCCATGACTTTTCCTGCCGACGAAACCATTTTCGCCTTCTTTGGAGCACATTCGTGGGAACAAATCCACTGCTTGGATTGTTGTTTGGCCTCGGGTTGATATTGATAGATCCACGTTTCATCAACTGTTACAGAACGCCTTAAAACTCGTTTGGATTACGCTTGAACTGGTTCAAACACTCCTGTGAAATGGTCACACTTTTTCGCTTGTCAATCTTGAGCAGTCGCGGCACCCATCTTGCCGAAAGATTTCTCATACACAAATGTGCGTGTAGAATGTTGTTCACTCGTTTATACGAAGTGTTTGGCAATCTCTACTATTATACCTGCGGATTCGTGGTAAACGGTCAGCGTACTGGACTGTTGTATCTGAGTTTGCGGATTCAAACCCGATCGAAGTGTGGATTTAAGGCTAAAAATACTTCGTACGCCTTCCTTCGGAGGGTAAGTAAAGCCGGCCGTCCAATGTAGTAGATTTACTGCATGTAAAATATCAAGCCTAAAAAAGCTTAGCAAAATTGAGATCCGCCTGTTTTGTTGCCCAAGATAATACCTTCTTTTTCCGTTAGATGGTGAAAGGAGCGTAGCAAAGTTTGCGTGGTCAGGCGGAAGAATCGGCCTGAAGGCCCGGGTCTCGCCACGTAAAATAAGGCATTAACTAACTACCATCTCCCTCACTTTAATTCAGCGGTCTTCCATCACAACATCGTGAATTATGTTTACCATTTCTTCATTTGTGACCTCAACCGGCTGTCCTGTGCGCTCCATCACTTGTGCTCAAACGACCACAACGAAATTCTGTGAACCACTAGTAGGCCATACTATGCGACGGAGCAGTGTCACCATAATCATTTCTCAACTTCTCTTTTTTTTCTTGAAATTTTTCAATTTGAAAAGTAGTACTTGATCAACAATTCACTTTTCTCCATTTTCGCAAAGCAAATCTCACCTGCTTTCGAAAGCACTCAACAATGATCTAACGAGCAGATGCAAGGGTTCTCAAAATGGATGTAAGACTTGAGTGCCAACAATGAACATTGTAAGTGAGCGCGAACTATTGTCCAAATCACGGACTTATCAATCTGCCTCCGTATGGTTTTGACCAACTCAAATAAGAATTTTAAAGGTTGAATGCATGAAAACGTTCAGAAGGATAGAGGGAAATAAGAAATCAAACAGACGTACATAAAAAGTGGAAACAAGATAAACTAATGAAAGTGAAGAGCTTCTTATCTTTACTGTGAAATTTTAACAATGTTTTAAAATAATTGCACAGGTAAAATTAATGCTGTTTAACATTTTCTTGGCCTTCACAATTAAAGGAGAAAACTCTTCGTTTGCAATATGTAAATTTTCCAAATACACAAATCGTTAACCAACTTGTTAGAACGATTTTCTTTTTTTAATCATTTATTTTTTTTTAGAAGTACGTCAGATAGGTTCAAGATTTAATGTCAATATAATCGTATCATTGTAAGTAATTGTTTATTCATGAAATTATAATATATTATATTGCTAAATTTAAAATGTTCACACATTGTTTGCTGAATTGACGTCCGTATTATGGCGTGATCGGATATAAACGAATTTACTTTTCACACAGCAATACTGTTTGTGTACTTTTTTTACTTGAATGAATTTGTATGTGGTAATTTTAACACATCATTACATTTAATTTGATTCGGTTTAATTTTCAAAATTAAATGTGATTCTTTTCGCTGCACTCGCATCTGTTTGTGTTTACAAATATTTTATTTAAAAACAAGCCTGTGTTGTTAGTTCAGTGCCTGGGAACTGCGGAGGCAGGTCGCATCGGAGGTCGTGTGGGGGAAGGGAAGGCGGAGTGGAGCGCTGCCGATTCCAAGGAATCGCGTTAATCGGAGCTGAAGCAAAGGGGAGGGAGCGCGTGTGTTTGCGCTGCGAGGCGGAGGCACCGCAATCTCTCTCTCTCTCTCTGGTGGGGAGCGGCGGCGGCGACCGCGTTCGTGTTGCGTTCAGCCGCTGGCGGATGCAATATTAAACGCCTGCGGCGGCGACGGAGGCGCGCTCGTGCAGGGGAGGCGGAGAACGAGTAGGTGGAGGTGGAGGCAGTGTCAGAATTGGAAGAGGCAATAGACAGAGAAAGTGGACAAATTACAGCGCCGGTTGCACTACTAAAGACGGTGGGGGATGTGGTGAGGGAGATTGAAATAGTAACGGAACAAGAAATCGGAAAGTCTGCGAAAACGAAAACGAAAGCGTGAATAGTGTAGGCGGCGATGATGAAGACTAAAAAGGAACGGGAGATCGGGGAAATGGAGATGAGAGGAAAGATGCATTCGTAGAGACATGGAGGTGTTTAAAGATCGATATGGTGGAGGTAAGGCAACGAAAGCGACATCTCTAATGAAACAGTGAAGGATCGCGCCTGCAGGACAAGGAGGTGGTGATGAAGGAGGCAACGGGAGTCAATGGAGGGGGAGTAGAAGGCGAGTTCGAGATGACGGAGGAAGAGGCAACGAAGGCGGCGATGATGGAAGCAGTGGAGGTCCGCGCAAGCAGAACAATGCAGATGCTGGTGATGGCGGAGGCAACCGAAGACTGAGTCGGAGGGGGAGGACATTGGGATGATTGGGAAGGCGCGTCAAGAACAAACCGATTTCGAAACGCAAGGATCATTTCATTTCCGAAGTCCTCCAGTGAAAGCCTTTGCACCAATGTCTTCTTTCTCCTGTGACCGAATACTTCTGGAGTGTGATTGAGTTCCTGGAAGATGCCACCAGGTTTTGCTAGCTTCCGGGCGTATGTATTGTTTACTCTGGAATTGTTCACTCAGATTAAATCTAGGGAATTCAATTTGAGAAACGTAAATTTAATTTGAGGCGATAAACGGAAGGGCCGACGGTCTTGAAGCACGACTTAGTGGGAAAAGACATCCAATTTCAGTATTAAATGGGGGAAAGTAAAATATATTTGAAACTAGTGTGAAAAACATACAAATGAAAGACTCGGAATTCATGTCTAGTTGCTGAAGACAAAGTGCAAAGTACGAGAAATTCTATTATCTGGCAAATGGTACATATGAACGAAACTTTTCCAGAATTAAATGTTGCGTGTTTCTTTTTCAGAGAGGAATCTAATTATGCTAAAATTACAAACTCTTAATCCCTTTACCGACAAGCTGGGTCCAATATTAAAATTTTAAATAGGAGTCCATAATGATTTGATTTGATTTATTTGGTCGAAAAACAGTAAAAACTGTAGATGAGGTATGGGACAGAAGAGTATTTGCGCTAGTTTGTTGTTTATTAGAAGAAATAAAGAGGTCATCTTCGTTAACATATTACTTTTATTAAGATAACCGGCTTTCGCCCGTCTCGCTGCTTTCGGCAAAAGTCGGAAGACTGTGCCGGCTATCTTAATAAAACTAATATGTTGACGAAGATGACCTCTTTTATTCTTCTCAGAAGAACGTCAAAACACCACATCAGAATTCCTACAATTGTTGTTTATTGTAGATGCACAGATGTTTATTTTACATGCGCTTACTGCAAATATGTAAATTTTATCCAAAAACGTTTTCCGAATTCTTGTATACGCCCGCTTTTGGGTGAAAATATATTTTTAGAGATTTTACAATTACAACCACCAATCAATTATATTACAAAATAAGTGTTTAAAACCAAATGTGAGCAGGTGAAACAAAGTTCTTTGAAGAAAAGTAACCAGTACGAAACTAAAAGTATCGTCTAAGAAGTTAAGATGTTCTCGAGTGTCCGTTGTGATGGAGATCTTGGGGCTGTTGGTCTCTCCAGCGTATTATTCGAGAATAAATTTCTGATGAAGTCCTTTCTCTCTCTTTTCTCGTCTTCCATACACTCTTCACAAACACGCCTGTTCTCTCCTTTCTGCAATTACATTTCTCAACTCACCTGACGGTTCTGTCACATACTGCCTCCCTTTCGGCTCGATTAAGGACGAAAAAGATGCATAATTCATCGGCCTTCACTTGGATAGATTTCCAATCCCGTCGCAGATGTCAGCAAAATGCTCTGTTTCGCTAGTCGGATGGCGGGAAGGATTTGTTCAAACGACTCAGCACTTCAACTGGCACGACAGATAACACTAATGTAAAACCTCAAATGTAGCAATTTACTTAAGCCTTAATTTGCCAAACGTTAAATAAGGACAGATTGGGAAAATTTCAAAAACTGAGACGGGTTTACTTACTATTCCATACTTCTCTCTTTTCGAAGCATTTATCCTATTAAACCAAAGTTACGATTTCACAAAGTTACGCCTTTCCGTGCATTTGCATTGAAAGAAGTCTTGCTAGTAGGTTTTATTTTGAAACTGCCAAAAAGTTCTTCTAACTAGTAAGTACACTAATATTCACCTCTTTCAAGAGCCATGATTTTTCAGGACGGGTTTTCAAATACTGTAGATATTGAACAGCTCATTGATTAAAAAATTATATTAAATGAAAAAATATTAAAATGAAAACTTTATTTGCAGACAGTGAGGTTAGATAAGACAAGAGGCCGTTTATTGCTTCAGTGCTTTTACGCACGCCTTTCCACACAGACGTGATGGGATATCATTGTCTGAAAACCAGGAAGCCGAGCAGTTTCGTGGCGACTCGCCTCACTCGCGTGAAAAGCTGTGTATGTAAGCGATGTATGGAGTGCACTGACAGTCTATTCAATTGTGGAAGTTTGGTTTTGCGACCGAGAATAGTTGGCGCGTAAACTTAGCTCACCCTCACGAATTACGAGAGAAAAACCAAGAGTAAACTATTTTCTTTTCGATCAGACAGGTAACAATTTCTTCAATACTCAATGATTCTTACACTGAAGTATACTAATAGTTCTTAAATACTTGTTTTCAGAACTTTCCTTTGTGGCAAAGGAGTAAAAGACGATAGCAGTTTGGTTTCGACACGAACATATGTGGAAGCTATCCCAAATACTCTAGCTTTAATTGCAGCATCAACACTTATGATGTGTTGTGATGAAATGTATATAATGATTTTTTTCGGTGGTTATTAGAATTGAGAATTTCTAACGTTTAAATGTCGATTTTCTTGATTTCGGTAAATTTTAGGGATTCACAAATACGAATGTTTTTTTATTCTTACCAAAGAAAATTAACGATCTATTCTATACAAAATAATGAGTAAATATTATACAACTAATTTCTTGTAAAAAATTATGTAAAATAGTCCATTATTTCTGTGTGGAAATTTTCATAATTTGGTCGAGTACAACATTAAACTGCAAACTCCGACCTGAAACTAACGAGCTATTTCCGGATGCCTTTCGCATATTAAAGTTCGTATTTAACAGGGCAGAGAACCTCATACCAATAATAAAACTCCCATATCGTTCCAATAAAAATATGACAAGACCACATAAATTGATTAGTTTTAACTGATCGATAATAAAAATGCAAACAATGAACACGATCAACAAATCATCTCGAAGGAAGGCACAAAACCTAATTTTAAGTGCTGTAATACAATTTTCACTTACTCTTTATTTTCGAATTATTGTCTTTATTCCCATATGAGAATTTAAGTGCATATAAATGTCATTTTTTATGTTTGATATGAACGACAAAAATATTCTACTTGCTAAAGGCGTTTATTTCCTCGATAAAGTTTACCATTATTGTAAATATTTAAATAAATACATAAAATTCAGTTCCACTATTTCCAGTATCAAAAAATTCTCACGTAAAAAAATAAATTTGAAATAACGCCACTTCATTTATTTACCGTTGAGGTCACTGTTTTAATTTCGGTTTGGAAAACTATAATACGAGTTTTCAAAATTTACTAATAGGATTCTCTTAGACAAAATGCGCATTAAAATTTCATCGTTTGACAGGAGGTGAATTTATCGAATGACTGCCTTGTATTATCGTAGTGGCAAGAAAAATTCTAGACAGAGTTGATTCCTTTCTTTTGTAGCAAGTTTCGCTACACGCGAATTATCTCGGAACCACACACGAAATATGCGTCGAACAGCAAGCAGATCCTCTGTAGTTGCTCAGTTAGCTAAGGGCAACACAGTTGCCACCGCACAGGCTACGACCGGAGGATTCGAGCCCCGTCGTTAGTTAAGGACAGCAGTTGCCACCGCAGAGGCTATGACCGGGAGGATTGAGTCCGCCGTTACCTAAAGACAACAGTTGCCACCGCACAGGCTACGACCGGAGGGATTCGAGCCCGTCGTTAGTTAAGAACAGCAGTTGCCACCGCAGAGGCTATGACCGGGAGGATTGGAGTCCCGACGTTACCTAAAGACAACAGTTGCCACCGCACAGGCTACGACCGGAGGATTCGAGCCCCGTCGTTAGTTAAGAACAGCAGTTGCCACCGCAGAGGCTATGACCGGGAGGATTGGAGTCCCGACGTTACCTAAAGACAACAGTTGCCACCGCACAGGCTACGACCGGAGGATTCGAGCCCCGTCGTTAGTTAAGGACAGCAGTTGCCACAGCAGAGGCAATGACCGGGAGGATCTCGAGTCCCGCCGTTACCTAAAGACAACAGTTGCCACCGCACAGGCTACGACCGGAGGATTCGAGCCCCGTCGTTAGTTAAGGACAGCGGTAGCCACCGCAGAGGCTATGACCGGGAGGGATTCGAGTCCCGTCGTTACCTAAAGACAACAGTTGCCACCGCACAGGCTACGACCGGAGGATTCGAGCCCCGTCGTTAGTTAAGGACAGCAGTTGCCACCGCAGAGGCTATGACCGGGAGGATTCGAGTCCCGCCGTTACCTAAAGACAACAGTTGCCCCGCACAGGCTACGACCGGAGGGATTCGAGCCCGTCGTTAGTTAAGGCAGCAGTTGCCACCGCAGAGGCTATGACCGGAGGATTGGAGTCCCGACGTTACCTGAAGACAACAGTTGCCACCGCACAGGCTACGACCGGAGGATTGAGCCACGTCGTTAGTTAAGGACAGCAGTTGCCACCGCAGAGGCTATGACCGGGAGGATTCGAGTCCGCCGTTACCTAAAGACAACAGTTGCCACCGCACAGGCTACGACCGGAGGATTCGAGCCCCGTCGTTAGTTAAGGACAGCAGTTGCCACCGCAGAGGCTATGACCGGGAGGATTGGAGTCCCGACGTTACCTGAAGACAACAGTTGCCACCGCACAGGCTACGACCGGAGGGATTCGAGCCCCGTCGTTAGTTAAGGACAGCAGTTGCCACCGCAGAGGCTATGACCGGGAGGATTCGAATCCCGCCGTTACCTAAAGACAACAGTTGCCACCGCACAGGCTACGACCGGAGGGATTCGAGCCCCGTCGTTAGTTAAGGACAGCAGTTGCCACCGCAGAGGCTATGACCGGGAGGATTCGAGTCCCGCCGCCGTTAGTTAAGGACAGCAGTTGCCACAGCAGAGGCAATGACCGGGAGGATTCGAGTCCCGCCGTTACCTAAAGACAACAGTTGCCACCGCACGGCTACGACCGGAGGATTCGAGCCCCGTCGTTAGTTAAGGGCAGCAGTTGCCACCGCAGAGGCTATGACCGGGAGGATTGGAGTCCCGACGTTACCTGAAGACAACAGTTGCCACCGCACAGGCTACGACCGGAGGATTGAGCCCCGTCGTTAGTTAAGGACAGCAGTTGCCACCGCAGAGGCTATGACCGGGAGGATTCGAGTCCCGCCGTTACCTAAAGACAACAGTTGCCACCGCACCAGGCTACGACCGGAGGGATTCGAGCCCCGTCGTTAGTTAAGGACAGCAGTTGCCACCGCAGAGGCTATGACCGGGAGGATTCGAGTCCCGCCGTTACCTAAAGACAACAGTTGCCACCGCACAGGCTACGACCGGAGGGATTCGAGCCCGTCGTTAGTTAAGGACAGCAGTTGCCACCGCAGAGGCTATGACCGGGAGGATTGGAGTCCCGCCGTTACCTAAAGACAACAGTTGCCACCGCACAGGCTACGACCGGAGGGATTCGAGCCCCGTCGTTAGTTAAGGACAGCAGTTGCCACCGCAGAGGCTATGACCGGGAGGATTGGAGTCCCGCGTTACCTAAAGACAACAGTTGCCACCGCACAGGCTACGACCGGAGGGATTCGAGCCCCGTCGTTAGTTAAGGACAGCAGTTGCCACCGCAGAGGCTATGACCGGGAGGATTGAGTCCGACGTTACCTGAAGACAACAGTTGCCACCGCACAGGCTACGACCGGAGGATTGAGCCCGTCGTTAGTTAAGGACAGCAGTTGCCACCGCAGAGGCTATGACCGGGAGGATTGAGTCCCGACGTTACCTGAAGACAACAGTTGCCACCGCACGGCTACGACCGGAGGGATTCGAGCCACGTCGTTAGTTAAGGACAGCAGTTGCCACCGCAGAGGCTATGACCGGGAGGATTCGAGTCCCGCCGTTACCTAAAGACAACAGTTGCCACCGCACAGGCTACGACCGGAGGGATTCGAGCCCCGTCGTTAGTTAAGGACAGCAGTTGCCACCGCAGAGGCTATGACCGGGAGGATTGAGTCCCGCCCCGCACAGGCTACGACCGGAGGGATTCGAGCCCCGTCGTTAGTTAAGGACAGCAGTTGCCACCGCAGAGGCTATGACCGGGAGGATTCGAGTCCCGACGTTACCTAAAGACAACCATTGCCACCGCACAGGCTACGACCGGAGGGATTCGAGCCCCGTCGTTAGTTAAGGACAGCAGTTGCCCCAGCAGAGGCTATAACGATTATCAAGAACAAAATGGTTAAAAAATAGGCCGATTGCGCCTCACCTCCTTAAGATTTCTATTGAGCTGTGACCTATAAATCAATAAATATGGAGCCTACCGATCGCTATACTACTTTCTACTTTCTCGCTTTTTTGTTTTGTAATTTTACACACGACATGTATAAGTCGAATTTATACATACCTCAGATCCAAAAATTGTTTAACTTTTAGTGTGCAACAAAAGTGTAAACTTTCTTTAAAGAAGAGCAAAGCTCAGTGCCCGAGAGCTGTGCCTGCGCCGCCCTACGTTTTCCAGGAGCCGCTTCCACCGAGCGCAGCGCTCTCGTGAGGCGCAAAGGTGACAAATGCGCAGCGCCTCCCGCGCGACCTTTTTCTCATCCGCAAAAGACGTCGCGTATTGATTGTGGGCTGCAGCGACGTCCATATTTCATCCCGCGGCGTCTCTCAAAAGCCACACGTAAACTGTATTGACTGCGGCCGCCTCTCGTGGAATTCGCCTGACAGGTATGAAACTGCATCGCCCTCCCGCCAGGCGGCGCTAGTGTCCGTGGTGGGGGAGAGGGCGAACGAGGGGGAAGGATGCAAAGATGGTTAGAGAAAGATGGAAAGAAAAGAGACGGTGAACGGGAAGAGGCTTCCAGAGAGACGGAAAGAGGTCGGGCCAAGCCTGGAATGAAGTGGGGGCAGAGTGAGGACAGTGGTCAATATCAGAGTGACGGTATGAAAGGAAAAGTACACAAAGCAGAGAAAGAGAGAGAGAGAGTAGGCCAGGAAGAGATGGGACGGAACGGGACAGGACACTACGCGGAGCGATGGGACTACACAGCGAGTAGTGGGGGGCGGGGGGCAAGGGCTAAGAGATGGGGGCAGGGCTCACTGAGACAGAGGGAAGGGAGGAAGACCAGTTGAAGGGAGGGAGAGAGGTGGAGGAGGAGGGATGGGAAGTCACTACACAGCGAGTTAGTGCTAGACGATACGAAGTGGGTCAAAGGGACTCTATAAAAGGGGGGGTGGCAGGGCAGGCGGACAGAGGGAAGGGAGGGAGGTGCAGGGCGGGCGAGACGGGAGCATCTCTCGGATATGAACTATGCGCATTCCCTTCGTAGGGCAGCGCTCTTTGCGCCCTGGGAAGGCCCTTAAAGGGCCCCCTGACGAATAGCAGCGCTTTGGGGCGTTGCAAATCACACCCCAACTCATGATTTCAAACAAGGTTAAGAAACTTTCAAGCGCATTTAGCAGGTCTTCAATTAAATTGCCTTAAAAAATAAATTATCATTAATTCACGATTGCAAAAACTATTTAATGTTATTTTTAAATAAATAAAATAATAAACATTTGTAATTTAGTGAAGATTTTACAGTTAATCTGATGAACATTGTTTTACTTTTAATTTGAGGACATATTTCTATAAAGGTTGCATAAATTATTTACGAAACGCTCTCTTTAAGTAACCTAAAACTATACTATCTCCATCACAGATGTATACTCAAGAATTGTGTGTTCAATTTTTATTGTATCACTGTCCAATTTCGAAACTATGTTGGAACTGTGTGGTATAATGATAGTTTTTGTGCTAGTTATTTGGTACAAAATACTTTTAAGTGTTGCTTTCCTTCATACTAAGTTCCAAAATGATACGTCCACGCATTATTCAAACAATGCAACTCATGTCAGAATCTTGATTCATTGCGGCTCAAATCTAAAAGCGTTTTCCATTTGCCGCACTGGAGCGCACCCAGTACGCACTCAGGGCAGCTTTCGGGTTCCATTGACGCAGGCGCACCAGTGCAAAGAAGGGCAGTTCCATTCGCACAATGACACGACACCAGGGCGCATCGGGGCACCCTAAACTGCACTGACGTTCTAGTCAGTCCAGTCCAGTGCACCGGGCCATTTTGAGGTTCGGTACGGAAGTTATGCATGCCAATTTGATTTGTGGTGAAATTGTGAAGGCAATTTAGGATCTCCTGTCACGCAGGGATACTTCGATTGATGGAGTATATTATGTTTTGCAAGAAATATCTTAAAATAATTTTTGTAACTTACGCGAAATAAAAATTGTGACCCTTACCAAAAACATTCAATTACATGCCTCAAAAAGTGTTTCACGCACTCCCATATATATATATATATATATATATATATATATATATATACCAGCGGAAAAGCTCATGTTAATATTTAATGATTTTCAATAACCAAACAATTCTGCAGAAGCCCTTCGGTTCAAAATATTATGTACTACATCGATCACTGGCAAATCTCGAAAAATGAAATTTCGACACATACATATTGAAGTTTTCGTGGTGTTAGATAAAGAACTCACACGTTAATATTTTAGAATTAGAAGTAAAAATTACCAAAAGACTTCATAAAAATCATAACGATCATAATTCAATATTATTAGTTTTGGAGTTGCATCAGTGTGACAGACCAAGAACACTATCTATAACCTCACTGCGTAGCGCACGCGCACTGACTCAGTTCCGGATCCATTTCATTCGTATCTGCCCTTCACTCGTGTGGGGGCAGCAATTGTTTCGGAGCGGTGACTTTTTTGCCCTGCACTAGGGTGGGTTTCAGTGCAACGAATGGAAAAACGCAGTAAGAGGAAGCAAATACTTTTCTTCTCAATTTATAGTTCTACCAGAATATTATATTTTCCAAGAAGGGAAGGCAAAACACGTAGTATAATACCAACAAGAGAAAAGACGGAGTTTACGTATTTGATTCAATCAAAAATATTTCCGAAGCTTCTGAAACTAACTTCTAGGAGTGATTGTGATCGTCCGTATTCCTTAAAAAATAAATCACATTCATGTCTTCTTGGATCTGAGGTTTTTCATCGAGAAATAGTTTCAAATAATTTGAACTCTATTTAAATAAGAAATATTTTTAACATTTTTAACCTAATAAACTTTTGCTGCACAAATCTTTACACAGTTTTATTCTCGGTCTTCTCAAATTGCAATTCTCGCAATTGTGTGATTTTAGAATCAGATTTTGCGGGAATTGAAGTTGACTGAAATACTGGGAATACAAATGTATCATTTTTTTCTCCTAGCAACGCAGAGAGTACTCAACCGACAGCAGCGCCGTCAAAGCGTGTGCACTTTTCACCTCCTGCAAATTACAAGTGTTCACTTTTTGCCTCATCTGTCGCCACGTATTTGCTGTTCCTTCCTCCCTCCGTTGGGCGTGAGGCGTGGGGGAAATCGAATGGACGTGGTGGCGCACCTGGCGGTCGACTCTCGCAGCTCGGCGCGCGCGGTCGCCGGGGGGTGGGCGGAGAGAGAGGGGAGGGGCGATAGTGCGCCCAAACGCACAGGCTACCGTCGCCCGCACACCCTCCGAGATGAGTCGCGTCCCTAATCCGGCCCCTGCCCTGCTGCTGCCGCTCTACTCAACGGCGCCTCCCAGCACGCGGCTTCTTCCACCGCGCATGCGCACCATTCTCGCCTCCGAAACCATCGAAAGCAGCTGGGTCGCTCGCCCACTGTCGTTAGGAGAGTGTTGCTAGGCGTTCTGTGCGGCGGGAATGGAATGATCTAAAGTGAAATGATGGTGAACGTTTAGCAAATGATTGATTGAAGCAAGGGAATGAAAATCTGCCCGAGTGTTTGCTTTTCCCCTCAAGCTCTTCGTGCACTGTCCTACGATCCTATACACATCATACAATTGCATTGCTGTCCCTTGAGCAGCCCAAGAAGAAAACCCATCACACTACGTCATCACGACTGCGGACGGCGCATGCGCAGATTCTGCGCCTTCACCAAGTGCTCCTCAGAGTTCAACGGCCTTTACTGCCCCCCCCCTTTCCCGCCTCCCTCGATGAGATGCGGTGCGGTGCAGTGCGGTGCGGTGCGGTCGTCTGACTGGGGGATTTGCTGCTCGCATTTTACGGCGCGTCCGGCAAACAGGTTACCTCGTAAGCAGATAACTCCGCGGCAGGAGGAGCGGGGAGGGTGGGGAGGGGAGGGGATTGCAGGGCGCGTGCCACGAGTGAAGGCGGGAAGGCAGATTTCGGGTCGATGCAGTGGATGGAGGGGGGGGAATAAACGAGAGTGACATTCGGGAGGGCGAGAAAGGGGCGGTCTTACATAGCGCAGCCTAGAGTTCATGCCGCTTGGCCGCCTGGCCCGCTTAACTGCTCGTGGGTCAAGAGTTACCAAGATATTTAGTTAGAAAATAACAGGGCCCTTAGCTTGGCGAAGGAATAAAAGTGCAATACGACGAAAAAGCGACCAGGTTATGACCTTCGATTCCGTATCTAGGAAAGAATATTAAAATTAGTTCAACGACAAGACTGCGAGATCGTCGACATAAGCACTGTTGTTAAGATTGATGTTAAAAATCGGATGAGACCTACCTCGAAAGTCGTGGGCGGGGCGCCGAAGGTGGGGTGGAGGGGGTGCAGGGCAGTATGGAGACGGATCTGCAAGGAGCCCGGCGCCGTCGTCTAGCACAATGTAGGGACTAATTGAAATGATTGAAGGCGTTGTCATTGTCAACAATAGTAATTATTTCAATAATAGCAACTTTCGATGGCTTAGCCATCATCATCATCAGTTTTCAGCTGTCTGAGAGCCACTCGTCGTTTCGTAGTCGTTTTTGTGGCTCCCAGACAGCAGAAAACTGATGATGATGATGGCTAAGACATCGAAAGCTGCTATTATTGAAATAAATACTATTGTTGATAATGACAACGCCTTCAATTATGTAAATGTCAACTACAACTCACCACTGAATCAATACAATGTAGGGACTCTGAGTCGTCGTCCAATGGACGGAGGGAGGCTGCAGAACGCGAAAACTCTCGCACTCGTTAGCCGATTCGCCGGGGCATTGGACTGCGCTTCGAGGTTGGAGCTTGCACCATCCCGACACACTTGTGGCATTGCACACCGACGATGCACTAGGAATTAATTCATTAATGTTTGTAATACCTATCATTATTCTTGCATTGATATAATAATGAAGAAGCAGGTTCAAGAATTATCAGTGCAAAAAGACGTCGAGGTGAAGAGTCATTCATACACTTCAGACATTCTGGCGCAAATACTACTTTTCCATGTTTCTCGTTTCATAGAAAACGTTTTTCTAATATAATTGTTTATACAAAACGAACTTGTCATGTAAAAATATACAAGTGAATTACCATCCCTTTTTTTTTGCGGAGAAAGCAAGATCCTATCCGTTCATCTAGTAATCTCAATTAGCGTCAGAAATCCCAAACATCCTATTTTGCTAAGGCATTGAACTGCAACACAAGCAATCACAAAATCAGAAATTCTACATTTCTAAATATACACAAAATTTCACTCTGCTTCATAAAATTACTCGTACTTCGTTTACAAATATCTCTTAATGCCTAATTGGGAAATGTGCCTTAAAAACACCCAGCAGTAGCATCGCTCAATCTTTCCATAGATGGAGGGTGTTGTCATAAAAACGGTGAAAGGCCCAAAATATCTGACCGACCCCTCTTGCCCGTCCATTTCTAGAACTGTCACATCGCTTCAAATAAAGCAACAACAATACGCGCCTCCCACCCGCCATCCATCCTTTCCAACGCGCTGCTTAATGGAGGAAGCCCGGCCCCCTGCACACGAGGCGTAGCCGAAAGGGAGGCCAGGGAATCAACGACGCGGGATGACACTGGAGGGGAAAATAAGAAAGGGGAATGGTAAGAGAGGGTTGTTGATGCAACGGGGAACGGGGAAGAAGAGAGGAGGAATTGGTAGAGAAACGGAGAAAAAAGGTGGCTGAACATGACCAAGACAAGAATATTGAAGAGAGGATGAGGTGTCAAGAGAAGAAACGCAAGTCAAAGGGATATGTACTATATGAAAGAGACTGAGAAAATTCAGAGAATAGACGAGGAAATGGCAAAAAATTCAGATGATGAGAAAAAGGATGTTTAACCTTTCTAATGCCAAGATATTGGCAACTACGAGCAACGCTACGAGGGGTATACGCAAATCCCAAAAGCCAATGCAACTTGTATTCTCTCCTTCCAAATAAAAACATGTGTTAAAAAAATAAAAAGGGGGCATTTATATTTTGTAAAAACAAATAACAGCTTTCAGCGTTTGCTCTATTTTTATGAACTTCTTGGTTACAAATGATATATTAATATGAAATCTACATTCATGTGAAATTTTATTTACAATTTGCTCAACTTCTAAGGTGTAATTTTCTTACATACCCAATATTTATACTCAATTATTTTTAACTTTTTTTCATTTTTAAACACTACTAATCCTAACTTTACATCGAAAACAAGTGTTTGTATGACGTAAAACTCGAAAGAAGGAACCAATCTAAACAAAGAAAGCAACAGAAGAATAACAAATTTGCGAAATGTGCACTAACAATGGACTCGAAAAGCTGAATTTCATCAGATCAACGTCTGTCGTATCTGATGTGATGAATGTTTATCTTCGTTATTTATCGTGTCAACATACTGTTGTGTGAGATAAAAATTTATAGCTTCACAATTCGTCAATTTAGTTTGAAGCGAATTCTCAAAAGACTTTCCTCGACGTTCCTAGACAAATTTAAGCTCTTTGGCCATATTCCAAAGAAACTTGCAATGTACTTCACAATCACAATGCATAGATTAAAATTAACAAACTTCACGCAACACTCGAGTACTCTCCCAGAATACTTCCACGATTATAAATATGTCTGTTTCCTTTTTCCTTTAAAATTCAGGACTAGCATCAGTTGATTGCGATCATTAGGTCTTGTGGTTTTTAATTAAATCTACCATTTTTTCTTGGGGAAGGGGCATTATGACTGAGTAAATGGCATGGCGATCCGCAGAATTACATGACGTAATCAACTCGATTGTAATTAAGGTAAAGTAGGAGATGTACCGAAATAGAGTCCACATCTTCAAAATGTGAATTTTTAATCAGATTATGTTTATTAGGTGAGAAGGTTTCGGAGCACCAACAAAATTCCCTCACTTCACTGAATTCTCTAGGGTTTCTAGAGTTTGACATTTCTGTGCTGAAATAACTTAATTACCACCGTGATATTACAGAAACTCCCCCACAATTTCCTGAGATCTGTGGCTTCCTTCCTACTTGTATTCATCGAATGCGAAGAGATCAGGGAACTGGGCTCAATTTCACGATGGTCCTCCTAATTCGCCTTTAGTAAGAACACGCCAGTCGCAGTATGTGTGTGGGGGGGCGTGGAGGTAAGGGATGGGAGGTCTTCCTAGAAGAGGATTAGCGCTCCACACAGCTCAATAAGGCAGCACAAACAGAGCGCGCCTCCTGCAAAGCCAGACTGCGCACGTGGTAGCACTGGCGGATCACAAGGAGAAAAACTGGATGCGGATCTTAGGAAGGAAGGCTTGTTTATCTGACACGCTAAACAAAACGCTGTTCTATGCGAAGACAAGGTCTATTTTTGGGAACGTACAACGGAAACGAAGAGTTAGTTCACACTTAGAATGCATTCACTAAAGAATTTTAAATGGTTGAACTTATATTACTACACAATATTATAAGTAAACTTACAAGAGAAGTTTGGTAAAAAATTTTCAAGATTGGGGATACTTACTTTTTCTCTTTTGAGCCCCTAAACAAAATTTCCGCTACGTTGTAAAATAAATTAAGTGCTTACACCATTATTTTCCTCAGAAGTGGATTTTATTTTTCTTAAAACAGTCTTGTCTTGCTGAATTTCACTTTGCAATCCAACTTTTTACTTTCTCGTATACGTACGTAAACATGGGAATAAGTATACTGTGGCGGCACTTTCGAATCGACGGAATTATTGAAATGTGATTATGACATTTTGAGAAACAACGGTCACTGAATGCAGCCTTTGTAAGACGCCACTCGTCCGGGGACTTCCTTCTCGGCGACCCGCGGAAAATTTACGACAGGCAGCTGCCTGCCTGGCCTCGGCGCGATCCTCGCCACCCCGGCGCCGGGGGCTTCCTGATAAACAAACCCCCTGACCTGCGCTCGTCCCAGAGAGAGGGTGCCTCTTAGCCGATGTTTATCATTAGAAATAACTTCAAAATTACAAACTCTGACAGATTCCTCACACGTGCACGCACCCAGCGTGAGAGAGAGACAGAACATTTTAATCTAGTGGAAATTTCCAGAGATCCTCGCATGGTGATTGGGCGAGGAAATTTAGAACGTAGTATACTTTGACCAATTAGAATTATAGGAACATGGGGAGGGAGCGTTTTTCTTAAGAAGGGTAACTCGGGGAGGGGGAGGCGAGCTCTGCGGGCTGCGCGAAGACGCGAAGAGGAAGATTGGAAAAGACGTCAAAGTGTTAGGACGTATTGTGGTAGAAAAGAGCACCACGGGTCGCGAAGTGGACCGGTGTTCTGGGAATGGGGCTGACCGCCGAGGCGATTGCTGTGCGTAAGATTGCTTAAGGGACAGTAGCAGATCTTATCCAACCGCGGTGAACAACTGTGAGCGTTCACGAACATTAATCCGACGCAATCGCGAAGCGTTACACATTTGTGTATCGGGGCCAGTCACCCACATGTGTTTGCGGCCCTCTGCTTCTGTCTGGGCCGGCCAATATGTCACGCGAAGTATCTCGTGAATGAGCGGAGGAGACGGTCGACTCAAGACGGCGGGGCTACCGTTGACCTGCCCAGGAAACTTCGCCCCATCAGCTGTCTCCAGACGCCCTAGAGAGGGGCCATTGACCTGCAAGCCTGCCCAGGAAACGTCGCCCCCATCAGCTGTCTCCAGACGCCCTAGAGAGGGGCCATTGACCTGCCTGCCGACCCTTCCAGCAGCCTGCGAGAGATCAACTCGCAATCACTAAATTGTGTATGCCCTAGACCCACGCGATTGGGTATATAACCAAGAGATTGCTCTTCAAGCAGACTTGTAACATTTTTTAAATTTTTTTTTATTTGTGTTAATGTCAGCGAGGCCGCGCATGGCCCAAATTATGTTTAATTTTAAGAATTTAACAAGTTGAGCTCAACGGGTAGGGTGATAGTAATTTCTTCACCCAGTTTCTTTCTTTTGTCATGTAACTTCCCTGGTTTTGGACCAGAAATAAACCTATCGTTAAATTCTGAATTATTTTTGCAACATCCTTCCTCCTCCACGCATTCTCAATTTATAGAACTTGAAAAGCCCAACCGATCGAGCTCTGCCGGTGACAATACATAGAGAAATGGAATGTTGCGGAAAACCGATTTCGAGCTTTCAGCTGAAATACGTTTTGGGGTCCTCAGGCGGGAATGAACATTCGCGAAATATACACAACGAACAGTATGAAGGCTGACTGAATTTGAATGAATTCTGAACGCGTAGCATAATGAACTTAATTTTGTGTTCAATTCATTTAAATGGACGTTCCATTTAAGGAACTTTTCATACGGTTCGTTGTGTATATTTCGCGAATGTTCATTCTCGCCTGAGATATGGCATAATATGCTGGGGAAACACATCTTATAGCTCCCAGTCTTTTAGATTACAAAAACGAATTGTACGAATAATAACCAAATCCCACCCACGTGATTCATGTAAGCCTCTCTTCATTAATCTAGGAATTTTACAATTACCTTGTCTGTTTATTTACGAATCAGTGGTTTTTGTCAAAAATGACTTGCTTAAGGGCGGGAATATATTTTCAGAAAGTGCCGTTGTCTATTACTATAACACTCGACGTAGAAATCATATTCATCAGGTGACAGAATCAACAGCTCATTTTGCTGTATTGTTTTGTTTTTTCAAAAAGCATAAATGTAATTTTTTTAAATATCTCTTATCCATTAATATGCACATTTTCTCATTTTGTATATTATTGCATTTATGAGTGGAAGTACTTCAAAGGACTTCAAATGAAAGTTTCGAAAACTCAATAGATTTCTGTGAAAAAGAGCTTCAAATTTCCCATTTGCAGTAAAGCTTAATCGTCATTTTCTTAAAAACTGCTTCAAATTTTTCAATGAAAATTTCTATTTATGACAACGCAATAGTTTTCTTTAATATTCTTAACATATAATTTAGGTTCTACAATTTGGAAACCGAAAACTTGCCAAAGTTAGATATAAAACGACATAAAAATACATACCCGAATCTACATTTTTAGTTTCTTATCACGTTATTGATCAATTAATATTGCACCGCAATTCCACTAATGCTTTAAGTTTTATTTACCGAGACGAAATAACTGAAATATTCTGAAAAAATTAGAAATCATATAAGTATTAACATGTTTAAAAGTAAATATTCCTAATGTAGCGTAAGAAAGGCAACACCGGAGGTCTGACCAAGTAGTTATGTAGCGATCATTAAGTTTTGATTTAATTTGCAATATAAATTCCCTATCTTCATCATTCAATCACTTTCAGTATGAATAAGAGAACTTGTCCTCCCATACAACTAAATCATCATGATCTATCGCAAGAAACCACTGTCAAATACTTAGGTGTACACCTAGACAGAAAACTCACATGGAAAGCACATATTCTACACAAACGCAAGGAACTACAAATAAAATACAAACAACTATACTGGTTGCTAGGAAGAAAATCTGTGCTGGCTACAGACAAACTTTTAATATACAAATTATTCTTGAAACCAATCTGGACATACTGTATACAGCTCTGGGGCTCAACCTGCAGGTCAAATATTCAAACCATACAGAGATTCCAATTCAAGGTTCTGAGAGACATTGCTAGTGCTCCCTGGTACGTCCGAAACGATGTGCTACATAATGATTTTAACATGCCAACAGTACAACAAGAAATTAAAAATTTTAGCCAAAAAAATATGGAAATGTTTAAGTAAAAAGAAAAACCTTTTAAAATGCAATAGTGATAATACTGTAATAAAATCAACACCAAATGTTTTGTCAACATTACAAGTGTGTAATATGATAAAGGAAGATCACCAGTGGGTGACCTTTCCTTGCAAGTTTGTAATTTCTAACAGCATATTTACTTATTGTTCTTGTCTTGAACAGATCGTAAATTTACAGATTTAAATAAAAAAGAAATAATTCAATAATACTACTGTTGTTTAACAATACATAAAGAAAAAACATAAGGCTTTGAACACCATTTTAAAGATGTCAGCCTTGTTACTCAATACTATTTACTACAATAGCTTCAGCTCCCAAACAACTAGTTGTTCCGCGATCATAAGACTTCGCGTAAAAAGCCCTCACTCATAGGCCGTTGTTAATGGTTTCAAGGAGCACTGTGGCCAAATTGGAGGGAAAATCGAACAACTGAATTGATTGTGACCGCGCAACAAAACGACTAACAATTAGACGTAATGCCGATCGGTCTCATTGTTCCCCCAACAGAGTCTTTACATGAAACGGCCCCCGTGTTGAGGCGGAGTGCGCAACAAGCAAATGCCCGGAGGCGAAAACGCGGAGTAACCGAGTTCTGTTCGCTGCGTCAACACCACGAAGCGCCGTGGGCGTTTGCGAGGGCGAAGGGCTAGGGCGGGCAGGTGGGCGGCCAAGAGCCCAAGGGACGAGCACCGCCGCCCTGCGCCCTTCAGGCCCGCTAAGGCAATGCTGCCTCCGCGCGCATTCAAAGTTGGACGCTGCCCCGCGATTCCCCCACCCAAACGCCGTCGAGCCAACAGCGGATGAAGCAAGAGTGGTAACCCACGCAGTTGAGGTCACCGCAGCTTTCTGTGTTGGGAAGGGCTCTCTGAATGAAGAACACACGCAGGTTACTCGAATTATTTTACGTAAAATAATGGTATTCCATCTTTTCGTTTCAGAATTCATTTCGTAGAGCATTCGCATATAGTTATTTCAGATGACTTCTTTTGGCGCAGACGAATACATAAGGATCGTTTCATAACATCTTTCAAAACACAGGAACTGGTGTATTATCAAATTGATGCATCGTCGCCTTTACCATTTTTTGCAAATATACCTAATTAGTGGGATTTATTAATAAATATATTACCAATATCTCATTAACAAAACAAATACAATATAGTTTTACTCGATTCTACATTTTCAATGTCATTCATGATCAGCTATCCCTAAAGTGTGTACACCTTGAAAATCCATGGTTTCCTATCTTCGTTTATATTCCACGCTTTTCGTTCTTTTGAGCCACTGTGTCGCCCGAAGATACTGTTTCCGGAGGTCTCAGAAATATTTTGAAATTTTTAGAATACTTGAAATCTTGACCTCCTTAAACGTATCAACATATTTTGTTATAGCAATAATTTTCGAGTTATTTTATTTTTTTTAATTATTATTAATATAATTTATTTAATTATTTTTAATTATTACAAGAAAAATAATTATATATAAATTTTTACCAATAACTGTCAAAATATGTTAGAAAATACTATACAATACCAAATTATTTGTCAGTATACTAATATAATGGGTGCCTACGTAACGATCCTCGAAATCAAAATGACTAGAATTTGATTTGGAAGAAAAATTTTATTTGGAGTAAAATTTCTAATACTTTTAGAAGCAAAAAACCAATTTCCTCGCACAACTATTCACACACGAGATGACAATTATTTCTGCATCAATCGACGTTTCTAATTTGCCTAGGGGCAACTTATCACAGACGAGGCTCGGATACTCCTCTTCAGTAAAATCACTTAATTGTGCTTCGCCAGGCTCAGAGATTTTGATAATATTAAAAAATCCCACTCTTAAATGATGATATTTGTACATAAATAAGTTATTTACATGATTACAGGAACGTTCAAACATCTTTTTCTACCACAAATTCAAAATAAACTGACCGAGATTCGAATGCATGAGAAGTAAAAACCGTATTAATGCAGTGTAACTCGGCATTGTAAAAGTTTTTTTCGCTCCAGGAGACGCATGGAGTGAGGTGCGATGTCAGCTGCGTCAACAGAGCGCTGTCGCGTAAAGGGAACTACGAATGTCAAATGTTTTCACCACGAATTTGTCACGTGACAGCTTACAACAGTTGAAGCATACATTTTTTATTAGTTTAAGGTCACGTCTGCTTTTTCTCGGATGATTATACCTCCATCTCAGCCAAATTTGTATTATTATTATTATTATTATTATTATTATTATTATTATTATTATTATTATTAGCTAACACTGCGGCCCATCTTAGCTATTATAACGTAGAAGAATGAAGGATTGAGATAAATGAATATATGAAAGAGTATTTGCATAAATAAATGAATATTGCTGGATGAGTGGAAGCATAAATGAAATACTTATAATTCACGACTTCGCACCTTTTACATCTTTGTTCTCCGCAGTGTCCAAAATATATTTCATCAACAGTTCATTTCCCACTGCTACGAACAGGGATGTTAAAACTAATATTAAATAGTATGCACGAAATTAAGGAAATGCAGCCATTCTATGAACTCGTGGTGACAACACCCATGCCTACGGAAGGATTCGAACCCACAGCCTGGGCACTGACGCACAGTTGCCAGAAGACTCTGCGCCTCCACGCCTGACGGACGAGAGAGCCAAATACGACCTCGATTGTGGACACGTGGGACGAAACGAATATCATATTTCACGAAATGTTTACGCAGTGAATTATTACTGTTGTTAATATCATTATGATAGTAGCATTATATTCTAGGACGGAAGGCGTAATAAGTTCGCGCGACCTTGAATTCCATCAGGCTGATAAGGGTACCTTACGCTTCGTGTGCAATTCTGTGTAGGTGTACCTCGTTGGGACGCAGTATTTAGCTGCCTGTGAAAACATTGCACAAAGATTAAAAAATAAGAAATAGAATATTTAAAAAGTTTTCTGCCTCACGTATACTCTTTTCTGTAATTAAGTGAATGGGTTCCACTCTTTTAACAACGTTCTAGTAAATTCAGGGTAAAAACAACTTATCAAAAAGACAATAACAGATCGATTCCCAGTCGGTGTGTGAAAAGCTGTGAGCAACAGTAAGCATGGAATACACTCATTGCAAAAATTGAGGGCAGCATAACAAATGAAGTTTATCGAATGGAACATGTTACTGTAAGAGCGTGGGTGACAATGCCTTTTACCGCTCCGCTTGATGCAGAGGCCAAGTTCCGACCTCTCTTGTCTCGCGAGGGGAAGAGGCGGCGGCCGACGTGGCCATTGTGCTGCGCCCTGCGATACGCCTTTCCGCGCTCCATTAACGCCCTCGCCACGCACCTCCCCTGCCTCCGCCAAGCAGCCTTCTCACGCCCCACCAACACAAGCCACTCTGCCATCCACCACTCGATACTCCCCCCGCCCACCAGCGAGCGCAGCCCTCGCGCTCCCCTCACTCCCACACACTGCTTCGCCTGCCCCCCCCCACCACACAACCAACCAGTCCATTTCCACTCCACCCCGAACGCCCTTCTCCCAAATACAACACATTATGTACCAAGATTGTCAGTTTATGGTCTTAATATACAACTCTTCAGATGGGTAGCATGGGGTGGTACGGATTTTACTTGAATGACAGAAGAATCCTGAGAAACGTTTCCTTGTCCACCATAGAATGCATTACGGCCAGCGATGCTTTTAATCACGGAACCTACCTCTGACGTCCACACTTCGCCCACCCTCCCTCCGATGTCCCACATCACCGTTCCCTCAGTTTCTGCTAACCCCTTCCATTCCGCACTCACTGCTCAACTTTGACTGCACCCCATTCCTCCGTGCCCTTCCCTCCGCACACACAACATCACAACATCGTTGACCATCTCGGCCTTCCTCCACCTCCTCCCAAGCGACCCCCCCTCCCACCCCCGCCCTGCCCGTTTCGTGAGCGCGCGGCGCCGGCGTCTTTTGTTGGCGGCAGAGGGGGAGGGGGAGGCGGAGCGGGTGATATCAGCGCACACCAATAGCGCGGCGAGTTTCCAAGGGGAGGGGCAGCGGGGCCTTCCCAGGAGAGACCACTGCACTCGAGGTAAAAGGGAATTTGAGAAAAAGGTACTAGCATCAGGTCTGCCTTGATGAATCTAAGAAACTCTTACAGAAACAAAAAGTACACTACGCAGTCATAGAATGTGTGTAGTTCAAATAGATTGTAAAATCCTTTTATAGGTTCAGATATATGAGAGCGAATCTACAAGTTATGAAGACAATGATTTATCTTTCAAAATAAAATAAATTGAGTTCCTTCAGAATTTATTGAACTGAACGAAATTCCTACACCAAATCTCGTCTGTGTGCATTGAGTATTCTGAAATCGTGAATGGATCAGTTAGAAAACTAAAGCGGATAGTTTTCTCGAGGTTGAGTGTACGTAAATGTGAAACAGACGTCCATTCGTGTCACAGACTTATCGATGGCGTAAATGGATCATTGTGACAAATGGGAGTCGAGACAGCTGACCTGTCGAATATAAGACTATCGCAGACAAGGCGTTGACATTCATGTTTGTAACGGCGGATAACATTTAGAATCTTGTGGAATTATTTTGAACGGAATTAGTTGTAATTATATTGGTTTCTTTTGGGTTAATTGTGTTCAAATGATTTTTCCCGAATATTTACATTTTATTTGGTAGTTGGATGAAGTATTTGCTACTTGTATTTAGAAGAACATTCAATGGCATATAGTGTATTTCGCGACCCTAAAGTAAACATTTTCCGATTTGCAGTTTAGTTAAGTTTTTATATTCAGAGACTTCACTCCAGTAATTTATAAGTTCTAAGCTAGTCTGATGCTTCTTCAATACTGAACTATTTCCAATCCTTCCTAGTAAGTTTCCTTTTCTTGGTGTGCTTTGGTTTTTCTTCGATAGAATATTTTTCCCTTTCTGACACTGAACTGAATATGGAAGTGCTTTACGACATTCTCTTCAACAATACAAAAGGAATAAAAAATCTCAGGATCATAATTAGTATTATGAAAAATGCTGCAACATTAATTATTATAAAAAGTGAATAAATGTATCGGTAGTTGCAAAATTAAACTCGTTTTTCTGTTTATTAAAAAAATGAAAAAAAAATTTTAAAATTTTTTTATCCGAATGGAAATAAAATTGTTATAACATGTATTGTTTATTGGATTTATAGGCCACCAGTGATACAACATATCATGTGAAATGCGTTACAAATTTCGCGTGGAACGCATAAATTTGTCGAGTTTGCAAAACATCCTAAAGAATTCCGCAAATTAGTTTAGGCGAACTATTATAAAATCTGCCTGATTACTAACTACAACGATGTAGAGTAAATAGTGAGAAATATCTAAACTAAATTGCATTGTAGTTTGAAATAGCATGTTTGCTGGGTATTTCGTCTTCGTCAGTACTGCTGCCGATTTAGACCAAGTTCTCAAATGATTTTAATTTCACTTTCACTCAATATTGCATTTAAAGTTGCTCCTCAAAAGATTTTTAAATATCTGGGCACTGTGCAAGAATCGTGAAAACAGGGTATCCAACAAGCCAGTTCAGAAACATGTAAACACATATTTTTCGGGGCGAAGCAGATAGAACCTTTTTTCACCAACTTTAACATACTTGCAGATAGAACCAGTTTACTTTTCTAATCTCAGAAACTAGGCTACGTAAACCAATGTAACATATGTTATGTAAATTTCATTGCTACCATTATATAGATTGCAAAAAGTCTTTTTTTTAAATGTTAGATAAAACCATTTTATTTTTTAAGGTCGCGATTTGTGTTCATTACACGGTCCTGACTGATAATATAACTGACATGACTTTAGGACTGTTCCTCGTAAAGTCACTAACTTTATCGTTATAATATTTCTAAGAAGTATCATTAGTTTAGTAATACAGGTAAATATAGCGTTCTTTAATGCACTTAATTGTAGTGCCAATAAACTCCTGCCCCAATTTGTTGTGTCTAGTGAAAGTGTATCAACGCACCTATTTCTTCACCAACCCACAGAGAGTGGCGCTGCCGCAAGGCGTCAGACGCAGACAGCAGACGAGCGCAGGGCGAGGCGTCATCGCCAAACAGCGCGTCCCGCGAGGCTCAATATTGACGGAGCCCCGCCCTGCGAACGCACTGCAAAAACGATAGCGTTGAACGCTGGTCGCGGGCGGTGCGTGCTCAATGGGCGACAGAGGCAGCCCACTCAAGCCGACTCACCCCAACCACCCCCCCGACCCCCCCCCTACCCCAAGCCGACTCCCCGCTCCCTAACTAGCAACTCAAGCCGACTTCCCCGCTCCCCCTAACTAACCACTCAATCCGACTCCTCCGCTCTCCCCAACTAACAACTCAAGCCGACTTCCCCGCTCCCCCTAACTAACAACTCAATCCGACTTCCCCGCTCCCTAACTAACAACTCAAGCCTACTTCCCTCCCTAACTAACAACTCAATCCGACTCCCCTCCCTAAATAACAACACAATCCGACTTCCCCGCTCCCCCTAACTAACAACTCAAGCCGACTCCCCCGCTTCCCCTAACTAACAACTCAAGCCGACTCCCCCGCTCCCTAACTAACAACTCAAGCCGACTCCCCCGCTCCCCCTAACTAACAACTCAAGCAGACTCCCCCGCTCCCCCTAACTAACAACTCAAGCCGACTTCCCCGCTCTCCCTACCTAACAACTCAAGCCGACTCCCCTGCTCCCCCCAACTAAGGAACTCTGTTCACAAACTCAATAGGCGGTAATAACCGCCCGATTTATGTTCAAACGTGTTAAAATTACGTTAGAATTCCTGCCAGGGATCACAGTGTTGAGATTTTTTCTTGTGTGACGAAATTAAACCGTAAACACTTTAGGGAGATACAGAGGTCATATCATATATACAAATTATAAAAATGTTCACATAATAGTATATTTTTAGTTTATTAACCATAAGAAGCAAAATTATTTTCAGTATCGTAGGTAGTCTGCCATCCTAGAAGACGAAAGTTTGCTCCTGGAATATTTTTTGAAGTTGGTCATATCACGTGTGCTTTCCGTTCAGTGAATGCAAAGTAATTAATGAAGAAAAATCTTCTCAAAACGTCGAAGAGTATACATTATTTTCAAACTTTTACAATGTTTACTTTTACATACCTTATTTTATCCAGTGTAGACAATTTTTGTGATTTCTATAAGTTATCGGTTGCTAAATTAAGTGATGTATTGCAATAACCAAAGAATTAAAGCGAGAAGTCGAAAACAGAAATAAATACTACCAACTTGTCTAACTTTTATACGGTGTCGCTAATATAAACTACCCAATTGATCTTATTAAAAGTTTTCACATATATTATACTGCTGACAAAATCTTCACACAAGATGACTACTTACATCCCGCCTCTCTCCATTTCAAGCAAATCAAAACGCCTGTAATATCGGTTACACTTCCTTTCTTTTTCGTTCAAGTTGTTCAGTAACGAAAATTCTTCTGCGTCCCTACAAAAACGTTTTATTAAAATAAAATGACGTTTTACTCCTTGTTTTGGGAAGAGAAAGAGACGGAGAAGGGAAGAGAGTGATGTGGAAGAATTTGATCTTCAGTAGAAGTGCATCCATAACATACATTACGTAGCGAGGCGGTCCCAGAGGCCAAGGATGGGCGATGGAGCATCGGAGCAGGAACAGAGGCGGGGGGCAGAAGTGAACGGGGGTGTTGGGGAGATCGAGGGAGGAGGGGAGGGGAGGGGCGGAGCGAGAGCTAAGAGCGATGTGTGAGGTCGCGACCGATTCGCAGGACGCGTAAGGCACGTGACCAGGAGTTAGGGCCTGTCGGCCGCCCCTCCCCCTGCAATGCTTATGGCGAGGCGCTGCGCACAGCACAGCGGAGCCAATTCGTCTCTGCGAGGGACCTCTGACCCTCAGGGCAAATGCCGCTCTCCATCGCGGCGTCACTCCAGGCAGAGCTAATAAGACCACTATCACAGGCTCTCTTTTACATTCACGCTTATGGCGAGGCGCCGCGCACAGCACAGCGGAGCCCATTCGTCTCTGCGAGGGACCTCTGACCCTCAGGGCAAATGCCGCTCTCCATCGCGGCGTCACTCCAGGCAGAGCTAATACGACCACTATCACAGGCTTTCGCTTATGGCGAGGCGCCGCGCACAGCACAGCGGAGCCCATTCGTCTCTGCGAGGGACCTCTGACCCTCAGGGCAAATGCCGCTCTCCATCGCGGCGTCACTCCAGGCAGAGCTAATAAGACCACTATCACAGGCTCTCTTTACATTCACGCTTATGGCGAGGCGCCGCGCACAGCACAGCGGAGCCCATTCGTCTCTGCGAGGGACCTCTGACCCTCAGGGCAATGCCGCTCTCCATCGCGGCTTCACTCCAGGCAGAGCTAATACGACCACTATCACAGGCTCTCTTTTACATTCACGCTTATGGCGAGGCGCCGCGCACAGCACAGCGGAGCCCATTCGTCTCTGCGAGGGACCTCTGACCCTCAGGGCAAATGCCGCTCTCCATCGCGGCGTCACTCCAGGCAGAGCTAATACGACCACTATCACAGGCTCTCTTTTACATTCACGCTTATGGCGAGGCGCCGCGCACAGCACAGCGGAGCCCATTCGTGTCTGCGAGGGACCTCTGACCCTCAGGGCAAATGCCGCTCTCCATCGCGGCGTCACTCCAGGCAGAGCTAATACGACCACTATCACACGCTCACTTTTCCATTCACTTTACAGCAAAGGGAAATGGATGAAGAAAATCTATACAAACCGCTATTCTTAGAACCTGGTCAGCTTGCGCCAAGTATTAGAGGCGTGGTAGAGTTTCTGTGCATCACACGATATTTCTCTTTCTTTTCACGGCAAACGTCCTCCACTTGGTTTTACATGTAGGTTACAATAAACACACATTCCATTCTGTGGGCGCATGAATGATACTAAATGCATCCCTAGGATTAGAAATCGGTAAACTGCTAAAACTTGGCCAATGAAAATTCCAATCTACACGACAGCATTAGTTAAAAAGCTTCCTTAGTGCTCTGAATACTTCTATCACCTACGTCAAAAAAGTCGAAAAAGTTTTTTTTGCAGCAGCAAAATGCTTCTACGTAGGCAACAATATATAAAAGGTTTCCGAAAAGAATTACCACATGCTAAGAACAAAAAAAGGTTGTAACAATACATTCTTTCGGGACACCAGTGAATACGAATACGCATACCAGCGACATTTCCTTAGAGCCTTGCTAATGCCCGACTTCAGTTGCGTCGCACTGACAATAAGAATCCACACTGCGCAGTACAAGAATAGGCGCAATAAGACTATCATTTGCATTGAAAAAAAGAATCTCGCACATTGCATTCTACAGTTAAAATTGAAACATGTCTTTTTTATCAAGTTTTTGGGTACCCAACAAAAACAGACGCTCGGCCATAGACGCTCTTCTCACTCGGCCGAAGGCTAAAACCTTCTTGCAATTTCTGCGTGCATTGGAGATTTGTGTGCACATGCGGTAACCAGCAAGTCCACGTCTACTCTCGGCCCTCTACTCTCTCCGATGTTTCGAAAAAAATCATGTTGTTTCCTAAGCGTTTTTCTTCATTTCAAGCCACGCGAACTCAGCAAACTTCTTACCGTTTATTATTCACGATTTAATTTATCTTGCGATTTATTGTTAGTTAAATCTTACAACATCAACTGTCGGCAAGAAATTTAAAACTACCGATGGGCATTTACGGAACGTATACAGTATTCATCTCCCTAGCACTTTTTTTCAATAGTGCGGAAAGCACTCCAGAAAATTACAGTTAAAAAAAACAAAAAACTATTGTTTGTGAAGTGTGACGAAACTCGAGTACCCGTCCCTCTGGGAGCAGTGTCCGATTCTTTCTTCTTTTCCCAGCGTTCGACGGTGGTGAGGAATCCTGCTTCCCTCGGCGACGCACTTCGGATTGGAGATGAGGTCATGATTATGATGAGGGAAGACCACGTGCCAAATACAGGCATTTGCCTTGAAGTAATCAGGAAAATCTCTCACCAAAATACATTGAAAATTCGATTTCGGTGGCGTCACAAACTCACAAATGTACCAAGTAAATCTCCGTCACCTTTTATTTATCGTACTCGCGAACTATAAATTGTTTTCTATTACCAGAGAGAATAATTTCTCCTCAAATGTTGCCTACCGTACTGCAGGTAATATTGTTCATAACTAACCATACCCCGTCGATAATTTGTTTATTAGAATCGCCTATTAGACGAGGAAAGAAATGGATTCTATCTGAGTTATTCCATTGTGGCCTTGCCTGACCTGACCTGCGCTCCCCCACTAGCCCTTCCACATGTGCAACGATTACCACTGCTTTCACCTCCTTTCTACGGGCGGTGTAAATACAGCCATTGTGGCCTTCTCCCGGTAAACTTACTGTAATAATTTTGATCTGCAATTACTCTAAGCATAATAGCACAACTTAATTCAATGACAATGCATGTGGTAAGAAAATGTGTGTGTTTTAAGAAGCTTTCAATGTTTTTTGATGGATTTCCCATCTTTTTTAAAAATATTTACAAAAAGAAGAGTGCACACAAATTGTACTGTAAGGGGTAGAAAATGAGGAGAGAAGCAATTCTTAAGAAAACTCCGGCAAATAATAATATAGCTTTTGTTTCGAAGGTCACTAGTACAACATATCATTAATACTGCAATAAAAACTAGTAATGTACAATAATACTGCACACCCCTCCGCTACCACCAGCGCCCCTCGCGGCTGACCCTTCAACCCCACCCCACCCCTGCCCCACTCCTCACTCTGCCCAGACGACTCTAGCGAAAACGTTTCCAAACGTACCCATTTGGGGATAGCTGAATGCTCATCCGTTGTACTTCAAATGCCACTTCCACTTTCGGCCTAATATTCCAATTATTACTTGCCGTATTTTTATACCTAGTTTGTAATGATTGGTTTTCGATACTGAATCAAAAGAAAATTGAAAATTATTTACTGATAAAATAAGTTTAAGTTTGGAAATAATAAACCGAGACAAAGACGTTACTGCGCATGCGCAACAAGCTGAAGGGTTATCTTTCGAGAAGTGCTACATCTTCCTGCATCTCCCTTCCGCGGCCTGTGCCCTCCCGGTCGATCCTCCCGCGCTCTAACGCCGGCTTCCTCCACCCCGCGCCTGCGATCCACAGTTCCGTCGGCTCTCAGCGAAAACCTCGGAACCAAACTATCGAAAATAGACCAACCTTTCCTGGGTGGAAGCGTCTACTATCTCGCTAAGGGGTCAACCAACAAGCGATAACGACCTTTCATACTCTAAAAAGAAAAAGGAGACACAGAAAGTAGCTAGGCAAGTATGTGAAGCGAAAAAGTTTCTTCCAACTTTGCAAATGTGTGTTGTCAGAATTACAAGTTAATTCACAAGAGAAAATTCATTCTAAGTCGTTTTCAAATATGGAAGTCATCAACTCGTTGGCACTTTTAATGCAGAAGTCGGTCAGGCCAGTGGCGTAGCGTGGATGTCAACCGCCCCCTTACAAGTATTTCAGTTTAAAGAATAAAATATACAAGCTTCATCAATGCAGCAGATAGTCAAACATACAATTACATAAATAAAAAACGCGAATCAAATATTTAACGCATAGTCACTGTATGTACACGAACAATAAAATGTTTCAACAAAGTTCAATAATTCAACAATCACTGCACGTACTTATGAGCACTAAAATCGATCCATCAATGAAACTTTCTTTTAATTGCAAAGCATCACTCATGGATTTCCCTTAAGGGGCTTACTCGTATTGCAAAGCAATTTGCAAGTGTTATTACTGCATATTCACGACTATTCTTTGTAGATAAAACACAGACTCGTTGAATATTACTGTAAACAATCAAGCACAAAATAAATACATTAAAGATTTACATTCCCTGACATGAAAAATTAGATGTATCTCCGTACAAACGAGGTTGCCAGTCACTACAATGAGCAAAATGTCATTATTATACATTCATTTACTGAATGTCGGAAGAGAATTAGTTATGAATGATCTGGCGCTCGTTTCAATTGGTCCGAATCATTCGTGCGACAAAAATCTTAAATGAAATGAAATGCTTCAATTGTTTAAATATATTATTATTATTATTATTATTATTATTATTATTATTATTACTATTATTATTGTGAAATTTCGCCGACACCCATGAGTGCCGCCTCAAAACTACACCACAAAACCGACACCTTTCGCTTCTCACACGGCACTTCAACCCTCCATACAAGAACCTTTTAAGACACTAATTGGCGTTCGTTCTTACACTAATTTGCTCTAGACCAGCTAGGGAACCTGACATTGAAGTTAATATTGAATTTAATGATCTTAATACAAAATAATATTGTTCTAAATGACTTCTCTTATTATTATGCTACGTGTTTTAATAAAATGATATTAAGTTGTGACGAAATACAGTTCAACCGATACTAATTTCATATTTGACGCATCAAAAGGTTCCCTCCTCTCCTAGAATTTTCCCCTGTGACTTTTCTAATTAAATATGACTTTCCAAACAGCAATGAAATGTTTCACTACATAAAAAACATCTGCAAAAAAATGTACAATCACAGCAAGTACAAATATTCGCGAAGAGAAAATGTAAACGATCGCAAATACTGAATTTGAAAATCGCAATACTGAATAAAAAGTGTTTGAATTAAAGTTTGTCATTGTATCGATAGAAAATGCATACGTGCGAATTGAAACATACCCCCAATTCATGACAGTCTGAAATGTGAATATCGTCCCTCAGTCACGCATGCGTAATCTCAATTTTCCATGCTTCATAAAAAAACTAGAAGACCTGTCGCGAAAGGTGTCACTATCCTCGCTATATCCCTTTTGTTCTCGACCGTCTATTCCCAAGACAAACCTGAGCAAGAAATATAATAAATGCGCTATATCAGTGAACAATCAATCCAAGAAATATTTTTCTCCTTTCTAATTTCAATACAAATTCTTAAAACATGATTAAATAAAATTAAGCAAAATATACTATATTCTTCCGTTAACACAAAGGAACAGAATTTAAAGATCAAATTCACAATTTAAGAGCAGCAGACTCACCGAACATCACAGCAGAGCAGAAAAGCAGCTCACAAGAGGGGCGCCAACACAGCAATATGGTCATACCTGGAACAGAAAAAAAATAATAAATGATTGGGCAATCAACAAAAATAATCGCAATTTTACACAATATAAATAACATCAGTAAAAGGTTGAAAAATACTTTTAAGTACATTATATTTCTCGTATATTAAATGTAATTACTTTTTAATTAATTTCGTCATTGTTACAATTAAAAGTTCACATTTATACTTGTCGTATGTCTTATTTCTCGTCAAAATTGTTTAAAACAATAATCATTCGCATAATAAATTCATTGCGCAATCTCCCAGTGCAGACTGCTGCAACACGTGGCGGTCAATGAACTTTCTCCAGAGCACCTACTACCTGCCCTCACCAACGTAAAAATCTAAATCTTAACATCAGCAATAGCGAACAATATTACTTCGTTTTATTGTTCCCTACAGTAAGGACATGTAATTACCGGAATTCTTTTCAACTCACCGTTCAGGAGAAGAGGTCGTTCCCCAACATGGCGGTCGTGAGTTCCAAGCACGTTGAAATCATTTCAATTTTATTTCACATTGAATACCGTTATTATCCAACGAAAGTCATTTTAATAATTATTATATCAATCAGAATAAAATACGTTATTGCGATATAAAACAGCACCTAGATTAAAAACAAATGAAGGCGAATACCACGGAAAACGTCTACCGTCGAGCACACGAGAAGTCGTTCCAATTAAACGGCGCACCAGGCAGTGGAAGGGGAAACGCGCTCGAAATCTGTGCCAATCACAGATCCGTTTGCTGCTGCTAGTGCGCAGAGCGGACTAGCGGAATTCTAGGACGGCGCCTGGGGTACCCCCTCCCCTGCCCCACCCTCCGTCAAGTGTTTCAGAACAGTCGACGGTCGCTGTCGGCAGACGGCCGGCCATCCGCTCAAGGCCACCTGCAGGCCGCATCCAGGGGCGAGCGAAACAAAAACGGCTCAACCCCCAGGAAAGTTCATAGAAAATACAGCTCGTTCTCTGTTATTTCACCGACAAGAAGGCACTGCCTTCATTCCCTTGCAGGCTTCTCTTTCTTCTATTGAATACTTAGATTGCGGTTTACACGAATTTTTTTTATATAATCCCGACAGATGGCACTAACATTAAAACCAGAAATATCAAATATTCAAATACCAATCTCTTAGTAAAACTAATAAGTTAGATGTTGAGCTTTTTTTAAATAATAAAATTGAAGCTTCTAAAATGTTCTACATTTCAGTAAATAATTATCTTTACCACAAACTATCAAAATCTTAATTTTCCTGCTTTCGTCGCAATATTTTTACTATGAAAGTAGAAGATAGAAGTCACGAATAATTCCATGATTTATATATACGATTTAGTAAAGAATGCAGATTTTTTTGCTTGTTTCTACAGTAAAATTAAGTCTACACAGCACGGTATTTTCCATTACAATGCGCAATATTTAAAATAAGATCATGAAAAACAAATATCTGCCAACATAATCAAAAACAATGAAATTGAAAATTTTAAAATACGAAACATTTGAGCGAGGTGACGAATAGAAACCGGCCTTCTTGCAGCGGAGAAAGAAATGGTTTCTAGTAGAAAAGGGCAATTCACAGACTAAGAGATCTGTGAAATCAAAACGGAGTGAAAAAACACAAGAAGAAACAATATAACTAAGTGCAAGGCGGAAGAATAATTTAATATTCAAAAGTAATTTAGAATCGAAAAGAATAGCTATTCATTCACTAGTTCACAAACAATTAAAATTTCCGCAGATCTCCACACGAACGTACTATTAATTAGTGTTATTTATGTGGGACTCCAGGTAGATTTCCTCAGCATTATGCTCAAATCCAAGCATTTTTAACCCTTCTGTTACACATATGGAGGTCGAATCGCTCTTCCGAGGACTCCTCCTTCGTAGGATGGATGGTCAGAAGCGTGCAGATATGCAAAATCTATGTAACATTAAACTGAATGAATACCGAACCAAATGATATTCCAAGACAAAATTAAAGCGTCTATTTAATTTCCTAAGAAATTTAATTCCGGAGCATAGATTATTAGAATGGTTACTTACGCTGACAGGCAGGCAGTTAAGGGTCATTACCCAATATAGAGCGAGTGTAACATTTAAAACTATGATTTACAACTTAAGTCTGTTCGCATGGGGCCAGCTGCCAGTTCTTTTAATTTTGGATTTCGAAGGAGAGACCTGGCGAGCGCCGGGGAGGGAGTGGGGGGTGGGGGGGCGAGAGGTGAGAGGGTGCAGAGGGGCCGAGCGGACGTGCAACCACTGCACAGAGAGGGCGGGGCGGGGGAGGAGCTTCTACAGCAAGGCAGCAAGAAAGTTATCAAGGACGGGAGAAGAGGGTGCGATAGAGGTTTTAAGCAATTGAAAGAAACTAAAACCACAGCTATCGAATAATGAGGACTTTTAGAGTGTGCGCCTCTCCTCTTCAAAAATAAAATGCGAATGGATGGTTTCTTAATCAACCAGTCATCATATCCGATTTAGGGCTCTTTGATGAGGCCCATGCCTACTCTATGTTCTTTCTCAGCTCTCACGAGCTTCTTTCTATTTTTTCGACATTTTGTTACACTTGTTTCTTTCCCTAATCTCAGCAATTTTTCCTTTTATAATTTTCTCATATTTCATTGTTTCCTCTCAAAATATTTCGTTTCTCTTGTTTTTTGTTTCCTTTCTTCGCCTTCCATAAATTCACTTGATCTCCCAGTGATTTAACAATTTCCTATTCTTTTCCGGTCGTTTTTAACTAATTTGTGGTATCTTTCGGCATTTTAAATGAATTCCGATACCTTCTTGTCTTTTCAATATACATTTCATGTATTGTACATAGAAAGTTCTCATTCTCAGAAAGCTCGTAATCCCTCTTTATTTATTCATCAACAAGGAATTTTCTTCATTTTCTTTTTAGAAATGCCATCCGAAGTGCAATAAATGTTTCTCACTAATTTGGTTTGGTGGCTCCCCGGATGAGCTGTATGACTTGAGGAGGGAGGCGGAGGGTCGTAGCGAACGACATTCGACGAAGGCCCTTGCGGCGGCGAGGAGGGGACGGGAGAGAGGAGGTTCCAGGATGGGGAGAAAGGGGTGAAGCGAAGAACTGAGGAGCACAAGGGAGAAGGGAAGGGAGAAAGAAGGTAGCATGAAGAGAATGGTGAAGAAAATGGCGAAAAGAATTGCATGGAGAGAATGGTGCGGGAAGTGCGAGAGCGTGGTATGGGAGAAAATACTGAAAGGGCGATGGGTAGAGAGAGAAGAGCCCCTAGAGCTTGGCAGTGTGCAAGGGCCGCGAACAACCGAAGAGACACTTCGCACATTTTTACTACTCAGCTCCCTCCCCCCCCCTCCCCCTTAAACAAACGAAGCGCCGACAGCGAGGAAGCAGATTTTTAGAAGGCGATGAATAATTCATTGACAAACGCCGATCGCAATAAAAGCGATGAGATCAGGCTTCTTCATCACGCCGATTCGAGACGACTGTAGAGAATTATAAAGGCAATAAATATCTTGTGGGCTATTTTCTGACACTTTGAACCCACCATTTATAGCTACCAGTAAGAGGAAATGATTTTAACAAGTTCCGTATTACGATGCACTAACTACAATTCGTGTTATTTATTTATTCTTTTACCTCCACACTATTTAATCAACATAAAAGTATTTTTGTAACAAGATATTATGCGCTCTTTCACTGGAATGATAATTATTGACATGATGGTAATGATTTTTATTTCCCACCTCATATTCGAGGTTGTAACTACACCATCAAATAAGATTTACTAGGCAAATCTTTATGATATTATTAAATTTATTGGTTTCGAATATTAAAGTTCAATTAACATATTTTTCTAGCTTTACTACAAAATTAGTGTAATAACTAATTAAATAATAAATTAATCTGTCGTCTGTTCGACCGCCCGCCGTGGTCAACCCTAGACCTAAACCACTCCGTCGAAAGTCGTATTCACCAATCGAACTTAAGGAACTTGAGGCTTTCTGAATTTAAAATAGATATTTTATTTTTTGAGAATACTGTACATGAAGCCTCAACCGTAAAGTATCGTGAAGTACGAATCTGACGCTTAAAAATGAAATTGCTTCAACCAAAAAAATTTTCAAACGCAATTTTTGCATATTTCGCAAGTACGGAGTGTTTACCAAAAATGGGACTAGGACCATACTTTTTACTTCTTCACCTTTGGAAGGTGCTTCGCAAGAAGAGAATGTTTTGTATTCGTGCACCGGAAATTGCGAATTTTAGGAAAAACACCCTTTTGGTCGGTCCCTGGTAATGAAAATGTGGATCACTCCTGTTGCTAAATATAGAAAAAATCCTCTAACTCGTAGTGTGCGAAAATCATGTTTATGATCCTTGATACCAAAAAACTATTGCCGCAAACCGTGTAACTGTTCCTAAATCTTCGGTCAACGCTAACGCTTAAACTGTTCAACGGATGTTCTTCAAAATGATATTCCCCATTCGATCTGAACGAACTCAAGACTGGGAATTTCAAACGGATATTTTGATTTTGGAGGGTGTTTTAATGAAAAAGAACATTTACGTTTTTAAGAGTCAGCGCTGTGAAAAAAGAAGCTTCAAATTATGCATTCACAGTAAAGTTTAAACTAACTTTTCGTCTAAACAGCTTTAATTTTAACAAACTTTCCACATAAAATGAGATTTTACACTTCTGTAATATTCTTAAAGTAATATTTTGGTTCTACCAATAAACCGAAATATTGAGAAAATTGTAAACAATACATAGATGGCATTTGGCAAGAGGATGGAGTAAGACGGAAAAGCTAGCCCGAAGAAACAAACCAGATACCCAAAGCTAAACCAACTAAATTAGAAAACTAACAAATACAAGAAAGTCTGTGCCATTTGCAACACCGCTAGTTTTTCTAAGCGGTTTAGTCTAGTCTAGGACTGACGAACCCTCCTTCCTGCTGCACCATCCGGCACCAAAATATGTTTTCAATTTGTTTCAATTTTTTCGCTTATCTAATACCCAAATATAAATAATTAAGAATATTTCAAAAGAGTAAAACATAGTCCTACGCAAATGTTCATTGAAAAATTCGGATCCGTTCTTCATAATATGTTCTTTGAGCGTTTATGAAAACGCTCAATTTTGAGCTATTTTTACAGAAAAGTATTAACTTTTTGAAAAACTTCGTAACTCATTTAAAGCACTTATGAAAAATGCAATAATGTATAGACAATGCTTAACATGTAAATATTAACAAGTGAAATATACTTCAAACAAATTACCTTTGTTCAGTTCTGAAAATCTAAAGAATATACAATGTGTTAATGCTATGCAATTCATTATATTTAGCAGAATCCGTACAAAAAGATCACAGAAAATTTTGATGCCGTTTCTGAGAAAAAAACGTGTATTTTGAACTGCCTATATTTCACGCAAATTTACTCGGAAAGTATTCATATTGTGAAAAATAATGTGTATGTCCGTATTTAAAGATCTTTAAAAATGTTGAAGAAAAGATGATTCAGAGGAAAGAACACCATTTTCAATTTGTAGTTGTAGGAAGACGAACAAGTTTTGAAATTTTGCTATTACAAGACTCAGACATTTCAATGAAATTAAGACCCATGCCATTTTAGCATATTTATGCTATCATAGTTTAATAAAAAATTAAGCTAATTTTAAAAAATAAAAATAATATATCTTGAGATTCATGGAAATTCCGAAAGTTAAAACATCGCTGAACTCAAGGAGCGCGACATCAATCAGATCAATTGGGGAACATCAATTTTGGTGAAATTAATTACAGTTTAACCGCTAACTTTATTCACAAAAAGACGTTGTGCCATAAAGCCATTTTTGGGTACGAAGATCACCACAAAATGTGGATACTTACTACAGAACATATTAAAAGAAACAGAGAACTTTGTAGAGAACTTTTTGGTACCAAGGGTCCGCAATTTTCTGCCAAAACCCCGCCGTTTTTTTCTGTACCACTACTTAACTTTCCCTTTACTGCATATGCCTATGTGGCAAGCGAGAAAGTAAAAATTGGTGACGAATGAGTTTCTTGAGTAGTGTGTTTTAGGGGCGTGTGAGGGATCAGCTGCCTTGCCGACCAGGCGCCATCCCGCTCGCATCCCCCCACCCACATGCGATTTATCACATCATTCACTTCCACAGCGCACAATTACGGCGGACTAATGAACACAGTTTGACTGCTGCAATGGAGTTACGCTGCTTGACACAGTTTGCGCAATGGCCCACGGCCGGGGCGCGGAGGGGCGTTTGAAGAACCACTGGGTGGCAGGGCGCGTTCATATCGCTGTCGCGCAATTTGTTTGCATTGACTGTTATTGTTGCGCCCAAATGATACGTATCGGCTGCAAAACAACGCGAATTAAATGTCGAAGGAACTCAATTCATTTATTCGCTTTTGAACGTCATGCGTTTAGAAGTGGAGAGGAGGCATATTGCTATGATTTGGTCAGGTTCTATCCAGTCGGATCCGATCGGGTCGGGTCGGGGCGGGAAAGGTCAAGTTGTATCGTGTCGGTAAGAGTTCTATTCTTGAATTTTCGCTTTTTTATTTCATTGTCATGAAATTGTTAAATGTGACTGTCATGTGGCATTGAATTATTCGGGTCGTCTGCAAAGAATGTGCTATAAATTAAGGGAGCTGAATTTATTGTGCGCTTTCATTGCATGTTTGAGGTGGTTACTAGTAACGATGTCATTATTTTTCTTAAACTTTGACGTTACTGTCAGTCATTTTCAAGACACTTGTCAAAATAACACTTCTGTGAACCAACAACAAAAGAACAAACTCGACAGCCCGGGAGACGCCGCGGCGTAAGAGGCGCCGATGCCGCGTTGCGACCTTCTTCAGGGCGAGGTTAAGATTGAGTTTTAATACAGAACTTGCGTAGATTACATTGGAAAATGTTTTAAGCAGGGTCAGCTAGTACATGAGCAACGTCCAGGCCGCGTGCGCGGAGACTGGCAGATGCGCGAGGCAGGAGGGCAGGGCGGTTGGGTGGTTGAGGTGTGCAAGTGGCTGGATGGGAGGGCGGGCCTGGGCGGTGGGAGAATGGGGGTATGGCCGTGAGGGAGTCGCCCGGCCGCTGGTCGACGTCCAGAAGCGCGTTGTGAACTGGCCCCTTCGCCCCCTGCACAGCCCCAGCGCAGTCGTGTCGGCATGTCCGTAGCCAGAGCATTTTTCACACTGACTTCACAGAACATTAACAGAAAAGAAGGGACCATTTTTCAACAAATAACTTACAATTTCATGGAAGTAGCTGCGTCACTAATTTTAAATGAACGCATAAACTGAAGAAGAAAACTATTTTTTAGACACTAAATGTGTCTTCATATCATGCTTTCTCAGTTCTCCTCCCCTCATTTTCAGCTAGTACATGCAATGCGCGCCCGCGGTGCGGCTGCGTCCTCTCTCCTCCTCTTCTCTCTCACTCCCCTGTCTCTCACTCCCTCCTCCTCCTCACTCGTCTCTCTCACTACCTCTTTCTCTCCTCTCTTGCCCTCTCACTCTCTTGCTCTCTCTACTCCTCTCTTGCCTCTCTCACTATCTCTCTTGCCTCTCTCTTTTTCTATCTATGTATCTGTCTCTGTGTCTTTCTCTGTCTGGCACTTTCCCCTCCCCTTTTTTCTGTCAGTCCTTGGGGTACGCTATTTCACTTACTCTCTCCTTCCGCCTCCCATCTGCGTACTCGACCCACAGGGCGAGCCTACGCCACCGCACCCTGGCGGAGACTTTTAGCGCGGAGCGTCGGGGCGAAAAACGGCGAACAAAGCGGGGGCGTTTGTTTATGCAAAGCGTATTCGATTACGCCCCCGCCCCCACGGCCCCCTAACGAGGCAGCGCTCGCCACAGGCGCCCAGCCACGGCGCGGGCGAGGAAGTGGTCTATGCACTGCACGCGCTTTCCGAAAGTTGTTTGGCACCAGCGAGCACAAACGTATTACCAGAAATAATGCATGGCTTTGGGTCGAAACACAGCAGACAGCGACTGAAGCTTCCAAAGGAATTTTATAGAAGAAGCCATCGGGTCCGTTATGTATGCTTTCACAGTAGGTCGTTCAATATTTTTCTTAATACCACCTTCTTGTAAAAACACATTAGCTATCAGTAGGACACTTGTGGAGATGTTAGAGATTATGGCGGCCGGGGGGACGTCTGGGAGCACCACGTGGAGAAACCCCACAGGCTGGCGCGTTGTTGGCGTCGGTGAAGAGACCCCGCCACTCATCCAGCACCAACCAATTACACGAGTCGTCCATCAATAGACCTAAGCGCAGGTAAGACTAAGGAGGAAGCTAGTGATTTGTAAATATTCAAAGGCGGAAGGGAATTTATAAAATACTAAGTGAATAGGGATTTTTCTTTTCCATATTGAAATATCCTTTCTCGAAACCTAAAAGCGTATGGTTCTGGACGGAACGAGAAGGACTTATGCGTCATCAGCCCACGAGTTGACCGTGCTTGTTGGATCTCCGGTTGCGTGAGCTGTAAATAGAACGGAAGGAGATCATGCCCAGCCGTGGAGCGTGCGGGGCCAATCTGCAGCCACAGGTTCGCCCGACGGGCGGGGCGTGGGCGGAGCCGCGCTCTATGCAAATGGGGCGGCAAACACTCGCACTGTCCTCCCTCGCAACCGAACCCGGCGCGGCCGACCGGAAGCGGCGCAGCGCCTGGGGCGACGGAGGGGAGGGAGGCGGTGGGAGCGGCGCTGTAGCGGGTGGCGGTCAGAGGGGACAACGAGGCAGTGGTGACAGGTTGGGGTTTATTGTTGGGTGGGACTGATTGATAAGTGTTTGGAAGACTTCAAACTGGACAAAGATTTAACGCAAGAGTGAACCTAGCCCAGGCCTGCAAGTCGCCTTTCTGTGGGGATTTCCCACTTAGAAAGCTTGCCAGCAGGGAGAAGCCCTAAGCTTCCCTCATGAGTGATCATTACTCCCCGGCATTCGCCTGGCGTTCATCGGAGAAGTCACGGAAAACAACACCGGGCAGCCGTTCCATAGAATTCTTCAGAAAGCGCGTAAATTCCACCCACCTATGTAGAGTCAAATGCAACGGACGGTGTCTCTGAACTCTCTCTGTCACTCATGATAGATGAGCCTTGGTTGGGAGGAAGTGAGATGGGAGCGAGGCGGAAGTGACATAAGAGCGAGGTGGAGAGAGAGGAGAGACGGAGAGAGAGCTTGGACGAAGGTGGAAATGAGGTTGAACTGTAGTGGGACGAGGTGAGCCTTGGTTGGGAGGAAGTGAGATGGGAGGAAGGCGGGAGTGACGTAAGAGCGAGGTGGGAGAGAGTGTAAGGTGTAGTAGAGTGGAGAGTGTTGGGAGGAGGTTGGCCTGAGTTGGGCGTTGAAGAAGAGGTGGGAGTGAGCTAAGTGTAATGCGGTGGTGTGGTTGGAAGAAGGTGAGGGGAGTAACAGTGATGCGGCCTCCAGCGACGGACTGGGTCAGCAGAGGGCGCGAGGGAAGTCGCTCTGCGCCCTCAAGCCGCCGCTTTTTTAAACGAGGCCCCGTTTGCATGGAAACGACCCCCTCTTCCCCCATTTGTTTTACTTCACCACCTTCGTACTCCCAGTCGCGCTAAATATTCCTCCGGCTATATTTATTTATGTGCATTTCAATTCTTCTTTATTTATGTTACAATCAAAATACTTTCATTTATGTGGCGCTGAATATTCTTTTATTTTTGTTTCGTGTCCGATGTCCGTGAAGTGGGATTTACAAGGGATAAATGTATCGATATCCCATTTTAGCGCAAACACTGCAAGTGAACTTTGCATGTGCTTCCTAGGGCGGGGGAAGCGGAAGTCTGTCTGCCCGTCCGTCCGTCTGCCCGCCCGTCGCGTCTGTCCCGCCCGCCCCGTCTGTCTGTCCGCCCGTCTGTCTGTCCGTCTGTCTGCCCGCCCGTCTGTCTGTCTGTCCGTCTGTCTGCCCGCCCGTCTGTCTGTCTGTCTGTCCGTCCGTCTGCCTGCCCGTCTGTGATTGAGGAGCGGAGGGAGATGGAGTGGAGGGGCTATGAGTAAGCTGTTAAGAATGGGAAGGCGGTTGAGTCGAGTCGAGAGGCAAGAGGGCGGTGGGGGTGAAAGTAGCGGGTGAGATGGAGTGGGGGGAGGCGGTGGGGCTGGGCGGAGCGGTAGGGTGCAAAGAGTCGTTTCGCGCCAAAATCCTCTCCTCCCTCCCTCCCTGCGTCGTGGGATCGATCGCTGCGGCGCTCCCCTCCACTCCCTTCCCCTCCCCTCCACGCCTCGCGCGCACGCGTCCGCCCCAGCGCGTGTCGCCACCGCGGGAGGGGGGGGAGTGCGGTGTTGTGGGCGGCGGCAGAGCAGAACGGAGCGAGCGAGGCGCCCTCACTGATGCGGCAGGGGCAGCGAGCGTCAGCGGCGGAGTGAGCACGGGCAGGACGTGGATGATACGACATGGACAACGAACACCTACAAGGGGCCAAGAACAGCACAGGAAGATAAGTCATGTTAGACGCGAGGGATGAACAAGAACAAGGCAAATTGTATCGGACACTCGTGGGGGAATTTTAGAGGTGAAATTCGCGGTTTAAGCAACCTATAAAGCCGAAGAGTGTACAGTGTGTAGAGTATTTATATACAGGGCGGTAAATGACAGAAATGCAAGCAGCGATGTTAGATACAGAATAAACATATGTGAAGCGAGCGTAACGAGACATAAGGTAATTGTAGGCAATGAAGTGATGAATTGATTTACAAAGTCGTGGGAAGCTGGAATTGAAAGTGACGGAATTGCGGATATATTGGGAGAATGATGAATACAGTGAGAAAGAGAATGGGGAGATAGGGAAATGTTCGGGAAAGTGTAGGAGGAGAGAGAGAGAGAGGGGGATTAAGGGGAGCGGTGGCGGCTGTGGGCGACCGCACCTTTCAGCGCCACCACCTCCCCTCCCCGTGCGGTCGGCCGCAGAGCCCCCCCCTCTGCCGAACACCTCCCGTCCGCTCCTCGCGCTGCTCCACTGCCCTCCACGCGGGGACACGCCTCGCCAAACGCCTCTCCTTCCGAAGACAGGGCGACAACTACCTTCGTTATGCGGCCTGTAAGAGCAGTGCATGTCATAATGGCGGGGTTCCTCTGCCTTTGGAACAAGCCTTGCAAGCCCTTAGCTCCCATCTGGCCTCCAGATATCTGCGACAGAGTGGGGCAAGTCAGTCACATCAATGTGTGTCTGCAATTGGGAGAAGAAGGGAGACAGACGAGATAGAAATGGTCAGTGGCCCTTTCGTAAAGATACGTCTGCGGCATTCGCCTGGATTTTATCGACAAACACACAGACAACTATCGTTTAAAGTAGCACGCCGCAAAAATTATTTTCTAAAAATTCGTTGAATACCATCTGTCAGTGTCTCTTGTGGCAATAAGCACCGCATCCTCCACCGTCCCTAGCTATCGACGGGATTCGAATCCTAGGACCTTTGGACGAAATTGGAGAGGTAGCGTTAATGCTGGACAACTTGGGGGTTTTCTGATCGGGTTTCTGCTTGGTACACAGGTTGTCATTGTCAACCTACTGAAACTCCAGAATTTCTATTTTCAGATGGGGATGTGAATGCATCGCGTCACATAACCCTGTTCCATTCTTTTGATTTTTTCCTCGAGAAAAGTTCAGAGAATATTTAATTGGAAATGTTACAGATCTACTATTTTTATCGTATCCCTTAAATTAGCGTTTTCCTTAATTGTATATTTTTAAAATCAATTCTTAAAAGGAATTATCCCTTAACAATATACACCCTATGACAACGTATACGACCATAGGATAACAAAATGCATCTCGGCTATACTCCTCACTTTCACAACTAATGAAATTTGGAATTAGAACTTATGAAAAACGGAAATTTTGAATAATATATACGAGTATGTTGAAATAATGTATAAGTATCTACAGAGAGAATTGTTGTATCAAACGGAGTTATTAATAAAACGTAATAATTTTTTTTCAATAAATTTTTCTAAAAAGAATAAAGTGATACAATAGTCGAAAGGGCTGGGATAATGATAAGACAAATACGTCGCGTGTTTGACGTTAATTTCGCTTTCCGGGTTGAGATTTGGCGAACGACAGCTGTGACGCCCTCTTCCTCACTCCAATTCCTCGCCCCCCCCCATCACCTCGCCGTGCGCTTCTAGCAGATACAGGTACTCTGTGGAGCTGCACTTGCAGCCGGGACTCCCTGAGGCTCGACCGAGTCGCTTCACGATGTTGCTGGGTGTCCAGCTGCCAATCCCCGAGGGGTTTCTTCAGCTGGTGTTCCTCCCGGTGTTGGTACCTCCACTCCCCCGTACAGAGACGGGGATTGGGAGGCGGGATGGGAATGATGAAGGGAGGATTTGTTATTTTGTTGGGAGGTTTTGGGTACTGGGATAGAGGTGGGAATGGATATATATATATATATATATATATATATATATATATATATATATATATATATATATTCATTTTTTCAGAAAACAGGGGGGTAGGTGGGGGTTAGGGATAGGAGGGTTGTAGGCGTGGTCGTTGATCGGTTTTGTCATTTGTCTAAGTCAATGGCCCGTCAGTGTTTCGTCTTTTGCCTACTGCAGCTCAGGTGATTGGGGGTGGGAGTTGGAGGATGTCAAGGAGATGCTTTTTTCGGGAATGTCTGGGAGGATTGGAGAGAATGTGGAGGTGTGGGGTTATTAAGGGTTGGAAGGTTGGGTTGTGGTGAAGTTTTGGTAGTGGGGAGGATTGAGGGTTGGAAGGACGTTAAACGGGTGTACATGGGAGGCGAAAATGAGGCGGAGGACCCTGTTCTCATTTCGGGTGATATAGGATAGGTTGGTGGGGGATGTGGCAATCCATGTGGGATGGGCATATGTGAGGATGGAACGGATATAGGAGTAGTATATGAGGATTCGTTTTTTGAGGGTTAGGGCTTGGTTGGAGAGGAGAGGGTAGAGAGCGTTTATAATTCTATTTGTTTTTGTGATGGTATGTTGGATATGGAGGGACCATAGGAGTTTTTGGGAGAAGGTAACACCAAGGTATTTTACATGAGATTGCCAGGGGATAGGAATTTGGTTTTTGGTGAGGGGTGGAGGAGTGGATGGAGATTTTTTAGGGGAAGAGGATCGCTTGGGATTGGCGGGTTTGATGGTAATGTTATTTTCGTTTGCCCAGAGGTGGAAGGAGTTGAGGGCAATCTGCGTTTGTTGTAGGGAGTTTTGGAGGGGTAGGTCGGGAGCGAGGAAATCTAGGCATCGGCGTAAAGGAGGGTTTTGACGCCGGGGTCAGTGGGATATCATTGATGTAGAGGAAAAGGATCGGGGAGAGCACGGCTCCTTGGGGGACACGGCTTGGATGGGAAAGGTTTTTGAGGTTTTGGAAAGATGGCGGACATGGAAGAATCGGTTGGATAGGTAACTTCTGATGCGGGTAAATACGTGATTGGGGGAGTAGGGGTGACGTTTCATCAGAAGTATTTCGTGGGATACAGTGTCAAAAGCCTGGGTGAGGTCGGTGAGGATTGCTGGTATCTCTTTAGGGATCTGGAGGGGAGTGGCGACAGAGATAGCCAGGTGGAGGGATTGGAGGGCCGCAGAGCGACCCTCGCGGAAACTCAAATTGTGTAGGGAGGATTATGGGATCCAGGATAGGAGTGAGTCGGAGAAGGATGGTTTTTTCAAGTATTTTGCCAAGGATGGGCAGGAGGCTGATGGGGCGGACGTTGTTTGGATGCCGATGGTCCTTGCCGGGTTTGGGAATCATGGAAACGCGGGCGGTCTTCCAGGCGGTGGGGAAATAGGATATATTCAGGCTGGAGTTAAGGATTAGAGTGAGAAGTGGGATAGCGTAATTTTTTATTGTTTGATGGGTGAGGTGTTGGATGGAGGTGTCAATGTCTTCTGGGATTTTGATTTCGGAGGGGGTTTGGATTTTTTGGAAAGAGTGTGGGAATAGGATCTCCAGTCAGTGACTGGAATGGGATCGGGTACAGGACAAGACAAATCGCGTGTTCTGACGTTAATTTCGCTTTCCGGGTTGAGATTTGGCGAACGACAGCTGCGACGCCCTCTCCCCCACCCCACCCCCACATCGCCACGCGTCTGGAGCGGAGACAGGTAGGACACTCTGTGGAGCTGCACATGCAGTCGAGGCTCGACCGAGGCCGGCGCGTTCATTCGCGGTCGATGGAAGTGGCGCTATGTGCAGAGAGAGGGGATTAGCCCAGGGGAATCCATACGACTGATTTTAAAGATACCTCAAATCAAAGTGCAAGACGTAGAATACAACAATTACAGGCTCCATTACTCTTTGAGTCACTCATTGGATAATGATTCCGAGCGTCTCAACTGCAATGATTATTAGTCCCGTAAGTATAGTACGCGTTTTGTCCCAAGTGGCGGTTATCATAGCTCGCTACATGATGACATGCGGCGCCGACTACATTTCGGCTTGAGGGTTTTTCCCATCCAAGAATCTGCTTCCGGTAGGAGGCCCCGCAGATGAGACATGCTCTAACTCCCGACCTGTCTCCCGGCATGTGCGGTAGTGTAGTGCATGTAAGGGTACGTGTGGGTAAGTGAGGGCTGAGAATACGCAAGGAAGAAGGAGAGATCGCGCGCAGTTAGTATACTGCTCCGGTATTCGCCTGGTGTTGATTCGAGAAACTACGGACAACTACCTATCAGAGCAGCCGGCCGCCAAAATTATCTTCCACACAGATGCTGAATCCGGCTTAGCTGTCAAACTACTCCCAAAACTCCAGCCACTGTCCGGAAACAAACTTTGGGACCTCCCGGTCGGAGGCACTATAAAGGCATCAATTGTTGCCTTCAGCTACCTCAGCCCTTTTAACTGATCGATAAAAAGGTTAAAGCACTACATCTTCATTAGCATCGATGTATACAACGTTTAGTACAAAGTGTTAAGGCCCCGGTCACTGAAAGACGCGGATGAGGGCTCAAACAGCAAGTCATATTTCAAACTGAGCCATCAGTTCCCGACGACGTGTCAAGGGTGAGGAGGCACTCTTATGAGGGTTTATTTCGGGGGGGGGAGACGACTAATTAAGGGTTCCAGAGATAACGAATGGTTGAGGGTTCCAGAGGTAACGAGGGGGAAGGCGGCGCAGGGGGAGACAGGGCGAAGGGAGGCCAGGGGAAAGTGGGAGTGGAATGCCTTGACTGGCGAAGGGCGTGGCATCGGGTAGTGTTATCGGACATTTAATAACATTATTTCCTTTCATCATTAGAGAGAGAATTCACGACTTTCCCTTTCTAAAAGGTGATAGCGATAAAATAAATGCTCCAGGCACGGACTTTTTACGTCAGCTCTTCTTTAATTATTGCATTCATTTCTACATAGCATGCCCTCTCTCTGTTCATTGATAAAGCGCTGTCTCTGGTATCTCCTTATAATCGGGAATCTCAAGGGAAATTTTTGGAACTTAGGTCTCTCCCAAGGTGAATCATTTGAAACACGCGTTTCATGATTGCGCATAATTTAATGAGCATGTGTTCTTCGAAGTGATTAATCACCCACCAGGGGCGCGAGTTCTCGGAAACCACAAGAAAGACCCCGCTCGTGCTAACAGCGCTAACTCGGTTGACTGTCCCTGCGGCCGCTAGGCAGCGCTGCCTGCCTTCCCGCCAGCGAGATGAAATGGGCCTGTTCATTATTCTGAAAGGATCGACATCCCCTGTTTATTGCTCTTCGGAATTACAGCTGCCCTAAATGAACTAGCGCCCTCAGCCGCCAAAGATTAACCACGATTACGAGTGTCCGTTAACAAGAATGGCACGCCTAGTAATCGCGTTGCCCGCGAGATAGCACTGACATCACCGCAGGTCGGAGCTTGAACATTCCCTGTTTGACGTTTTTACATCTCAGAATTTTTGTTGTTTGGAGGGAGGGAGTAAATGAAGGAGGTGGAACTTTCGGAAATATTTTTTGCCTTTAAACTTTGAACATTGAATAATGTGTCATACATACTTTTAATAGGTCTTTTTTTAACGCTAACACTTTGTAATTTAACTAACGTAAATGAAAGCTAGCTTGCATGGCTTGATTCATACTATATAAAAAAGGTAATAAGATCATTTTACTAAACAAGCTGATATAGTTCTTGAATTATAGGTGCCAGGTAACATTAATGTAATATGATTGATAGATTAATTTTTTCGTGTTTCCGGACGCGTCAACTGCTTTGGTCATTAGTCCCGTGAGTGAGTGCATGTTTTTCTCGGGGGATGGCGGTGATCTTCACCCGCTGGATGGCGAGATCCGGTGTCGACCTATCGTCAGCTAGCGGGGTTTACCCCTAATCAGAACTCTGCCACCAGCGGGGCACCTCCCCAGCCGGGACAAGCTCTACGCTCCCGACCGGTCTCCCGGAAGATGTGTAGTGTAGTGCATGTTAGTGTAAGTGTGTGTGTAAGGGGAGAGATTAGGACAAGGAAGAGGAAGGAAGGTCCGTGGCCCGTTTGTTAGGCTACTGCTCCGGCATTCGCCTGGTGTTGATCGGAGAAACCACGGAAAACTACTGATCAGAGCAGCCGGCCGCTAGAATTCTCCTCCAGACAGCGACTAAATTCGACCTAGCTGAAGAGCTAGTGTCGAAAATCCTGCCGCCGTCAGGACTCGAACCTAGGACCTCCCGGTCAGAGGCGCTGTAGTGACATCAGTTGATGAACTGAGCTACCGCTCCCGGTTTAATGTAATATGAATTTATTGACGGCAGCAAAAGCTTTGTAATTGATATTACATATTACCTGTTTCTCGATTATAGAGTCCGCTCATTTATAAGCCCCTCACTTTTGGAAGTAAATATTTGGGAAAGTCTCTTTGTCTTAAAATTGAATATTCCGAGAAATAATACCTCTTTCTTCTCAAATGTTTTTGAAATTTTTCCTTTCTTAACTGTAACGCAATGAAGAAGGGAAATTTTCTAAAATCTATTTCTGGGACTATGTTTTAAGTATCATTAAAATTGTTATATCTTCCCTGCAAAACCACCGCCAACTTCGGTGCGGACCAATCACCGTTTGCCTTACACTGGCCTCACCCTCCGACTGAACCACAGCCATATAGCACCTCAGCACGCTTTTAGATGCAGATTCGACCCAACGCAAGTCATGAAAACATCCTGGAGAGTAGCATTCAATGCCTTAGTGATCTCGTCCAAATCTACGTGTGACAAACAGCAATAAAAAGCTTTCTTTTTTTTCATTGATGAGGTCTGTGTCTACTGAAGAGATGAAATTCACAAAAGAATGTTTGAGAATGTTTGTTTGGTTATGTTTTGTTTAGTTCGGCAATTATGCTAATCTGTGGTTTCTCCACATTAACAAACGTTTTAACGCTTGAGCATCCGCAATGAAAGGTTTTAAAAGCCACCGCCCGATCCCTGGCTCTACATTTGGCGCTTTCCAGCTGAATGCGTGATGCCAATGCACTCGGCAATGAACGAAACTATAAATCGTTTGAGAAACACACGAACTTACACACAATGGTCGTCAAATCGTAGGGGTTATAATAAAATGTATATGGTGTTATATTGCAATGAACTGAAGAAATCATTGTTGGATATTCTAAAATTGAACGTAAAAACTTTAAAATGTATATTTATGCAAGTGCTACTATTACTATCTATTAAGAAAATAAATTTTAAAAAAATTATTTCATCATCCGTACATTGTATTAGGGATATTCACCCCCTTTTGCATTGACTGACTAATGTGGTCATGGTTTTGAAACAAATTTAAAATCATTATCTGTTCCCTTGTAAATGTACGAAAAAATATTCAGTATTTCACAACAAATATACAGTACTGAGAAGAGCAAAATGCGTATTATTTTTTAATAAAATCTAATAATTTTGAAAACTTACATCGAGTTCTCTGCAAAAGTCAGCTTACCTGAAAAAAAGAAACAATGATCCTTTAGGCGAAGGGAAATAACACGTCAAAGATATAAAAGAAATTCAAACAATGGAAATGTATGTAGGGTGTGTTTGTCGTTCTGGATGTGCGTGTATTAAATGTTGAGTTGAACCAATCGCAGATGAGCTCAGAAACCACCCTGTCTCACCGAGGAACTGTTCGCGACACTGGATTATTCAGGGCCAGCGGTTCTGGTTTCTAAAATTCCATTTAAAGAAAAAACAAACAAGTGCAGTTTGAGATTCCGCAGGACCCCGAAATACTGTACGATGTATAGTACAAAGATTATCCCGAAAAATCTCTTCTGCATAATACGGTATTAGGGACATCCCTCGAGGACTCGGGCAACAAGAGGTTTTAAAGCCCTAGAACACCCCGTGTGCTAGGAAGCTTTGAAGGATCGATGTGTCAGGAAACAGCGAGTCGTATGTTGCAAATCGCTTTTGTGCCCGATTCAGTGTGCTATTTCAACAAATACTCAACATGCGTAAAGTGAACGCACAATTCCTTTTTTCTCCATCAAATTCTTGATTTTGAGAGTTCATTCATCAAGATCCGCCGTGACCGCCGAAAAGGGCATCTCTACTAGTTAAAAAGAACTGATGATTAAAATAGGCGACATATTCACAGAAAGTTTAACATAAGTAGAGTATGTAACACGCATATGACAGAGTAGCTTTTTTCCTTGGTTGACAAATATTTTCAAGTCACAGAAAATGAAGAGTTGTTTCATTTGGGTAAATGCGTGAAGCAGTTCGCTCTCTGAACCGACTGACTTTGTTAGCAGAAGCGCGTCGCTGCTTTCCTCCGCTCGCAGCGTCTCCTGCGCGAGCAACGAATGGAGAGGAGCGCAGGCGGACATGTCAATTTGGCGCACGCACCCCCCCCTTTGCAGACACGCTTGCGGCACGCGTACACCTGGCGGCGCTGTGTTCCTCCGCTCGCAGCGTCTCCTGCGCGAGCAACGACTGGAGAGAGCGCAGGCGGACAGGTCAATTTGGCGCCCGCCCCCCCCTTTGCAGACACGCTTGCGGCACGCGTACACCCTGGCGGCGCTGTGTTCCTCCGCTCGCAGCGTCTCCTGCGCGAGCAACGACTGGAGAGGAGCGCAGGCGGACAGGTCAATTTGGCGCCCGCCCCCTCCCCTTTGCAGACACGCTTGCGGCACGCGTACACCCTGGCAGCGCTGTGTTCCTCCGCTCGCAGCGTCTCCTGCGCGAGCAACGAGTGGAGAGGAGCGCAGGCGGACAGGTCAATTTGGCGCCCGCCCCTCCCCCTTTGCAGACACGCTTGCGGCACGCGTACACCCTGGCGGCGCTGTGTTCCTCCGCTCGCAGCGTCTCCTGCGCGAGCAACGACTGGAGAGGAGCGCAGGCGGACAGGTCAATTTGGCGCCCGCCCCCTCCCCTTTGCAGACACGCTTGCGGCACGCGTACACCCTGGCGGCGCTGTGTTCCTCCGCTCGCAGCGTCCCTGCGCGAGCAACGACTGGAGAGGAGCGCAGGCGGACAGGTCAATTTGGCGCCTCCTCCCCTTTGCAGACACGCTTGCGGCACGCGTACACCCTGGCGGCGCTGTATTCCTCCGCTCGTAGCGTCTCCTGCGCGAGCAACTACTGGAGAGGAGCGCAGGCGGACATGTAAATTTGGACTCGCCCCCTCCCCTTTGCAGACACGCTTGCGGCACGCGTACACCCTGGCGGCGCTGTGTTCCTCCGCTCGAAGCGTCTCCTGCGCGAGCAACGACTGGAGAGGAGCGCAGGCGGACAGGTCAATTTGGCGCCCGCCCCCTCCCCTTTGCAGACACGCTTGCGGCACGCGTACACCCTGGCGGCGCTGTGTTCCTCCGCTCGAGCGTCTCCTGCGCGAGCAACGACTGGAGAGGAGCGCAGGCGGACAGGTCAATTTGGCGCCCGCCCCCCCCCTTTGCAGACACGCTTGCGGCACGCGTACACCCTGGCAGCGCTGTGTTCCTCCGCTCGCAGCGTCTCCTGCGCGAGCAACGAATGGAGAGGAGCGCAGGCGGACATGTCAATTTGGCGCACGCACCCCCTTTGCAGACACGCTTGCGGCACGCGTACACCCTGGCGGCGCTGTGTTCCTCCGCTCGCAGCGTCTCCTGCGCGAGCAACGACTGGAGAGGAGCGCAGGCGGACAGGTCAATTTGGCGCCCGCCCCCTTTGCAGACACGCTTGCGGCACGCGTACACCCTGGCGACGCTGTGTTCCTCCGCTCGCAGCGTCTCCTGCGCGAGCAACGACTGGAGAGGAGCGCAGGCGGACAGGTCAATTTGGCGCCCGCCCCTTTGCAGACACGCTTGCGGCACGCGTACACCCTGGCAGCGCTGTGTTCCTCCGCTCGCAGCGTCTCCTGCGCGAGCAACGAGTGGAGAGGAGCGCAGGCGGACAGGTCAATTTGGCGCCCGCCCTCCCCTTTGCAGACACGCTTGCGGCACGCGTACACCCTGGCGGCGCTGTGTTCCTCCGCTCTCAGCGTCTCCTGCGCGAGCAACGACTGGAGAGGAGCGCAGGCGGACAGGTCAATTTGGCCCGCCCGCCCCCCTTTGCAGACACGCTTGCGGCACGCGTACACCCTGGCGGCGCTGTGTTCCTCCGCTCGCAGCGTCTCCTGCGCGAGCAACGACTGGAGAGGAGCGCAGGCGGACAGGTCAATTTGGCACACGCCCCTCCCCCTTTGCAGACACGCTTGCGGCACGCGTACACCCTGGCGGCGCTGTGTTCCTCCGCTCGCAGCGTCTCCTGCGCGAGCAACGACTGGAGAGGAGCGCAGGCGGACAGGTCAATTTGGCGCCCGCCCCCTCCCCTTTGCAGACACGCTTGCGGCACGCGTACACCCTGGCGGCGCTGTGTTCCTCCGCTCGCAGCGTCTCCTGCGCGAGCAACGACTGGAGAGGAGCGCAGGCGGACAGGTCAATTTGGCGCCCGCCCCCTCCCCCTTTGCAGACACGCTTGCGGCACGCGTACACCCTGGCGGCGCTGTGTTCCTCCGCTCGAAGCGTCTCCTGCGCGAGCAACGACTGGAGAGGAGCGCAGGCGGACAGGTCAATTTGGCGCCCGCCCCCTCCCCCTTTGCAGACACGCTTGCGGCACGCGTGCCCCCGGCAGCGGAGGGGAGGGGGAAGGAAGAGGGTAACGAGGCTTAAGGAGGCGGGACGGGGTGAGAGAGTGGGGGAGGGGAGAGGCCGCGTTGGAGGGCGAGGAGGAGGAGGCGGGCCAGCTTGAAAAGCATTACCGCAAAAGGAAGGAAACGTTGGAAAACAAGGAAGGATAAAATTAGGAGGATCATGGAATTGCTCTCGTTTTACAACACTCGAAGACAGTCGTTTATTGGCGAGTTCGAGATGTGATACTGTGCGTTGGCGCACGGAGGAGTAAATTTCGAGTTCCGACGGTCGCTATTTTCCACATGAGCTCAGAAGCGCAGGCCAACTGCTGCCCAGATGATCATCCTAAAGACAAACTGCTGTTTTTAGTCGCTCACGTGCTTTTCGACGATAGATTCCAGGAGAATTAGGTACAGTACCTTACAAGAGAAAAGCATCGTGCGGCATCTCTGAGACGCTTCAAGATAGAATCTTGAATGAGCTATTAATACTCACACAACAACAAAAACATCTAAAATCATGACATTTGTCTTGGATTGTCATTTCAACGCACAGAGATTTATTTATTAACACGCACGAGCGATTTGTTCAATAACGGATACTAATTTCCAGTTTGTTATTTACGCTTAAGTTGCTCTGCCGCGCCAAACAGCTCGATCACATGCATTTAGCGCTACCCGTATAAATCGTTGAAAGAAAAAAATGGAGCAGGTTTTGAGAAAAAGTCGTTCAAGCATTTCTGAAAAAGCGAAACTTTATGCTCATTTTCTCAGTAAGTTTAGGTTTTGAGAAACTTTATAAAACATCGTTTAAAGCATTAGTACTCACAAATTGTTGGTAATGTAAAAATTAATGATGAAAGAGATATTTATAAAAACACATTTGCGTAATTTTTGAAAAAATAAAACATATACAGCAAACTGTATTTATTTCACGTTATTTAGAGTAGCATGTAGCAGATGTTCCACGTTTCTGATCACAAATATACGCTTCTGACACGCGTCCTCGCTAAAACTCTCCTGGGTATCTCACGACTGTCCGCATCGATAGCAATATTCCACAGGAAAGTTGTAAAACTTCCACCAATTTCCTGTCACATTCTCAGGCATTTATTCCATGGAGAACGATTATCTTGTTGTAGGAGCGCTTCTCAAAATTCATCTCACCGCGGCAGCAGTAAGACAATTGAATTCACATTCTTCTGTGCAATTAGAGACACGATATCTTTCTTTTGAAACTCGGAACATTTCTTGTTCACAAAGTGCAATAGGTAAACATGCAAATGTAGGATATCGTAGACTTGCCCGCATTAGCGATTGGAACTATTATCAGGAGGTCAATTTAAATTCAGTTGTCAATGACAGACTTTTTCACTTTTCCAGAGCAAGCATTGATACTTAAGAAATTTAAAGTAATGAATTTTCTCGCACTATCGATAGAAGTCACGTCATTGCTACGGCCGTGTACTGCCCATTAAAACCTTATTCGCAATACTGTAGTATTTTATCGACTTAACGGCACCAGAGGAAAGAAAATCCTGTTTAACGGCCAGCGTTCATTATTGATTTTACAATCGGCCTTTTACAACGGTCGAAACAAATTAGTTATATTTTAAGTTGGTATACAAGCATATCTACTTCTAGAAAAGGTGTTTCATATTTATGTTATTTTTTCTTACGAGAAGGTTGTTTTACGCAAAGAATTGAAAGACAAACGGCCGACATCGTAAATACCGGTTTGGGCTGGTTGTTTCTTTTGTAGCGACCAAGTGACGTGCGCAACCACCTTTTATATGCGTGCTCTACGAGAGACCAGACGCGCCGGCGCCTGCAGCTGAGCGGCGCAGGCAGATGTCGCTGGCCGCGGCCCCACCGCTAATGCCTCCGCAAGTCGCCAGGGAGCAGCACGAGGCTGACGAGGCGGCGGCGCCATCCGTTACGCCAGCGCGGCGCCGCAGCAGTCGCTTAATGAAATCGCTAAATCACAGCCCCGCCCCCCTCGCCCCCCCCCGCCCCGCCCACGCCCACGCCCACGCCCGCACGCGTCACACCGCGCACTCGCCTCCAGACGGCGACACTCAAATGACAGGCAAACAACGCACTTACCTCGAATTGCTGGCACTCAATTCAGTTTAATAGGCATTAAAAAAGGGTAGAATATTTACCTGAAAGAAACTGACGAAAAATTTAACACACATTTTACTCATTTATGACTTCAAATTTCATAAAAATCGTAACAGGAAAAGGCTCTCAGTAATTCCAAATAATAGAATAACCGCTTGAGCCCCTCGCCATCTCTTCTCAGTGCCGAGCCCTGTTCCCTTCCCCACTCGATGGACTCCTTCTTTGCTGTGTCACGTCCCAGAACCGATATGTCCCTCTCCGCTCCACCTTCATCTTCATCTTCTCCTCCCCATCTCCTCTTTTGGTTTCCCATTCCTCTTCCCAACATGACACGAGCCCCTCGCCATCTCTCTTCTCAGTGCCGAGCCCTGTTCCCTTCCCCACGTGATGGACTTCCCTTCTTTGCTGTGTCACGTCCCAGAACCTCCCCTGCTCCCCATTCTCTCCTTTCCCTGCCCACGCCTCTCGCGGCCTCTCACCCCCTTCTCCACAGTGTGTGGCCGCAGAGGAATGGCAATGGTCTTGCCACGCCGCAAGCACAGCAGAAACGCTCGCGGCGAGGAGAGCGCTGCTTGTTCAAGTGCAAGTGGAGGTCGCAGCGCGGAGGTTCCTTAATGGGAGCGCTACTTGAGAATGGAAGGCGCAGAATGATTCCAACAGATGCGCCTGCGTGAATTTTTAAATGGACTGACGTGAAGTGAGTTATTTTAAGCTCAACGTAAAAGAATTTTACGACGTTTGGGGCATAAATCATGGGAGCTATTTTTTTCAAAAGAAATGTATCGGATCACACAATTTTATTGACGTGCGAGATGAATGTAACAATTCCAGCTCGAAGACGGCCATTCTCTTTGCGAGAAATGCCCCAGAATGTCCCAGGGAATTGGTGTAAGTGCTCTTCCACACCAGACGGTCGAAGACGGGCAGCAGAGGTTCTGCGAGGTCGCGTAGCAACCAACGGTTAGCAACGCACGCGCCGACCTGTGAGCGTGCGGCCCGATGTGGCATTTATTCTTACAACGGGTATGCAATGTTTTAGTACATTCTATAATGCTTTCTAACATCAAAGCAGTACTGTCATTTCAATTACCTCAATAAATTTGATAAAGCCGATTTTAGAATGTCGTTATAGATCCATGCCCCCAGTTCATACCTTACTCTCATTTGTATGGTTTACATTTTCCACTACTACTCTCACAAAAAATAGTTGCTACGACTATTGTCCCTATCGTCGTATTTTATTTTTATCGTAGTTTAAAAGCCAATAAAATAATTTGTCTCTCAAGATAAGGGAAAGTAGTTGCACTTTTAGTTTCTTTCAACTGTCGTTCCACTTCTTGCAGATTTGCCAAATGTGATTGTTTATGAAATGTTTTCTCTTGAAGCACGGTGTGCGGTGCAGTCATCTTCTATTCCCAGTGATATACCACATCGCTACTTTCCAGTGGCGTAATTTCACAGAAATAAAACTTTCCTAAGTGCTTTTTCATTTAATATAATTCAATTACGTTATTTTTAACGTTGAAATAAACCACTGACTGGGCTAGAGATAGAAGTAGAAAAAATTTCTTTATTATTACCTCTCATATGTCTAATAAGACTAGATATAGGTGAGCATTTCAAGAGAAAAATAACATTACATCACAGTGTTCTCAATTAGATGAACAAATGATTATTACTATTTCGCTGATAAACGTACTTCAACACAGCTGCGAAAATCGAAAATTAAAAAACTCCTTGAAGAATATTTGTTCTGAGCAAAACAGCAAGGAATTAGTTATTGACAATATTACAGAAGCATGTAGGGTGCTTTTTCTTTACTCGAAATTTAAAGGGGTTAGGATCTAGCACAGGCTGCGAACAATGTAGATATTCACTAATGAAATGTGCGTTAATGAAATTTGAATGAAATAGGGAAGACGAAAGGGGGTAGTAAGGGAACTTTGGGAAAGAGTTTAATATGCCAAGTAATGAGGTCAATTAAAAGTTTCCGGTGGATTTGTTTCTTCAAACTTCACCAATAGGCTCTCGTAATTATAAGTAATAATGGAGTTCAATATTGTTCTATAGCATAAGATTGTATTTCAAAGTTATATAATGAAACGACAGTGCATCAATGATTGTAATTCACCGAGCACGGAAAAGTTTCAACCTATAATCAAAAGAAGTACCTCAAAAGAGCCTACATCGAACTTGCAACACGTGAACAAACATAGCAATATATCTGAATTTTCAACTCAAACACCTTTCACAAATAGGTTGGCACGGAAAATAGGTTCACAATATATCTGTTAGCATGATGTTCTAGAACCTGTCTTCTTTAATAGGTTTGATATGTTTGGGATTTTCTCAGAAATCAGATTTCTTTCTTTCTTTCTTTCTTTGTAATATATAAATATAAAATATAAATTCATTTTAAAAGTATATGAATGATTTATTTAAAAATATAATAAAAATTAATAACTTTAACATTGTTTACACAAACAACGTTAATGGTATGAATCTTTTCATTGAACCGTTTACGAAAGCATCAGGTGGATCCATAAAGCAATGCAAAGCATTGGACAATTGCACTTCAGACACCCCACCATCGTATTTTTGAAATAAGAACCTTTATAGTTTATTATATTAATTTATTATATTAATAATGGGAAAATTCTTTTGGTATTTGATGAGATTACCTTACGTTCATTGTTTGAATACATTGGGTACAAACGAACTACAGAAGATCGTTGGATTTGGGAGAGCATGACCGAAATTCCATTCTCTGGATCACTGGCGAGCTGACAAAAGCCCATTACATGACTTCCCGCCGCATGTGATCTAACTTATTTCTACTACAATTACTGTTTGTTCTAGTGTTCATAGCCTCTAAAGGTCAAACGCGGGCCAAGCAGCAGTCTGTGGAAGCGGCAACAGAAGAAGGCGGCGGAGCGACAAAAGAGCGCAGGCAGGCGCGCATCGCGTGGCCCAGACTGTCTTTTGTTGGCGGCTTCCGCGCATTCATCACCGCGCATTAAATCAAAGCCCCCTGACGACCCCGCCGCCAAATTAAGAGCAATTAAAGGAAGAGCAATTGTTTGGTTCCTTCCTCTGCTCTCACGCTCGCCCCCACACGCCTCTTCAGTGGAGGCATCCGCATTTTGCCCAGGCAAAGAGCCTCAGAAACAATGCAGACAACCGCTCATCGCATATGAGGCGTGAGGTGGTGGGCACCTAGCGGTTGTGCCAGAAAGGAAAGGAAAAGTGCAGGTCGCTCAACTGAGAGTTTGAAATCAGAAAGAGGACATGGAACATGAACTAGGCATGACGTTTGCAAGACTTTAACATCGCTCACCCACAACAAAGTAACCAATAACTCATGCTATGCTGTTGAAGCCCTCCACGAAATCTCCATCCCGCAGAGCCTCTCCGGACTATTGTATTGACAATGCTTTTAGAGCGACTTGCTCGCGATGAAGCGGAGCTTCAGGCGGCGCTGCCCCCACGGCCTTCTGCGGCGGAGGCCTCGCAGCTGCACTCGCCGACGCACCAGCTCATCAGGACACTTGTCTTTACCACAGACGGATACGGGTGTTCATTTATTAATGTTGATTATTTTGTGTTGCCGGCCGCGTCAACTGGCACGGTCATTACTCCCGTAAGGGTTATCCCGAGAGGCGGAGGTGTTCCTCAAGGTCGTAGGGTTGCGGGGTTTCCCTCTCCAGGTGTCTCCCACCTGCGAGGCAGCGCACCAACCGGGACAAGTCCTAAGCTCCCGACATGTGCGATAAGATGGTAGATGTAAGTGTATGTGTGTGTGGTTAACGATAGAGGATTGGACAAGGAAGAGGAAGGGTACATCGCGCACTGTTGATGGCCGTTTGGAAGAAAATTGCTCGAGCATTCGCCTGGCGTGATCGGATTAACTTCTAAAAACTAGCGATGACAACGGGCGGTTGCTAGAATTCTCCTACAGAGGCTGATTAAATACTTTGTTGCAATGCAATGTCAAAAATCCGTCGGGACTCGAAATCTACTTTTATGACCTGCTGACCAAATCACGAAGTAGGAATTTCAGGCTCCCCAGGAGGAGGCTTTTTGAGGGTATACGTATCATTGCGCTTTTCCGCTACTAAATGAGTACTACCTTATGTGACCCGAGGAGGAAAACAGTAATTCATTCATTCGTTTCGCATTCTAATTATGCAAGCATGTCCAAGGAGAGGGCGATGACTGGAAAGTGTACCCTCTCCCCCGTCCTGTTGGAGTGGAGTAGTTCTCCTATTCGCCCCGAGCGCCGCGCCGCGCTGCCGGCGGCGACTGTCAAGACTTTTGCGCCGAGCGGAGCTCTGCGCTTCCTCAGCGCTTCCCCACGCAACTCCACGGGAAACGTCCTCTTTTGGCCCCCGCGGCGCGCCGCGCCGCGCTGCCGGCGGCGACTGTCAAGACTTTTCGCGCGCATCCGTCCTCACCCCCGTCCTCGCCCACACACCTCTCTTTCCCCACACGACTCCACGGGAAACGTCTCTCTTTTTGGCCCCCGCGGCGCTGACACATCCGCTCCCTCGCCCCCTCCCTCCCCCACACGACTTCATCCGCCTCTTTCTGGCGCCCCGCCGCGGCGACACATCCGCCCTCGCCCCGTCCTCGCCCTCGCCCACACACCTCTCTTTCCCCACACGACTTCATCCGCCTCTTTCTCCTTTCCCCACACGACTTCATCCGCCTCTTTCTGGCGCCCCGCCGCGGCAACACATCCGACCCCAGTTCCGTCCTCGCCCTCACCTCCCTCCCGTCCCCGCCACACACCTCTCTTTCCGTCGTGCAATCTCCGCCCCCGGCGCACACGGGGAGACGCTCAGCCGCTAGAGGGGGCGGGGCACATACAGAGAGAGAGAGAGAGTCTGAGGGGGGCAGAGACAGAAACAGAAAGACGAGAGAAAGACAGGAAGATTGGCAGATTCCAACAAAACGTATGCTGACAGGATAGAGAGAAAAAGAGAGAGAAGAAAGAAGAAAAGAGAAGAAAGAGAAAGAAAAGAAGAGAGAAGAGAAAGAAAGAGAAAAGAAAGAGAGAAAGAGAGAGAAAGAAGAAAGAAAGAAAGAGAGAAAGAAAGAGAGAAAGAAAGAGAGAGAAAGAGAAAGAGAGAGATGAGACCGACAGACATAAGAATAGAAACAAACTAAAAAGGGAAATGGTATTGGGAAAAAGGGCGTGAGGAAAATAAGCGATGGATCGTAAGAGATGAGAGTTTTAGTGATGAGCGAGGGGAGAGAGAAGAGAACCATTAATAATTAAATGAACGAGCTGGAAGTAGAGGGATTTGAAAATTGAGTTACCCAGAGATGTACAGCGATAAAGAGATATAAAAGTGTGAAGACAAACAAATATAGAGAGCGATGCGAAACTCAGACGCGAGAAAAGTTGAATCGCAAGTACATGGAAGTGGAAGAAGCCAGAGAAGCTCCTTTAGAGGGTAGAGATGGAAGAGGGTAGTCAAGAACGGGCAGTGGGGCAGACGAAATGGAGCCAACGATGATAAATTGCTAAGGAAACAACAAAGTTGGTAAGAATGTGGTGAAAGGAAGAAATAAAACTATAAAAGAAAAACTAAAGAAATAATTGAAAAGAAAGGAAAGTAAAAGGTGTCTAGGATAACGAAAGATACAAATGTTGATGTTCAGGGAAATTGACGGAAATGGAATTGTGAAAAAGGAAGGCAAATGCAGCGAACAGGAAGAAGGCAGGAAGCGGAGCGGAGTGGAAGTGGGGCGCCAGGGTGCGAGAACGAGCCAGCGGGCTGCTACCGGGGCGGCGCCGGGAAGAGAAGCCGGGAATGGAGTGGAGGGGAGGGGAGGCGTTTTTGTTGAGCCACTTCCCCTCCAGGCCTCCGCCCCCCACCCTCCGCTGTCAACGCAACAATTTCGGACCCTCCTCGCCCCCCTCGCCCGAAAAACTCTGCTCCGGGTGAAATTCACGCCTCCGCCGCCACAATGCACATGCGGGAATCGATCTCCTCACTTCCATAGACACAACTGCAACTCTCAACACGCCTAAGTGCCTATTCCATTTATTGTGAAGTATAAGTATTTATACTTTACAATAAATACAATATTTAATATACGTTATGTAATAATATATAATTTAAAATACAATAAATACAATATACTTTACAATAAACCGATGATGGTTTGTATTCATTTTGTGTCTTTTCTAAATTCTGTCTATTCACGCGTGAACTTTTTCAGGAATGTTCTTTTTTAGTTTAAATACAAGAAAAATAGAAATCATTAAAAATATACTTTCAAAATATTTTATTACAAGTTTTTAAAGAAATTAACGAATTTCTGACGATTAGAGAATAAGTGTTTAAGAAGAATGAGAGGATTCCTTGTTCGACGTAGTACATTCTACTCCCAAAATTTTGAATTCCTCTGGCACAAACAAAACTTAAAAATATGAAACTAATATTCACCATATTATGACATCGACAAACACCATCTCGACGCTATCTCCATAACTAAGTCAAATTCAGCCGCTCGCCGCTTGAAGGAGAGTTCCAGCGCCCGGCTCCTCTGACCTTTCGATGTCAAGCCAATACAGAGCAGCTCCCTGACAAGCAGACCACGGCGCTTCCCGTCCATTTCTTTCTCTCTCTTGTTCACTGTTCTCCCCCCCCCACGCGCGGGCGCACGCACACACACACGCATCCACACACGCGCACGCACGCACGCACACACAAACATACATACACACACGCGCGCGCGAGCGCAACACTAGCGGGAGCAACTTTCTTTAACTCAAACTTTCTTTAACTCAAACTTTTTTCTTACATATGACGCATTTAAATGAGAAATAAAATACACAAGGAGAACGAAATTACAACTTTACTGATACAATTAGTCATTACTATTATATGTTGAACCATTTACAGAGTTGTGAGATGGTTTGGAGAGCCTTTTCCTCATATAGTTTCTCAAAAATTCAGCTTAAAAAGGGAAAATAAGAAAATTATAATATTTACCACAAGACGCCACATCGGCGCCTCATCTCACATTGCACTGGAGAAGAACCCATCTGCTATATAACATGCACTACGCTTACAGGACTATTATATGACCGGAGCAATTGACGTGCACAGAAACAACATAATTGTGCAAATGTACAAAAGAATCAGTTTTTTTAAAGCTGTATTTTTATCCTAATGTGACCAAGATCAGAAGAAAATTATCAAAGTGAAAATGACGCGTACTACATTATGTGTCTTCGAGAGAATACTCGTCACCATATTCGTTAGTAGCACGCCGAGTGCAAAAGTCCTATTGAAGTAGAGGCGCGGAGCGAATTCTCGTGTCTGCAAGAGAACTCAAATCGCAATAAAAATAGTTCTCCCAGCAGCCACTCGCCGCGATGGCGCTCTAGTACAACTATGCGTACTACGAAAACGGCAGCAGCAGATTAGGGCTTTCACAGAGCGGAGACAAAGGAAAAGTCAATATTGAGATTTCCGAAACAATTCGCCTCAAATATTCCGAGAGGAGCACAATGAACACGACAGGAAATTAAGAACACGAAACACACAACGCCGGTTTCACGCTCAAGTCCCCTCCTTCCAATTAATTCGAACTCTGAGCGCTCAAAGCAGGAATACATTTGACAATGAGTACTCACTGTGTTCATAAGCTACCGAGAAAATGAAAAAGCACCAGATTTGTAATGTTCCATATGTATAATTAAAAATGTCATCCAAGAATAAACACGAGAGATAACACAATATTCCAAACACTAACTTACGGAATCAAGAACATTGAACTCACTTAGTGTTAAATTATTAATAAACAATTACTCTTTCACGTTTGTCACTGGCAATGTTAAATGCTAATGATTTAATATTAAAAACAATTTTTTGTAGATATATTGAAATTATTATTTCTTATGCATTTATGTTTTTATATGTATTATGATTTCTTTGGCTTTTTACAGTAACATCAGAAATTTCTTTTTGTACAACGTCCATCTCCAATCATCTCAAATTGCTGACACAAGTTCCGATATCGGTGATTTCCTGCACATAAAATATTTCTCGATTCTGGATTAGAATAACCACTTTCTTTGTGTTTTGACCTCTATCAGATATGGGAGTTTCCCGAAAAATAATTTCACTCATTAGAACACACTCCCAACAGTGGAACAATCAAATTTAAAGGTTTGTTTTCTCATTTCAAATATTCTTTCACCAATTGTGCGTCAATATATTTGGTGTCGGAGCAAGCTTCTTTCACCTCATTACAGCTCGTTTCATAACTATTCCATATCCTAGCAAGCACCTCTAGCTTTGAACAATTGTTATGCCAATAGTATTACAATGTTTAATCATTCTGTTCAGATACAAGGGCAGTTGCAGCCGTCGCTGGCGAAAAGGTTCCACGAACAGCCCACGCCACAGCGCACGGCCACCCAGTCCGGTGTTCTCGGAGCCACTGCGTAGGTCGAGCAGTCAATACATTCGCTTCGCGAACCTCCCAACATTACCAACCTTTAATTTGCCACATTTTCATGCCTCTCTCGTTTATTCATCATTCACCGTGACTCGATGCTTTGAATCGTAAGAAACCGAAGTCGATCGTTGGCTGCGAGCAACGGCTCCCGCGAGTGCAGCTCCTCCTCCGGCCACGAAGCGAACTAAACTCCAGTCGGGCATTGATATCCTCAGTCCTCACGAGGCTACGCTATGTTTCGCCCCGCCCGCACCCAATGCGCTTGGACTCTTCCATGATAGTGAAGTGAGCAGCAGTCACAGCAAAGCCCGACAGTCCACTGCTCAAGGGCTGCTACCTCCTCCAGACGGATTCCTATATGAAACATGTGAGCAAGTTCTTTTATTCCTGTTTGTCAGATGTCGATTTAGACGAGTCCGCTAAAGCATTGTATGCTCCTGACCAGGGTGTTTTCATGACTTGCGTCTTCATCTAAAACCGTCCTTAGCAGCTGGTTAAGTCGGAGGGTGAGGCTGGTGTAGGGCAAACGGTTGGCCCTTACCGGTTGATTCATTAGTGATTCCGTCTCCGGCTAGGGTCATTAGTCCCGTACGTGTAGTGCATGCTTTCTTCCTCTGTAGGTGGCGGCGATCCTCTCCCGCTGGATGGAGACATCCAACAGCGAGGCTACCGTCGTCTAGTGGGTTTCCTCACCCAGCTACCAGGTATCTCCCACCAGTGCAGCACCGCCCCAGCCAGAAGAAGCTCTAAGCCGTCGAGCAGTCTTGTGCCATGTGTGGTAGTGTAGTGTATTTAAGGGTGAAAGTGTGTACTTGAGCGGTAAGGGTAGGACAAGGAAGAGGAAGGAAAGATTCCGCGCGGCCCCTGGCCCGCCCGGTAATCGGCATTAATTGCCAAAATATCCAGGTTCTCGGCCTAAACTTTGTGTTTTAGTACTGACAATATTAATCTAGTAACTACGTAGATATTTACAGTGATATTTACACAATAAAAAGTGATTCCGTCTATTGGAGACAATATATTAAAAGTAGTGCTGCTACAACAGCACATACTTTCTTGCGCTACTTCTCAGAGCTCCGCTACATTATTTTACTGCGTACACTTCACTATGCAAAAATGTTTTCAGCCACAAAAACGTATGTTCCGCAGTGACATTAGAAATCAGATTCTCCGAGGTAACTCGCCGTCAGCCACCCCACTTCGCCACAGAAGAACGGTTAAGTTTGAACTCGGGTTGAGGCTTAAAAATTTATGTACTGAACACTGAAAAAAACACTTTTTGTTTTCCATCTCGAATTTTCCCAACTCAGAGGTTAAAAAGCTTAACATTTTGCGGTCATTCTCCGTACAATGTATTGTTTGTAGGATGTCTCATGCACTTTCGTGAACCGCCAATTCGTCCACATACGAGCAGTTCTTTTGTACCAATTTAATCTGCCGTGATCACCCCATCATTTTCAAGTGTGCTTAGTTAGTTTTGGAAATACAAGTATTAATTTGTTCAGACAAACCCTACTCTTGAATTCTGAAAGTTGAATATCGCTGAAAGTTATTCTGTCAGTTCTGGAAACTTTTACGCTTCTGTTTGCCACTATCGGCATTTTACCGTCCCCTATCCGCTCCCTGGGTTCGTCCAAATGAAGTGTGCAATTGCCTCTGATCATTCCGCCCACGCTCAATGGCACCTCTGGCGCGCCCTCGCTCGCTCAGCGCCACTCTGCGCCTGGGCCTCCCCCTCGGAGGCACGCACGGGGTAAAAGCCACCCCATGTCCCTCGGTCGGTGGCGCTGCCTGGTGGCGCGCGCTCACATCCGGCGCCGCCTGAACTCTGCGCGCAGCTTCCGCCCTGGAGGCGAAGTATTGGGCGCCGCCACGAAAGGGAAGGCAAAGGGGCGGGGCTGGGAGGGGCGGAGCGGGGAGGAAGCGACAGGGTCTAGGCCAAAGGACAAGCTGCGCGAAGGGCGGAGGGCGAAGAGCGAGGCCCTGCGGCGGCGGTCGGAAGCGGCTGCGAGGGTGCCAACTCCTCGGCCGCCGCCCAATCACACCTCCCCTCCCCTCCCCCAACACAGCAGCCTCGCGCCTACAATGGGACGCAAGAAAGCGAGTGCTCTGCACTGCAAGAAATTGTTTCCTCTGACAGAATCAACGGTGGAACATATACAATACAGATCAATGGATTTACCACTTTTTATAGACGAAAATTGCTCAGATAACTAACAGGCACTTGGAAGCGCTCTAACGTGGTACTTTTCCATTCCAGTCGGCGATGCAAGGTGCAAACGGATGTCAGTGCCCCAACAATGCCCCGAAGCACAACGCCAATGAACGTGCACGAAGGGCAGCAAAATTAATTCCATTGTTACGAACATATGTCCCTCATTGTTAAACTGTTCGTTTCTTACTGGAAAGGAAATGCTCTGGCAGTATACTAGTTATTAGCCCAGCCATCACCGTTCACTGGCTCAGCAAGAAAGCTGTTTGTTGCTGTCAGATTTCCATACACATTTTTTGCCCGACAGCATGGGTTCTTCTTCTATATGTGTATTTGACATAACTGTTTGAAGATCTTTTAACTACAAAGACACCTTGATATTATTAATCCACTCAGCGTTATCTACATTTCAAATTCACATTTTAAATTGTACGTTTCCTTGTAGAATAGAAACGGTTAGGGAATATTCTAGTTATCTGCGCAGCTAGTACATTTCACTGATTCCGCAGAAATGCTGTTCATTGCTGACACGTTTGCCTATACATAATAAACGAGCGATTAATAAGAAAGACTTCCTCACGTGTCAACTTTTAAACCTTTTGTTCGAAATCGACCCGCCGTGCGTAGAGAGCGCCCTCAGGCATTTGCAATGCACCTATGAGCGATAAATGTGATGCCCCATTTTCGGCCCACATCACATGGGGGATGAATGCAACAGGATCCAAGACATTGTTCCCAAGACGCTGTTTACAGCACGCACTGCAGGGCTTGAGCCACTCATAAGGAAAAATTCTTCGTGACTTTTACCACCCCAGAGATCAATGATGGTTCTGTATGATGATTTTGTGATGAGTGCCGTCAGTGCTGTGATACCGCGCGCCGACGTGCTGGCGGGCGCAGCCAGCGAGACGGGCCTGGAGGCGAGGCTATCCCTCTTGACGGGGGTGCGGGCTCGAGAAGAGCGGAGGGGAGAGAGCGGAGAGAGCTGCTGTGAGCAGGGCTAGGTGGAGGAGGCGGCGCGGGGATCATCGCGACCCCTGCGTGCAGGGCCCAGGTGACGAGCAAGACGGCGCCACGCCGTGCTTTATGCCCAGCCTCGGACACAGGCAGAGATTGCAGGACGAAAATTATCATTTGATACTGAATAAAACATTGTTAGGTTTAATGTTGTACTTCCATTGCGTACAATGGTAATGGGGAAAATCCCCGTTCTAGGATAATTTTTCAACTGCGAAATTAAATTTTAATATAAATCTATAAGAAGGGAACGGAAAGTTCTACAATAAGTGGTTATAATGTTTTTAAGATAAGACAATGCACTGAGATGAGGTACTCTTAAAAACAACTCTCCTGGGAGCGTTTGGAAAATGTCTTCGAGCATAGTTTTCTGCAGTGAGTAGTGGCCGCAACACCTAAAGGACATTCGACATGAAGAGCTGCGATCTGCGTAACACACAAATGCATAATGAATTCATTTACAAGGTATCTACGCCTCAAATGCACATTTTAGCAACATGTTAGATGGAATCCCCAGTGAACGGAAGACAGCCCAATCGACATCTAACGTCACGAAACGAAACGCGAGATCGGAACTTAACTGAATTGTTGCAGCCTTTTATGATATTTCGGCTTTCGAAATTTCCTCTCCCAACTGCACCTGCGGGGAGTGAACTGCCTCTGCACGCGCCGTCTTTCGCTCCGATTGGATTGGATTGGATTGGAGCGGAGCGGCGCGCGAGCCCATCGGGAGTCGGGAGCGTCGCCTGCGTCGGAAGTAGATCCTCCGCGCGCTGCTTCCGGTGCGGTACTTCCGGTTCGAATCCCTCGCGCGCGGATACATTTCCGTTCTCCCTCCCTCTCCCCCTCGCCATAAAGCGCCTTCTTTCTTCCTCTCGCGAACGCTCATTGACGGAAGGAAGCAAAACCAGGATTAGGATTCTAAACTCTGGCTATCCGCGCCTTGTCCTCGCTTCTCTAGTTTTCTTCAACCTTTTTCCTTCACGACGTATTTTCTTCCATTTTTTGTCGTCAAATTCTCTACTGTATCGTTATCTTTCTCAGCATCGACTCTCATTTGTTCCTCCTTCTATCCCTCCCTCCTTTTCCTCTACTTTCTTTTCTTCCTTTCTATCCCTTCTTGTTTTCCTTCTTCCTCTTCTTACCTCTTCACTTCCTTTTCTCGTTTCTTCTCCTTTCTGCCCTTTTTTTTTCCTTCCTGTTCCTGATCTTTCCTTTTTCTGCTTCCGGTGCTTCATCTCCCTCTTCGCTCACTTTTCAATTCATTTTCGTCAATTTTGCAACATGTGTTTTGGTAGCCCGTCAGTATTGCCTTTGACTTAACTTGCTGTCATGAAGATACCATATGACACACTAATATCACTTTCACATTTATTTATTAGATCTTTCTCAAACATTAGCCTTATTTGCCATCTGCTATAGGAATTAAAACGAACGAATAATAGTAGATTTTATTAGTAAATGTGAATGCGACAAGAACAAGAAATAATAGTAACTGGTTTTAAAAACTCATTGCAACGTGGATAAAATAGCACTTTACTTCATCACTCAAACGCGAGTTACTAATATGTTCGCTTGAAATATTTATATGCAGTTCTTTACTACATTTAAAACTGTGTCAAAGGCATTAAATTCTTACATCACACCATCTATGAATGATGTGAAAATCGAGTAAGAAATTACTTATAGCTGTTTTTATGAAATCTGTGCACTAAGGTACTTTCCGCTGTTGTGATGAATAATATTTTTGGGTGAAGTCCCATCTTTGCAGTTGAAGGGTAAGTAAAAACTAAGGCATTGTAGAGAAGGTGGACTTGAGAGCTACGTGCAGTACAGTTTCTTTAACGGCCTCAGGAAGAACTGTCGCCCTCCCCAAAGCTCCCGATTGCCACTCCCCGACGCCACCACCTCCTCTCCCCCCAAACGCCTGACCCCGCCCTTCCCCAACCCCCCCCCCTGCACCCAACTTCAGCCCCTGCCCCAGCTCGCCTCCGCTCCCACCCCGCCACCGTTTCCAACACTGCCTCACTTCCATTACGAGCAGTATAACTCTTCCCCGCCCCTTCGCTGGGCTTCTTTCCGGCCGCCCGCGCGTGATGTGTCTCGGCTGCGCACATAAATGTGACTCCAAGAAGAATCGAATTATTTGGGGTTTTGGGCCTGCGGAAGAGGAAGGCATCGTCAGGAATATCTAACCGACGCCGCCCATCAATAGTCAGGAGGCGAAATGGAATATTTGAGATTCATCCCGGGGGCTCGCTACATGAATTTCCAAAGCTCGGAAACGCCAAAAAAGCGACGATGGAGCGTGAAATGTGGATGGCAAGTCGGCAGTCGATTACGAACAAAAGAGGAATGTTCTGATAAACGTTGCTGGAATACGAAACAAGCTGGAAATGTTTTACTTTCATGCACTTACTTCGTAAGAAGAGAAGTAATTTTTGAAAAAACAAAGAATAGAACAATATGGCGTTTATGTAATCGTATAGGGTTCGTTTGGCACTAACCGTACCAAAAATTTAAACCGTTTTAAAAAACATCTTGTTTTTGTAATTTTTTAAAATTGCAACCACTTTACACATTATTGCACGAAAATTACTAAACTTTACAAAACAATCTATGACCTTAATGAATGAGCTATTTAATGGACAACATATTTCATTTGAAGGAAAAGGCTCTATCTTCAATCTTCAAGTTTTAAAAGTTTCAAAAAAATCATAATTTTAGAATTTAAGAAAATGTAGAGTTAATCCTGAAAATCGGGCCTATGCCGCTTATATAAGTATCTAACTCTATTGTTCTAATAACTTGAAGAAAAAATTTGGAGCCATTTTTGAGAAAATTTTGAAAATGTTCCTAGGGTTTCATATGAAGTTCTCCCAAACAATTAATGAAGTTTTTTCAAAATCGCAGAGGTTCTGCTCAGGCAGAAACGACAGAGGTTTCTTCAAATTGGAAAAATCCTATGCATGGTTTAGGCGCTAGGTTTCTTCACATACGCCAGACGGACGGACAGACGGACGGACAGACGGACGGACAGACGGACGAGACGACGGAGACAGACGACAGACGAGACAGACGGACGGACGAGCAGACGGACGAACGACGACGAACAGACAGACGAGACGAACGAACGAGACGAGACAGACGAACAGACGACGCAGACGGACGGACGAGACAGACGACGCAGACGACAGACGAGACAGACGGACGCAGACGACGGACGACGACAGACAGACGACAGACGAGACGGACAGACGACGAACAGACGAGACGACGACGGACAGACGAGACGAACGAGACGAACGGACAGACGAGACGGAGCAGAGACGGACAGACGAACGGACAGACGAGACAGACGAGCAGACGACGACGACAGACGAGACGACGAACGAGACGAGACAGACGAGACGAGCGGACAGAACGACAGACGACGGACAGACGAACGGAGCAGACGGACAGAACGGAGCAGACGGGCAGACGAGGACAGACGACGACAGACGAGCAGACAGACGACGGACGAGACAGACAGGGCAGACGACGACGAGACAGACGGACGCAGACGACAGACGAGCAGACGGAGCAGACGACGGACGACGAGAACGACGACAGACGGACAGAGGCAGACGACGGACAGACGAGACGGAGCAGACAGACGAGACGGACGACGACGACGACAGACGACAGAGGGACGAGCAGACGGACAGACAGACAGACGGACAAAAACGACAGACGGACGACAGACGACGGACAGACAGAGGGAGACGGACAGACCAGACAGACGACAGACAGACGGACGACAGACAGGAACGACGACAGACAGACGGACGGACGACGGACAGAACGGACAGACGGACGACGAGACAGACGACGGACAGACAGACAGACGACAGGACAGACAGACAGACGCAGACGACAGACAGACGGACAGACGACAGACGAACGACAGACGACGGACGGACAGACGGACGGACAGACGGACGGACGGACAGACGGACGGACAGACGGACGTTTCTCTTTGAATTGGTTTTTCGGCATCTAGGACCCACAAAACAGGGATTCTGCCAACCACGTATTAGACGATTTTTTCTCTTAATTTAGCAACTGAATTTATCTACTTTTTGTCATCATAGCCCGGCAATGAATTTGTTTCCGCCGAAAATCCGCCGTTTTTTCGCGCAGCATTACGTAACTTTCTCTATACTACGTATATATTACTCTTTATATACGTACGTATACAAGAAAGTAAAAATAGTCAAATTTTAACCATTAATAAGTAAAAACTCGAGATTAAGAATAGAAAACGGAACAATAATTCGACCGTCGCTCAGGTACGCATGCTCAGTGTGAGGAGGCACTGCACACGCACACTAAATTAATTAGAAGCAGCCCAAACCCAATTCCTAATACTGGTTGACAAAGCTCCTTGGTTTATTCATAATGCACAAATCCAAAAGGAGTTAAAGCATTAGTACTATTAAAGATTATATAAACAAATTATCAAAAAATGTTTAGCCAAGGCGTGATGCTTGTCCGAACAAAATCAACCTCGACCGTACAGCTAATGCACCATCCAGGATATTGTCACGTTTTCCAAGAGATCGCTGAAAGCCCCAGTGAATTGCTGGTGATAAGGATATATACATTTTGCTACTCCCATTATATAATGCTGTCATTTGTTGGCTGCAACCAGTTGCATAATGATACTCATTACGATGCAGATTTCATTATGATACGAGTTCTTGATGAATCACAGAGAAGTTTAAGAATCAAGTGTTGACACTTAATCATTGAGAATAGTTCTAGTAAATGTTTTGTTCGACAGTGTACATTTCAATTGCATTCGATATTGTATTATGCTTGTAAGTCTAATTTCTTTTATTATTTGTAATTTTTCGTGAATATTATATAAAATAAATTGGATCGTAATTGCACTTTGATCCTATTTGACTAGTGCAGTACTCCGTCGCAGTCGGACTGTTAACCACAGCCACCTGCGGCAGCATGTGAGTGTAGGGTTAGGTGGCCTCGGCTGAATCCCACACGTCAACTGCCACGAAACGATTCAATGTAATAGTTCAACTTATAAAAATCGTAGAAAAAGTATCGTATGAAACTCGATTTAATGGATATTAATACACTCGTATATAGTTTACTCGGTCGTATCGTAAAATCACATTCGTGTATTAATACCCATCATCGCTTCATAATGTACTATTCGAAGACATCTAAATAAGATTACATACAACTACGTATGCAGTCATACATCGTTTCATAATGAAATAATGTGTTGTTCTTATTAAATGAGATTAACAATCTAAGTAAGTGTACTGAAGAAGAATTACGTTTTCGTGTAATAAAGAAAGGCCTAAAGGGCCGACAAGTAGAAAATAAATAAAAAAAATCTTCTTCGTTTCTAATGCGGCGGCCACGTTCTGTCTGAGAGAGCGCGCTGCCGCCGTCTGTGCTCCAGGAGAGGCCAGCGATAGCCCGAGGCGGTCGTCGTGCGGACGCAGCCAAGGCGTCAGGGGCAGATGCGCACCTGGACCCTCGCACACAGTGGCTCCTGCCAATGTCTACAACACCAAATTGACTCCGCTTCATCAAGGGGACACGTCCCCGGGGTGGGCACCTATGTCGTTTCGGATTCTATCCTCACCCCCACTCACCCCTGACGCGCAAAACGCCGACAGGCTTTTGTCCGCATCCAGCCCGAACCCATGGGATAAGGGCCGCCCTGCTAGCTCAGAGCTCCTAGCTTTCCAGGCTAGCGCCGGAGTTTAAGCAATGCACCACTCACGTGCGCGGGGCACGAGTTCCTTCCTCTTTGCCCAGAGTATCGGGCCACTGCCACGACGGAGCCTAGAGCCAACCCGAGGGTCAGTGCTCGCCGCCAGCTATCGAAGTGGGTAACGCCGGAACCTCGCGGGTGGTATCTCGTTTCCCGCCGCACTTCAAGTGGAATCCGGACTACTCCGAAAAGCGCCCTTCTCCCAACCGCCGACACACACTGCTTCGTGTTTTTACCTCTCTCTCAGCAGCCGTGATAAGCTCTAAGCTGCAGACAAGTCCTCTGACTTCTGTGGTTATGTACTGCTCTGAAGGGTAGGTATGATTTTGTTAGAACAACAATAACGAAGTAAATACAGCGCGCTGTTCGCAGTCCGTTTTCTAAGGAACGGCTCTGGCAGTCGCTTGGTATTGACGAAAAAATCACTGCCGATCAGCCGTCCGCTAGAATTCTCCGCCAGAGAGTAGTTGAGTTCTGCCGCCGTCGGGTGTCGACTCCTACGTCCTCCCGGTCCGCGACACTCCCACAAAGGCGACGGACAGTGTCACTGAGCCATTTCAGCCGGTGCGTGTTTGCAACGCGGAATCGCGGTCAATTTTCTCAGGTGTTTCAGATGTTCTGCATTTTATTCCATCTTTGCAATAGCGTCATTGACGGCACACCTTGATAATTAAATACTCTCCACGCCCAGACAATATAATCGAATACAACTAAAGCCAAGTTACGAGGGTAGATACCAAGTGCCACAAGAATAGTCCGGAGTCAAAGTCTGTCCCAAACAATTCTATCTTTCTATTTCAAATGCCAATACTATGATTTATTTGTAGTGTCGCTTGACGAAAATTAGTTCTAACGGTGGCATCCGATCAGGATCTTGAACGTCGTCACAGTGACGTCACTGTGGTAACGTTCAAGCTCCCGATTGGATGACACCGTCACCCCCTCCTGCTGGAGGGGTCACTTCTAAGTCGCCAGGTTGCTCGAGTCAGCTGCTCTCTGGCGGCAGTTCGCGACACTATTTAGCCCATGACGTCGCTGTCGGTTCTTTTAAGTGCTCGCTGAGGTGGACTACTATAAAAAATATAGAATTATAATACGATGTTACCATTGTACAATTATGTATTCATTGTACTAAAATTTCCATTTATAATTTTCGTTTATGTATGATTAATCATCGAGTAAAAGATAAGTGACTGATGTCCGTTGTAGTTAAGCGTCATCAATTATTCAAACACTTGTGTTTCAAAAAGTCTTATTATGAAACTGATCTAATTTTCGTGGAGTTTGGCTTTATAGAATCAAGTGAACAAGTTACCAAAGTCAATTTTTATAAAATGAATAATGCATTTCCCTTCTGACATGCCCAACGTCAAATGCGATAAAGAGGAGCAGACCTGAAAGACGACCTGCGCCTTGCTCCAGAGAGGTGGAATTGCAGTTGCTAGACGGGCCGTGCGCGTGGACGCGGTGGGAGCGCGTTGCATCCCGTGCGAACCCGATGAGGCCAACATCTGCCTGACGGGGGGCGCCAGGCTCCGGCTGCCAGCGTTGGACATGCCCTTTGTGCGGAAATCTTTCTCTCGGGCGCCGTGCGAGGGCCTGGGCGCCTATCGCTGCAGTGAGCTGACGGCGCAAATAACGCGGCGGGCGCAGCAGAAGAACGCGATTGCGTCCTTGCATAGCAGAGTTCATGTAATGATGTAGGTCATCTTACAATACCGCTTGATGCTCATCACAGAGGGACATTAACGCCCGGCTTGCGATTAGCATTCAACTGTCTATCGCCCGTGAAGAACAATCGAAACAACTGAGATGTAACCAAATATAACGACGAATACACATATTACTAAAAAAAATATTTATTGCTTATGTGAATTATTTTTTTATAAAAAGATTGTATTGCGAAAAACATTTAACGTCACGTCCAATAAAACAAAAAACAGACTGATGGTATTTGCTCTTTATCGACCAAATGATATTAATACATACCAAAGGGTAAGTCAGCAAGTAAATCAACGTTGCTTATTCATCTATCTTTTTTTACGGAAGAAGTAATTGTTTCCATTGGTTACGACGTTTATTACTAGCATATTTCGTAATCCCAAGGGATTGTTTCGTCTTTCGACCTTGAGCAGATGTTTACGAAACAACTCCAAGCCGTCGGCACGCGTAATCGATTTGTGGAACATTCGGCGTTATCTTATGCTCAAACATGCTCATAAACACGCTGCCATCTTATAACAGGATCTATTGATAAAGGCAACAGTTGTGAATCCGGTTTGAATACTTTGTGTGTTCAACTTGCTCTTTAACAACGACATTGCTATAAGAGTTCCCGCGGACAGGACTACAAATATAGAAAATATTTTAACACAAACTTTCAGAAAACTTTTGCAAAATATGTTAAATGTGTGTACTTGTTTTTAAACATGTACATTTCCCCTTTATTTTGCAATTGATGCCGGCCGGTCGTGTTCTCGACGTGAACTCGATCTCCGATATTTACGCTCTAAGATCTCAAATTTTAGACATCGAAATAGAATTCTAAAAGACGAAAATAATATGTAGTAATTGAAGTTAGTTTTAAGTTGCCTTTAGACCCGCGGGAAGAGTCTTCTGTTATCGACGATGTCATTTCTGGGTAAATCAATTAGACCATGAGCCATTTTTAAATTACCAAAACTACACTGGCAATGCGAAGAGACAGGCGTTAGAAGGCATTCGCTTGCGAAATGTTGTTGCCGCATGTCAGCTTACGGATAAGGTTCTTCGGACAGTATTGCAGTCAACGCCAGTGCAGCCTTCGCTGATGGACGATGACACTGCGTCCTGAAACGAACTTGTGTTGCGGGTTGCATGTGCGCTTCCTGTTTTGAGACTATCCTATTCTAGGATTATCAAGTTTCTGTTGCGGGAGGTTTTCCGTCTCAAACCTGCTTTGTGCACCCGAGTGATACTTCCCTACCAACAACTTGCACACCTTCGTTCTGTGTCCACGGACTCCTCTAAATGGCACAAAAACGCCATATTTTCACATGGTATAGTCCATAGAGGAGATTTTCAACTAAACATTTCGATTTCGCGATTCCGTTATAACGAACTATTTTACTCACAAAGTTGTTCCAATCGGGAATTAATCTTCCGTTCGCCGATGTTTTTATTGCAGGTTCCGCTGTTTTCAACGCGCCGTCCATTCTGTTGTTCTTCGAGGCAGAGCAATAAACGAACCCCAAAGGGGCATGCGACGCTTCCAAACCGCCGAGTAGTTCAAACGCTCCCACCAGAGGCACCGCACAGCTTTTTATGCTCGAGGCAGCAACTGATTCCATAGCTGCACTCCCAAAGGAAATTAGCCCGCTGAAAATCTGCCATTCAATTTGTTGCTGTGGGCCCAACCAACGCTCTGTGAGATTTTCTACGGTCGCACTATGACATGTTGAACGGCAATTGATTGTGCACACAATAATATAGTGTAGAACATGTTTTTTAAAATCATCAATGAGGCCCAAGTGTTTTAGTAATCAAGTATAGCTAATTTATCCGAGCTAAACTGCGGAAGGGTCCAGCCGGAAATGTCGAAGTTCTAACGATTCATATCAGCTCAAAAAATAGATTAAAATATCTTACGTAGAAAATAGTAATGAAATTAATTTAACAAACATGTTTCAGAAAAGAGTGAATACTGGAAGATTTACATCAACAGAATCAATTATTATAAAATCTTTTTCCAATCTTCACTTTTTTGATCTCTCCAAAAATTTGTTTCGATAATTAAAGGTTATGCTAGGAGAGGTTTCAATGAATGCAGTTCTACAGTTTGTTTCTACAGAACGTAGAAATCAGCCATGAATTCTGATTGTGTTATTCAGGTAATAAAAATAATCTCTCCACATATACGTGAAGTGATTTTCCTTATCTACTGCAAGTGAAAGGTGCTCAAAACTAAAAAACTGGATGGCGAGATCCGGCGCCGTCCTACCGTCGGCTAGTGGGGTTTCCCCCTAACCAGAACTCTCCCACCAATGAGGCACCGCCCCAGCCAGGACAAGCTCTAAGCTCCCGACCGGTCTCCCGGGATATGTGGTAGTGTAGTGCATGTTAGTGTAAGTGTGTGTGTAAGAGGGAGAGGATAGGACAAGGAATGGAAAGGACAGATCGCGCGCGGTCCATGGTCCGTTTGATAGGGTACTGCTCCGGCATTCGCCTGATGTTGATCGGAGAAACCACGGAAAACTACCGATCAGAGCAGCCAGGCGCTAGAATTCTCCTCCAGACAGCGACTGAATTCGACCTAGCTGAAAAGCTAGTGTCGAACATCCTGCCGCCATGAGAAGTGGTAACCTAGGACCTCCTGGTCAGAGGCGCTGCAGTGACATCAGTTGCTGCACTGAGCTACCGCTCCCAGTCGAGGGCGAAAAAGGACGAAGGCACAAATCGCCCCTTTTCATATGGGACGCAGCGCGGAGACGTGTGCGGGTCAGCGGCTATGGGCGAGTAGGGAGGGTGGGTCGGGGGCATCGGGGGAGACGGGTAGGGAGAGTGCGGGTTAGAGTGGGCAGGCGGCAGTGGCGGGCAGTTGGGGGGCGAGCGCCGCCGGCGGCGGCGGCGCGGGCGGCAGGGCGCTGCCCCCTGCAGGACTCTGACTGCAGTTGCGCCGAGCTAAGACCCCGATGGTTGTGTCTTTAGTACACTTTTGTCAAAGTCACTCGACACGTATGTTTCCCCTACTACAGATACTGTGGAGTACAAATTAATAATCATGTGGGTTACTACCAAATAACGATTATTTTTATGAAGCATTTAATTTATGCGTATTCACACATTTTATATGTTTCAGAATAGAATTGGGGCAGGACACACTATACCTACACTGACGTGACGGAAAGAGCTGATGGATTACAATTAAAAATGCTCAAGTAATCCACAACCAACGTTACGTCATTTGTATTTAACGAGGTATTGAGGTAATCTTTTTCAAATGGAACTATTCATATTTTTTAGTCTACCATGACCTAAAAAGACGGATCCAATGATGTACACATTGTCATATGTTAGATAAGCAGTTGTTTGAGTAATTTTAATTTTTTTTGCCACTCATGTTTAAGGGATATTTTGAATAGATTGCAGTCCGCCACTCGCAGGAAGGAAAGCTGCGCAAAAAATGCTTTTCTAGTATATAACAATATGTATATCACTGGATTTGTCTTTTAATGCTTGTCTAAAAAATATGTGCAGTTCCATTTGGAAAAAGCAAAATTACCTCAATATCTCGTAAAATACAAGTGATGCAATAGTAATAAATACATGGGTCAATTATCCCCATTCCCTCATGCAATTACGTGAAAATTGCATTTAATAATTTCAACAGTTTAAAAAGTGGAGGAGGTGCCAAAGTTAACGTGATTATCCCTGCACACCATTTACAGAAAAAAATACAATTACTTCACCAGATACCTAAAATGGAAATACCTTTGGATTAGTCGGAATATTGGAAGTGGGGTTGTAGATTTACACTTTACCCCCATAGATTTACACCCATTTACACTTTAATAGAAGGGTAAAAGTTTTAACCTTAGTCCGGGTAGCACGTTTCTTGGAAATGCTAAACATTGATTTTCCTTTATTTTTGGAAATTGCTATTATTTATTTCTTAGTCTACCAGAATGTTTAATGTTTATCACTAGAAACTAGATCAAACTTTTCTGCGGCTTTGGATGTAAACGGCACATGGCGATTTCATAGCGGGGATTTGTAGAAGTGTATCAATTAATCATAATTCTTAAGTTCCAGAGAATGTTGATCCTGGAAAGAAGTAAAAACAAGTCAACGTTCCCATAGAAAACTAATTCCAAACCAACGTAAATCATTTAGCAAGTAGAGACCAGCGTGTCAATTAATACTCATTTCTTCAAAGAAAATGAAAAATATCTTGGCACTTTCGGAGAGTCTTCTCTCGGTCAAGTATTGATTGTTTAAGAAGAGGTTTTTCCTTCTTCCATATCCTCGTTCCACTTTTTCTATTATAGGAGCAGCAGCATGGAATCGCCCCAATAATGCGATCTGAATTTTCCGTCGAAATCCGTGTTTAAGAATCTTATAACTTCCCACACGCGTTAGAATTAAGGTCTACTAGAGCTATTATAAATAATGTTAAGCTTTGTCAGGGAGCGAAGATTTGGTGGAAAATTTACAAAAATGGCATTGTTCAGAGCTTCATTCGTATCTTTGATAGTTTGAATATTGCGAACTTAAAAACGCTATTAGAATCTGTCCAATATTAAAGACAGAGATTTCTTTCTCAACGCAAAATATCCCCCAAGTTGAAATATTTAAGTAATGTTGTGCATTTACAAAAAGAAGCAGTTGAGAAGAATTACGTGGAGGACAAGTTTACGCGCACTGCCACCATTTCTTGGTGCTTCCAGAGTCGGTCCCTTTGCTCCTTCATTCCTGGGACACTGCATCTTTAATGGCGAGAGGGCGCCCTCGAAGGGCCGAAGGGCAGGAGGAGCACAAAGGGACTGGCCGAGTGCGCCCTCGCGAGGAAGGGTCGGTCAGCGCGAGAGGCGCCGACACGTTCACTCGCCGGCGCAGTTGAAAGCAGCGGGCGGCGCGTGCTTAGGTTGCATAATATGTTAGGAATGCACATTCATTGTTATGAATATTCCCCTTTATATTTGTCATATAATGACGAAACAAGACATACCTTTATACACTTCCTTTCATATTCTCATTCTAAATCATTCCGTACATCGAAACTCGTTCTCCAAACAGAAACGCTATCTCCCCTCAACAATTCAAAGGTTCGTTTGCAGCTTCCTCTCAAGCATCCTAATGTCGTCAACAACAAAATAAATATTATGACATGTATAAATGCAATCTAATAACATTTTCATTTAATGACATTCAATATTGCAGCATATCGATGTCCATAAAATCATTTTGAAACCAAAGAGCGCCCAACTGGCGCTCTCCAGCGCACCGCGTCACGCTCGCAAGCTCTGTTTTTATTTATTTATTTATTTATTTATTTTACGTCAAAAAAACAGTTAAAAAATGCGTATGACGTGCTGTGGGGAAAAGTCAATTGTGTTCACATTTTCAAAATTCTGTGATCCCTACACTAAGTCATATACTACTTAAATTTTGAATTTTGAAAGGGAGAAAAAAAACTCCCATGTAGTAAAATCTATTTTCAAGGATAAATAAGCAATAAATTTTGAATTTTGAATGTTGCTGCCAATACCCTCTCTGCCTCTGACACTAGATTAACTACACCTTCATTTTATCAATGTTGCGTCTTATTCAAAGTACACAAATTCATTCAATTGCATTGAATGAATATTTATGATTTGGAGTATTTATTTTCAGTTGATGGTGGGTTTGTTGAATTGAAACGTTTAGTTTATCCAACGCCCGTGCGTGGCTTCTCAACCATTAGACATCGAGCCTCCCAGCATCGACCTGTGATGTCTTCTATCGGGAACGTTAAAGCTGAGCAAACACTTAGGTGGTCACCGTCCATCCGCCCAAGGTTGCACAGCGGGCAGATGTCATCTCCAGCTAGGCCAATTCGGTGAAGATGGGTCTGTAGGTAGTCATGGCCAGTAGCCAGTCTGAATCGGGTGACGGCTTCAGCTCTTTCGCGGCCTCTCGGGATCGGTCCCCTTGTGGCGAGGTTCTCCCACTTCTTACCCAAGCTCATGATCTTGGGGGTTCTTCGGGTGACGTTGTTGATGCAAGCGTCAATGAGGTTCTTGGCTCTATTCAGGGTAAATGGTACATTTAGTTGTTCGGCCTCCGCCCCCTGTTTGGCATTGTCGTCTGCTCTTTCGTTGCCATATATACCCATATTGGCGCTATCACCCATCCCGCTGCAATGGAATTGTCGCAGCTATTTTGATTCGGCACAGTATTGTTGGCATGCATTCTGTTGGGGCGTTGCTGCTTAAACTGTAATTGCAGCCTGGGAATCAATCAGAAAGACTACTCTTCCCGGAACGTGGATGGTTATAAGCAATTGGCACAGTGCCTTACAGACCGCACTCGCTTCGCCATCATAATTAGTGGCATTTTTTCCTACAGCCTCAAAATCTTCGAAAGAGAACAGCACCAACCTGCCGCGGCTTCGTTGGTTTCAGGGAGGTAAGTCCCGCCTGTGTAGATATGCAGCCAATTGCTTGAAGGGTATCGATGATTGATGCTCTCCAGGGCGAATTGTTTTAATTCCAGTGGGCTGGCTTCCGTCTTCGTTGATTTCATATAACTGAGATCAAGTCGTCTAGAGGGTAGAGCTGCTACCCCTGTGCTGTATTGGAGCAGGGGTGCTGGGTTTTCCAATGTAATGTGATACTTGTTTATTAGAGCTTCCGCGTGCGTGATAAGCGACATTTGTGTTTTGAGTCGCTGCGTTGCGTTCATAAATCCAGACCAGTGGCACCTATCGATTCTCGTTGCCCTTTCCCAGAATTTTAGTCTGTACTTGTCTCTACGGCTATCCAGTGGTTCATTGCCTGTTTGTAACTGCATAGCTACTATTGGAGTAGATTTGGCACCTCCGGTGATAACTCTGACCGTGCGTTGTTCAGCACTACATCTAGTTTGTTAAGACTAGTTTTACTTGCAAGTGAATGACCTCGCTGCCGTATTCCAGTACTGGACGAACGTATGTTTTGTAAGCTGTGAATAGGACATCTTGTGTGGCCCCCCATTTGGTTGCAGTTAGCCTCTTGAGGAGATTAATACGCTGCTGGCCTTTTTGCACTATATCTATAATATGAGGGTTCCAAGACAGTTTCGTATCGTGACAGTTTCAGTTTCGAATCTTATGAATTAAAATGTACATTTGATGACTTCTTCGTGTAAAGTTGCCGTTCTGGAAGGAAGTCCCTTTTATCTCTCACAGTGGGAGCAATGATCTTCCTGGTAGCAGTGACAGAGTATCGTAGTGAACATGACTGTGGTGGATGATTTTTCATTATTGCAACATACCAGGGTAGTGAAATTTTATAAATAAAATAATTTTATTTCGTTATTATCACCATTAGTAGTAGCAATAGAAACGAAAATCATGAAATTAACTAGTGTAAAACTTGTCCAACAATAGTATTTGTTGCACAGTGTTGGAGTGCGATCGCCATTGTTTGTTTGTTTTGTGTGACTGCCATTCTATTGTGAACGGGGCGACTTGGAGGATGAGGACTTGCATAAGGCGCGGAGTGAGTGACGATGGAGCGCCGGGGGAGGCTTCAAGACAGGACAACGCCAGGCGCTTCAGTCAGATGGGGCGGCATGAATGAATTAGTTAGTGTTTCCGGGCGCGTTATCTGCCCAGATCATTATCCCCGCAAGTGGATTGCATGATCTTATCGTGGCAGGTGGAGGTGATCTCCCCATGAATAGCGACGTCCGGCGACGATTCCTGGGTTTCTCCCACCAGCAGGCGCCCTCCCCCGCCGGAGCAAGCTCTAAGCTCTCCTGGCATGTGTGGTGGAGTATGTGTAAGTGTGCGTGTGCGTAAGTCAGGGTTGAGGATAGAACAAGAATTTCCCTAGATCGCGCGCACTTCCTGGTCGTTTGTTTAGGGTAAGGCTCCGGAATTTGCCTGGTACTGATTTAATATACCACGGCAAATAACTCATCAGAGGAGCAGGCCACTAGAATTCTCTACTTCGTATGTAGCAAGATCGCAAATCTTGCCTCTGTCGGAACTCGAACACTAGGACTTCCCAGCCTACAGATATGGAACAGGACGACACGATGGATGGGTGGGAGCGGCTGGGTGCGGTGTAAGCAGAGCGAGGGCGAAGGAGAAGGCGAGGATGGACGGAGTAGTGGGGTGGCTGCAGTCGGCGTCAGCGCCCATAAGTCTCCCGCGCAGCACAAGAAGCGAAGGCGCCGCCCAGGAGAGAAAGGGTCCGGGAGGCATACGTTCCACAGCGTAAATAACCCTTGCGGCCAATGGCTCAAGGGCAGAGCACAAACTTTTCGCTCCCAAGAAGATTTCTTTAAAGCGCGAAACACATGTTCGTTTCTTCAAATATTGGCCCAGGAAAGTTTGACTTCAGAAACAGTTTCGTCCAAGACTATTCAAAACATGGATCCAGTTTCCAGGTTATTTATGAAATTTCATTGAAACTGTTGCATTCGACAATCTCATGTACCGCTAATTTCACGAAGTTGAGTATCGCAACGGTATTTCAAATTCAATGTTCCTGAGTGCGTTTGATTTTAAACTCAACCCAATTCATTACAATCCAGTGACCTATGATGCACAAGAATGTGTACGTGCTAAAAAATTACAAATACTGAACATTCCAGTAACTATAAATTATCCCTTAAGTGGTAACACAAGATTAATTACGTTTTAGATAACATCAGTCTCTCAGACCCCGCCATCTTTTTTTCTGTTTGCTCATTTCTAATGTTGTTTTAATGTGTTTATTACATAACTATTAATACAAGTATTTCAATCAAAATATTGTAATATTTTTTAACATTAAAATTAAATTTTTAAACGTAGTTGTTTCAGGAATGTTTGAAGCTGGTGTGAAATTCATTTTCATATATTCTTTTAGCTTATTTTTTGTAAATCGGTTTATAATTTTTTCATTGACGTAACTAGTCATAACTGATATTAATCACAATTTCTGCACCAAACTCATTGCACAACTTCTTGGAACACATCAAGCAATTTAGTTCTGAACCAACATCTGATTTTGTCGAGACACATTTACAGGCTGGTTCTCTCAACATAACCTTCGTTGTTTCTAAGAGAAAGAAATATTATTCGAAGCACTCGAGAAAACAATGTCTTACTCTGAAAAATAACATTTCAAGCATAGTACGTAAACAGTACCTTATGAAATGATGTAATGATGGGTATTAATACACGAGTGTGATATTACGATACGAGCTAGTATCGTTAACTTCACACGAGTGTATTAATACCCATTACATCGAGTTTCATGCAGTACTTTTTCTACGACTTATGCTAACTTTTATAAGTTAAACTTTTACATTCAATCGTTTCGTAGCAGTTGACATGCAGGATTCAGCCACGGCCACCTAGCAGACAGCTCGCTACCCTTGCCTCAGATGGCTTTGGTGTTCCAGTCAGCATGAGAGAGTACAAAAGTTGCAGTAATAATTCCGACTCACCATTTTCGCTTTTTCTCTATTTCTGGAGGTGCCAACTCCACTTCTGATTCACTAGAAATTTTAAACTAAATATTTTACCGTCTTTTAAAGGTAACCACACGGCAGCCACATATAACACAGAATCACTGGCGTTCAGATCTTAACGTCAGTCAAATGTTCCCTGCAATAACTATCACTACGCTAGTCAAATAGGATTAAAGTGAAATTAGGTCCAATTTATTTTAAATAATATTCCACGTAAAAATTATTAATAATAAAAAATAAAACGAGAACATAATACATTATTAAATCAATTTTAATGTACGCAATTGAACGAAACATTTACTAGAATGATTCTCAATGATTAATTAAGTGTAAATTCTTGGTTTGTAAACTTCTCCGTGATTGGTCAAAAACCTGTATCATAATGAAATCTGTATCGTAATGAGTATCATTATGCAACGTATTGCAGCCATCAAATGAATTATAAAGGGAAAAATTTTTATAATAATACATGTCTCTGAGGCCTTGTTGGTAAATTTACAACAATGAGTGAGAAAAATTACAGACGTGTTATCACAACAAAGAAAATCTCTCGAACGATGCACAACTCGATCGGCGTTCGAAGTTCCAACGTAAAGATTATATTCATGAAAAAATATACATTTATTCAGAAGTAGTTTTTTCACGTTGCCTACATTGCCCCCAAGTACATCAGTACAATGTAGCTAGAGACACATTGTACACAAATTATCTCAAAAATAACCCGATAGAATGTTCTTAAAAATTATTATTATTATTATTATTATTATTATTATTATTATTATTATTATTATTATTATTATTATTATTATTATTATTAATGTTACATGAATGTGCTAAGAGTGTAGCATCCGAAAAATAGGAACAACAACAATGTCATATTCAAAATAAGTGATAAAAAAAATAAAACATGAAAAGGGTACCTTGGTACGACCGTTTTCCCGTTTTATGTAGTTGGTTGCGAGATAGGTAATGTGGTGGCAAAATTCAAACTCGTCGATTGGATTCAGCTTGAATTCTTTACGGAGTTGGAAATTGAATATGAACCATGAGGCTCCTGCAATTGCATCAAAGAATTATTTTTAAATGGTTTGTAACTTTTAGATAATAGATTCAGCAGTTTTTGCCCCATATTGTAACGGGAAGGACCGGAAGTCTGATATTCGCCACACATATGAATATTTTCTCTCAAAGTTGTAGCGTGTGGAATTGTTAAGAGCAGAACTCGTGCAAAAACGCCGGCTTGATGGCGACCAATTTTTGGTTGGTATGCGAAATCTTTTGAAAATTTATCGCCCCTGGATACTTGATAAATTCTTCCCCTCTCTTTTCCATCGTCCAGTACATTAATTATTTCTAATTTATTTCATGTGTTGGTGTTTGGCTCGGTTGGCACAGATTTGGCTCGGTTTGGAGAGACTTTCCTGGCGCAGTGTATAAGATTCGAATAAGAAAACTCCTGCTAATATTCTAATGATTGTATCTCCTTTTCAAAGCCTTGCATGTCCCAGTGTCCGCCAGAAAATGCTCTCTAGAGTTAGTCCGTTGCCTTCCGCGTCACACGGGGCAGCCCTGTGCCCTTGACTGCGCACGCAGCCGCCGCGGCACGGCCCTTCGCGCCCTAATTAGCCCTCAGCAGCGCGGAGCAGCTCCTCCACGAGGCCCTTCGGCCCTTGAGCCCCCAGGAGAGGAGCCAAGGACGAAAACAAGGCAGCGCGCGCTGGAAGGAAAAATTTCCGCATAATTGAGAGCATCAGAGAAGGCTATCACTCGCAGGGTTTGGATCAATGGCGGTCAAGAATTGAAGGGCTTGGCTCTTGGCGCTTGAAGGGGTAGCCTCACGCCACATCTAGTTCATCGGGGAAAATGGAAAGACAAATAAGTGAATCCGCATCCCTCGCCATCGAGTACAGTACAAACATTTTCGTGGCGTTAGAATCCAAGAGGTATCAATAACAAATTTTATTTAAAAAAATTTAATATTCAAAATTATTAACCAAACACATGTTTCGGAAATTTTATCCCATTGTCTTTGGCTCAATAGAGAAGTAAATAGATAAACAAATATAATTAACAAGATAATATATTAATATTTCTGCTGAAACCACGAAATTCAGGAAATATTTCGTTCCAAGTTTCTTTGTTACACCGCAGCAAAATACACATGCAAAACGTAATAACAAATACGTCAAATATGTTACATGATTATTTAATTTTGATTATCACCACCTAAAAACGAGGAGCGCTGATGACTCCTGCGTCAGAGTGAGTAGCAGAAGGCCAAAGACGAGAAGAAAGCAACCGATGAGAAACATGAAGAGGAGGATGAGGACGAGGAGGAGAAAGAGGTGGAACAAGTAGTGCAACATAATGGCACAGATTTTCTCCTACTAATTAGTTTCCGAGCCTCTTTAGTCTGGGATAGCCTTTCGGTTTTGCTTCATCCTCTTTGCATCTGCTGAAGATGGGCCCCATCAAAGACATTTTTCTCATATAGTATCAAATGTTCGATCTCCTAACTCTAGAATTGAAATACGAGTACAAAAGTATTAAATGGAAGTATAGCCCCAATTCTAAATGAAAATTTTCATTGAAGAATTTGTAACCGCTATTGAGAAAACGTTTGAGCTTTTCTGAAAATGAACCATTTGAAGCTCATTTTCACATAGAAGTTTTGAGTTTTCGAGAAACTTCATTAAAATAATTTGAATCATTTGGACTCACAAACACACAATTCATAAAACGTCCGCAATGTGAACTAGTCGTGCTACAAGAGAACATACTTTCGCTCATTATTGGAAACAGTTTTGAAATATTGCACTATCTGCGTTACCGACGCATCAGCTATGACTTGAAAACGTTTAATTTAACTTATTCAAAGCGCCTGTGGAGCATATCTGCACTCATTTCGAGAGCCAGGCGTAGGGATCATTTCTGACTTTTAAAAACGAAACAAGATGAAAAATTAAACCGTGACAGTATTTGCAACACACTATACAGACAAGCGAGAATAATTTCTGGCACCTTTGCCATGATGATATCAAGTCTTGATTGCTGTCAGCGCGGCGTTGTTAAAACAAAAATGGGCGATTTAATGGGCATATACCCTTGGCGAATATTTTCTTATCAATTATTGCCGAAACTGTACATTCTATTTCCAAAATAAAATCTTTGTCACTGCCGTCAAAGCGCCATGGTACGTGTCAATAAGCAACTCCACGGAGTGTTCTTCACACCTTGATTATATCAGTCACCAATCCAATATTTTTTTTCGTAAATAAACGTTGTGAGCATTCCGCGCTTCCTAAACGTGCTCTCAAGCTACGAACTAGCGCACGAGATCACTCGACGTGCTGTCTGCGACGCAAAGAACTGTGCAGCTGTCGGAGTCCTGTGCTACGCCCTATTCGCCTTCAGCTTCGAGCGATGCCCTCGCCGGACCTGTTTGTATTGATTGACTGATTGATTGATTTTTTCGTGTTTCCGGGCGCGTCAACTGCGTTGGTCGTTAGTACCGTTAGGGTAGTGCATGTTTTTTTTCTCGGGAGATAGCGGTGATCTTCCCCCGCTGGATGGAGAGATCCGGCGCCGACCTACCGTCGGCTAGTGGGATTTCCCCCTGACCAGGACTCTCCCACCAGCGGGGCACCGCCCCAGCCGGGACAAGCTCTAAGCTCCCGATCGGTCTCCCGGTAATGTAGTGCATGTTAGTGTAAGTGTGTGTGTAAGGGGAGAGGATAGGACAAGGAAGAGGAAGAACAGATCGCGCGCGGTTCATGGCCCGTTTGATAGGGTACTGCTCCGGCATTCGCCTGGCGTTGATCGGAGAAACCACGGAAGACTACCGATCAGAGCAGCAGGAGCTAGAATTCTCCTCCAGACAGCAACTGAATTCGACCTAGCTGAAAAGCTTGTGTCGAAAATCCTGCCGCCGTGGGGAGTGAGAAGCCGGTCTGAGGCGCTGCAGTGACATCAGTTGATGCACCTGCTTGTCCGTGGCGTGCATCTGCCAGGTGGCAACGTCCGCTGTCCAGCGCTGCACCAGCGCCTGCTGGCTGCTCCACTTCTCAAGAGCTTCGTCTGCTCTCAGTCACGTCGGCGCAGGAAGTTCTGTGTCGTTTATTTGAGCGAGATTGCGCCTGATGAGATTCCAGGTGCTTTGGTGACAATTCAAGTGCTGTTTGTTTTCTTGAGCGAATGCCTTCCCAACTTCATGTTTTCATTTGATGTTAAGTTAAAATATCTTCATTACTCTTGGATCTCAATAGTTACAAGTGTAATTGTTGCTATTTTTACGTACTTCGCAGTACCTGAAAGTCCCATCTACTTTCTACGCAGAGAAGACATGGCGGGCGCGAAACATTCGTTGACAATTTTTCACGGCAATGATAAAAACGTTTCTCGAGTGATCGCCAACCGAAAAAAGCTCCTCAAAGCAACGCGATCCGATTTACAAACCACTACCAGTGTTTTCCAGGAGTGCATTAATCGGCGTACATTGAAGTTCACCTGCTTGGCACTTGGGTTCTATTTGTTGCGCATTACTCTTGGGTACTGGAGCTTCCCCTCGTACTTAGTACTGATAGACTGGTGGTCACGTAAGGTGGTTGTAGTTTATGGAGCGAAGTCAACTGTTGAAGGATTTGTAACAATTCTAGGCAATCTACTCGGACTTCTATTGTGCGGTCGCGTAGGGCGTAAGACGATACTTCTTATCTCTGGCTTCGTTTCTTCCACGGGCGCAATCGTTAGAGGGATTCTTTATTATCTGGATATACACGATGGTATCTTCACGACAACTGGAGTAGTTATGGTAGGGATTTTCCGTGCACATATTTTTTGCTTTAATCTGGGAGCGTTCATCTTACCAGAAGTGTTAATATCAGATTCCCCCCCCCCGAAGATCCTTAATACACAGATGGCCATTTTAGGTTCCTTCATCTTTGTATTGGTTATATTATTCTTTACCCAATTAACCTACCAGTGGAATCTCTCCTCAATCTACACGGATATACTTGGTTGTATGGTGGATTATCGTGTGTATTAGCTCTCTTGATGATAAAATTCCTTTCAGAGACGAAAGGTCAGCCTCCGGGTTTCAAGTTTGTGGACACTGAAGAGAATATTTTATTCAGTTCGTTGCGGAATGAAGAATCATAACTTCATATTTTTAGGTATTTTGATGTACAACAATAATTCAGAAAGTAAATCGCATGTGAATATTCTGTGTATTATTGCACCGGCACGCGGAAAGTAGCATCACTTGCACCATACGTAGAGGGTAAGCTTATTTTCTTGGCGGCGACAACTCTGAAAAGAAGATTTAATTCCCTGCTGAAACAAATATAAATTTACATCAGGCTATGCTATTGCAGGCCACTCAATGTGCGGGCATGCCGTCGTAACCACTACTCTCCGAGCGCACCTGACGCAGTCGCTGACAATATTGCACTGGGTATTCTGAGAATAATCTCCAGAGGGCAGCCGTGCAAAGTTAATAAAATGAATATGTTGGTCACGGACTAGAAGTGTGAAATGTGTTTCGTATTGCGGAATTTCGTCGCAATGCCGGCGTTGCAGTGCGTGTGCACACGGAGTTTAGATATTTATTTATTTAGTCAAAAACAGTAAAACAACTGTATGTGACGTATGGGAAGAAAATCATCTGCCAGGCTTTCTTCAGTTTCAGAATCCCTTCCCAACAATTAACTATTAATAGTTGAAAGATAAAAAATAGAAGTAGTATAATAATAATAAATTAAAAAGAGAGTTAACATTTAAAATAGAATTTTCGTTTCCGAGTTAAGAAAACTTATTTGCAACGGTAAACGAACTGCAGATTTGACTAAATAGAAACTCACCCTAAGTTGTTAATGCGAAACTCATTGTTACTGCAAATCAATGAACTCTCAATGAGTTTTTTTAGAGGTACAGCGGTCGAAATCTCCGAATGCCGTTTCATAGGAGAGATCGAGGACGAATTGTTTGTAAAGAAATCTTCACCTTCGCTCTGGCTGCCTCTTATCAAATAAATATATTTTGTGCAGAGGAGCTCTACGTTCTTGAGCTTTAGATGAAGGTGGCCCTATTGATTCTTCAGAAGACGTTAGTTTTCGTCCCCGACTATCTCTTTCAAGGCCCCACCTTCGAGAACAAGTCTGGGACGCACTGACTGTAGTCTGAACTACAGTTTGGAGTTCACTCGTAGTTTTAACTGTAAAATCATCCTTTTGAAAGGTTGCAACATTGAAAGATCAATTTTTTCTTCCTTTGAAAGCAGCTTTTCCGTTTTCTACGGAAGCGGTCATAGAAAATGCTTAATTAAAAATCTAAGCTATCACATATGGGGTAATTCTTCTCGCAGATCAGCCGTTTTGACAAAGAGACCACATTGCTTGCTATAAGTTGTTTTCAAGGGTTTGTAGATAGATGATGCGTTGGCTTGAGGGCTACTGCACATTCATACGCAAGGGAACAAAACTAAGGTCGAAAAACTATCAAACTAAATATTAGTAGGTGGCCCGCCTGGGTGGGCGTGGCCTTCCTGGCTGCCGAAACGCTGGCGCGTATGACGACGAGTGCCGTGTCATGTCGCCACAAAAGTGGGGGACATTTTGAGCTCCTTATCTAACACTTGCATTGGCGGCAGTAATACAGGTGGTGGTGGTTACGACGAGTTTTGTTATTTCGCGAGCTTCCTCCCTCCGCCGCCATGTTCGCGCTTATCAGCTGTCCCACGCCGTGGTTCTCCGGCACTACAGTTGTAAAAATGTGCGTTTTCCAGTCGCTTATCTCAAAACCAAGTATGCTTGCAATTGTCCTCTGTGCGATTGTTTTCAAACGACAGAGCATGTACTTTTATTTTTCCTTCAGTACTCTTCCTCGAGTTCACGCATAATAGAGGAGTACGATTTGTGCTTATCTGGATTACCTGAAAAACCAGCGTATCGAAACAACGACTTTCTTCGATCATGGAGGTGCTCTCCGAATGCGGGTTTGATGATACGTCCTGTAGTTACGAGAGCAATTCCGAACGAGACATCCCCATGTTCATGGGCGAAAGGCATTTTAGTTTGCGAGTACGAAAGGTTGGGTGACACGAGACTAATAGTCTGGGTGGAGAAAGTCCTACGAGTAGAATAATATCACTTTTACCATGTCTCAGCCCCTATTTTTAGACAGTATTACTACTTTCATTTTAATTTAAACCTACAAATCACTTAATTATGTACTGTGTTAAGCTGAATAGTAGCTTATGCGGACAGGCAAAAAGATTTTCTTTTCTTTTGTGACGGCGTATTAAGACGCGTCCAATGTTTATTTTTTTATTAGAAAAAGACGCTTAATTTGCAATGCGGAGGCATGGACAAACAAGTGAAGGTGCATTGGTGAAGTGTATAAATCGCAATTATTCACATTATCGGAAACGAAGATTAAAATAGACAATGGGACGGCAACAAATAAAAATGGCACTTTTTACGATAAAAACATGTCACCAAGTTGTTCCGTTTAATAGGAAATAGAATTCGTAATGATAAGAAATATTATACACTGTGAGAAGACCGTCAGATGCTATAAAAAGGTGACGAACAGAAACGGTATTTATTTATTTATTAAATAAAAGGAAACCGTACTTTTAAAATAAACCACGGACAATATCATTAAAAAAAAAACTTGTTTTTAAAAAAAGGTATATAAGATTTATTGAGTAACATAAATAAAAATAGAAAAATGAAAGAACATCGTAATGAACAAGTCGTTCTTTGTTTTTAAAAGCAACGTGGTCAGAAGATATAACTTCTAAGAGACGCAATCGAGCTGAGTTACGAGGAGGATCGGTGGTTAAGCGCGGACGATGGAAGTGTGTTGAATTCGAATGTTGAAATGGAGCGGAAAAATTGAAGATGTTACTGTTTACAATTATTGTGGGTTAGGATATGGTGCTGGAGATCGCGAGGTTGCAGAACTACAGCACAGGGAAGTGCAGATAAACATTTATTATTCTATTATTTCCAGATTATAACAAGGCCAAGAATGTCATTTTATTTTAAGGTATTGAAAGAACATGGCTATGCATAATACACCTGGGCATATCTTACACAAACGGATGAAATGAGATACCACATCCAAGTAATCATAGAGTAAAATTGGTTTGTCGCTAGGAACATACATGCATGTGCATCAAATCTTCAGTTAGAGTGCAATATCTGACAAATGAACTCTAAATGTAAACGAAGCCACGGATAAAATGAGTGCATGAACACAACCAGCATTGATGTTGACAGTGGCTGCCTAAGCGTTCCCCCTCTTGTAGTATTTTCTGCACACACGGAGAGGGCCACGTAACTGACACGTTCGTTACAGAGCTAATCAATCACCCGAGTTGTCAATTTCATTTTGTAGTTCAGCGAGTTGGAGCGGCACGTGCGCAAAGGCAGCAACACGTCCCGCTCCGTGAGGAGTTTCCGAGTTGCGGCTGCGGGGTGCGCTGCGGTCGCCAACACCTCCAGCCGCTAACGACTGCCAGTGGCGGCGCGCGCCTCGCCTTCCACCTGGCTGCGCACGGCCTCGCCTTCGCCACGCCCGGCCCCCACCACAGGCGCGACGCGACGCGACGCGACGCGACGCGACGCGACGCGACGCGACGCGACGCGACGCGACGCGACGCGACGCGACGCGACGCGACGCGACGCGACGCGACGCGACGCGACGCGACGCGACGCGACGCGACGCGACGCGACGCGACGCGACGCGACGCGACGCGACGCGACGCGACGCGACGCGACGCGACGCGACGCGACGCGACGGACGCGACGCGACGCGACGCGAGCGCGACGCGACGCGACGCGACGCGACGCGGCGCGCCGCGACGCGACGCGACGCGACGCGACGCGACGCGACGCGACGCGACGCGACGCGACGCGACGCGACGCGACGCGACGCGACGCGACGCGACGCGACGCGACGCGACGCGACGCGACGCGACGCGACGCGACGCGACGCGACGCGCGCACGCGACGCGACGCGACGCGACGCGACGCGACGCGACGCGACGCGACGCGACGCGACGCGACGCGACGCGACGCGACGCGACGCGACGCGACGCGACGCGACGGACGCGACGCGACGCGACGCGACGCGACGCGACGCGACGCGACGCGACGCGACGCGACGCGACGCGACGCGACGCGACGCGACGCGACGCGACGCGACGCGACGCGACGCGACGCGACGCGACGCGACGCGACGCGACGCGACGCGACGCGACGCGACGCGACGCGACGCGACGCGACGCGACGCGACGCGACGCGACGCGACGCGACGCGACGCGACGCGACGCGACGCGACGCGACGCGACGCGACGCGACGCGACGCGACGCGACGCGACGCGACGCGACGACGCGACGCGACGCGACGCGACGCGACGCGACGCGACGCGACGCGACGCGACGCGACGCGACGCGACGCGACGCGACGCGACGCGACGCGACGCGACGCGACGCGACGCGACGCGACGCGACGCAACGCGACGCGACACAACGCAACGCGACGCGACGCGACGCGACGCGACGCAACGCAACGCAACGCAACGCAACGATTCTAGGGTTCTATTTTGAATCATCAAAACAGGTTTCCCGTACTTATTTTATTTTATTTATTTTTATTTAGTCAAAAACAGTTAAAAACTGTATGTGACGTATGGGGGAGAAAATCATCTGCGCACGCTTTCTTGAGTTTCAGAATCCCTTCCGAACAATTTAACAATTAATAGTTGAAAGATGAAAAATCATATTAATAATAATAATAATAATAATAATAATAAATTTAATAAAGCAAGGGATTAACTTGGTTTTACAGTGAAAAAACCCTACAGCCACAACAACTGAAACATGCCCGACGTTGACTGGTGCCAATTTAAAATAAGCCCCACTTGGAGGGACATTTTGAAACTTAATTATTACTGATAAATGTAATTTGAGCTCAGAAAAGGTTACACTTGAAACCTAATGATTCGTACGTAATTTAAATATCCCTTTTTCAAAATTATGTTGGCTAGCTCAGTTAATTGGGGTTCGAAGTTCATAATTGTTGCTACTTACTCTGCAACCAATTGTTCAATCTGCCATCTATACGGAGTGGCGAGGAATCTGGAAATCTTATTAAAATGCTGGATTGAACGTAACGAATAATGATAATCAGCTTTCTTTCAACTTAACAAATGAGAATTTATTATATTGAAAATCAAAAATGAATTGATCTTTGGTCTTGACCAGTTTTCCCTACATTACAATAGTTATAAACCTTGTTATTCATTCGTGGGTCTTCGCGCGCTCTTCACTTCTTCGTTCGATGGAGCCCCGTAGAACCTTCTCCGTCGACGCAGCAGAATCTTGCTTCTGGATAAAGTCCTCGCCAAATATCCGTAATCTTGTTCCCAATTCTCCAGCGATAGTATTATAATCCGTGACTTCCCTCACTTGCGTCTCGAGTGGACGCCTAGACATGTATTTACTTCCTACAAGAACGCTGCATCATAATATATGAAACGATAGTTAATTTTATACAACTGTCATTTACAGTGTTTTCTCGACCTGGTAAAGTATATCAAGAGCCGACCCGCTCATCACCGGGTTGCTCGAGTGAATGAATGTTCTTCTAAAAAACTTTATATCTTTTTCTTTTGTCTCAAAACAATGCTTATTCCGCCTCTGCTCTGTTATTTCAACCTAACGAAAATGATCCTTAACGCCGATTGTTTATTTGTCACATAGGGACCCCTCGCGATCGTCTATTGACATCCCTATATTCTGTCATATAAAATGACATTTCCATAATAAAAATGGTTCGTGATTTTGGTATATCACAGTAGACAATAATTACCATACAAAACTTTTTTTAAGATAATACTCTGAAGAAATCAGCAAAAGCATAAGCTATCTGCAACACACGTTAAGTTGCGTTACGCTGCAATATACGCTATTATCGAAATTAGAGGTACCAACCTACACGGGATACCAGTGATGCTTAAATTCACTACATATATTTATATTCATTGTACAAAATACAAGTAGAAGTTTCTATAGTACAAAAAAATTACTGATAATGATTAGAGTAAGACATTACCTTTCATGTAAGGTAGATATATCTATGTTGCAATAGTTAAGAGAGAAAAATATTGAACGCACGAAAATTATTTTTGGGGTTTCGATTTCTATACAGTACATAAATAATACTTTTCTCTCGTAAGTTTCCTTTAAGTCTTCCTTTCGCATGATTTATTAATATTATTATTGTTATTATTATTACTGTTGTTATTTTATTATTACGCCGCTACCTACACTTTAGCGATCAGATTCCGTCACAAGAGAGAATGAACCAGAGTTGTCTTCGCCAATGGCAACTGAAGACACCTTTTCTCGCGCCGTGGCGTGATGAAGAAAATATCCAGTGTGGTAGGGGCCGTGAAATTAAGAAACCCGACCGCAGCGCGCCGGTGGCGAAGCATCGAATGACGCGACGGTGGCGCCTCGCGGCGGCGGCGGATCGCCTTGCGGAAACAAAAGCGCGGCGCGAGCCGTGATGAGATTGAGGTCGAGGAGGCAAGGAGATTGAATATCCTCCGCGAATCTTCAATCAGCCGAGACGAGCGGCGCAACAGAAGTTCAGAAGGAGTAAGAGATACTGACGGAAGGAAATGCTCTGCTTAATTTAACGTCGACCGAAAAATAAACACGAGGTAAAAGAGTTAAAAAGAGGTTTGAAAATGAAAAGTGAAAAACTTTATCAGATGTGGGTTGGGCAAGAAGATTGAAATCCCTAATGTTGGATGATAATAAAGATGGAATTTGCAGAAAGAATTCTTGGCATTTTTTAAATACACATTGGGGATCTTTTTCGTAATACAAACACCATTTCACTAGCAGAATGTTTACGATGTCCGTTCCTTTAGCACGAATAATTTCGTTCACCAAAAAGGAGTCAAGTCTCAACAATGTGAACAGATGAACGTGTGATTCAAGTCTATTACGGTTTACGCGGTACATTTAAAGATTCATTTTACACAAAACGCACATATTGTTCCTACAATTTAATAGTAATGTTATTACTGAATATAGTGCTCTTTTGGGGGCTACCATTCCCATACCGTCTAATCCAGAATCTACTACTATTACTTTTACATTGCTGCTGATGACCAAGTAATTTTGGCTGATGATCAGGACAACTTTGAATACATGTTAAAGAAATTAATTGAAACAAAAAATGGGGACTCGAAATAAATAATGAAAAATCAAGATAAATGGTTGTAGGGAAATCTGGGAATGATGTAGAAACAGAAATAGGTATACTTCGAATATTAAAAAAAAATATCTTGGAGTAACTCTCAGTTCAGATGGATCTGATGATAATTACATTATAAAAAAATAAGCAAAGAAAGGGCAATTACTAGCAGACTTCATTATATTTTACGGAACAAGAATATTAGAAAGCAAACTAAGGGATAAATATGCCAGACAATGGTGGAGAGTTGTGTGACATACGGATCTGAAATTTGGGTTAAAAAAGATGCAATAAACTCTCGGTTGAATGCTATGGAAATGAATTTTTGGAGACGATGTTGTCCGTAGGATAGATGTTTTATTTAACATGGAATTCACTTTTATTTCGAGCATATTCTGCGATTATATGCACTTATATCACCCACTTCGCAATTGCTATCTGAAATTTTGAATTGAGACGTTTTTTAAGTACTTCTGTGCTGTAAGCATTTCACATGCCTGATACATAGAAAACAATCCAGATAATTCTTGTAAAAAATAATCATAAGAGGACAGTTTTACACGTCAGGAAATTTAATTAAAATTAAACCCAAATAAATTTCATAAAACCAGAGACCCTCTTTTAAAGGATACTCATTCCTACGTTGTGAAAACGCAACAGAATTCAAACAAGGCTGAAATTATGTGTATCTTAGACATTACTTCAACATTTCTCCTCTTTACCTATTATTAAAAATAACATCACTTATCTATTAATATCTTCAATCTGCAGAAATTTTCTTTCAAAAACAATAACGTATCGTTTTCCAAATGATAAAATTTCATTATTATATTCCAATAGTTTTACACAGTCGTCCAACAAGCACACATTAGTATCCTTTGAGATATCGGTGGGCGAGATTCATACTGAGAAGTTGCTGAGACCAGAGGTTGGCTGATATTATTTGTAATACCACACACATTGTTTCCATTGTTTCTCTCCTTCGTTGATTAATAACTAATGAGAAAGTGGTTCAAAATATTGCTACTTCACTTTACAAGAGTTGGTAAATTATTCTAATCAAACAGATGCATCAAAGAGTACCTTCCCGAGACCTTGGGCAGTTATCAGATCATAACATTTTCAGGTGATCATTCACCATAATTGACATCTTAATTCGAATTGATCTTTTCTTTGGAATATTACGTATATTAGATACGCTACTTCGTAGTACTTGCATTCTTGCAACGGCTAAGCATCCATCATGGAAGCTGTAGCACCTCGGGTATTACTTACACATTTTTCTCTGTCAGACATTTGATTAATTAGTTTAACCAATATTGTTCAACCAAATCAATAGCGATTTAAAAAGGTACATACTTTAACTAAAATTGAAAAAGAAAAGTAATTAACTCACAAAATGAAATCAAGCGCCTCACACCCTCGTTTTCTACGGAATCACACAGGACAATCAATTTGATAAAACTGAAATGTTGGAATTTGAAGCAGGAAACGCGATCGAAACCTGCACCAATCACAGATCACTTTCTTTTGCACATGCACAGAGTGAAGGATAATGCGGTGGCAGGTGCCGAAAGCCATCACCATTACCTTCCCCACCGTCCTTGCCGGCAACTCTTCCCAACAACAGGTTGCAAGGGTATCGAGCAAAACATTACACTAGTGGGAATCCTTCAACATTTGACGGTGAGATCTGAGATAAATGTAAAATACTGTGCTTAGACTAATGTTCACAAAGCAAATTCTTAAATAGGAGAAAGAAAGAGCAGACTTCTCATATTTAATGCTAATTTTTTCATATCTGCAAATATTCACTTTGATGGTCAGGATGATTACATATTATGCAGCACAAAATCAATTGTTTTGTATTAACACTTATGCAATTGAACACATGTGGCGCGTGAACAGGAGGCAAAGCAGAATGACACAGAAGGTGGACTATATTTATATTGACTTGATACCCATCGAAATCGAAGTTTGAATATTGAATAATGTTTTTGGTGGATTTCGAAAATATTTTTTTCCACCAGGTTGATGGTGGTAATAAATGTGTTAACCCATTATTTGAATTATTGAATATTGAATACTATTTTTCAATTTTTGTCAAACTTCTAGGTGGATATTTACCCACCTGAGATATTTTCGCGTAGGAAGTACTACTCAACATACCCATGTCTCTTCCGCCAGCCCTGCCTGAGAATATATCCGAGTATAATTCCACTCGTTTCCCAGCCAGCAAAGTAAATGAGGGACAATATGACAATGTTCTTCGATCAATAATACTGCTGTTGCAATCGGGTGGAGTGAGCTAATGGAATGTTATAATCCTATGCAACCGTTTACTGAGCAGGTAAGCACGTAGGTGCTTTGTCATTGTCTTTCAAGGCGTGGATGACGAAACTACCGCAGAATATTTTCATATAAAACAACATACAGGGTTTGTTAATAATAGAATCTGATTATTAGATACGAACAGTTTCAACTCTTTGACATGTACACATTAATGTCATTAAAAATTTTGATGATGTTGTGAAAAGACCACAATTTCCACACATTTACTTGTAATTTGGAATTTTTTTTTTAAAGGTTACGATGATTAAAGCTGTGGTCTCATGTGTAATACTTGTACATATGTTACGATTTTACGATAATTTTTTTTCTTCTGGAAAGAGTAATCCTGTACAACTGAGACGACGGAGATTAATATTATTTTTTATAAATAAAAATAAATAAAATTACCGCCGAATAAATGCAACTTTCTTCTACGCACTGAGGCACTTTCTTCATACATATTGTCTTCATATCTACTGTCGCATCTTCAGATGACTGTCTTCATATTCCTATCATCGAAAAATCTGGAGAGTTCTCGACCAATATGAAGGGAGAGGTTCTTGCGAACTACATTTCCAGCTCTCTGCAAAGTTATTTATAAACACGAGAACTATGGGTCAGCTTTACTCTCCATTTCAAATGGCTCTAATCACCAATTAGTTGTTAATCAAAGGAAATGTACTCTCTTCACAGCATATTGCATCATGTTACTTTGCTGACGAAAACAATCTGCATGACCCTATCTGAATTGTACGTCTTCCTCATTTCTCCTTCGATTCGCTGCCGCATCCTCCCTTATGAGCACCGCTCCGCACATTATCGCTTGTCTGATGAGCGGGAAATGGAGCGACAAACGCGTGTTTCCGAATCGCAGGAGAAGAGTTATTCGGAATGGATGTTTCCTGGCGGTGGCCATCAGCGCCATTAAGCTCAGGAGGCAGCTCAGGAGAGTAATTGGGCAACGGGCGCCCGAGAAGCTCCGCTGTGTGGTTAGGCTGCCAGCGAGACAGATGGCGCAAACCCACGAACCCTTCCCCGCCATTGCTTTCGCACACTCTTCATCCCCCTGGCCGCCCCTCCGCCACCCAATGACCGTCCCCGCCATCACCTTCGCCCTCTCACTCGGCCTGGCTCGCCATATTCCTCTTCATCGCTTTGGCCTTCGTTTCCACCCGCCCCACAATGACCGTCCCGTAGTCTCCCAGGCATTGCCTTCGCCCTCTCACTCGACCTCACTCTCGCCATATTCCTCAAACGAAGATGACAAGGAAGAAGTAGGAAAGTTCGCCGCGGTCCAGGCCCTTAGTTAGAGTAGTAGCGACAATCGCCAAGTATTATGGGAGAAACAAGGGAAAACCCCCGATCAGAGCAGATGGCCGCCAGATTTCGTCTCTAGACAGCGAGCAAGTTCGACGTAGTGCTTTATCTATTCGAAAATCCTCCGCCGTCGGGACTGAAACCGTAGAATGCAGTCGCTGCAGTGGAAACAGTTACTTTCTTCTCCTGTACCAATTCAGCCCTACCTCTCGCAGTAATTCCATTCTCCGCCAGCGAGTGCACAGCGGAGGCGACAAAATAATCTGCCCAAATTGGACCGAAATCCTGACATAATATCCCTCCCCAGCCCCCGCCTCCGCCACACCCTCCGAATAAAACTCTTTTGGATTACCTTAAAAGGGATTAGAATACTCAAGAAATATTGGCGGTAGTTCATTAGGCGGCGGCCAGAGGGCGCAATCCCGCCTCGCCGATGTACGAGCGGAAATCCGCAAGGTGGGAGCAATTAGCCACATCCTGATTTGGAAGCACGCGTTCAGCCGTTTTATGAGTCTTGTGGAGAGAGAGATACGGTCGAGGGGATACAAAGAGCGCCAGGGGAGAGGAAGAGATGGTGTGGCGACGGGGTGGCGGAGACGGAGGGAAGCCATAGGGAGAGGACAATATGCTCGGAACCAATGGAAGCGAAAGAGAATAAGTCCCTTGAACAACGAGAAAGAATAAAGTAGAAGAAAGAGAAGGAAAGGGAGAGGTTGAAAATTCGAGTATGAGAGAGGAAGAAATGGGGAGGGCGTCAGAAGAACGTATGGAGCGCCAATGGTGAGGAGATAGGGAGCGAGAGAGAGGTGACCGCCGGTGCGCTGAAAGAGGAAGCGGAAAACGAGTGTAATGAATGTCGAGAGGCAAGGGCCGCAGGGGGGAGAAGTTCGCGAGCTGTTGAAAAGGTGCGCGGGTTTTAACAGAAGAGGGCGAGGGGGGGGGCGGGGGGTGGAAGGACAAGTGGCCGGGAGGTCGTGCGTTGCAGCAAGTGACGCAAACAAATCTAACTAATAGAAATATTCTGTACGGCAATGTTCTAAAATTTGGATGCCCCAGCATAACTGTGAAGCTAGCACAACTGCAGTTTTTTTCAATAAACGTCAACAGCCCAAAATTAATGGGTAATAAATTAATATTAAACAATGATGACTAAATATTCGAAATGGTTTCATGTGATAGTGCTACGGACGTGCCAGAGCCAGCTCATATACTGGATGTGCTAGTTTGTTGTGTGGGTGGCAGACCGCCTGACAGGCGGCGGCGGCGATGGCAGCGCCCATCGTTGGGCTGCGGTAAAACTGCTCCATTATTTGGCGCCACAGCGGCAGAAAACAAAACGGGGGAGCGGAGCGCGACGTGGCTTTATTTGCAGCAGTGTTGCCGCATTTGCATTCGCTGCGTTATGGTCGCAAATGAACCGCTTGTCTTCGTGCTTTCGCCGGGGCCCCGGACGAGCTACACAAACAGGCGGAAAGCTCTTTTCCGCGGGCGGTGAGGTGCTCTTCCAAAGCGCATCAGAAGGGGATTGGCGCTCTCACTTCCTCCGGGTTATTTCACACTTAATAGAACGAGGCGCGATATTTGTTGCCCTGAAATTAAAACCAGACAGGAAGGTGATATTTTGCTACATATTCATCGGTTCTGCTTCTACTAGAATCCCTGTTATGTTCTCCCTATGTTTCAAGTATTATGAGAGAATTTGCTCTTATAAAAACGAGAAAACAACGTTGTTTGGAATTGAACAACCAGCCTTTAAAATTACGTTTTCACATGTAGATGATCGCAATAAAACTGGCACCGTTTTCTAAGTGTCCCAATTTTATTTTTCGAGATAGATTAAGAGGAAATGAAATAATTCAAGTGAAGTGTTCAGTGAGGAGGACAAATAAATTTATCACAGGTATTGTTTATATAACACGAAAATCGATTATCATGTCAAACCCAGCCTATTTCAGTAGCGTTTACGCATATTATTAACATACGATAATTTTACATCAATACTGATAGTCTGATGATATCCCTTTCTGGACAACATGGCAACACCGCTTTTGTGAGGTTCAGTACGGCACCGCTGGGAATACGAACGGACAGCGTTTGGATTGGAATAAAAACCATCAAATGTCTTCTATATTAAAATTTTAATGTTTTGAGGCTTGAACGACTCCAAAATCATTAAAGTTGTTTTTTGTATGTGCAAGTTCAAAACATTTTCTATTCTTGGTAAAAGAAGAGGGCAGTTTTCTAAGATGAAATTAGATTTTATTTTAATGAATTTTATTTGCTAGTGATGCAGCCTCTAACCTTACGTTGTCAATGTCAGCAGTTTCTGGAAAGTAGACCGCCCGAGCACACACTGCAGCAAAATATTGACTCTCGCTGATTTGTTGCGCTTTCACTAATTCCTTGTGCACTCAGTGGACTGTTCATCAATTGATTTGTTAAACACTCATCGGTGTATTGTGCACTCATTGGCTTACGTGGGACCGTCGGCCGAACTGTAAAGGACATGATCGTATTAACAACAAATAATTTGTTAACTGCATCGGCTCAGCATTGCCTGAATTCAATGTTTGTAGGCCGAGAGACCCATTCTGCGTTTTTTAAGGCAGTGCCAAAAGTAAAACTGATATTAGATCTAGATCCGGAGTTGCTTACTAATGAAATAAGTTTGGTAAGGAACACCATCCACGGAGGGGGGGACAGGAAACCCAATTTTAAAAAATCGAAGAAATGTCATAACATGTTTGTATCTGTAAAATAATAAATATTTTTTCATTCGTATTTGAACAGAAGTAATTCTATTGTAATTAATTATCTATTGTAGTAAATTCTGGAGGATTTTTTCAGGAGGAGGGAGCACAACTATTTTGTGTTTTGAACCTCACCGAATCTAAATGTTGCCCTGATTAGGTGATATCTCGAGTTGAGTTAACACGTCAAAGGAGAAAGAACTCAAGTGATCGTCAGAATTAACCTACGACACATTTAGGTGGCGTAGGGTGACAGTCATTTCCACGAATGCCGTGCAATAACGAATTATCATTCGGCCTCCTGTCCACACCTCTGAGATGGAATATTTGCTTGTAAGTAAAGTAAGAGTCGATGAAAAAACATTTCATGTAAAAAGGATAACACCAATCCTAGTACACATCAATCAAACTAAAATTACTGGTATGTGCCGGTGGTCTTTTACCGCTGGATGGCGAGATTCGGAGCCAACCTACCGTCAGCTAGCGGGGTTTCACTCAACAAGTTATCTCCCACCAACAGCTCACCCCCCCATCCGGGACAAGCTCTAAGTTTCTGATTGGTATCCCGGCATGTGTGTTAGTGTAATGCGTTATAGCATAAGTGTGTGTAACGGCTGAGGATTGGACAAGGAATAAAAAGGAAAGATCGCGCGCGTTCCGTGGCCCGTTTGTTGGAATACTGCTCCGGCATTCGCCTGGCGTTGATCGGAGAAACCATGGGAAACTACTGAACCGAGCAGCCGACCTCTAGAATTCTCCTCCAGAGACCGGCTGAACTCAACCTAGTTGAAAAACTAGAGTCGAAAAGCCTGCCACCGCCGGAACTCAAACCCTAGTACCTCCGGGTCAGTGACATCAGTTGATGCCCTGAGCCACCTCTCCGGGTCCAGGGCAGGCGGAAAGGGCGCAGGGACAGACGAGCCGCGTTGTAGCAGCGTCCAACGCCCCCTGCAACATTTTCCGAGCAATAGCTAGAAGGCCGTGGATTCCTTGGCCTCTCAATCTCGCTACGCAAGTGATAACGTCATGGCAGTGAATAAGCACATGTGTGTGTGTGTGTGTGTTGTGTGTGTGTGTGTGTGTGTGTTTCTTTAAGATGCTGTCTTGTCGTGTCAGGCTCTGATCGTAGTCTGGAACGAGAGAATATGTGCCATCCACGCCTCGCTTTAATTAGTTATGAGAGAGTAAGTATAATCTAGAGCATACTTCTCCTAACGGTTCATTTTCCCCTTTACCTTTTTCACAACCGTTTCATTCATTTCTTTGCACAGCTTTAAAAGCGACGGAGGATCCAGGTGGTGAATACGAGGTGTTGATTTGATGAATGTCGGTGCAAATTTTTACTTTCGACCATTTAATCTGCAATGCACGCATTTGTCACATTGTACATTCCAGGCCTGTACAAATAATTTATTTAATTTGTATATTTACACATTTAATCGTCTATGCCAGTGGTTGGTGAGATCTGGCACGCTGCTTCTCAGGATCCGCAACAATCCGTCACTTTACAAGATCATCATTACTTATTTATTTAAAATTCAACACTTTCCAAATTACGGTTGAACCACCAATTCTCTTCGCTCCTACAATCGTTAAAACGGAACGGAAGTTGCCCCATTGCTCTTGATGAGAACGTATCTAAGCCTGCCTTCTGCAAATTCGTGTTACTTTTGATTTGTGCGTGTGAAGACATTTTACTTTGTAAATGTGACACTTATTTGCATCGTTCTAATGGAACTTATTCTGTCGGGCCTACGCTGTTGTACGAGAAAGGTCCGTGTCTGTTTGCTGCTGGCTGCACTATTCACATTATTAATGTTGGTGTTGTGAGTGATGCTTCTGTGTCCTGCGAGTACCACGTGGGCCGCCTACTGCGACACACCCACTGATGCAGCACTGTGGTGAATGTACAGAACGGTGTAATTGTTAAGTTCATTAAGTCCAATCATGCATTTAGCGTGTTCATAAACACAGAAGGATCTATGATTCAGCCTGTGTTAATGCACTCTACTTTAAATGATTTATAACATTAATGACTGCATTTCATCCGCATACGCTGAGTTAACTATTCAGCATCAAGAAAATTGCCATCCTAACTTGCAATTTAGTCCACTACTGTGTTCATTGTAACAATTCATTTGATTCCAATTATAATTTGTTTAAACAAGTTACATAGTCTATAAATCTCCCTCCACGATAGCTCCCATTAGGATTTCAGAACTGTTTCCAGATTATCGAAAGGTGCCCACCTCGCCTTATGACAAACCAGGTGATGGTCCCTCGAATTTAAACTTCAATCTGAGTTGTCAAGGTAAGTAGTAGGACAAGCAAATTTACCTCCCGCTATCCACTGCTCCCCGCATCAGCTTGCCTCTCTAATGAAATTGTAGAACGTAGTTTTTGTGACAGCTTCTTATTCTGTGTTTCCGATCTGTAATAAATGATAATGTATCTGTAATAAATGTGTTTCCCATCTGTACGTTGACGTTAAATGTCCATGCACTTCGTTCATATCTGTTCTTTCAGTTGTATGTTGCACATTTCCCGCCCGTGCTTGTGTTTTCACAAAAGAGGAAACAGAAGTTATTAGCCCACGAAGATTTCCGCGGAGGGGCTGTCGAGAGTTCCTCTGTTTTCTCGCGACAGGGTGAAGCGCTTCCTATCGCGAGAGAGCACTTGCGGTGCATCGGCAATTCGTGCCCGCAGGGTCGGAAACAGAATGAGCAATCGGCCGTCGATCTGCATAGAGATGAGCTAGCTCCCTCACAACAAGATGCCAACGGACAGCGAGTGGCGGTGGCCATCGAAGGGCACTATGCGCCACTCCCGCCCCTCCCCCCCCCCTGCCCCGCCACGCGTGGCTTCACCACCGCTCTCGTCACCCATCATCCCCTTCCTACATGCATCCTCCCCTTCTTAACACATCAGTCCCAAAGTAATTCTGTGCACGTAGCGCTCGCCCTTTGCCGACGCGTTTGTGCGCGCAGTCACTGTTGAAGCTCTCTGGTAGCATGTTTTTGTAACTGTCGAGTATATGAGAATTGTTCCTTATAAAAAGAAGTAAAACCGTTGTAATCCAGCTTCTTGTGCCCCGTCAACTTTAGGGAGGCCCAACCCCTGTTCGCTTTTCTCCGGCCTCTCCCTCTGACTCAACCGCAGGCTTACAGCAGCTAAGCTTGGTTTTGGGATGAAGATTCCAACAGAACCAAGGCACGAGTAAAACGTGGCCAGGAGTGTACAATCGTTTTGCGATCACCGCTAAATCGACATCGGGCTTTCAGAAATGAATTTGAGGCTGATGTCCATTTGACCGATGAATAAATATTGTGAAGTAAGGAAATGTGCAGTCAAAAGATTCCAAATATTAAAGGAACAGGAAGCCAATTATAAAATCGAATAATTAGTTAACAACTCTAATTGAAATGAATAATCCCATTTAAATTGTATTTTCATACATATCCGTTAGCAGGTGCATACAATTCAAATCATTTTATGTAGTCTGTATCACGTTTATAACTTTTTATTCCAATGAGTTTCGTCAGACAGAACCTTAATTTGTTTCTACACAAATAAATAGAAAAAATAAAACTAGAGAGCAATCACGTTTCATTATTTTAATAATAATAATAATAATAATAATAATAAGGCTTCATGGGGGTTCATAATAATAAGGCTTTAGAAGGGTTCATGGTCGCCATACAGGATCAAGTCATCAACACTAAAAGTTACAGGAAGCATATCCTGAAACAAACAATAGATGACAAATGTCGAAAATGCCATACAACAGTTGAAAGCATACAGCACATCATATCAGGATGCAAATTAATGGCCCATACAGATTACACCTATAGGCACAATCAAGTTGCAAATTTTTTCATCAGAAACTGGCAGCGAAATCCAACCTACAAGAAATGACCTGCCCATATTACAAATATGTTCCCGATACTGTACTTGAAAATTCAAACTTTAAGTTGTACTATGACAGAGAAATTATTACAGATAAAACTATTCACCATAACAGACCAGACATAACTTTTGTAGACAAACGTCAAAAGATTGGCTTCCTGATTGACATAACTGTTCCACAAACAGCTAATCTTCAAACAGCACATGTAGAAAAAATAACAAAGTATACAGAACTAGCAGCTGAAGTCAAGGCACTATGGCATCTCCAAAAAGTTCATATTGTTCCTCTGGTCATTTCGTGCACAGGAGTTATACCAAATAACATCCATAAAGATCTGGAACTTATTCAAATACCAAAATATACCTATACAATTATGCAAAAATCAATCATCTTATATACATGCAGGATTGTTCGAAAATTCCTAAATTGTGACGAAACATGAATTGACCTGTGTCTTGGTTATTAACCCGACACAAAGTCAAATAAAAATCCGGTGAATACTGAGAAAAACAATGATGATGATAATAATAATAATAATAATAATAATAATAATAATAATAATAATAATAATGTCTGAAGCAGACAATCAAAGCCCACAACATAGAATAATACTAGTTCTGTTACGCAAACGTGAGGGAGAATGGCGGTTCGCAATTTAACGCTGAAGCAACAAAAACGCTCTCCTGGGAACGTAGCCTTATGCACACATTTATACATCAATCACCCTCCGAGCAATCACCCGTTCTGCCTCAACTCCGCTGCAAAACAACTCGATCCCAACGGCGCGCCTCGCGGCCCCCTGCAATCGCACCTGCCTCCCCCCTCCCTCCCCCTCCCCTTGCCACGACCTAGGCGCCCGAGGCGGCTCTACGCCGCCGTTAACAGTTTCCTATCAGCCTTAATAATGAAAAGGCGCAGGTAATTAGAAACGGGGGCCACGTGGGGCCCTCCACTTCGCCCCTCCCCGATACACCTTCCCCACCCGCTCCCCGCCTCGCCTCGCCTCGCCTCGCCTCGCCTCGCCTCGCCTCGCATCGCATCGCCTCTCGCCCGGCCCGCCCCTCACCACCCCTCCCCGCCCCGCCCACCCCGCCAGGCCTCGCCCCGCCCCCGCCAGCGCTGTTGCGGCGCTGAACAATTCAAGGGCTTTTAAAGCAACGTTGCGGGCGAGGAGGGGCGGGACGGGCAGGAGGTAAAGCAGGAAACGAGGACTCGAAGAAGTAAGGAAGGAATGGTAGACAGGAGGGAAAATAATTACGCTGAATGGGAGGATAGAGATAGCAGATGGTGTGTACGATGCAGAAGAGAAATCCATAGGAAAAGAGAGGGAGGTGGGAAAGAGGATGGGAGATATAAACTTCAGTGTCTCCGCTGTAATTTGACAGCAGAAAAACAAAATCTGAAATGCAGTATTATTTGAGGAAATCAATTTTGAAAAAAATAGTAATTTTTTTTATTTTGGCCTTAATATGGCTTTATTAATGGCCTTGTATTTAGGTTTATTGTTTTAAATCTTCATACTGGGATGTATGCATAAGATACATAAAGCAAGTTTTAAAGTACAATCAAATTTGAAGAAGTTTTAGAATTTTTTTAATAATACCCTCGAGACTTGTGAAAAACCTGAAATTTCATAATTCTCAAAATGAAGTTAATAAAAGAAAAATTGAAAGTCGTAAAGACATTTTTCATTGTTGTTTCGTCTTTTTAAAACAATTTACAAGTTTCAGTCCAATCGGAAGATGGTTGGAAATGTTGACCGATTGGACATGGAATAACCCTAGATCAATGTTGCAGATGGGGAAACCTGCCTGCACCCCGAATGGTTGCGAGGCGTCACAATATGTATGACACTATAGCAATCAATATCGTTGTATTCATAAAGCGGTTTTAAAAACAATCCTATCTATGCTCTGGAAGAGTTTTCAGCTATATTTGAAAAATAGCTTTCTTTCAAAGCAGTAGAAAGGAAAAAACTACACATCTAAAAATGAGCAAACTACTCTCTTTCTCTACAAAAACTCTAAAATTCGAGATAAATAAAATTCGCATTAAAAAATCATGTGAATTATGTCAAAATGTATTTTATTGTGTGAATGATCCCTTTGACATTATTTTTTGTGTAAGAAAATTCACGCAGTAGCTTCTACGCAGGAAGTAAGTCTAGAGCCATTTTTGACTGTGTCATGTTCTGAAGTGAAGTGCATAACATTACCTTGCTGAAACAAATTTCAAGAGGAACTCAGTTCAACATGTCACGAATATGTTGTGTTGTGAAATATTCAAAACGACTTACACATGTTACATTTGAAAGTGGGATTTAATTTTTTATTTAGGTGCAGAAGCCTCGTATATTAAAAGAAATAAAAATATCGTTTAGTAACATGGCGTTTTAACATTGACATTTTCTACAAATGCTTTGCGCAACATCTACGTTAAAACATAACGGTGAAATTTTAGTAAAGGCTGAGGCAATGTAAAGCATAGCTGCCAGCGTGGGTGTGGGAGGAGGTGGAGGTGACGAGGGCCAAAGTGTGCGTGGGCGTGGCTCTTGTGGCGCGTATGCCCAGAGCCCTTCAACTCCCATACAACGTGGTGGAGACCATTACAGTGGCGCTTTGCCCTCTCTATCAACTTCTTACAGGAACTAAAATACAAACTGCTCAACACGTGCGTAGCTGCTGCGCCAGTTCGCAAGACCCAAGTAGGCGCGGAACGTTACAAAAGATAGCGTCAATGTTCGCGCTTTTTTCAGCGGTTTCTTATATTATATGCTAGCAGAGCTCGGCAAACGTCTTGTCCTCTCTCTCTTTTTCATCTCTCTCTCTCTCTCTCTCTCTCTCTCTCTAACTTTTTCCTTCTCTCTCACTCCTTTCCCTCTCATTTCCAACTTCTCACTTTTTCCCCTACCGGGAGCGGTGACTCCGTGCATCAACTGGTGTCACTGCAGCGCCTCTGACCGGAAGTTCCTAGGTTCCCACTCCCCACGGCGGCAGGATTTTCGACACTCGCTTTTTACCTTGGCCGATTTCAGTCGCTGCCCGGAGGAGAATTCTAGCGGCCGGCTGCTCTGATCGGTAGTTTTCCGTGGTTTCTCCGATCAACACCAGGCGAATGCCGGAGCAGAACCGAAACAAACGGACCAAGGACCGCGCGCGATCTGTCCTTCCTCTTCCTTCTCCTATCCTCACCCCTTACATATATCCTTACAATAACATGCACTACACTACCACACAAGCCGGTAGACCGGCCGGTCACTTACAACTTGTCCCGGCTGGGGCGGTGCTCCCCCTGTGCGAGATAGAGTTGAGGAAAACCCCGTTAACCGAAGGTAGGTCGGCGATGGATCTGGCCATCCAGCGCGGGAAGGCCACCGCCACATCCCGAGCAAAAACGCGCACTACACTTACGGGACATGACCATAGTAGGTGATGCGCCCGGAATAACTACAAATCAATCATTTTCCCGTTGTTTCTTCTCCCTTTTTATCGCAATTTCCCCCTCTCTTTTTGCCTGTCTTTTCTTCGTATAAATTCCCCTCCTCCTCCTTCTCTCTCTCTCTCTCTCTCTCTCTCTCTCTCTCATTCCCACTTTTTATTTTCTTTCCTCTTCCCTTTTGCCCCTGACTTCCCTGTCCTCCTCCTTTCTCTGTCCCCCCTCTCTCTTCCTTTCCTTCTCTTTCCTTCGCTCCCTATTTCCTTTTCTAATTTTTCTCTAACATTTCCTCTCTTCATCTCTTTTTCTCCTCTCACTTTTTTCTTTATTTCTCTCTCTCTTTTTCACCTTCCCCCTTTTATCTCTTTTTCTTCTCTCCCTTATCCTCTTTATAATTTGTTAATATATTGGAGTCTCTCAGTCTTCTGTCTCATTCACTCACTTTTCATATTATGAGATTTTTAAATATGTTCTACTCGATTTTTGAATAATTTTCTTTTATACAAACCTTGTCCTGACAATGCATATACACAAAACAAGAATTATCCAACTTGGTGCAGTCGATCGAAAGTTAAGCTCTTACATACATTTCGGCGATTCGTTTTTATTTATATAGAATATTATGAATTAATGAACATTTAGAACACTTTTCGTATTTCTCACAAATTAGCCAATTTTTATGCGCCAAAGTTGTCGTGCTTGTGTGACGACACTAGCGCCTCCTCCAGTAAGCCGCAAGGCCTGTGGTTGCCCATTGAGTGAGCGCCGCGCGGTCGCCTCTCCCCCCCCCCCACTCTCTCTCCTCCCCCACCCCCCCCTCTACCCCCCTCCCCACCCTCTCTCCTCCCCCACCCCCGTTGCCTTTTGCACCTGCGGTCACCTGCCTGCGTGCATTTGCCGGCTGCTCTCCGCTTCGCTATTCCTTTTGCGGCGCGACCCTGAGCAGAGCTTGCGTCGCAGCACGACTAGACGCGCTACAGCTGCACACACTTTCTCGTACTATTTCTAAAATTGCTACTTTTCGAAAATTCAGATAGTTCGACAAACATTAGACGTGTGCCATTCATTTAAGCGTACTTTGTTCTACAAGTGAAAACAAAATTGTAGAAAAACGGACGAAAAAAATTATGGCAGACGGATGGACGGATGTTTTGCCGTCAATCGATTTTCGGTACAAGGATCCAAAACCATGAAATATGAAAAGACAATGAGTTAGAGGATGCAATTTCCTCTAAATAAAAACAAGATTTATCCACTTCGTTGCCAGGGCTAGCCAATACGTTTTTGCGTCGAAAAGTCGGCCTTTTCTGGCGCACGATTACAATACATTCTCTTCTTACGAAGTAAGGGCGAGAAAGTAAAAATGGGACATTTCTTGTGAGAAGGAATTTGGAACATAAATCACGGAAAAATGTGTGTGCGAGATGAATCTCTTCCCACACGTGAAGTTTTCTTTCGAATTTATTTTAGTTCATTGGTTTTCTTTGCAAGTTATAAATAAAATGAATGACGACGTTTCTGTCGCTGTCGTTTGGAAAGACGCATACATGTATTAGTGAGTATAGTAAAAACTACTATTTCACTTTTCGATGGTTCTATATTTTACTATATTAGGGTGGCCGGATCCTCATCGATGAAAAGGACAAGGGTTTAAAAAAGCATGGCATTTTTAGAAAAAGAAGTTCATAATATTTTAAATAACAATGTAGTACGTGAAATCCAGTGTTTACATATTGCTTTGTATTTTTATTGATGCATTCTGACCAAAAGTGCTCATACTTGTAAAACTAACGAACCTTTATTTGAAATAGAGACGTAGGTTGAAGTTGCACAAACTTCGCGTTCAGCGTCAGAATTCTTCCTCTCAGGGTACAGGATATTTGCTGACTAAGGAATAGTTCAACTTCCCTTTCCGCTTTGGCATTTTAAAATATCACATATCTTCAGCAAATATATGTCTAACAGAACAAAATTGCTTGCGTTTCCTTCTCGAACTGAATCACAAACGATTCACAAAATTACTAACAAGAATGAGTGAAACTCCCGATTTGCACAAAGGAGAGAGAATATTCCAGTAATAGTGCTGCCACCTCCAGGCGCATTAAAGTAAACAGGAGTCAAAACAATTTCAAAGTATATTGCTTTTAGAAAAGCAAGTTGCAAAAAAGAAAACATTTCGGGAGTATTAAAAAATCGCCTATCCCGGAGAAAGGCATAAAGAGGATATGTCAAAAAAATGTCTTTCACCCTACACTATACATTCTCTGATAGCCGCATCTATTCAAAATAGCGCGAGTCTCTCGACACTAGATATTCTTAACCCTTTTCTTACTTCGACATCTTTTTAAATAATGGTTGGATTTATCGATATATTTTTGAGGCCACGTTTTCTCAACCAATGCTCAATTTTTGGCTCTGCTGTGTCACAGAAATATAAAGGAGGAATAGTTTGTGTTGACAGAGAAGAAAATTCACCATCTTCAGATCAACACAAATAACCTACTGATTTTCATAATACGTAATCTTTTTTTAAACTAAAGAAATTATCTTCTTTCGTGCATAATGAGTGACCAATTGGAACAGCCGTATTTGTGACCGTTGTATAAGGGTATACATTTCAAAATTCTCCTTGAGATGTCGGTGAATAGTCGCCATTTATTTGACTTATTTTCTGTAAACCCAACTTTTTATGAAGACATTTTACATCGCTGCAGAACACTAAGAGAGTCTTCTTTTGTAAAGAAAGGCAGCAAATCCTTTTCCTTCTGACGCAAAAGTGTAATATTTGTTCTAAGTACAAGCAAATTATTTTCTTTTAACCGAGAGACGAGCATCAGAGGCGGTTTTGGAGAGATTCCCTGACGAGGTCAATCAATTATTTTTTGGTCGAAACATTCAGGTTTTGATAAAGAATTTATAAAAACACAGTAAATACTTCAATTTTCATAATGTTCAGACATTGACGACGTGCCTTCATTGAGTTCTTCCAAGTGATGGAATGATGAAACAGACACACCTGAGTGTGAAACTGGTCTGTTAGCTGAATCTAGATCAGAATACGTCCATTTGCTATGATTGTTGCGAATAATACCATTATTTTCGCAAGACAAAAACAACAATATGGTTTTGGCTCCTTCCAACTCATCGGCGCGTCGAATATTCGACTTCTTGTACTATTTGTCAACTGTCGCAAATGTTCCGTACATATCTTGCATACAATATGAGGAGCCCACATTTTGATCTCCGAGCATGACACCAAAATAATTCAAATATACCCTGTTTATGAAGTCATAAAAAAAGGTTTTCTATTTTCCTTAAAAAGAGTACTCGCCACATGTAGAAAAATACATTTGAACTATTCAAACATTGATTTCTTGAGGAAGTCAAACATACTAATAAATGAGCGAATTGCAAGTTATCTCGTATGGATCTGCGAGACTATATTATAGGGGAATCGGCGTGTATTACATGTAACCGCATTCACCTCAGATGTAATAAATTAACTCACAAACTAAAAGTTGCTTAGTGTAAGTCGTTGTATTTCGTTGATAGAAAGACTGGCCAGAAAGCTTTTGCAAAATGACAACATTTTCGGCAGGGATGGAGACATTAGATAAATGATTGTGACGAAGTTTTATTTCTAAACGCATGACTTGAGCACTAAAATATGTGAAAAAACAGTGTGCATTATTAAAGAGACGCGGGGGATTCAAATTTGTTGGTTTATAATGATACGTTTTGCACATTAGTTCAAAATGAACTGTGAATCTGAAAGAGACAAAAACCGTTATTTTCGTTGTATCTTCAAAAGTGGAGCTGACGCACCCAAGTAGTTAGCATTTTTGGAATCAGCGGTCCTGAAATACCTATTATCAGTTCTAAAATTGCAGGCACAAAAGTTTTTTGTAACCTAGTGTTATCGTTAAGAACAAAGCAAGGAACTTGGCATTAGTAGTTTACTATGACGGAGTCTTTGTTGCTCAGACTGTGACAGTTTTGAACGCATGACGCTTAACAGAGTCATGCTCTTATCTTCGCGGACAGACAGCATCCAGAGAGAGAGAGAGAGAAAGAAAGAAAGAGAGCGAGAGAAAGAAAGAAAGAGGCAGAAAAGAAAGAAAAAGAGCGAGAGAAGCAAAGAAAGAAAAAGAGGAGAGAAAGAAAGAGAGCGAGAGAAAGAAAGGAGAGCGAGAGAAAGAAAGAGAGCGAGAGAAAGAAAGAGAGCGAGAGAAATAAAGAGAGCGAGAGAAAGAAAGAGAGCGAGAGAAAGAAAGAGAGCGAGAGAAATAAATAGATAAGAAGAAATAGAGAGAACGAAAGCGAGAGAACGAGAGAGAGGAAGAAAGGGAGGAAGAGAGAAAGGAGAGCGAAAGCGAGAGAACGAGCGAGTGAGCGAGCGAGAGAGAGAGTGAGAGAGAGCGAGAGATTTACGCGAGTATCAAAGTTCATAAAGTTCCATTTTCTCGTAAAAAGTAATTTGTTAAAAGAAAGGGGCAAAAACTTAAATTCTAGGATGAGCATACGCAAATAATGGAATTTTATAGTTGTAAAAAAATTGTGCGAGTATTTTGATGTTCTCTAGTGCTTTTCTTATCATTTCAATAGGTCATACGTGTTTTAAAGAAAAGTAATTACAGTTATGAACTTTTACCCCTACTTATTACTGACATCGATGCATTTGCTTTTCTTTTAATGTATGGAAGACACTAAGTTGATTTTATTATTATTATTATTATTATTATTATTATTATTATTATTATTATTATTATTACCATTACTTTATGTCATTATTACATGAATCTAATTATTTCGGAATGGAGAGGCACACCTGGTTAAATTAGCCTCAAATCACCTCTACATTTTGGGGAAATCGTTGCGTACGATGGTCAAATTCTTTTCACTAGTCTCAGGAACAATATTATCTCATGCTCTTTCTATCAAAAACACACCAAATAAAGACGGTGGTCCAAAAATGAAATGCATAAGATTACCACGTGCCGCAAGTTTCTTTTATCTCCATCATCGGCTCATGCTTCAACTACGCTCCACGAAGGAACAAGGTTTCAGCGAAATTCCCAACAGCTGACGGCGGCGACTCTTGTTGGTTACGGCACTGGCCCCGAGGGGCGCCACCAGCCCGCTACTCCGAGATTTCCCCACAGCCTTCTCTCAACCCCTCTCAGCCCCCTCCCGAACACGCGACGGCAGCGCCTTTCCAAAGGCCAACTCCAACCCCAGACCTCGGCAGCTACGCATTTTACGCACACAAATTATGTATTGTTGATGGGGAGGGAGGAATTGGGAAAACAAAGTAGAGCGGGGAGTGAAGTTATTTTTTTAATTATTTGATTTTGAAAAAAGAATGTTGTATGACCAATCTATACTATTAATTTGGCGAATTTTTAAGTTTCGTACTAAAAATATCACGAAACAGAATTGTTGCACATTCGTACATCTTAACTTCAAACAACATGGTGAAAGGAAGAACGTTCGACCTTGTAGATTTTTGATGGGAATGTATTGGATTCCCTGATTACAGAATTTTATGGGAGGTTCTCTCTCTACGGGAGGATTATTCTTACATGATATTTGGTGGAAAGGCTTTCAACCTGGCCACGCGTGTCATTCTCATCCAAAACGCGCCCCGTTGCGTGGCCTTGAGGGACGCCGGTGAGGAGCGGCTTAAAGCAGCGCGCAAGGGGCGACCTCATGCGGAGGATGTGGAAGTGAGGGCGGCGGCGCCCACGCCGAGTGAAAGATCCTCATCTGCATCGCTCCTCGGCGGCCTTTGTGCTCTGAGGTGCAATGGAGCAACCGATCTCTGGCTCCACCTAATAGTACAGACGTATTATTATCCCTCCTGCCTCGTTGCCCTTCCAGACTTTGACGAACAGGGGAGATGACCTTCGACACGGCCAAATTGCTTCTCATGACGCGTAATTATCTCTTGTTCGCCTAGAAATGAAATGTTCCACAATCATGGAACCATCAGACGAACTGAGAACTGTTCACTGGAATATAAATTCTGAGTTTCAAGAAACATATGCGTCGAAAGAAAGAAACAAAAAGGAAGAAAAGAAAATAGCTTTAATAAATTTTAAGTATAGAGGATAATTTGCGTATGAATTTGTAGCGGATACGCTGACAAATATTAATTCGAAATGGAATTACTATTTCTGCATGAAGATGTATTTCTGTAGCAATCTTCACACAATTTTCAAGAAAACTCGTTTTTGATAAACAAAGTCTACATGCCGTTTATTACTCAGAAAATATTATTTTTCGTTTTAATTGAAGGACCGAGTCGATTCGAGTTCATAAATGATTTGTGTAACAACTTCAACTAACCATATTTTTCCAAACATTCATAATTTACACTTATTTTTAATAGTATATATTTTCTAACTATTTCTGAAATAGTGTAAAAAGTTTATAAATTGCAATTTTTATTAAGAGATACGTTTGTTCCTCAGTGCTAGTGCACGCCAAAAATGCATTAGTGTTTTTGCACAAATATGCATGCACACACAGCAATATATATATATATATATATATATATATATATATATATATATATATATATATATATATATATATAAGTGTAAATTACAACTTGCAGACACACTCCACGCTGAGCAAGTATAAGAGAGCAATTCTCTATTGGCAATATGAGATATCAAAATTGGAGCCGTAGTGACGTTCAAAACATTGCAGGAGTGCTGGAGTGTTGTCGGAAATTATATTTGTAGAAGACTCTACGGTCATCTTCACAATTATTAAATTGTACAGATCTCGTCTGAATGCATTTCCCATATTTGTCTTCCCCCAGTTTCTTGGCTGAGGCTTCCTTAAGACAATTCTTTTATGAGTCTTCACAAATACTCCTGTAAATTACAAACGTAAGCGGTGGGTTAAAGACTTTTTCTCTGAGTCTTTTTTACGTGATTTTTTTATTTACTTCCTACTTTTCTTAATATTACAACTTTTATATAATGTATTTGCAATTTTATGTTTTGCAACTGATGTAATAGAAAAGCAGCCATATTGTCTTGATAATCGTAACAATTTGAACTCGACAAACTGTAGGCATTAGGAGTAATGGAAACTTGGGAAATTTTGTTACTCTTCAAAGGAAAATACAGTTGCAAAAGAAAAGTCAACTATCTTTTGTTTGCTTGAGAATGCGAGGTCAGTGCAGTCGAATGTTACCCCAAACAGGGACAGTGTCGAGTTGCGTCTTCATGTAGGTCATCCAGGGTCGCCCCCTGCAGTTTTGAATTTGTGCGCAACAGCGCTGAGTATATTACCTTTAGGTGTTGAAAGAATGTGTAACGTCGTCTCCTTTGATATTAAATGCCAAGCTCCGAAATATATTGGTTGTCGCAGACCCCCAACACTAGGAAAGGAAGGTTAGTGATTCTCTGCTGGTCATTGAGTTCCCATGTTTGCATCTTTGCTGCCAAATATAAAACTGTACTTTCCAAAGAGAATTTAAATCCAGTAGACCAAGGAAGTTTTCTTTTTGAAATTGGTTCACTAAATATTTTATTATGTAATTTAAACTGGGACTTTTAAAAAATATTTTATAATAGTAGTTTTGCATTATAAGGGAAATAAATGTTTTAGTGAACTTTGATCTCAAATATTTTATCTGATTTTACATATTTGTTACAAATTATAGTTTTCTTTACATATTTATCTACATATTTTGCCATTTTCTACAACATTTTTCTAGACTCTATTCATAAGCGAAATCAATCTTCACAAAACGGCCCAGTTATACCGTTCATGGTTTACTTCTTAGTATACCGTGCTTTATCGTTTTGACCAGAAATGTTATTTTGCGTGACGCGCACTTCAAAAACAGCATTCTGCAACGAACTGATCAACATTTGAAATGTTCTCATTAATTTCGCATTGTCGCTGTGAGTAGTCTCTTCGCCAGTAACAAGGCGTTGAGTCCCAGGTCCGGCTGCTGCTGCAGAATGTCTGACGCAAGACAGGTTCAGGCGAGACGTCTGAAGCAAAGATCCGTCACATTAAAGTGACCAGAAAACCCTTTCGACATCGGAGTGAGTACAAAAACATTGACGAACGTAGTATACATTCATTTCTGATCATTTAAAACTTCAATGATTTCAAAATTCTGGTAAGTATAATTGATTTAGTATGGGCCCGGGAACTCGAAAAACGAGCATTAATCTGCTGTACGAGAGCCATGTGTCGTGCACATCATCAAAGTAGACGCTTCCCAAATCCTAGCTTCACCTATTGAAGGAAGACGAAGTATTCATTTATTATGGTTTGGGGTTCATTCATCAGCGGAATCATGGAGCCCCCAGACTGATGTTCTAACAAGCAGATGACAAATATTATTATGTGGGTGCAACAGTGAAATGAGAGGCAGGAAAACTGGGATGAACCTGTACAATCCTGGTGCGCTCCCCTTCCCAGACAGATGGTCCGTGGATCGAACACGGAACGCAGCGTTGGGGGGCGCCTGCGTCATCCAGGACCCCCTCCCCGCCCCCGCCCCCCGCGAATAAATCGCCCGCGCGCTCTTTCGCGTAGAGGCCGAGATACGGCCCAGCGCCGCGGCTGCGGGATCCCATGGAAATGAGATGCAAATCCGCAGCCCGTTAACGAGAGCCGCCGCAGCGTTTAAACGCTGTGTTACGGCCCGCCGCCGCACAGAGCGGGGGAGGGGACGCGTCTGCTCGGACGAACGCCTTCGCCGCTTTCATCTGGAGTGCTGAGGAAACTCGTCCCGTAAGAATTGTGCATGTGATCTAGGCCTGTCCACTGTAAGATCATTTACCCTGAAAGTGTTTGCATTTTATATCTCTGGAGGTGTCAGTTTCCTCCCCTGCTGGAACGGAAGCTAGGGCGCCTAAAAATTACCACTATCCCATTCTCACAAAAACAACAGTATTTTGTGTAACCAAACTGCAAACCAAGAATATGAGTAATTACCTTTAAATCACCACAAATATTCCATTCACTACCTGCGTATTCAAGTTTCTCCAATACAAATTTTAAGCTTTCATATGTTTCATTCTTACTAGGCAAGGGCATAATAAGTACTGACGGGAATTTATTGCCATTATGCTGAAGTAAGACTTATATGCTAATTTCAGAGGAATCAAGGAACAAGCGCCATTTTCTGGCGGGATATGTTCATTTCCAAGCTTTCTATAAGAGATGAAATGTCATTACAAAACACTAAGCCATTTTATTCAGAAAAATAGTTTTTATGTTGAAAATGATTATTACGATAAGTACATATTTTGGTATTCGTTAGAGGAAGATTCCATCCTTTTAGTCAGGAACCAATCATGTATCTTCGAGTACCCTCCAAATCATATGGATAGCAAATGGCATACGGCGGTTGCCACTTTTCCATGCAGTGAGAATCCTAAAACACGATAAACAACAGATATTAGGGCCCATATCCGTGCTTGATCCTTCACTTTACTCCTAAAATAAAGTTCTTAATACTTTTTCACTAACCGAGCAAGGTTTGGTCTTTGGGATTTGAGCAGCATTTAACCACATACATAGTAATACTTGTTACGATGATTTAAACAAAATCTAGGCATTTTGGAACCAATGACTAATAAAATAAAATAAATAGGTAAATATTAAATACACATTCATTCAGACACACATGCACTCAATGACGTGTTCACTGCTTCACAACTATCTCAAAACTGGCATCGATCTGACGAATGAGTGCTAATTTAGATCAAGTTTGTACATGTCAAATGCTAACCTCAAAACAAAGAAAACTCCCATTTGAATTTTTGGTTCCATCATATTTACAATGCTGTAGAATATTTTACTTTACAATGGGCTGACTGCCTGATTGATGATGGATGGATTAATGAATGGAGACGGACGGACGGTTTGAAAAAGTCTTATTCGGTATTAAGAAACCCCAAAACGGGTGTTTCCGTTGAAATCTCGAAACTGATTTTCCGCACCATTACATATCGTTCTCTATGTTACGTATATTACTCCGCATATACGTAGTACGTACTACATGAAAAAATGAAAAACAATCGTTTATTTGAATCTTTGATTAAAACGATTTATATCAAGAATTAAATTAAAGGATAATCGCCTCTACAATCCTGAATGCATCTTGACGCAATATTCCTTGATGTCGGAAGGCGCCGCACGAGGCTCAGCGAGGGACTTGCGTCGCCAAGTCGAGTCTACTTGGCCAACTCGGAGAGCATCTCCCCCGAGCAATAAAAGATAGGCAACTCCCTGTCGCTGCAAGTTACGAAATAAAAGTCTTAAAAAATATCGGAGCTTGTAATGTGGAGACACGGAAGCGGAGTTTCAAAGTAGCTCTAAGAGTATGAATTGAACTTTTGATCAGATCTCCACCTTCGTGCCAATACAACTCCAAAAAGTTATTATCCTAAAATGTTTAAAGTCGACAAAAAGTTAAAGAGTCACTTGATTTGATAGAACATCTTTTCATGCGAATTATTTTCAGGATTCTAGTACGAGTAAAGCTGAAAATGTAGAATTACATCAAATCCTTTTCATACATGACTTATTAGTTATCCACAAACAATGCTACAAAAGGGGCGTCGTAGCTACTACATAGGCCATGAATGTAATACCTACTTTTCGCCAAAACAATTTCCCTTTCCCATATCTTGTTTTCATCGAAATAAGGTATGCTGCTTCTTCATGTCTTATGTTTCCACATAATAATAATAATTATTATTATTATTATTATTATTATTATTATTATTATTATTATTATAAAACAATGTTAACTTTTAAAGCTGCCATTCGGAATTGAATTAGTTTGGCAAATGTCGAAGACCCACCAAGACGGCTCGTGGCTGATTTGTGAAAAGCTTCAGACGGATCAGCAGGAGTCGAAGCTCTGCTTTACTTCTGGTCTGTAAATGTATCTTGACCGTGCAAAAGTTTTTTTGCTCTGTTTTGCTTACGAAATGAGCACGTCGGGAGATTGTTATTGTCGGCAACTATTAAATCTAATCTGCAGATGGTTTTCTGTCGCAAAAACGTTTTCCTATACTCGGAAGAGAAACTGTCTAGTTTACATATTGCCAATCACGCCGGTTCACACCTTTATTCGTGATTCTTGCCTTCTCTCCAATACGGCACATTTTTTAATGTATCATAAATTATTTTAATTAATACTAAATTGCATGAGAGTCTCGTGGCTCGTACTTTGTGCGTTGCTTCTTTCGCGTTTAATACTCGAACTACAAATAGTTTTCTTTCTAGATAGGGTTGTCAGGGAAAGTTCAATGAAAACCACAGCGTATTTCCGTAAAGCCCGCTGTTGGTGCACTTCAATTTCTTTGCAAGAGAAAGCAACACCACAATTCGTAGGCTCTTCAGTTTACCAAAGCGGTTTGTGAAGAGATGAAGATGATTTAATAATCTGTGATGTGCACGATGATAAATCAATGGAAAAAAAGAGGCAGTAGTATGGGAGAGACTCCTAATTGAAATCTCTTAGAAGGTTGCATCTTAACGTCCTCTACTCGAAGGTTTGCGGGTTCAAATCCTGACTCAGGCATGGGTGTTTGCTTGAATGTAGAGGTATGGTGAGGCTCTGCCAACAAACCTGTTTCACTTTCAACTACGTGTGCTGGCTAAGATGGTCCTAACCCAAATTGCTGAGACGCGGTAGGGTCCGTCAGAGCATATTAAATATATACAAGGGAACAGGCAAGAGCTACCAGCTTCTTTTTTGAAATTAGGACGGACACCTACAGATCTAAAGGTTTTGAAAACGAGGTAGAATATGTGTGTGCCGATTAAAGCGAACAAGACTAGAGGAACATAAATTTCATATTCCTATCCTCACAACAGAAGTTTGAAAAAAGACGTGTAAGAAGAAAAACACTGCTTTATATGTTACGTCTACATTTGACAGCTCGAGGTCTTTTTGCAATTCTTCTCACAGGCAGGATTTCTTAAGAATCTATCGCTGTGCAGATCTTTCTTAAAGCCCCGCTTTTCCTGAACTTGTATTTCGATAAGTAGCTTCCCGCCGGATTCCGACAGGCGAGAAGTCTGCAACAAAACGCCGGCGCTCAGCTGCTCTCCCTCTGCGCCTACACACGTTTCCTCCCCTCATTTTTCAAACGCCGCACCGCGCGACAGCCTGCGAGGCAGAGATTCCACTCCGGATGAAAATGCCAAAACCGGAATAAAATCTTCACTTGTGGGACGATAAAAAACGACACGGTAATTCATTGTTTCTTATCAACGATATGACGCTGAAAATTGTGATGTAATTAAAATTTTCCTATCAATTTCAGGGTTTTTAAGTGTGCGTCAATTAGTTACTTTTAGATTCTCAAACATTAACACGCGTTTTCTTTTTTAAGCTGTACGTATTAATGGGATGTTTAATTATTGAAAGTGCACGCTTACACACGTTAGAACAAAGCATATATTAACGAGAAGCTAAATAATTTTGAAACTCTCAAAGCAGATACAAAATATAAATGGAATATTTTTAATTAACATTTTTAAATTAATTTAATTTTTCAAGGTATTGATTATTATGAAAGTCCTTCTCTCTAAATATTTCCTAGTATCAAAGATGGACGTAGGAATTTCGGAGATCCGGAAGTCAGTTTCTTTTAATATCTCTCACATAAATATTTTTGAAATAATTTGAATTGCTATCCATTCGATTTTTAAAGCGATCAATACGTGGCTATTTTTTTCATTAAACTGAAGAAAATTACGTCCAAAACAATTAGCTTTTTCGGGGGAGAGCGCTTACATATCGTGACGGTTATGCCTGTCGTCCGCCTGGATTGACTTGAAGTGGGAACAGATGCCAAGGATAGAGAGAATGATGTTGAATTTCATTAGGAATATTTCGAAAGAAAATTGTAAGTACGATCCACCTGTTCCCTGGTATTTTTGAAACGTAATACTACACGTTGATTTCCAAACGTGCTAGTCCAAGAAAAAATGAAAAAAAAATATGAAAGTAACAAAGATACGATGTATATTTAAATTATCAGATCATGAGTAATTAATTCACGAGGACATTTTTACAGACTATATGTTATATTTCAACGTGACTGATACTTTGCCATGGCTTTCAGTCAGTTTTATACACACGTTTAATTTTCTGCATGCACAAAACTTCATTTATGTCATTATTTGTCCTTGCTACGTTTATTATTGCAATTATTGGAATATACATTCATATTATTGGAACTTTCTTCTCTACAACACGTAGTCGTTGTATTCTTTTTAATAGTTGTATTCTTTGAATAGAAATCAAAAAAATTTAAAGCTTATTTAGTTTCATTATACACTAAATACATAACATTCATATGGGTGCTCATTTTCAACTGTTGTAAACCTGCTGAAGAAGTAAAATACTTCAGAATTGCCCGCTACTCAGTTTGTTTTTTCTTTCTGATTCTTCCCTAACTCATTAGCAACTTTTATGTAAATATCGTGGAATTTCAGCCTTGTAATTTACATCACCTGTAAAAATATGGCAGCAATGTTCAAGATAACAGAGACGGATTGCTGTGTATTGCCAAGCAGTGTTACCATGTTAAAAACAGTGAGCGTACAGAAAGGGAAAAGTCCACAGACCAACGGAACAAGCGAGCTGCGTGAGAGCCCAAGTTGAACGCGAGGGAACTTCATCCGGAGGAAGAAATTAAGGAGATCCGTTATCTTATTTTCCCCAACTGTGACCTGAGTTTCGTGCTCGCGTGACCTGAATGAAGGAGGGGGAAACAGTTGTTTATTACAAGTGCTGCCGCCTGGCGGGACGCAGAGGGATGACGCGACCGCGTCCCGGATATCGACGGGCGCCACCGGAAGTGCTGCCAATTCGCCGCTCGAAGGATAATTAGTTCGCGACCCGGCCGATGGATCGCGTTCACGACAGCACCCGACGGGGAATTCCATTGCAGCAGTCGCTTCTATGGCGGCGATTTGTTAACTTTGGGGCTTATCAATTACTCGGCGCGATGTGCGGCGTGGCTGGTTGTGTTAACAGTTTTCGTTGCTGACACTTCGGCTGAGGGGGTAGTGTGATGGGATGGGGATTGTGTTAGAGAGAAATGTGGTCATTGATAGGTATCGGTTATCGAGCACATGATTCGGAACGCTTGATAGGTCGCCGTTGTCACGAAAAGATCGATTGTAAGTACACAGAAACATTTTCATTAAAATGCTCTCCCTGCCGAAAAAAATGTGCCCAAATGTGACGTTTGCCACTCAGCTACACGCAACAGAAAATTTTCACCTACAATTCATTATCATATACTACTATAAGTTTATTGAGGATAACTTGAGAAATTTTCGAAGAATAAAACAATTTCTAGAAAGAGGGGAGAAAATATTTAGGAGAGTTTCGCTGATTTTTTCTGTATTTGTAATATTTCTGTACATGAGAAATATGTATTCCTTGATATTGGTTTTCTGACAAAAATAGCAGACGTTTTCACTTTGTAGCGACGTAGCAAGCAATGAAAATTACATACGAACGCATCTGCGATGAAATGTTTTAGAATGGTACACGGTAACATGTGGATGATGTAAACAGTTCTTTTATAGGTTTCTTAAAAGCTAATAATACAACCCATAACAGTTTTCATGAAGTAAAATCTAAAGAATATAGAACTAAATAGCGTAGAAAAATCCCACTATACTTTGGTTAACATTCTGATTGTCAACTGTGCCCTAATCCCCTCCGTTACTGTTATCTTCAGTGCGGTTTATCTTCTTAGTAGGGGCTGACTCGTATTGTAGCGGACAGACCAGACACACAGATGAGACAATTCATTGTTTGATTGGTGTTTCCGTGCGCGGTAACTGCTAAGGTAAGTAATCCTGTGTGTTTACTGCATGTTTTTTCCTAAGGTGTGGGTGTGTTCTTCCCCCGCTGGATGGTGAGACCCGGCTACAGTCATTCTGTCGGCTAGCAGGCATCTCCCGCCAGCGGCGCTACGCCCCAACCGAGACGAGCTCTAAGTTTCCGAACGGTCTCTCGACATGTGGCAGTGTAGTGCATGTTAGTGTACAAGTGTGTAAAACAAGAAAGAGGAAGGAAAGATCGCGGTCTTTGGTCTATTTGTCAAGGTAGAGCTCTGCCATTCGCCTGGTGTTGAACGGAAAAACCAGGGAAAACTACCGATCAGAGAGAAATCGGTCGCTAGAATTCTCCTCCAGACTACGGCTAAGCTCAACCTAGCTATGTAATTAGGGTGGAAAAGTCTGCCTCGATCGGTACTTGAACTTAGGACCTCCCGGAGAGAGGGACTGCAATTACATGACTTGATGCCCTGACCCATCTAAGCCGACATGAGACCGTCCAAATTGTGACACGTTTCCTCGGGGCTCAACAGTCTGGCTCCAATCCCATTGTCGCTGAACCATCTCAATTCATACTGCCTCTCGTCTCTCAACTATAGACAACGTTTATTCCATGTACGATCTAAAAGAGTAGGCACTGAGGCCCATAATAAAAGTAAAATATATTCTTTGCGACAGGAGTAATAAAACTTGCCACTTCATCCTCCTCCCCCTCTCTCCTGACGCGTACTGGCTAGAGGCGAAGAGGTACACATGACTCTCGAACTGCACAAAATATCTCGATTTATGACCAAGACTTTTCATGCCTGTATGGTAACGGAGATGGATACTGACGCTGTCAAAAACAAACAGTGGGCACGTCGCCCTGAAAGTTTATGAACCTACCGAACGCCAATGCAGGATGGCTTGCCTATGAATCAGGTATGTCAAAAATGACTCAACGGTAACTTCGTTAATGAAAATTCCCATTTGTTTCATTTGACCACGTTGGATGTCTTATTTTCTCAAGCAACTCTTCATGTAGCATGTATTTACCACCTGTACGTCTGTATCAGAACGAGACCTGCCAAATACCACTGTAAAACAAGTGTCTTAACAATAAGGGTGACCGGGAGGTCCTAGGTTCGAGTCCTGACGGCGGCAGGATTTTCGACACTAGCTTTACAGCTAGGTCGAATTCAGACGCTGTCTGGAGGAGAATTCTAGCGGCCGGCTGCTCTGATCGGTAGTTTTCCGTGGTTTCTCCGATCAACACCAGGCGAATGCCGGAGCAAGTACTCTACCAACCGGGCCACGGACCGCGCACGATCTGTCCTTCCTCTTCCTTGTCCTAGTCTCTCCCCTTACACACACACACACACTTACACTAACATGCACTACACTACCACCTGTTCCTGGAGACCGGTCGGGAGCTTAGAGCTTGTCCCGGCTGGGCGGTGCCCCGCTGGTGGGAGAGTCCTGGTTGGGAAATCCCACAGCCGACGATAGGTCGGCGCGGATCCGCCACCAGCGGGGAAGATCACCGCCATCTCCGGAGAAAACATGTACCACTAACGGACTAATGATCAAAGCAGTTGACGTGCACTGAAACACGAAAAAATCAATCAATCAATCAACAATAAGGGGGAATATGTCACTTGTGCTTCAATGTATGGAATCTCCACAATGAACCACAATGTTGAATGTCAGAAGGTAATCTGCGACCCTCCTACGTGCCCAAGCGATATTTGTAGCGTGCATTGAGACAACCTGAACGTCCTGAGGAGCGCGAATGCCACGCACGCGAGCCGGAGCCTTGCGGCCTGCCATCTGGCGGCGCCCCGCGCAGGCATTGACTCGCCTCTGAAAAACCCCGCCCCCAACCGCGTGGCGGAGGTCGCGCGCGCCCTCACCGGCTTCGCTTCCAATTAAAACTTCTGTGACAAGTTGGCTGCGCCAGCGAAAGGAATCGCCTACCGCTCATAACCGAAAACCGGTTTTGTTTTGGTTCACTATTTACACGGTTACGTTTTGTCCGGGTTTAACATATTTTAAATTAGAGGTGCAAGCTTTCTCATATTTCTTAAATTTACAATTTTTGAAATTTCCGAGAACAACGAAAATGACACCCGCGCCATTGTTTTAAGCATTCCTTCTTCTATGGGCGGAAAAAAAGTAAAGAAAAAATATTGGATCGATATTCTAGTTGTAGGAAGATGCCCAAAAAATTGCACTTTTGCAATTTTCAAACAATCCATCATTGTCGTAAACGTTCTTTACGCTATCCGACGACAAAGTTCGATCAAAAAATCTGTTGTCTTTTTTAAAAAAATATTTGAAAACGTTTTTGAGGCTCCATGTAAAGTACCCTAAAAATCAAAATATCCGTTTGAAATTCCCAAAGCCTTGAGTTCATTCACATCGATTGGGGAGTATCATTTCTCAAGAAAATCGGCTGAACGGTTTGGGCGCTAGCGTTGACCATAGACTGGGAGAGGGACGGTCAGATGGCCGTCAACCGATGTTTCGATATCAAGGACCCTGATAACATGGTTTACGTTACACCACGTGTTGCAGGAATTATTTTCTATATTTAACAACAGGAATTATCCACACCAAGTTTTTCGGCACACGATTACATCACTTCCTCTTCTTACAAAGTACCTTTGTAAGGGCGAGAAAGTAAAAACAAATCTGGTCGCTTAAAAGACATAAATTAAATATCTATATTTGGTAGTCGGCGATTTTCCTAAAATGCATTTATATTGATAACAGTGTTCAGGAACAAAAAGTTTGAAGTCTTTTTTTTTTGTTGTTTCGTTTTCTTTGTATTTTACTGATTAGTCACGTGTGATATTCGACAGACGCTGCAACGAGTTGAAAATGATTATTTAGATGGAAATGGATTTTATATGGAGCTGCGAAAATCACAAACATATTTTCCAGTGACGATGACGTGTGGTAGAAGAGGTCTTGTAACGGAGCCTCATATTAAGCTTCGATTTGTGATGGATGCCACATTATAGGTGGGAAAGGGAACTTTGTAAATTCCACGGCAGCCACTTCCCGCAACCGATCCTGTCTCTGCCAACGGGGGCAGCCCCTGCAAGGGCGACAAGAGGGGGGCGACCGGATCGGAGGGCCATGGCTGCGCCGCCGCGCTGCTGTTCGTTGCGTTGCGCTTGGTTCGCTCTGCGGCCGCTGCGCTGCGAGCGCGGGAGGGGCGTCGCGTTAACGGCCGCATGTGCGGGCCATCGAGCGCTCGTTAAAGTGAATGAGACGCGTGCGGTAATAGGGCGGCGGGGCCTGTGAGGGAGGTGGTTCTGTGGGAAGCAGAGGCGGAGGGGGGAAACGGCAGTGGTGTGGGAGAAGTGGGGCGGGGAGGGCTGCTGAAGCGGTGGGGAGGGACAGCAGGAGGGTGGGCGATGGGAACGGGAGAAGGGGCCGACATTGGCATACAGAGGCGATGGGGCCAGCAGGTCGAATCACAAGGGAAGGACGGAGGCGGGGTGTGATAATAGGGTGGCGAGCGGGCAAAGTGAGAGCAGAAGGGCCGTTATGGCTTTGGAATGGGACCGGGGAGAAACGGGGCGTCGTCCTTTGGCAGAGAGACGCCAGCGCCGGGGGAGAGGTAGACTGTGGGGTAGGTCGGGGGAGGACGCTGGGTGGGGCCAATGGGAGCGGGTGGAGCGAGGAGGCTGCAGCGGTGGGGTGGCGGTGGGTACTTTTCGGCCTTGGGGTGGGGTGGCCGGGCGAAGGCGGATGGCTGCTTGCGACTGGGAGGCGGGCGGGAGGAGAGCATGGGGGGCGACGGTACGGGGAGGCGACTGCAGATCAATGACCTTCCACCCACTCTCACTCACGCTGTAATGAAGGGATTTGGAGAAACAAATAATAAATCAAGTTCCTTTTCAAGAAAAACCGATTTGCGCGAACGGGATTACCACAGAAAATATTTTGGAGTTTCATGTTTTTTCAATTGCTTCCGCCGCATTTTCGGGAACATGTGTTTCATTCTCGTTTTATGGTGAGCAGCGAGTAATCTTGAGGTTATACTGAATATTGAACAAAATTTACTACTGGATGTTTTCATATAAGCCCACTTGCGGGTTTTGCTCACACACACACACACACACACACATGTGATTTTTCTAACTTGGAAAATGCATTGAAACTATGGAGGCGTGACTTTGGCCGACACTTTTGATATGAAAGTAGGATTTTGTCATCCATCGTTTTTAAGGAACAAAAACAATGAATCGCTGGTGACCGAAAAATATTCGTGATAACTAATGTAGACGAGCGAGTATAACAGATTTTTCCATAACATAAAATTATATTTTAGATTATTGTTAATAGTCACATGGTATCAAAATAAACATTCAACTCAATTTTTAGTCAAAATCCAAGAAAGAAATATTCACCAACAAGTCATTTAATTTTCGCTGCCCAATGCGTTATATTTTCATAGTCAAGCAGCGTTATGCAAATGTTTTACTTACACTCAGCCCTATCCACTTTTCAAAGTTCCAATGTCTAATTATTTTGTTTCTGCGCTCTGCTCTGGTTGTTAGTCCCGTAAGTGCAGAACAAGTTATACACCGGGGGTGAAAGCGACCCTCCACCGCTGGAGTCTGAGTCTGGCGCCGACCTACTCAGCTTGCGAATTTTCCTGCTTGAGTTTTCTTCACGCGGGAAAGATATTTGAAACCTTCTGGTCTCCCGACATGTCACATTACAGTAAGTGTAAAAGAAGAGGTGAGGGACAAGGACGGAAAAGGAAAGTTCGCGTGCGTCCGCAGGCCGTTTGTTAGAGAACTGTTTCAGCTAACCTCTATAATTCTCGTGCAGACAGCGACTGAAGAGTATGTACATGTCAAAACCCTGGGGAAAAGCTAACGGAGGCGTTATTGCGAGCGAGAAGTGGAAGGTGCGCGACGCGAGGGGCAGAGGCCCTGAGAGCGACGAACCCCCTCCCCTCCTCCCGCCCTGGCCCCCCCCCGGGCCCGCCCCCCCCCCCGCCTCCCCCCCTGCCCCCCCCTGCCCCGCCCTGCCCTGCCCTGCTCCCTGCCCGCCCCGCCCTCCCCGCCCCTCCCCGCCCCGCCCGCCCTCCCGCCGTCCCGCCTGACCCGCCTCCCCGCCTGCCCTGCCCTGCCCTGCCGCCCCCCCGCCCCGCCCGCCCGCCCGCCCCGCCCGCCCGCCCTGCCGTGCCGTGCCGTTCGCACCACACGCCGCCCCACCCTTCTGCTGCCCCGCCCCGGCAGCCCCATCTCCAGCAGCGCCTCTTTCCTCCTCTTCACTTGCGCTTTAGCAAAGCTTCATTGAGAAGCCGCTGCTCTCTGTCACTCCCCGCTGCGATGCACCCTCCCCCACAGTCTATTCCCCTTTCAGGGTAATCGTCCGTCACTCTACACAGACTTGCTTGCTTGCTTGCTTAGTGATTCCGGGTGCGTCAACTGCTTTGGTCATTAGTCCCGTAAGTGTAGTCCATGCTTTTTAATCGTGAGATGGCGGCGATCTCCCTCCGCTAATGTCGAGATCCGGCGCCAACCTACCGTCGGCTAGTGGGGTCTCCCCCTAACCATGACTCTCCAACTAGCGCGGCACCGCCCCAGCCTGGACAAGCTCTAAGCTCCCGACCGGTCTCCCGGAATATGTGGTAGTGTAGTGCGTGTTAGTGTGTGTATAAGAGGAGAGGATAGAACAAGGAAGAGGAAGGAGAGATCGCACGCGGTCCGTGGCCCGTTTTGTAGGGTACTGCTCCTAGTGTTCATCGGAGAAACCACGGAAAACTACCGATCAGAGCAGCTGGCCGCTAGAATTCTCCTTCAGATAGCGAACAGACTTGGCTATAACAGTCAAATACGCTAACAGTTATACCACCGAAGCCACATTATCATGCATCATTATCACTATCATTTACTCATTAGATCACTTGTGAACCTCAAGTGTCGCAGTCCCTAAACCTCAAATAAACCTCAACGAAGGTCCGTTGGTTATGGAGGGGTCACAGCTGACAACATAAAATTTTACGACATGCGCAATGCTTTTTTTGTACGTCGTTTTCGGTTTCCCTGCATCTGGATCGTTTAAAGGAGATGCAGCGACTCCGACCGCCTGGGATGGCACGGCCGAGAGCGGCGCCGACCGGGCCGCGCTCTATCGTCTGTTGCGCGAACTCTCGACCTCTCGCGCTGCTATTACGCGAAGGCAAACACCGCCCCCTCCCCCTCAGCCACTCGCACAGAGCAACTTCATCGCCAGCCCACACACAGCAGATGGACTCTCCGCTCGCCAACACGACTGTATTACGGCTTGCGCACACTCCGCAGCTGACTGCCCTCGGAGAAAGACAGTTATTGGCTACTAACCATAGGGCACCAACGCGGGTGGGACACGGAAAGAGCAAGCAATTCATGTCAAAAATCTTCATCGAGTTAAGAGATGATATATGACAACAATATATTATATTTTTAAAAGCAACATTTTCAGGTGGTCGGAAACTCAAACCGTGTACAGGACGATTCCTAAACCTTAAACTTCTGGAAGTGAACTGCGTAATGAAATGTATGTTTTCTGTTCTCGACAAATTTTACGCAATATCAGCCAGAGAAAATAAATACGCGTTTTATGATGACATACCTTTTGGTTATCAAAACTACACGTGGCCAATTTGGCACTACAAAGAGTAAAAAACTTCCCCTGCAGAAACGATGAGCATGAGAAACCAGTAAACGTTCTCGTGGCTCATTCAACAATGTGTCCCCGCTACACTACTTCACAATTCGATCTGCATCACAGTGCGTTTAGCGTCTTTCATATAGCGAGGTTTACTTCGTGTACGCATTATCATGCGGCAACAAAATTTCTGCCTCATAAATAAGAAAGGGAAATAATCTAATTACTATGAACATCAATTTAATTAATCCACTCCATTCAATTCAAACCAATTAAATAATCCAACCGCAAAATTTCTGCGTCTTAATATGAAGAATGCATTCTAGTGTAAAGCAGTGACCCTTCGTCCGATTTCGAAATTTCTTTTCTTAAAAATGTCAACTTTGACAACTGTAGTTCCCCGTTTATTTATTTATTTTACGTCAAAAAACTGCGTATAACGTGCTATGGGGAGAAGTAAATTCTGTGCACAATTTCAAAATTCTGTGATCCCTACACTAAGTCATATACTACTTGAATTTTGAATGAAAAAAACGGTCTTCTGTAATAAAATATATTTTCTGTTGTGGCTTCAATGAGAGCACGTAACAGAACAGAGGAAACCTTTGTTTACTTTGTGTTGTTAGTTAAATCCACCCAGGATTCAGGCGGCTATTTCAAAGAAGGAAAGTGTCATTTACAAATCCAGCATATTTAAAAAATAAAAATATTTACTTAATTGATTCTACCCTCATTAATAATGATCAGTTGCGATTTAAAAACGACTTTCCATATAAGGATTAGACAGTTTACTGTCTAACTATATGGAAACTGTGAATCTATCCCAAAGTTTCTACATCTACAATAAAATGTCTACTACTTAATTCTTTACGTTTAATATATGGTGTATCGTAGAATATGTTTCAATCATCACCGAAATGAATTTCTGAAATGTTCAAAAAGAATTAAAGATTCAATGATGAAAAACAGAGAAGAAAGAGGGAAATGGAAGAAAATAACTACAAGAGTAGTAAAGATAATCTATCAACAGAGTTTCCACTGAAAACTTTAGTGAAATAGCAATGGACTAATGTAACTCGAGATTCCAACACCGAGTAGCTAGAAGTTTGTACTTTATTTCTCATCTTCTCCAAACAATAGAAAAATCTGTCAGCAAAAAACATCAATTAGTTACGGAAAGTTGGATTATTTTTAAGAAACATCTCAAAGTGAAAAACACTATTACTGCGTCGACACGCACATCAGTAGAACAAAGTATTTTCCAATACTTTGAAACGTACGTTCATTTCGTCAGTCTACACAACAACTGGCAAGTAGACGTACGGGGACATTACGGAACCAGAGCCTAATGGAACTCGAGAAGAAAGCAAGGAAGCTCAACGATCTTCTTAAACAACGACCTCGAGGCGGAAGAAACATTTTCACATTAGCCCACCCTTCTTTTGGGGCTCCCGGAGGAATAATGCACGTCATTTATTTAATCTCGCCGCTTAAACTTCCCTAGGCCCCCTTTGCTCGACGGCGCTTCTTCAGTTGAGACGCTCACGGGAGGGACGCTTCGAGGAATCGATGCTTTATTCTCGAAAGCTCCTCCGCGGGAAACAAAACACGCGCGCTCGCGGCGCGTGATTAGCGAAGAAAATGGCGGTGGCCGCGGCGGCGGGGCGCTCGTCCGCGTGATTCATTTGTCGCCGCGTGAGGGACGCAACGCGAAACCAGCGCACTCTGCCATGGACGGGTTCAACAGCGGTGCCTGCCCCTCGCAGTTCGGGGTTGCTTCTTGTGTCTGAGAGAAATTCATTGATTCCCGGAGCAACAAGTACTTTTTTTTAATTTGATGTGACTTTATGGACGCATCGCGTGTCAAAACCTTTGTTAGCGCGTGACTTCTTCCCTGTCCGGGTGATCAGGGCATTGACGAAGCCTGCGACATGCCATTGATGAAGCCTGCGACATGTCAGGCGAAACGTCGGCCTCTCAGCCCACTACGCGGCGTCACCCGAACAGCGAAGAAGAAGTCATCGACTCGAGCCGCGGAAGCCTACGCGTACATTTGTGACTTTATGGACGCATCGCGTGTCAAAACCTTTGTTAGCGCGTGTTGAGCGCTTGCAAATACCATAAGAGTAATCTCCAATACGTTTTAATTTTTGCCAGTCCCCGTCACGTCCCAGTCAGTGCCCTTTATCCCCTCGGCCAGGGTCTCGGCAGTCAGTTAACCGAGGATCTAAATCTGTCACCCGACTAGGAGTCCGAAATTACCGTCCCGAGTCTCGAATTACTTTACTTCCGTGACTTCACGGAGCGAAATCAAGCAATTCGGCTAGCGACGCCGGCAAGGTACTTATTTCGTGAGTATCATTGGTGTATAGCATATTGTAAGCTGAATAGTGGCGGTGTTCCTCCTCTGCTGAAACAGATTTGGAGCTGACTTACGCGTCGCCGTGCAGGATTTCCTTCCTCCAAGTATCTCCCCCTGCGGGACCCCGCCCCAGCCGGGGCAACTGTGAGCTCTGGACTGGTCCTCTGTAAGACTGGTCAGAGAGCGCAGGCTTCCGCGGCCGGGGAGTATTTACTTGGCTGTCCGAGAGACTCCCCCCCCCCCTATGCACAGGCGCCAACGTTGGGCCGTCATTCTGCGGCATACCTCGCAGTAAAATGGCATTGGGCATTTCGCCCTGAGGAAGGTCGCAGATGACGGCCGAAACGTTGGTACTAGTGCATAATGAGCGGTGTCTCCCGGACAGCCAAGTAAACAATCTCGACTGGTCCTTCCGTCGAATGTGGTAGTGTGGTGCATGTAAGTTTAAGTGTGTGTGTGTGTGTGTGTGTGTGTGTGTGAGAGAGGAGAGAGAGAGAGAGAGAGAGAGAGAGAGGGAGGGACAACAATGAAGAAGACAAGATCGCTTGGCGAAAGACCTGGGATGATGATATCAGAATAATTAGGTATTGATCGGGAAAACCATAAAACCGATTTACCAGAGCAGCAAAGTTTGTATTGTAAAACTGAACCATGTGTACCATTCAAAATAATAAAATTATTGAAAAAAAAGCAGCTGTTCTGCGAATTTGATTCTAGCAGGGCTACCAAATTCCCGAAGCTAATCACAAGTTACTTTGACTGGAATCGAACTTGCAACTTCCCAATCTCTGGCATGCATGAGCCGTAAGGCATTCTCTTTATCTATTTGCCAACGGCGGGAATTGCAAAAGTACTGTAAATGAATAAAAGAAAGGAAGTTGTAGTATTTCTCGTGTATATTTTTTCAGGTATGTTCAAGATTAACTATAGAAAATTGATATAAAACCATCTCTGGAATAAAATTTATATTTCTATTGGCTGATCAGATTCCAAACTATATTTGCAAGTAAAATTCATGGAGTTTTGTTTTAAATAATTACAATTCGAAAGAGGCATCGTAGATTCTGATGCGCAGCATACCCATCGCATTAAGTTAGTTTCACGTCTAAAGATGAAATGACTTTAAGAAAACGTTCATCTTTATTTAAAGATCGTGTTGGTTATAACAAAAAAATAGACCTACCTGGGCTGAACCATGTCGGCAATTCGCAAGGTTGACGCAGAACTGCTGTTTTTACACTCACCTGCAATAAAAATAGATGATTCAACAATTTGAAAGTAGAATAACCATATATTAGTGTAGTGTGTATGTTATGAATGAGTGCATTGTGTAAATGGTATTTTCGTATTTATGTTTATAATATCACATTTACCTATTAACTCGTTATTTCAGTTACTTCAGCGAGTTACCTAAAAATTATTTGTAGTAATCTAACGCATGTACAGTAAATTACAATACAGAACGCGAAAACAACGAGTAACTCGAGTACACTATTATATTTTTCACCAATAAACAAATACAGAATCATTATTATCATTCTTTTCTTATATTTTGTTTGTTTAAAAAAGTGTATAGAGTGTGCCAGGTGCCAAATTTTATGCACAAGAAACCAGCGCATAAGTAAATATGTAAGTAAATGAACGAGGCGAAGCGGTGAAGCGTGGCTAATCAGGGTGGCAATGGTGGCGCCGTGAGGGGGAGAGGCGGGGAGGTGCGAGGTGAGAGAGAAGAGAGAGGGGGGGGGGGGAGAGGGCGGGGAGAGGCAGGGAGGGCGGATCGAGGAAGGAAAGATGAGGCGGGCTGGTCAATCTTGTAGCTGGGGGATAAGGGTGTGAGGACGAGATGTCGTATGAGCATCAAAGGGCCGCACTGGAGGCCTCGCCGACTTTCCGCAGAGCAACTTTTCCAATAAATCCGAGCTCCCCTCAACTCGCCACGCGCGGATACGTAAACAAATCGTCCGCCGCCTCGCGACCTCAGCGCCCCCACGACGACGCAGCGCACTACACTAGAGTGCCCCTGCGGCACCCCAAGCTTTTCTATAGTGGCTCTAGCGCCAGTCGCTCCTCCGTGCGCTTTGTACTGGAAGGACTCGAGCTAATGTTACAAATTTAAATGTTTCTATAGCATGGAGAGGGGGCGAAAATAACTTTTTTACAAAGAACATATAATGCGAAATTTCATATATTGGAGTTACGCACGTGATATTTGCCTCAGAATGATTAAGCAATCCCCAGTTCACGGTTGTTCTGTGTGTAAAAGGAATCTCCTTGAATATGTCAACTGTGTAGAAGGTTACCTGCGCTTATGTAGTTGCCTAAACATCAGAGGCACATATCACATGTGTAATGTTGATACATAGAATTTATCATTATTTACTCATTGGTAAAGGTTATTATTTTCGACGCCTATAGATACCATAAAAGTTTTCTTTATATTTATTCCGTGTATTTCACAAACAGGCGCAGGATTTTCTCTGTTTACTATAAAACATCAGTAATGGTCAAAGTTTAGAACGCTTTTGTAGTTTTCTCAAAGTGCATGTTCTTCTAATAAATGTATGATGGGAAACTCAGCTGGCGATAAGCATTCCTCTTTCTGAATTGCCGATTTCTTAAAAACGGCAAATTTTCCTTTTGTTAATTTTATTAATTTATTATGAAAGGCAATTTTGCTTCAGTAGTGGGCATTTGAATATTGGAAAGTTTAGTAACTATTCATTCAATTAGAACTATTTTATTCTACAATGTTACGCTGATGTTTCCTTCAACAAAATCCTCTTGTAGACCTCTTCAGAGAAATCACTTTCAACGAAAACTTCGAAAACCTCTTCTGTTTTTGATCCCTGCCGTCCAACAGTATATTTGGCTCTTGAACCGCTCGCCTTCACAATTTCCAACATTTTCACTCTTGTTTCTCTTCTGAAAAGCCCATCTCATATGCTTTAAACCACGTCGAGAATGTACAACCCTAAAAGGATATTTTGGGAAAGTGGAAGATCGCAAATGCTCTTTTGATTTCGCAGATCTGCTTCGCCCTGGCTTTTTCCAAGGGGGCGGCTGCGGCTGCGGCTGCGAGAGGCTGAACCCCGCCTGCTCCCCCGGGGTTGGCGGGACGGAGCGGGGGCAGGGGGGGGTGGAGCGGGGAGGGGGTAGCAGAGGCTCTGGAGGAAGGGGAAGAAACATAGGAGAAGCAGTTAACTCCATCTTTTCAGTCACTTTTCCTTGCAATTTCCCCACCCACTTTAGTCATTTCTTTTTATGTTATTTAGCTTCTTGAATTAATCATCTGCTCGCATGTTCCTGTCCCTCTGCAAAAGTGTCCCAAACAATACGTTTCCAACGAGTTCTGTCCTACTGGCTCATCACCCACCAGCCAGCCCCTTCTCAGTGCCAGGTAAGTTCCTGCCGCCTTCCATCGAGGCACAGTCTCGTCAACTCCACGTGCTCCACAACATAAACCTGCACTCCTTCCCAATGCAGTACGCACGTGACACTAAAACACACGGAGGTGGAGTACAGTCCAGAATCAAGAATTATAGAGTCTGTGAAGGTAAGTTTTCATATTCTATGAGAGGCGGTGAACTAGCTTGCAATGGATTTCGACGTTGTGGGTCCAATAAGGGTGAAATATGTTCAATTTATTCATTTCATTTATTCATTTATTTTACGTCAAAAACAGTTGAAACTGCGTATGAGGGGGAACTGCTATGGGGAGAAGTGAATTCTGTGCACATTTTCAAAGTTCTGTGAGCCCTACACTAAGTCATATACTACATGAATTTACTGGTGACTCGCGATGTAATGGTTGGTCTACCGCCTTTTGCCTGCGGGTTCCGTTAGTTAAACGCCGATGAATCCGCGTGGAATGTGTGCGGGATGGGACGGTTCACAGAGCTGTCCTCTTGGTACTCCCAACACTCCTTCCTCCCCCACCACTACGGCACTATCATTTAAATAACTACGAAGTGGTCACCACTCCACCGTTTCAAGTCTTACGAACTCACGTAATAAAGTCACATAAAACCTTATTTATTTCCCCATTTTAAACCTTATTTTCGTTTCTCTCATCACATCAGAATCACGCGCTTCAAGCTAAATTTGTTCTTCCTTGAAGACTAACGATTCGTGTAAAGCATGCATTTCACGCGCATGAATGAAAACAAAATATACCTGGTCCATATTTATGGTTATCTGATAAGTAATAGTTTTTATAAAGAATTGTTTCAAATATCAATTCTGTTCTCAACACTGCAACTAGGAGTAAGGAAATTCAAAAGAATGCAGTGCGAGTGAACTTTCAAACGTAACTTACACTTTGCCTACACAGCTCAAGATAACAGAAATAAACTTTTCCTACTTTAATTTAATTCAGCTTTAGTCTTTGAGTTCTATCTATCGTATATGATTCACGAGATTCCTAGTTTCTAGAGCCATTAAAGAAATATGTGTTGGATATTTCACAAAATTAAAAATTTTTTTCTTTTAAAAAATATCAATACATCTGTGTGCTGACTTTTCAAAACACGTTTAATGAAGTTAATGACATAGAATGTAAAATTAAGCTATTATCTTTGCTACTTTTCAAGAGAAATGAGCCAAAACCGGTAGTTACATGCTCATGAAAATTGCCCCAGTTACCACTATATTACAACGTCACTACTCATAAATGCCCTATATATAATTTACATTTGCAATACCTTTGAAATAATAGCATCTGAATTTTACATTTTCTCAAAATCATCATAATAAATATTTGTAAACAAAGTGCAACAACTTGCTTTTCACAGCACTAATTTATTTTCTAACAGGAAAGCCATCTTCTTTAGCGACAATTTTCGTAAGTGCAAATTTCGTTTTGCCTTTCATTTTGTGGACTCTGTGGCTGTTTCTGTGAAGGGGCTGAAAAGAGTTGCCGGCGCCCGCAACTTGTTCGCTCCGAACGCGCGCAGCTCCCGGCGCAAGGCCCCTGCGCCAGCGGCCGCAAGAAGCCTCCAAACAGCGCAGCCTCAAATGGAGCGCGCCCTTTCTGAACGCGCCCCGCCCCGCCCCCGCAAGTTACACGACGCGACTACACAGAAGGGCAGCTGTGCGGTCGGCGCGCCCGTCACGGCGGAGTTGGAGGGCGCTTCATCTGGAAACGATGCTTCAGAAGCAAAGCAACATTCAACCACCGGAGAAGCATCCTCCAACTGATTTTAACTGATTATTTCTCACAGGAACTATCACTGAGATTTTAAAATTCCGAAAGTCAATTTACCCTGCACTTTTCTCACTTTCGTTTTAAGGCTACGACGTACGCTTATTATTGAATATGTCTGAATTGATTGCTGATTTCTTTTCGTTTTTCTGGGCACGTCAACTGCGTTGCTCATTAGTGCTGTTAGTGTACTGCATGTTTTTTTCTTGGGCGATGGCGGTAATCTTCCCCCGCTGGCTGGAGAGATCCGGAGCCGACCTACCGTCGGCTAGTGGGGTTTCCCCCTAACCAGGACTCTCCTACCAGCGGGGCACCGCCCCAGCCGGACAAGCTCTAAGTCCCGACCGGTCTCCCGGAATATGTGCTATTAGGCATGTTGTGTAAGTGTGTGTGTAAGGGGAGCGGATAGGACATAGAAGAGGAAGGAAAGATCGCGCGCGGTCCGTGGCCCGTTCGGTAGGGTACTGCTCCGGCATTCGCCTGGTGTTGATCGGAGAAACCGCGGAAAACTACCGATCAGAGCAGCCGGCCGCAAGAATTCTCCTCCAGTCAGCGACTGAATTCGACCTAGCTGAAAAACTAGTGTCGAAAATCCTGCCGCCATCAGGACTCTCGAACCTAGGACCTCCCGGCCAGAAGCGCTGCAGTAACATCAGTTGATGCACTGAGCTATCCCTCCCGGGTGAAATGTATCTGAAAGTTGGTGTTACGTTTAATAAATAATTTAAGTATTTTGTTGATAAGATCTATTAATAACTATACATTTGTGAATTAACTCTCTCAAAATCACTCTTGTTTTGGAAATTACAAGTAAATTCCAAACCGCTAGAAATTTTTTTGCCGCGTTTCTTACTTCGTTATCTATGTTAGAGTCCAAGTAATTCGTAAAAGTACAGAAACAATGAGTGTTTTTATTTTGACCGAAAAATCACATTATTTGCTTACTTAAACCCCGTAATTTCTCATTATTGATGCTAAGACTACATTCCCATCGGCTTACTTATTGCTTATGACACAGCTGACGTCATGCAATGAAGAATAAAGAAGTTCCAGTAGCATTTCAGAACAATCAATACAGGATCCCGTTTTTAGAACACTCGACAGCTGAGTTTCTACCACTGCTGGTCACTTGTTTCTATTTTAAAATCATTATTTGGGATTTCTTTCATATTTTCATTTATTATTCTCTCTTGAACGGTAATTACGTATGCAGGATTTTCACTGAAACATTCACTGATAGATTTTGGCGGATGCTGAGGCCCCTTGAATTTGAAACGTTTTAATTTTGAAATGCACTTCACTGAAGCCTCAAGGACATTTTTTAATTTTCCTTGGCCAATTAATTAATTGGCAGCTGAAATAGATTCTACCAGCATTACAGCTGCTATCGACTAAAAAGATTAAAAAAGTAACTAGTACGAGACAGTGTGTGCCTTTCTGTAGAAACACTAGTCTTTGTATCTACATGTTAACTTATACTAGTATGTCTTCTTTTCTTTATTCAAATTAGAAGAATAACACGAAAATATATATTATGTTCTTCCTGTTACATGAAATTTATCTTCGCAAGAGCGAGGATTTCAAACTACGAGACTATTGCAATTTTACTTCAGTCTTTCCGTTGCCTCCAGAGTATACTCAAGGAAAGAAATGAAATGCGACCAGGGTTTTCGCAATTTCCAAGTAATAACTACGAAAATTTGGAGTGTCTGTTTCTAGGATTGTTAACAGAGAAGTGCATTGAATGGCTGCCTTTACGAGTTTCTTCAACGAAGCAAAGAACATTTATTGCAACTTGCTGAACACTGATGGTAGAATCTCCAAATTCCGCGCCTGTCTGTGGAACTGCCAACGCAGGTCAGTGGCTAGACGGGAACTCCCCAAGTGGCCCTTTGCAGAGGGCGAAGGGAGCAGCTCTGTCGAATACTTGGCGAACAGCGACGCGTGACATCGGGAGCGCGTGGGTGGGAGACGTCCAAGCCTCGAGGGAGAGCACGCCCACCCAAGGGACGAAAATATCAAAGCCAAAATGTTGGAACACACTTGTGTGTTATCTCGCAACGTAAGGGAAGAGCCATCAGACATGCTCCTGGGGGAGCCAGTAAACGGTTCTGGGAACAGAAAAGCCAATGCGGCGCACAACCGTTTAAAGTCAACAGCGAGGTTGAAGGGATGAGAACGGTTGGGTTGGCTCGAGCTGAGTGAAGCCAGAAGCCACGCAGTCGCAATCATATCCTAAACGACTCTATGCGGTTGAGAGCGCTCTGACCTCATAAATAGGGCTCTTGCTTCAAAACGCATAAGTAACCACAGTTCCACTTCCATTTCCCCCGGTCAAAGTGACGTAGGTTCATCATACGAGTGTATTAAATTAAACAAAAACTTTTTTGGTATCATTGCGACCATCTTTAATTCATAATTGTGAGTCTGCTTGGGAGATAGAAGCACATCATAACTCACTGTGAAGAAAAATTCCAATTACAAAAGGATCGTAGAAAATCATATTTTCTTAATATTCATTGTAACGATAAAAATGCAACAAAACGTATTTGAAAATGAGTTATTAATTTGAAATAAAACACAGTAAAATGATAATTTGACCAACAAAGTAATACATTTTCTTAGAATATTAAAATATTGCAATATAACGGAAAATAATATTTTACAAACAAATTTATTAACAAACTAATCGTGAGTTACACAGCAGTTTGTTAATAAGTTTGTTTGTGAGAGATTATTTCCAACTGTATGTGTGCAGTGCTCACTTCTTTTAGTGTATTTTATAGAACATTGAACAAAGAATACACCTATATTTTTCCAAATTTTTTATCTCATCGAGTTTATATAGACATTTTCATTTTTTGGAAAAACTTACATGTTTTAAATGAAATATTTATTATTTGAAAAATATCTTTAGAAAGCAAAATAAACATGTCAAAGTATTACATGAAATAAACCAGGAATTTTGATATTTAGTACATTCGGAGCCACAATTGATCATATTTCGTGAAGTACGCGTGAATTATCAAATTTAATACAAGTATAACTACACAAATAATCGATTTTCAGGCAAATAAAAAAACACGTCTTTTTTTAATGTCCATATTTAAGAAAAAAATTACTGTACTTTTTAATAAAATTCGTGTTAACTCTAGTACGATTTGACGTGGAATAGCTCAACAACAAATTCGGACAGTGCGTTGCTGCCTTCGACAAATGGGGCTGACCGAAGACCCTCGACATATGAACTGATTGGCCGACTCTCGCGTGTCCCGTGCATGAGAACATGGAATTTACATATTTCAAAAGTCAATAAATCGCCTACGGGCGGGCGGTGCGCTGTCGGCGCCACAATAAACAGGGGGAAATCAAGAGCCGATAACGTGAAATGAAGGCTGCGAAACTATTAACTGCAATCACGCGATGATGGATTGGTGGCGGCCTTCCGCAAATTGCCTTCGCGGAGTGGGTGGTGGGAGGTCCTCTAAAGTGGCTGAAATAGAGAGATCAATCACCCAATCACACACACACACACACACACACACACACACACACACACACACACACTGCTGCGACAAAGTTCACATTTTCTCCAACACTACGTTCATGTAACTGAGCTCTGAAGATTCTAAATAATGCGGACACAGTCTGAGAAAACACTTTTTTTTTAACATTGAATAAACTATTTTTAGCCAGACGTAGTTTTGTCTAAGGATTTTCATAGGTATAATTTATACAAATACACTCCAACCAAAGATTAGTCGCTCTATTTGACGCTTCTAGACGGCCGTGCTAGAAAGGAGACGTGAAGTTTGCAAGTTACGCTGAAATGGTGACATATTGTTTAATTACGTTTTCACTTTTCAGTTCAATATATATCAAACACTTCATTTTGAGCCCTCATTACTGATATGCTTTAATTCTCCCTTTAGGGATGTTGTACATGAATCATTACTAGCCTTACAATAACATGCATAATGGCAATAATGAGATATAGGGATAATCATCCACAACAATAACAATAAATAATATTTTTATTGCATGCCCAAAGTTATGTATGTGTGTCCCATCAGGTCCAATACACCCAAATCTCACATTAATAAAATTAAGATATTCCAGAATAAATTCATCTTTAAATTCTTTTGCTCCTTGAACATTCCTAGCACACAATTACACAATGAACTAAAAATTTATACTATTCACACTTGGCCAATCATACCAATTTCCTCGACGAATCTTTCAAAATTTCCGAAAGATAAATTCCATCCCACATAAACTACATTATATTTATTACCTTCCTCCCTCATTGCAAAAGAAATTTAAATATCTAATTACAATTTTTAGAATTTAATAGAATTTATGTTTTACATAATATTGTCAATAACCTACCCTCAGTTCCCTGTGAGATCCAATCTTCAGTGATGTCAATTTGTAATGTCAAAATCTCTCAAAGACATTCTTGTCGAACATGCAGAAATAAATTTAAAAAACGTTGCTGTAGTTGTAAAGAAAAGGGAATGATAAAAACTTAGCAACGATCACAGAAATAAATGGACGTTTAGCTCAATTTTGTGGATGTCAGGTGCCCGTAACGCAAGACCTCTGATAACTTCGTTAATTTCTTTCACGAATGCCTAAATATCCTAGAATACTTCGCAGAACAATTATTTATTCAACAAATCAAATGAATATCATTCGAATAAAAATGCAGATATATGAAGGAGCGAGTTCAAAACTTTATAACAAAACGAGTAATACAAATATGAATGTAAATGCTAAAACATTTGTAGATTTGTTGATAATATAATTTTGATGAATGAAGGTGAGATTCTGAACATTGCAATATCAACTGAGCACAAAAAATCAGAAAGACTAGGAGGTAGACAATGAATAATATAAGGAAATTTAACAATTCAAAAGTAAGTCGTATTTTTTACGATTGTTATTTAGTTGCTTTCAGACTTGCTAGTTTTTTATGTTAAATAAATATATATAAAACCTATCCAAAAACGTTTTCTCCAGTATCCATTGAGGTACTGAGCAAATTCGGAGATGGTCTTTGTTTTGTTTCTGGGCATAAATATTGATTAATGATCTTTTCACATTTTATTGATGATGACGATGGGGGCCGGTTGTAGAGAGGGATAGTTTTTTAAAAATATAGTTATTATCTGGAAATGCCAGATCCATTGATAAATGTTTTGATCTGTACATGAACTGATGTTTCTGTCTGACGTAACACTATTTAGTAGACTAACTGCTCATTGAATAAACTAACTTATTAACATGTTATCTTCTTTTCAGTAACAAAGGTTTCACTAAATAATCAATAATGAAATCCCCGTTATTAAAAATGTCAGTCTCTTTTATGCTATTACAATTTAAATTATTTTAGGCATCGAAATAAATATAAAGAACATTCCCGTGCCTGAAATGAAGAAATACTCCACAAGAGAAAAGGCCAATCAGGTAAGAGCGGCTGCGAATGTCCTTTGTCGCTTCCTTTGCGATCTTTCCCCTTTAATACATTAACTCTTCCTGGCGGAGCTTCCAGCAAGCGGTACCAGAGCGCGCGCAAGCGAGCGCGTAAAATATAAAATATATCCGCGACAATCGGCTTTTCGCCGCGCGATTGACTTCACTTTGAAACAAGCCCAATTATGGAGATCTCCCGGGACGCGCGCCAACCCGCCCGGGAACACATCCAAAACAAATGCCGCCCGCCCACCCCCCGTTCCATTCCGACGGAATATGAATCGTTGACAGTCCATATCCCGAAACAACCACTCGCCGCCCAACCGGATTCCTGCAGTCATTTGTCGGGAGAGCCAAAGCAGTGGGGGAGAGTACTGCCCGGAGGCACGCGTCACTTGTCTGCCGAGCCGGCAGCGCGACTGGCGGACGCCGCCGGAACTTTTCGCAAGACTAGCGACAACTTGGAGAACTAACTCAGGCAGTACCAAAACGCCCTGAACCGCATGTGCACATAAAAAAGAAAGGAAAAGAGAAAGAAAGAAAGAAATATTGTGGAAAAGAAAGCGAAAAGGTGAGCGTGGACCGGAGCGGGGAAGGCCGAGGCGGGGCAAGGCAAGGAGGAATGGGAGAGTGTGTCAGGGCGGGGGGGGGGAAAGGAGGAGACGAGGAAGCGGAGGAGAGAATGGCGGGGTTGTATAGAAAGAAGTGAGGCAATGGGGGCGAGTGACAGGAGGGCGAGATGGATTGGTGAGGAGGAAGGGAAGTAGTCGGGGGGGCGGGGGGGGGAAAATATAATGCACGCAACTCGACGAAAGTGTATTTGGCGTACTCATTTAAAGATGACGGACTCGTCTCCCGCCGTTGCCTCGTCCTTCAACATCATTCGTATGCCAAAGTCATTTCTATACTAGTTACGGAAACAAATAGTTACATTTTCCCCCGAATCAATGTTGTCAAGAACTTTGCGGTTACTTTTCACTTCCCATTCTAGCGAAGACTTTCTACTCTCTGGTGGGAAGAAATCATAGATTCCGAAATCGAAAAAGTATATTCAAATTTTTTTCGTTCCAGATGCGCAAAATTTTGAAAGAGCAAATAATTATCGTCGACTCCTCTTCGTAACAAATGCACCCAGCACCAAGTCTTCCGTCAAACCGTAATAATGCTGTACTTCACCATCACAAAGCGCAAACGGAACATGTTTTGCTACGAAGGGGAGTCGAGTGTTGTTGACACTTCATCATTGAAATTCCTATTCCAGATAGTGTGTTCCAAATACAACACTACCGTTCGCAATATCACGAGTGGCTAGCCAATGATCGTTCGGTGGCCGGTGGGGTGCGAAGGAGGAGGTTCTTGGTGCAAGGCTTGGACGATCTAGGTGCTACGGGCTGGAGGATGATTTCAGAGATTCCGTGGAGTGGTAGTAGTGGTGGAGGTGGTAGTGGTGGTGGTAGTGGTGGTGGTGGTGGTGGTAGTGGTAGTGGTAGTGGTGGTAGTGGTGGTGGTGGTAGTGGTGGTGGTGGTGTTGGTGGTGGTGGTGGTGGTGGTGGTGGTGGTGGTGGTGGTGGTGGTGGTGGTGGTGGTGGTGGTGGGGGTGGGGACGCGTGCGTCTGGAAGGGCAGAATGGGCTTAGTGTGGAGGGGGCGTGCGCGTGAATCGGCGGCTGATGGCTCCGCTTCCTAATGCATTTCGGATGGCGCCTCGACGCCCCCCCCCCTCCGCCGCGTTATTTCCTTTAATGGCGCTCGCGTGGGCGCCATCGGGGCAACAAAGGCTGCTTGACTTCTTTCGCCGCTCGTTTGTACATAATTAATATCCCCGCGCCGTGCAACTATTGTCGCTAAAGACCCATTCAATGTGACTTGTGTGTTTCGAGCTGCAAGGCGCTCCTTTCGGCTTAAATCGTCCAGCATCGAGATGGAAGTCCCCGTCCACAGAGCTCTCCGCAGACGGGTGTCGGGGGCGGGGGCGGGAGCGGAGGCGGGGGCGGGGGCGAAGACGCTCCCTTCTTCTCCTTTGTTTAGACGCTTAGACTGAGGTGGACACGGAACGAAGGTTACAGAAAAATCTGCCAGTTGTCAAACAAGCACTTGTTAGTTGGCTATTATAATTACATTTATACTATGAAATACGTTGTGGAAAGGGAAGTAAAATATTTTTCATAGTAATATTAATAGTTAAAAGTATAGTACAGATTAAAATTTTCTAAATATCAAAAGCAAAACACGTATCATCAGCAAGTATATCTTTATATTGATCTGTAATAAAATATTATGAAATTAATGTCTGTGAAAATGTTATTTATAAATTAAACCTAAAATAAATTAGAATAATTCTGAAACTTACAGCATATACGTAAATTAAATTACTATTGTCCCTTCAGGCAGCAAAACAAAGAAATTATCGCCAGGAATAAGACCCGTATGTATCAAGAGAATTTGCATGTACACTTTCAATACAAGCAAATTCATCACCATTTGGTAAAAGCAAACAAACTACTCTGTGCAAATCATTGATGCAATCCAGAATTATTTTGTATCTCCTTTGTATTTAAAATATCGATTTAAATAATTGTTGGTTTTGGAAAACCGACATTTAAGGCATTTCTTTACAGTTTCTTGTAAATGGTTTAAAATCGTCTTTTCATAGCCTGTTATGTAGAGGGATATAACCTTTGATTATTCACCCTAAAAACGAGGTAGAGTGATTTTGTAGGTCGTCTATTATTACAACATGTGTATTCTAATACTGTACTCGTTGCGAAACTGTCTCATTTCGTATGTTTTGATTAGAAAACCGTTATAAAGTATTACACGACTGAAAAATATTAGAAGTATTTGCCTGGAGTTTACTTTTTCCTTTAATATACAACGCTGTCGCAAATGTGACATTGCGCACTTCGTGGTGAAATTTCTGTTTGTAACACAAATATAAATTATTAAAACGTGGTTTTCACATTCACTTTAAGGCTTGATTTTCTACAAAGCGTTTCCCTCAGTTCCCCGAAGTGCAGCGCAGTCCATCCGCTACCACCCGAGTGAATGGCAGGTGGCCAACCGGAAGCGCAGAGCGGAATTTCGCCGACAGCGATTGACGCATCGTGCGTTAAACCTGGATCTTGTTGGCGCTTAATGGACCGTGTCTTCTGTTCGCACAGCGAGCACTAATGTTGCACGCGTTGGCGCCTCTGCTGCGGAGACCACCACAAATCTCGCAAGCGACGAGAGCCGGAGGCGAGGCACTGCCCGGGACGTCACCACCTGAATAAACGGTGCCACGGACGCCGCGACTGTGCCAACTACTTTGATATATTTTGGACATTGGTGTACGAACTGCCTATCTCCTGGAGACGACGACAGTGCTTCACCTTCGGTATATATCCTGGTTATATTGTAAAAGGCATTGGTACGAGTTGGAACTTTCGATTTGTATAAGCGTGCATAAATATTGTTAACTGTGCCCCTGCCGAAAAGACTGCAAGTATAGAAAATTAGCAAAATGTATATCACCTTGCCTTAGCTTAAACTGAAAATATTTTAATACAAAGTTTCAAACAATAATTGTAATATATTGGTAACTAAAAGTAATTATTTCTGAAATATATTTTTTCTTCAATTATTTTGTAATTTACTCTGGATCCACCGTTGGCTCCATCATTGGGTGTTCTCCGGGCCCTAGAAGGGCTTTCGTACTGACTGTACCGCACCAACACGTCCATCCCTCATTCTCATAAGGACCTTACGTAACGATTTAAAAATAGGTCTGGTGCTTTGCATGTAGGCTTCCGCGGCAGGAGACAAGAGTTTCTAGACTATCAGGGTGATCCTAAGCATGGTTGCCAACATTTCGAAGTGCATACTGTTGGCATCCATGCCTAAAACGTGGAGCCTTCCAGTCAGCCAATCATCGACTATCAAGTAAACATGATTGACTATAGGAAGCAAACGATAACAAAGTGAACGAGGCTCTAAGTTAACAAACCTTGTGAAGTCAAAAAGGTTTTCATGGTAGTTTTTGAAATTTTAACACTCGTGCCTTTACCCCTGAAAGGGTCCATTCTTTTATGAGGAGCGCCTACAGTAATAATGACAAATTCGTGATATATCGTGCGACCTATGACTGCTCAGTCTTAGGCTCGGCAGAAACTGTGAACAATCGCCCCTTTTTCGCTATCGCGACTCGAGTTTCATTACTACACATAGCAAAGTAATTATTACATTTCATGAATAAGTATTTCTGTACCTAACAGAATTCCAATCTTAAAAGAAATAATAAATTTGGGAGTAAATTTTACAGAACGTGAGGTGAGGTAACATAATTTACAGTCATGTCGGAGACAATGAAGTAAGTAGTTAATCAGATGCAGCTGCTTTGGCTGGCAGAAAACTTCAGCAATGAAATAGGACGCTTGGTTCACGTAAGGAACTTCCTTTGGCATCTAACTGCCATATAAATCTTGCAACTGCAGTGGACAGCAATGCGGCAACTTTTAAGTGTTTAGCAACCAATCACCCACCGCCTCCCCCCTCAGAAAAGTCCTGAGATCGCACATCACCCGCAACCTGCATTTCACCGCTGTCGGAATTGTACACGCCTGTGACGCGGTTAGCGGGAATTTGCAAGTAAGAGCAGGGGGCAAAATGAGCGATATTTCCTTAAGGAAATAAAAAGAGAGCTCCGAAAGTGGAGGAAATAAATTGTAGCTGTCGGCCTACGCAAACGCGAGCGCGCGTTCGCGGGAAAGCAGAGGCAAAGCCCCCGCCGTCCATCATTCTATGCTTTTCACAGGTGGCTTTGCACCCTTCCCCTCCTCCGGGTCCCGCTGATGAACTTCAGGAGGCTTTGGAACCGACGGCCGCGCTCACGTTCAAAAGTGCAGCTCCATGCCAAGGAACGTACATAAAACGTCAACGGTTCATGAAGCGATGATGTCGATATACGAAATTATTGGGTGGTATATTACTCAGATCATTAACTACGTAAGAGTTTTACTCTCACATTCCGGCAGGTGGCGGTGTACATCTCCCGTTGGAACGTGAGATGCGGTGCCAACATACTACACGTTGGCTAGCGCCCCGCCGCCTGAACAACACGTCCGATCTGCGTCTCATCATGTGACAGTGAAACGCTTGTAAGTGCGTGTGCGTATGAGAGTGGAAGAGAAGAAAGAATGAAGGAACAACGATCATTCATGGCCGGCGACGAAATGTGCGAGTACTTCTCTGACATTCAGCTGATATTGACCAAAAAACTCCCAATCAGAGCAGACAGCCGCTAGAATTCTTTTCCAGACAGAGGATACATTCGACCTAGCTGTAAAGTGTAGAAATCCCCCCCGCCTCATGGGACTCGAACCCTCCGAACTCTCAGCCAGTGACGCTGCAAAGGTAATTGTGTTGTCACCAAGATATTTAAATGACCGCGTAAGTGTTTGTCATACTGTATTTCATTATTTAATTATTTTTACATCTATTAAACAAAGTTTTATGTAAAAAATAAACGTTTATTACTAGTTGTAAGTACTTATTATTGGTATCTCAAAAAGTATTGTACCACCGATTTTCTATTCTCTAACACCTGTCGAATGTACTCACTTGAACACTTTATGAAAATGTAACATACAGAAACAGCGACTTGAAGAGGCGAATGTATAAAAAAATACTCACGAACAATTGTATAACTTCCTTCTCCCGAAGTCGGTTAAAAGATAAAACTTCTTACTCGGCAAGTAATATATAATATTGTAATTTGATTTTATTTTTTATTAGCTGTGGAAAGATTTTTGAGTAAGGATTGGTATAGGTATAAAGGTTTGAAAGATTTTGTTGATTTTGTTTTTAAGGCGGTTTGGAGATGTCTTTAGGAAATCTAGATTTGATTCGGTTTGGGAGTTTGCTTGTTGTCCTAGTTGAAAATGGGCTGTACTTGGGCAGGATGGTAAGAGATTGAAAAATTTGGAGGATAAGTTGATCAGTGATTGATGGTATTTGGAGTTCATAATGAATTTGTTTATTGGGTATAAACCATGATGCGTTAATGAGTCTTCTGAGAAATTTGTTTTGGAAAGTTTGTAAAGCGTTTATATTACTGGGTGCAACGTTTATCCAGGCTGGACAGGCATATGTCAAGGTGGGTCTGATAATACTTTTGTAGAGGAGCAATTTAGTTTCAACTTTTAAAGTGGATGAGGAATTAATAAGTGGATATAGTTTGACTGCTTTTGCTGTTGCTTTTGTAATACTGCCTTAATGTGTTGCTTCCATGTTAAACGTCTATCTATTAGTACTCCCAGATATTTTGTGGGTGTGGAATTGTTTAACCAGGGAGTTGTGAATTATTTATTTTTAAAGGTGGAGGGTTTTGGGTTTCGGAGGGTGAAAATCTTTGTTTGTGTTTTTGTGGGATTTATCTTGAGTCGCCATTTATGGAACCAGGTGGTGAGAGTGTGAAGGTGGGATTGAATATGGTCATATGCTAATAGAATGTTTTGATGAGATGAGAATAATGCTGTATCATCTGCATATAAGGTTATGTTAGAATCTGATGATGTGGGATGATCTGCTGTATAGATATTGAAAAGAATGAACAAGTACAGATCCTTGAGGACACCTGCAAGAATGCTATGTGTGTTGGAAAGAATGTAGTTTTACTTTGACCTGAAAAGTTCTATTTGTAAGATAACTGTGAATAATTTTTTGAAGATAATCAGATACCTAGTTGGTAATTTTATAAAGTAAATCTTGATGCCAAATGCTGTCAAATGCTTTAGTTATGTCTAAAAAGACTGCTATTGTGTGCTCTTTTGAATGGAAACTATTTGCTATATGTTCGACTAGACGTAATAGAGGGTGATTTGTTGAATGATTTGGTTTGAAACCAAATTGTGTTTTAGTATGAGTGTCATTTGAGTTTAAGAAATGAACTAGGACGACTGAAATTAATTTTCAAAAATTTTAGCTATTGTTGGGAGCAGACTAATAGGCCTGTAATTTGAAGGTCATTAGGATTAGTTTTGGTTTATTGATTGGTAATATAATGCGTGTTTCCAAGTTTGAGGAAGCAGCCAATTCAGTGCAGCATTGGAGGTGGCTGTTATGGCTGCAATGCAGCTGAAGGGAAGTTGTTTAAGTGTTTGGTTTGTAATGTTGTCGTGTCCGGGTGATTTTTTGTTTTTCAGCTGTTTGATGATTTTTTGGGTTTCTACTGGGGAGATGAAATGAATAGGGTGTGGAACTGGCGTGTGATTGTTTCATAAATTCTATTATTTCTGTATTGAATTGCTGGTTAATTATTGAATTCAGTTTGAATGTTTCAGAGGTGTTTTGCTATTATTTCGGCTTTTTGATGTTCTGGATAAATTAATACATTGTTTGAAATAAGAGGAGGAACATTGCTTTCTCTTTAGTGAAGTATTTAATAGTTTGCCATTGCTGTCAGAGTTTGGGTGGAGTTGATTGAAGATGCTGCTGGAATTTGACATGTTTGTGATTGGTAACCCTGATTTTAATTTCTTTGAGTAAGTTTGTTTAGTTTCTTTTTGTCGTGTGCGTTTCGGTTTAAAATCCATTTGCGTCTAATGGCCCGTTTGGTTTTAATGTGATTTATGATATAATATGGAAGTGCATCAGCATTTGGTTTGTTTGTTTGTGATGTGAGGAGTAGTTGATTCGGAGTGAGCTTTGTGATTGTTTGAATGATATTCATGATTGAGTTATTGAGATCATCATTATTTTGTATACGAGTTGGAAGATTATTTTGACTAATTAACATTTTAAAATAGTTCAATTGGTATAACCTTTTATTTTGGTGTTTTGATGGTGAATAGTGTCATTTGATATTTCAATGGTAATTTTAATAGGTAGGTGATCTGAGTCTAATTCTGCTATTACTATTTGTTGAATTGTTTGGTAGAAATTTTTAGTTATAACTAAATCAGGTATATCAGGAAATTACATTTGTATTGTTAGAAAGAACGTAGGGAACTTGGAGCATGAATATATATATTGTTGAGTAAGCCTGTATTTGAGTAGTCTTTTGCCATGGTAATTCGTTGAGTTACATCCCCAGGCTTGATTTTTGCAGTTGAGGATCACCAAAAATTAAAGTTGGAGTGTTTGTAGAAATATTTCATTTAGTTCATTAGTAGGAAATTTTTTGGTTTGAGTGGTCTGTAGCGGCAATGATATTTATTGGTCCGTTATTGGTATAAATTTGGATTGCTACAGTTTCAAGGTTATTAGTTGTAGGTGAATGAATTTGTGAGTGTTTTGAGTTTACTATTAATAGCTATTGCTGTCCCTCCAGAGCAATTAGTCTGGACCTGTCACTTCTATATATTTTGTAGCCGTATAACTTTAGCTTTTCTTTTGGAACAAGATGGGTTTCACTGATGCAGGCAACGTGAATGTTATGATGGTGTAAGAAGTGGTGAAGAGAGTATCCTGTTTTTAATACCGTTAGCATTGAAGTTAAGAATAGTTCAAACTCTTTGGATTATCCATTTTTGGATTGTTGGATTGGTAGGGTGATATTGCTAATAGGCAGGGGATATAAGTTAGAAGTAAATATTGAGGTTCTTAAATTTATTGATTTTATCGCTTTCGAAGGATTGTAGAACACGCAGAAAATTTTAGGAAGTTTTGTAATTTTTCAAATATAGAACATAAATTCTTCACTGTTATCATAGATCTATATTTAAGATAAGTGAACTTGTTGGAAAAAGAAACTGTGTTGGAGTGATTAGAAAGTATGTTTATTGCAGTTTGTATTATCCATGTTGATTGATTGACGACAAAGATTTTGAATTTGGGGCATTAGCGTTGACAGAACTTAGGTAACTACTTTTGTAATAATGTTAGTTAGTAAATTTTCTAGGTTACTTGTGTGGTTATTCCATTGATTAGTTGAGGCGTTAATTGGGGTGTAATTTGCAATGTTGGTCTAGTGGGAAGTGGAGAAAATGTTGACTAAAGTTTGTGTGTGTAAAATCAGCATTGGTGGGAACCGAGTGATTAAATGTATTCATTTTAGGAGGTAGTTTGTTATTTGTGTTTCGAGTTGTAATTTACGGTTTTGTTCAAGTTTTGGCATAATTTTTGATATAGGACATCCTTTATAATTAGCTGTGTGGTTCTGAAAACAATTAACCCATTTGGGAGTTGCTTCATTTTGGGTAGTTTACATTCTGAGTAATGATGATTACCTATGCATCTGACGCATCTTGGGCTGAGCCCGCAGTTAGCTTAATGAGTGGCCATAACGCTGACATTTTTACATTGTATTGGACCCTGTGTATTAGTTCTAATATATACTTTAATTCTACAATAATATAGCTCACTAAGATTTAATATTTGTCTGGATTCTTCATTATCAATAAGATCTACTGCCACTGTTTGCATAGGTGTTTTATCTTTGTTGTAAAGTCTGGTGCACTTTAATACTGAAAAGTTTTTAGATTTGAGTTCGTTTATAATATCTTCGTCTTTGAAGTACGTAGGAACATCCTGAGAACAACTGCAAATTTTTGACTGTAGGGTCCCTATAGGAGTGGATTGTACATTGTTTGATCACAGAAATGTCTGAAATCACGAAAGTCTTTAATTTCTTGGAAAAATATTTTAATATTATTTTTTTCAGTTTTTGTGTGAAAGTTTCCTGGTAACACTTTTAATGTCATTGATAAGGCGGTTATAGTTTTCAACTCCGTGGATTATTATTGGTGGGATTTTATTTTTGTTGCTAGATTTTCATTTAGTTGAATATTATTATTAACTGGTTCATTTGTTTGAAGTAGTTCATATCTATTACTCACTGGTACAGGCATAACCTACGTGTTCACTATCATGGTGCCTTTTAAGTCTTTTACGCTCTTCTGATTCAGTAGATTGGTAAGTACTTACATCTTTTGTGGAGTTAGGTTATTAATTTCATTAATGTTTACGTTTTGAGTTGCACTTGCAGGTTGTTGATGTTGCGGGAGCTGCGTTGGTTAGTAATGCGGCGATAATGGCGTATAGCCATTTTGTGGCTATTGAGGTTGTTGCTGCTGTAGTAGTAATTGTTTGTTGTAGTTGCTGGTGGTGGATGAGTTCTTCCACATCCATATCGCGAGTTGCTTCATTCATAGCTTGAGATACCAGAGAGCCGGTTTCTGCTAAGCTTACTTCGTGGGCACTTATATTTTCCATCACGAGATCACTTTCACAAAGTTGACACTGGTTTCACTATACACTCGGAAACGTTCACTTTTTCAGTTAAATTGGCCGTTTCATGCTGCAATGCAGCATTTTTGGCCGTGGGCCGCCCAGAACTGGTGCGGTTAATCACTGCGCGCGTCCTAGGTTACAACTGATAAGCTGATACTATAACTCAGACTGTGACTACTGAACGCGAAAGGTTAAGCGTGCGGAGCGCTCGGAGAGGTGTTGCCTCGACGAGAGCTGGGCTCGAACTCAAAAGATAAAACTTCCGTTAAATAGTTATCAAGACTAAACAACAAAGTAATGAACCCGTTCTTATCGCAACTCGCAGATGAAGCTGTGTATAAAACTTTCCGTGTAATTCGTCGTGGTCTGTCGCTGGAAGCAAGGCCACCTCCTGTGGGCGCAGCGCACTGCGGGGGAAGTCCGACACCCCCCCCCGCCACCCGCTCCTCCCGCAGGGCGGAGTCCTCCCCACCGCATCGGCCGCCCTTTCTGACGCACGGCCCCGCGCCCTTTGGCCCTTCGTCTGGGCGCGGCCCTCGCTCCGTCCTCTACACACAGAGATGCTCGACGGGTTGCACATGTCAACACAAAAAGACACAACAAAAATAGGAACACATTGAAACATACCCCTAACTGCTACAATTATTGGGCGATTCGTCGTAACCCGTTTCCAAATTTCTAATAACATGGGCGCCAGGAAAAAGGTTATGATAATATTTTAACTATTATTACTCTGATAAAAAACAGAATATTATCCCGCTAGCTGGGTCAATGGGTCACGTCAGAAATAATCGCTATTATCTATTAATAGCCGATTACCCGATCTGCCATCTATACAGAATGGCGAGGAATCTGAAAACAGAGATTATTTGATCTAGCTACTTATTAGTTTGAATTGGCCAATGAAAATCATTTTATCTTTCTTTCAAGAGAAACTTAATGTTTATTTCTCATCAATGCAGCAAATTAAAATGTAAAAACATTTACATTGAGAAACGTTCTTAGTCATGACCTGGTTCGAACCCTATACGGCGATTCTGGTCTTCGCGTGCTCTTGATTGGTGCTACTTCGAAAAAACGCTCCTTCTTCTATTTGAAGCTCCGAAGTCCCGAAGTTCAATTACCACGAATCTTACGCCGATTCACCGCTTCGCACCACTCAAATATTTGTTCCGGCTCCACTATATTATGTCTGATGCCCGTTCTCACCGTCTAAATATCCAGTGCTTTTATGATTACACAGCAAACATGTCTCTCAGTTCTATCTTCCGTTTATAGCAAGAAAATATAAACCGGTATCGTTTGTGAACCGCTACATTTATAAGTTCAAGAATGATTAGAGTTCACTCGCGAAAAAACTCCAAGTATAATTTGATACACAGCAAAATATTCGGAACTCGACACGTTCCCCAAATGTTAGAAGTATCACAAGTTCACTTCTGGTTCTGCCACGAAAATATTCAGAGTTCGAATATGTCCCTCAAGTCCGATTCTTGCTCTACCACACGAAAATATTTGAAAGTCCCAACACGTATTGTAGACCCCCGAAATTTTTATAAGTCCTAACATGCACAAGTTAATCTATTCGCGAGCGAACTGTTCACCGTCGACATGCGACCGATGATTTTATCCTCCTTTTAAAACCACATGCCTCGCCTTTCTTCTATTTCGACAAAATGCCCAAACTTCCATTTTAATAATCCGTCGACGCTTCTTCAACCAATCCCCAAATCTTTTATATTTCCTCCTACTCACGCCGCCATCTGCACGGTCAGATGAATGTTTGTTTATCCTGACAACAACCACGACGTCGTTACTAAGACGCCATATTGCCTATTATTTGCCCTAATGATTTCGCCCATTTACGACAAATATTCTGTAATAAACCATGTCCCCATATTGGTATGTCACAACATGTCCAAGTAGTTCCCATACAGCCGGGCCACGAGTCGCGCGCGACCTTTCGTTCCTTCATTTTTCACCCATCCTCTTCCCTCTAACACACACACACACACACACACACACGTGTTTGTACTACACTAACCCACATGTCGAGACACCAGTCGGGTCTTATAAGTATCCCGATTGGGGCGGCGCTCCACTGGAGGAGTTATCTGAAGAGGGTGAACCCTCAAATCCCGACGTGTGCGTCTTCCGCATTCCAGGAAAACGCGCCGCCCTCGCCTATAACACCCACCTCATGGGGCATACAAAACCAACGACGTGGCCGTAAACCGGAATACGCGCTCTCCCATTCGCAGGTCATGGACGAGTTTCTTCGCCCCTTCCGCACGGAATTGATAAGAGGCCGAGTAAATGTTATGGCCCGAGTTCACTGCGCCTTTCACTTCATCTAGGACCTCCTGCCCCTCATGAAAAGCGGCTACGAGCGAAGGCTGCATCATCCCCAGCCGGGCACACTTTCGAAACAATCGCGAAGCCGCCATCTGCGCCGGCCAAGGCAGTAAACAGCAGCGCAGAGGGACAATTGCACGCCGAGTGCTCAGGGGAGGGGCTTCACGAGGAATTATCGAACTCGTCCGCTCGACCTCGCCTCCGCGGGCGCTTTGCCGATGGGGCGGGGCCCGCCCACAGCCCTCCGCCTCTCTTCACTCAGCAGTTCCAGCTCGGTCCGCTTATCAGCATCTGCTGCTGCTGGTTCTTCCACTGTGCATCACGATTTCCGGGTCATGTCAGGGCTGCCCGTGTCGTGCTGGATGCAGATCGGGTCCTTTGCACCCAATCCAGTGATTGGTAAATTTCGTATTTAGAAATTGGCCGACGTTTGCAGATCAATATGATGTAACTCCATCTTGCTGAAAGATGACATTAAATTGTAAATCTATGTGGGAAAAAAAGAGCCGCTCGACCGTGTTTTCATACAGTGCTTGTCATATACGTTCAGAAGCATTTCCTACGTTCACTGTAGCCGAGGCTCAGATTTCACTATAACCGAATCTTCGTGTGTGTATATGTAATGTAAGTGAAACGGAATCAGTGACTTAAGTTCATAATAAGCAAGAGTTTACTATAACCAGAGTCGTCTATTCCAGCTGCTGGAGCACATGTAACTGGGGCCTAGGGGAGAGCCAAGAGATGAAGGGTGAGTGCAACGATTCCCGTACACAGCAAACGTGAGGCTATCGACCAGTAGCGTCTTTGAAGAAAAAACTAAGCACAAGTTTCTCTGCCGGGAATCTTTTCTTTCGGGCGGATGTAATGGTTCTAGAAGCGGTCTGTCACGTGCCTTTACGTGCCACCCCACGTGCATGTCAGTATCCAGAGGCCCTAAATCAAACAACAACTTCCCTCTTCCCCCGGAAATCAAGAAATCTTTGAAAGCGAGCCGATCGATGCTTCAAGGTAATAAAATAACGTCGTATATCATCTTCCTTTTCCGATTGACTAAAGGAATAATGACGAGCGCAAAGGCCTGAAAGGAAGACACAAAGCGGTCGAGTTCAGAGAGCGAACGCAGCGCCGCGGCGGAGGAACTAAGAAGCTCTTTGAGGCGCCGCGGGCGGGCACAAGGGTCGCGCGGTCATTCGTCTCACCTCTCTCCCTCCCCCCCCTCCTTTCGCGTGCACACAAGCCGCATTGTTGGAAGAAAACAAACGCGTGCCGCATCTACGGCGGTGCAGACTAGGAGTAACTAAATGACGCTGGTGCGATCAAATACTTTTTTCTACTCCCATTGTATAATTCTGTCATTTGATAGCTCCAACCCGTTGCCTATTACGATACAGATTTCATTACGATACAGGTTCTTGGCCAATCACAGAGAAGCTTACAAAATAAGTATTGAAACTTCATTAATCTTTCAGAATCGTTCTAGTAATTTTTGTTAATTTGTACATTAAAATTGAGTTAATGTTATGTTATCATTTTAATTTATTTTATTGCGTAATTTTTGGAATTAAAATAAATTGGTTATATGATAAATAAGATTATTAAAATAAATTGGTTCGTAATTTCACTTTGATCCTATTTGACTAGCGCAGTGGTAGTGCTGGAGGGAACATTTGACTGACGTTAAGATCAGAACGCAAGTTTTTGTGTGTTGTATGCTGCTGTGCTGTGTTTGTCCTTTAAAACCGGTCAATTCTTTAGTTTGAAATGTCTAGTGAATCAGGAGGAGTTGGCACCTTTAAAATAACAGAAAAAGTGAAAATGGTGACCTCAGAATTATTTTAAGAGCAACTTTTGTATTGTCTCGCACTAGGAAACCAAAGCCACCTGAGGCAGGTAGGGTAGCTTGGCTTGGCTGAATCCTACACGTCAACTGCCACGAAACGATTCAATGTAAAAGTTTAACTTGTAAAAGTCGTACAGAAAGTAACGTATGAAACTCGATGTAATATACATTAATATACTCGCTCGTATCGCAATATCACACTCGTGTATTAATACCCATTATTACATTATCGTTTCATAATGTACTATTTTGATGCTCTTTTTTTGCTCGTTTAATTGTTGGCGAGAAAGATCACGGAATGGAAGTGCAAAGTGTCTGCTGGAACCTGACGTTATCTCAGAGCGTTTTTCGTTAGTGTAACTATTTGCGAGAAAGTTGATGGTTCCGCCTGGGCTGCGAGGGCAGGGAAGGGGAGTGTCTCGTCGCCGACCACGCGTCGTCCGCGGCGCGACGCGACGTGAGGTGGCTTCGGCTCCCTCGCCGCAGCCGAGACGTCACGCAGGTGGAGCAGCGACAGCAGCACACCCGCCTCACGCCCCTTGGCCACCACTAGTCCCCAACCGCTCGGACCTGAGCTCCCACACTACAGCAGTCGCCCCAACCAACGTCATCCCCTTCGGCCCGCGCCTGGCACCCGCCACCGCCACGTCACGTGGCAGAGGCAGCACAAGCGGATTCAAGCTCTCGGCGGCGGAGATAACAGGGGTAGCAGTGGCGGCTGCTGTGGCGGTAGGTGGTAGTGGTGGAGTAGTGGTGGACGTAGTGGCGGTAGTAGTAGTGGTGGTGGTGATAGTAATAATAGTAGTAGTGGTAGTAGTAGGGGGGGTGGGTGAGGTGGTGGTGGTAGTAGTGGTAGAGGTGGTGGTGGTGGGGTGGGTGGTGGTGGTAGCAAGGCAGCAGTGGCCGCGTGTGGCAGGCCGCGATGTGTGCGAGTGGTGATGGGGAGGATGGGTTTGCGGTGGTGGTGGTGGTAGTGGAAGTGGATGGTGGTGGGTGTGTTGTGGCGGTGGCTGCGGAAGCGGGGCTGTCGCGGAGGGGGTGGTGGGGTGTGTGGTGGTGCGGGGGGTGGCGCGGCGGGCCGCGATGTGGGAGGGAGGGGAGGAGGGGGCGGGGTGAGGACGGGGTTCGACGGAGCGCGAACGCCGCCTGTCGCGCGCAGAGGCCGCCGCTGAGGGCTGAGGACGGTCACGCGCCGCCGCTCGCGCCCCCCGTCCTCCCTGATGGGGACAGCGACGCGACGCCCTCCGCGACCGGACGCAGATCAATAGCGCAGGCGCAAGGACTCCTGCAAGGCACGCCAAGCACCTCAAGAGTAGTAGAAACATGCCCACGAAACAATGACACAATACAGCACTCGGGAAATGCCGTATTTTCCGTGTGTAAACCCTTCTTTTAAAGGCATACTTTTTAAAAAAATTAAAGGTCAAAATTTTGTACAAATATAGATTTGGCCTGATCTTCCATAAATGTGTCCACAAATGAATTCGTACAGTAGATTCTGTAACATATTATATTACTCAATACTGTAATTCATTGAATTATCAGGCCTTTCTGTTGGTCTTAATTTGAAAAAGGGAATATTGTTTAGTTGCCAAATTTAACTATAAACAAAAATCACTTTAATTTGTAGAAAATAATAAATGCATATGATTGTTTAAAGAAGTAACAGAGTAATTGTTTCTACGTGCGTTTCAGTTTTCTGTTGAGTTTAATAAGTTTAAAAGTTATCCAAAATACCTTTATAATCCATCGAAGTCCAATTATTCAAAAATATTTTCAGTAGTTCAATGATTTTCTCCAACATTCCTGTTAAAATACAGCAACCTTTCCATCTAAGATCGTAAAAGAAGACATTCATGCAGCAGACTTAACCCTCCACTGCACGAAGTGTCTTTTAAGCTCAAACGTTTTTGGAAATAAATTTAGAATGTGTAGATATTGCGAAAAATAGTAAACGAATTCTAATTTGCATATGTGTCATAATATTGACAATGTTTTATTCATTGCATTCATCGAAGGGTGCTGTACGTATTGCCCTATAGATAATATAACACGCATGATACAATAACTAACTACTTACTTAAAAATCTTATAATAACTCATAATAATTGTATTAATATTGCTAAATATATTAGAATTAGCTGTTAAGGATATGAAATGACACTCATTTAGATCAAGCGATTATTACCAAAAGTATTGCTGACTTTCATGTGTATTTCATTTTACATCAACTGAAAGAAGTAAAAAAACCTGAAATAGTTTTTACCCCTATAAAGACAAGTTGATCTCGCACTTTTCACAGACAACAAAAGTGTGTCCTTTGCAGTTTGCATTTTTACAAGTTGTTATCTGAAGGTTCGAACAGAATAACAGCTCTTTTTACAGAATGCTCTCTCTGAAGGACATATAGGGCTCAGGCTTATTTTCTGATATCGTTTTGCAATACCCTCCTCCTTCAAAGGAGGAGGGTATTTTATATTTACAAACATTTTTGAAAAATTAAACAAATTAGTAAAATCAAATAAATTTGAACACAATATGAAATTTCTCTAAACACTACATAACCTATACTTAATGCAAGCATATGCTCACCTTGCAGATGTGCAAAATCCATAAAATCGTATTTAAAAATTCAATGAAAGTAATAAACAAACCCAAAATTACTGAGCCAAAGTTGGTCGACAAGCCCTCATGGAGGAAACACTTAATCATCCAGAAAAAAAATTTCAAAAGAATTCGCCGCTGTCTGTTGAGTGCCGAAAGAACCTAATGGTAAATAAATCTTCGCAAATATGTCAAAGGGCACACAACGGCTTTTAATGAAGAAATATAATAAGAAATCAGTTCCAAAAGTGGCTTTGCACATCTAGAACGCTGTGCATCGAAGGGTTAAATTTGATTTCCACAGAGAAGCGTTGAATAAATTGTTGCCAGGCCTCAACAAGTGAATGGAACTGGCCCTCCACTACAGTCTTCTTCTTGCTTTGCGTCTGCAGCACTGCGCCTCCAACGACTGAAGATCGCATTTTATTACCAACAGTAAGAATAGAATACATAATTTAGTGCAAGAAAGGAGCCACTCCCTTATTGTATACTAAAACACAGTGCACTCTAGTAGAATAAACGTGAGTGAATCCTGGATTTATTGGTTATGAAATACTCTAGGCGTCATTATAAATTGGCTAATAAAAAGAGATATGCGGGTAATTGCATGCATATCTGGAAGACGGATTCAAGTTAATGTTGAAGTGTGCGTGTCTAAGAGAAGGGAACAGTCAATATAGAGGATTACGTGGCGTGCACCTCAAGAGCGCGCACGAAACGCTCTCGAGGGAAAGCAATAAGACGATCGTCTTCTCTCCCTCAACAACTCGAGTGAGACTCTTTCGGAAGTGACTGCGCGTCAACATGGCACTGCACATCAGGACAATCTCCGGCTTTTAATGTGCCTTTTTAGGAAGTGCTAGTGGTTTGCAGGTACACTACACCGAATCCAAATAATCAAACATCCTTATAACTAGAAAAATTACTTAAAAAGGCTATTTCTTATAAAGGGTTAAATTTGTGTCTACTAACTACTTTGTAAAACACGCAGCAAAACAAAACACGAAAGGCAGCACGTGTAGCGACGAATCAGTGTAGAGTAAGGACACAGACTCATATAGATCGCACTAATTGCCAGACAAACACAACAACGTGCGGATTGCACGTGCAACAATGCGCGTACTTTACTCACAGTTCGATTGAAGATTTTGTCTTTTAATGTATTTGCTTGTCGTAAGAACGATAAAAAATAATGTACTGTAATAAGTGTTGGACAAAACCAGCTCGTTCTTTTAATAAAGTAATTTTAGTTTGTTAAATAATATTTTTTCTCTAAGCAATCCGAAGAGTTGGATTTTGAATAAATAAAGTTCTACTGAATGCGAATTAGGAACGCAGTGTATTTCGGAACAATTATCTGCGTAGTAAAACAAGTTTCAGATCTAAACAAGTGGTTCTCCACATATTTTCTCGCATTATTTCTAAATGTGCAGTTTTTTAAATTCAGTGTTTCACAAAAAGGAGTTCTGAGTCATTCTTTGAAGCGTTCCTTGTTATATCCCTGGGGGGAAAATTGTAGAAAAAATTTAGAACGATTTTTGAGAAAAACTTTTAAAATTTACATTAATTTGAAATCGGAACTGCACGAAAACGACGCAGAAAAATGTGCATGAATGTTTTTAAAGACCCGATTCTTTTAACAGATTTTCTTTAAGAAAATCTATATCTTCACATTTAAAGTTGTGGAATGTAACCTTTTCCGAATTTTCGAAAGTGCAAAGAGTATACCGGAAATGGGACTGCCTTCATTTTTACCGTTATTTGATACACACGAAATGAACATTTGAAGATAAAATATGGAGCCGTTTTTAATAAGAAAAAAATGCCTGTATTTCACGCAAAATTACGCAAAAACTATTATATTTTCGACCAATTGCGAAACAAAACAGTGAAATAACAAAAATGCGAATATTCCTGTTTCATGTGACGTGTGGAGAAGATCATTAGCGCACGCTCTTGAGTTCCAGAGCCTCTTCCGAATAATTTAACTATAAATAGTTGAAAGATGAAAACATATTTTTTTAAATAATAATAATAATAATAATAATAATAATAATATTTCTTTTAAATCGTGAGATTAGCAACATTTGAAAAACTAGATATTTTCGTTCCCGAGTTACAGAAAACTTATTTCCAACAGTAAACGAACTGCAGATTTTATTTTTCTGCATTGCTAACAAAATAGGAACTCACCTTCAGCTCTGCTATCGCTATAAGCGAAAGAAGAGCTCAACAAAACGTGCGCATAGTGAAGCTACAGAAGCAAATTAAGGGGACATCTGGGCTCAATGGAATATAATTCAACTTTAATTTACGAATAAAAACTCAATTTCTCAAAACGTTTTATTACATTTAATTAATGCAATATATTGGTTTAAAACTCATTTGTGATCGTTTTGAATACTATTGTCGTACACAACCGTCATTTAAAAAATGTAAAACGTTGAACATGGTGTAACTTTTCCAAACAGGATATGAGTGTGTGTAAACACGATTTAGCATCAGCATTCCATGTAGTACTGAATTAAAATGTATAATGCAAAACTCAACGTGGGGAAATGTAATTAAAATTTGAAACACATTTACTTCGCACTGCATGAGAGAATAATTTAAAAAGGAAAAAAACATAAGGAATAATTAAGGAATGAACATATACACAATCAATTTAAAAAAAAATTAAAGGGGGGTTTAAAATAAATCCTATCAACTTTCAAGAAAGCAAACTACTTTCCTGGATACATTTGTGCAACGAATGATGTGAGATTTTTCAACGTTCAAACGCATACCTTTTTACAGTGCAGACTCCGTTCTAAAGCCTCAGCAAACTACTTTCCTTCACCAGACTGACATTGCGAGATTAAGTTCGTGTGAAGAGTTAAATAAAATGTTATCATAAATGCAAAATATTTCGAGCCAAAGTTACCGCACGTGTTGGTGGAAAATGCAAAAGGAAACGAAATGAAGGTGGTAAAAGTAAACAAGTGAATAAAAGGTTTCAGTTTTGTGTAATTGCACGCTATAAAACTAATTAAAATTTCAAATGTATTTTTTAGTATAATCTAAGCACATGCATTGCTCTAGAAGCGAAATAAAAATATATTCAATACTTTTATCTTTATGACAATTCTGTAGATCTTTTGTTTCCTATCGTACGTCACAGCAAAACGTGTTTTAATAAGACATGTTAGATAGTTTCAAATTACACCAAATAGTTTGTACATTATGCTCTCAAAATAATTTTGTGTAAATCAATCAATCAATCGTGCCTCATTTTACGTGGCGAGCGTGAGGCCATCAGGCCCACTCTGCCGTTTGATCACGCAAATGTTTCTACGCTCCTTTCAACTCCTAGGCTTCTTTTACGTTTGAATATCGTTCACATACAGTAAATCTACAACATGGAGCAGCGGCTTTACTTTCCTTCGAAGAAAGGTGTACGATTTTCTCGCCCTTAAAAATCTACAGCTTCAATCAGGGTTGGTCCAGGAAACTTTGATACAACAGCCCAAAACACCTAAGCCGCCGAATATACATTTATGTATGTGTAATCTCTAGCCCATGAGTAAGTAGAATTTTTATTGTGAGGAAGCAATGAGTCCATGAAACACTGTAGAAATATTTAACCATGTGAATATTCCACTTATGATTCGGAGGTAGGAGGTCGTAAGTGACTCCTCACGTTCCTGCACATTTGAATGACTTTAGCATATATTAAATCGTCCAATTTTCTCCTTTATTATTTTATATTTGATAAGTACCTCTTCCAACTTTTTCTCGTATTTTGTTTTTTTTTGCTCCACTTGCATTTATTCATTTGACTCAAGTTAAATTATATTTGTATTTTTTTAATTGCCCATACATGATATAGTAAGGTTTTTAAAATTACGAGTAATTCACTGTTCTCGCAATTTTATGGACATGAAAAGGAACAATTCAAAATGTTTACAAAAACCTTCACTTTACACCTGCTCCTTAATCTCCAGTCTAGGTCGTAATGCTGCGTACTCACATATCAAATCCAGGTATCCTAAAGACCTATTCAAACAACCATAATTCCTAAGAACTATCAATTGCTTTAAAAATTTAAACAATCTTCATCCTCGCTTGATTTAATTTAGCCTAATGTATACTACGTAAATGATCTTGGCTGTCCAGGTGACGCCGCGTCGAAGGCTGTATTGCCGACGTTTCGACATTCGTTGGTCTTCGCTCGCTGTTGTTCAATTTGTGACAACAGCCTGAGAAGACGAAAATCGATACTGTTACAATAATGAATAACTATAATAATATTATAATCGACCGGGAAGCCTACGACTTCACTAATGTATACTACGTTCTTCCGAGTAATAGAAATCACTGATTATGAAAGGCCATTCCCAAAAACTACAAACTGTGAATTGTTTAATTGACCTCCACGAAAGGCAAAGTTTGTCAAAACAGAATAACTTTTTTTAAAAAAATACCGCCTGAGGGTTCATGCGCGCAAGGTATGTGAAACGCCAAAAAACTTAAGTAATGCAAACGATAGAATAAGTAGTGGTGACCTAGATTGCTTTTAACATCTGCGGATGCAACTAAATTTAAACAACACGTATTTCGTATTAACAAGCGTATATGGATCTCACTGAATAATAAATCTAAATAAAAATATGAAATAATTTTTCTAAACATTTGAAAACTGTATTGTTGAGATTTATAAAATGTACCCGGGAAGTTATGAGATCTGAGTCAAATTCACAGATCCCACAGCCTGAGATCCTCCTTGGAAATATCAAGTTTCGAAGAATTCATTTACATGACGTAAATGATAGTGCTTCATAGAAATGTAAAACTGCTTTCTTTATTATAACATTTGGAGTCCATAATTATAAATGCCTTAAAGTAACGTGGTATCACTGGTATATATAACAAAAAAAGGAAAAATTATTTAATCGGAGATATATTTGCGTAAGTTCTGGCTGAACAAACAAAAATGTATAGTACATCAAGAATTGTATTACCTCCCCTTTCAAACCCTTTAGAAATGTAATACGGATATTTAGAAGTTTTTACATGGCACGTTACAAGGTCCGCGCAAAGCCATAGACGCATATAACAGCATTATTCAATTAACGTAAAAGTCTGAAGTGCGCAAACTTGAGTAATAAACGCTATTGCATACACGTGTTTACTGTCGTACAAAGAAAGCCTGCTAATATTTGCCAGGTACTCGACATAATGAATACATTTATCATGTTATCAATACTTTAATTTCATATGAACCATGAAACATGCTTCTTAGAAAGCAAAAGAACAAAAAAATACTTTTCAGTTTAATTAACTAGAAATGCTAACACAGATTCATTAATTAAAATCTTAAAATAGAAAATAAAATCTTTTAACATGAATATACAATGCCATTCTTCAAGAAAATAGTGGTCTGTAATTATTCTACCTGATCCATTTTCTGTTCATTTCTATTTCTACTTTCTTCCTACTTTGACTTTTTTGTCTCCTGTCTCTCTTCTCTCTGTACTTTTTGTCTCCTGTCTCTCTTCTCTCTGTATCCTTTTGTCTCCTGTCTCTCTTCTCTCTGTATCCTTTTGTCTCCTGTCTCTCTCTCTCTCTCTCTCTCTCTCTCTCTCTCTCTCTGTACAGATAATGAGTAAGCATTTCGCGTTGCCATTGGTGTAAATAACTTTGTTCATTAGCCACCTGAGGGTTGTGTATGTTGTAGTCAGGAGGCGATGGTGTTCCTTCCCTGCTACAGGAGATACGGTGTTTAAATACACGTAGGGATTTCCCGCTCCAGGTATCTCTTCAGAGAAACACAGGGCCCAGATCGGATGCGCTCTAAGCTCTCAACTGGTCACCCGACATATGCGCAGTATGTAAGTGTGTGTGTGTGTGTGTGTAAGGGGTGAGGATAGGACAAGAGAGGGGAAGGAAAAGATCGTGCAATTGCCGGCCGTTTGGTAAGAAGACTGTCAGGCATTCGCCTGGGTGATGATCGGAGAAACCACGGAAAACTATCAAACAGATCATCCGGGCGCTAGAACCGTGCTCCAGACGTCCTACGAATGCGATCTAGCTCTCTAACTAGTGGAGAATGGGCGCAAGTCGGGACTCCAACTCTAGAACCTCCCGGTTGGAGATATTTTTAAAACTCAATCGTACACACCAATTCAGCACTGCTATAGCTCAACATTCCGCTAGTATCATAGTCTTCCGCCTCCATTTGTGCTAGTGATTCCCTTCCCACTTTCTTCTGTGGTGGTGTGGTGGTCCGCTGAGTCATTTCGGCGCCGCTGCCCCGTCTTGGGGCGTTCGCTCTCGTGGGCGGCGCCCGGGGCGACGGCAGTGGGCGGCGGCGCTGAGAGGCTGTCGGGCGGTGGCGCCCTCGCCGCGGATGCGCCCTGACAGCTCCATCATCGCCCTTCGCCCTTCACCACCTTCTCCCTCACCGGAGACAAATGACCAGAGGCACCACGCACGAGAAGGGCGAGAGACACTTCGCTGACTCCGTTGCTTTGTTTCGTTGCGAGCTGGGTACTCTGAGGGCACGAGTGGTAATTGACAGGAGACTACGAATAAGTGTTACAAACTTCTAATGCATGTTGAAGGATCGAAGATTATAACTTTTTGCTAATTTCATGAACTTTTTGCTTCATTTCATAAACCCCTGCTACACATATGGTATTTGCCTCTACTTGTTTGGCATCTTCCTATGTACTAACGTGCGACAGCTCGCTTTTTGAAGCGAGCAAAGACATTCCGTGTAATTACTTGCCAGCCGCGCTACCGGCTCCCGGGCAGACACGTAGTTACTGACTCCAGCTGCGGAAACCCACGCTCTCACGATATTCCGTGTGTCTGTCGAACACCGACGCATGAAAAGTTGCCCAATATTTACGCGCAAAAACATGTAACGCCGAAATATGAAATTTCCCATTACATACGTATTTAGTAGCAAAAAGATATCTTAGGCCCCTCTACATGCTCTTGATCTCAGAAGTTTGTGACATTAATTCTCAGACATTCTGTATAATGTGATTTAGGGCACGAAGCAAACAAAACATTTGTATGTTTTTTTCTTCCGATAACCTAGAAAGCAACGCTAAGGAGAGCAAATGATTAAATTTTAACGTGCAACAGCTCTGCGTTTCATGATTTCTAATATTCTTAGTACAATTTATTTAATTATGAGGATTTTTTCTGCGTAATAATTATGTGTGAACAAAGATATAAAAAACAGCATTGTTTTATATTTAATACACAAATAGTTTATATTATTTTTAGATAAAAGTGCAGCGAATTTCCTTAAAAATCAAAACAAGTTGTCTTCAAATTGAAGAAAGATCAAAAATAGAAGGCGCAGTTCAAGAAGCTGATACGCTCATGTGGAAAGATGTGGCAGTCTTTTTATGAGACAAGACCAACACAGATTGACATACATCTCAATTGTACTGATGAAAGTGAGGAGACAACGAAGAATATGGACAGAGCATAGAAAAAAACAATGGGCAGAAGAAAAATATGCAGAGGAAAATGACAGCAGAGTAACAGAAGACGTCAGAAAAGCGATGAGTGAGTGATAACTGGACAAGAAGGAACAGAGTGAAAGTTAATAAACTAGATGGAAGTAAATATTTCAAATACAAATCTTTTTTTATATTCTAAGTTCTGTCGTCCTGCAGAAGCAAAAAGGCTGCGGTCAATGGTGTGGAAGAGGAAGTCCTGGAGTGGGGAAAAATGTCTGTTCTGAAACGGCAACGTGAATATTGAAGCTTATTACTTTCTCATCATTTGTCAACAGAAGCAGCGTCGGAACGAGTATAAGAACTGAGTCGGTATGCACAGTATGAGAATTGGTAGAATAACACAAACAAATGCTTTGCGAGCATCGTAGGCTTCACGGCCGGAGTCAATGTGAGTGAAAGTTTCCGGGCTGGTAGGCCGTGGCCCAGTTGGCATTGAAGAACGAACCGTTTCGTCCTGGCCAGTCGCTAGCCAGGCGCCGACCCGGAGACTACCCCGTCGACGCTGCCGCCACTGAAGATGTCCACCGCAGACGTGGACGAAACGTTTGGCTCTTCAATGCCAACTGGACCACGGCCTACCAGCCCGGAAACTTTCACTAATAAATGTTTGCTAGTTACTTGATAAAACGTTTGACAAATCTTACATGGCCAGAGGTTGCTTGATTTTCCGTCAATTTTTGCATTTTTCGAAATTAGCAGTATGTATATTATGGGTATGCTAACTATTGTCACATTCCCCATAGAAGGAAATGCGTTGACCTATTGGAATGTAACTGGCCAAATTGAAATAAAATACTGTTTACGCGACGAATGCCTCGGGTGGAAAAAAATCAGGTTTGGTTGTTGGACCACTCAGACCATCTTTCCAGGCGCCTGGTTTGACACATTTAGCTTCGTTGAGAATCCACGACGTTTGACCTTATTTGCTTCAGTCTTTCGATGCGAAGCGTTTCCGTAATATATCGTTTCCTTTACCGATGGCGATCTTCTCAACTCGAAATAAAGTAGAGGTGTCATTAACGTTTTAGCAGGTAATCTCACGTTGATTTGTACCGACTTCTTTGAAATTTACTAAGAGACAAACGACATGTTTATACAACCTGTGGTGATCCTTAATACAAACAAAATAGAACCAACAACCCCGATTAGCAAAACAATTGTCCTTATTGACTTGTTGGTTATTGATTTTGAAGTGAATGTAATAACAAAATACCTTACGCAACTGAGGACTTCCTGAAGTTTATTGGGAAAGTCATGAAGTAGATGTCAAATCAACAGAATAATCACACAGCAATCACAACTAATTAGAAAATTTGTGAATTTTTGCCCTCAAAACCTGATATTGCTAATGTGAAATGTAAAATATTCTATTTATTTAGTCGCTAATAACCTAGATGTAGAAGCGACTCAAAATAAAATTAACAAAAAATGTTATATTTGGCTGCACTGTCATCCCACGAGACTACTACAACCAAACCGTGAGTGCGCCATTGTAGGATTAAAATGCACGATAAGGTGGGAAGTAGTTTTTTGTCAGAAGTCGTGACCAAGCACAGAAAGTGATAGCGATCGGAGCACGGACGGCGTTGGTAATTGCATCACGTAGCGAATAGTCTACGCGGCATTTTTACATTTATCTTCATTACCGTGTGAAAATATGGCAAGAGGGGAAGAAGTACATTAAAAACAAGATAAAAATGAGAAAAATATTCTAATATTTTAGGAGGAAAAAATATCATTTCTTTTATTTCACAGAAGCGAGAACAAGTAAATTCGTTAAAAACTACAAATGTTTCTAAAACTAGTAAAATTAGTGTTCTATAAAATTCTAGATTTTATTGAATATTTTACGTTGTAGACTTATCTCACCCCACTTTAAAGTAAACCGAGGGTCGCATATTTTACTGCAAACGTCCATCTCTCTGCTTTTATGCGGATTGTACGTGCTGACCGGCATTTTATCAGGTTAAGCACTGCGAAGATTTCTTAATATCATCAATGTAATACCTAAAATGTATTTGATTCTTTCGAGGTCTCACTCATTCCCTTTGTCTTTAACTTGTTCGTTACTTAAGCAAAGCAACTAATTCAAGAGTCGAAATTTCCAAAATCCATATCAGTTTCCCCTTCGCCTGGAATAAACACTGTTCCATCCACTAAAAAGTATTTAATAAATTTGTTGGCCATCTCAACCAGCACAAATGTGATGTATAAATTGTTTGGTGTCTCAACCACTACTTGTCACTAGTAATCTCATTAAAGCCATCGTCGAATGTAAGTTGTCCGTATAAATCTCTTCTGAAATCTCTCTTCTGAAAACAATGTCCAACTCTTTAAGCACTCTTTTCGTTACGAAACACTTAACATACTCCTTGAAATTTGCTCTAAATATTTTATATTACATTTTGTTTTTATTTTATGAAATTTGAGGGAAATGTATACTTATGAACGGTAGCTGAAGTAATTAAAGCTAATATTCAATGCAGACTCATCACAAATTTCAAATAACCTCTTATTATCATTTTAGCGTGGCGTTCAGTGCAGATGTCTGTCAAGAAACTTTAACGTTCTATTCAGAACAAATTGAACCCAATAAGTGAGTGAAGAACTCAATAAAAATCCAAAATCAATGAAAAAGATTTGAAACTTTTTCTCGGATTTATCCAACTCCCTGTATATCTGCCATCTAACGGTGCGTCAGGGATCTTCCGTGTTACTCTGCAGTAAACCAAACAAACGTCTCTACTGGTTCCCTTACTCAAAATGAAATAACCTCGTTACCACCATAACTCACGCTGAGGTAACCCCAAACCCATAACGATCTTGTACTTTACATAAATTTATCCGAAGTAGCCCGCGGCTCGTCACGGCGCTTGAATCTTGTTAAAGGATGATTCCGGCTAATTCGAAACACCATTCCACCACCGACCATTATGAGAAGCACATAATGTTACCGGGTAAGGGCTCGGAAGGAAAATGGTTCAGGAGTTTTACCAAGGGTGATGGAATGTCTCTGACACAACTGAAATTCTCCTTATTTTAAGCAGAATCCGAACATCCAGCCTTGGCGTACGCCAGCCCCAAGCCCCTGCGCAGGCGCCTCGCCCAGGCGTGTCTCCCCGAGCGGTTGCGCGAGGGTCTTCCTGCCAGGGGGGCACAGGGCGCCTGTGTCAAACGGGGCCGTGGAATATGCGCGCGCGCGTGGGCGGAGGCCTTTGGGGCTGACAGGCGCTAAATATTCGGGGCAGGCGCGCGAACGAAAACGAATTTGCACCAACAAAAGATCTCGGCGGGCGGAGGCGCTGCGCCAGGAACACAGGCGGCGCGGGCGGGCGGGCTGGCGGGCGGGGGGGGCGGGCGGGCGGGCGGGCGGGCGGGCGGGCGAGGCGGGCGGGCGGGCGGGCGGGCGGGCGGGCGGGCGGGCGGGCGGGGGCGGGGGGGCGGGCGGGCGATCGGGCGGGCGAAGGGCGGGCGGGTGAAGGGCGGGCGGGCGGGCGGGCGGGCGGGCGGGCGGGCGGGCGGGCGGGCGAGTGGGTGGGTGGGCGAGTGGGCGGGTGGGTCGGCGAGCGGGCAAGCTGGCGGGCGGGCGTGCGATCGGGCATGCGAAGGGCGGGCGGGCGGGCGGGCAGCGGCGTGGAAGGAGAGAAAGTAGTGGTTAGGCGGAAGAGCAGGCCCTATGGCAGATATCAGGAAGCAGAGGGAGAGGTGTTAAGAATAGTACTATGCTGGTTAGATGGAGGCGATTTGTGGTCGGCTGGTGGTGTAGGTTGCTGACTATACGTAATGGAATGAGTACGAAGTCTGGAGGAGGGCAGAGGCCAGACGACAGAGGGTGAAATATGAAGCATGGGGGATACGTGCAGAGTGCAAAGCTGGAGGAGGACAATGGACGACGGAAAGCACAGAACGATGGACAGGGAAGGGGAGAGAGGAGGTAGGAGGGTAGGGCACCAGGGCACAGGGAAAGGAGGTGGTCTGCGGAGGGAGAGGGGTAGAGGAAGGGAGGTGCTGACCTGGAAGGAGGGAAGAAGATGAGTGAAGAGCGGATGATGCAGAGAGGAGGATAGCCGGCGAGGACGGTTGAATGATAATAGAGATCTCTCATTTGTTTCTATTCGAAGCAGAATGCAGAAGAGGCTTTTACAGATTGCCTGGATTCCACCGTGACATCACGTAACTCTCCAGTGTCAAGTACATTCAAATTATGCTCGGGATGTTTTTACATGAATAATCTCGTCAGCAGTGTTACCTCCACCCATTCCACCCCCATCTGAACCCCTCCCGCCCACCCCACATTTTCTGCCTTTTCCATTACCCGCATTCAAAATCGGGCGGCCACCATTGTGCTATATATAATTAACGCTTACCGTAATTTAGGAACATTAATTACATTTTTAATGAAAATCAAATTAATTAACGTGGGTCCCGCTGCGCCGCGCTGTTGCGGCGTGTCGCAACGCGGCGGGGGCGTGGCCTCAGGGGCCAATCAGCGCCCGTCAGCGCCGCCGGCGCCTTGGGGCTCAAGGGGCGGCCCTGCGGAACGCCACAATCGCGACTCAGCGACAGGAGAGACCCCTGCGAGTTGCTCGCGCATTTCTGACAGGATTGGGAAAACATATTTTTTCTAAATAATTCACTTGTTTTTCGGGGGTGTTTGCTGATTTTGTTATTCCGGGAGGTTATTGGGAAATATTACTTTAATTAAATTTAGATCATATAAAATACTAATTTTCATCATTCTAACAGTCAACTTGAAATACATTCATTACTACCAAGTATATAGAAAGAGCACTCCAGGAATAAACACTCCCCAATTTCAATATTTCAAACTCGTGAATATTTAGCGGCAACAAATTTTCGTTATTATTAATGTTAGGGTAATTACGTAACAAATTCGTAACAAGTAGCAAATTTGCATTTAATTAAGTTTATTTTGTTTTTTGTACGGTATTTATTCGTGTTTGCTGCGATAAAATAGATGTTTTTAACATTAGCTAATGAAGTTTGTATATCATTGTCAGTTTATTTTATTTTAAATTTGTACTGCGTTTCGTATTTGTTTGAGTGTTTGTTGCGATAAAATCTTAGCTTTTACTTGATACATCGATATATCAAATGGTAAGAGTTGTTATTTTATTCAAAATAATTTCAAAATTATTAAATGATTTTCAGACTTTTAGAGATTTTTCGTTTTTATGTGGTTTTAAGGAATTTGGTTGGGCTTTTGAGTGGAAAAAACGAGCTAACCCTAATTCTAGTGTTTTCATATTCAGTGGTTATTTAATTTTTTGAGGGTTCGAGTTCTAGCTGATTTATATTTTCTTATAAACAATGTTCATATGTGATTAACTTAATAATTTTTTTGTTACTTAATACTGTATTCAAGTGGGATATTGACTTTCTTTACAATATAACATTAGTAAAAACCGTCCGCTGAAGTCCCAAGGCCCCCTCCCACCACCCAGTACTTCACTGTTTACTTGCAAACTCTGTTTCGTCGATAGCAAGGTTTCAGCCCGGAAGGAATAGGAATCGCCTGAACACGACCTCTTCTTACCCTCACTTGGCAAGCGAAGTATCATTTCATTGTCAGATAATTGCCTACGATTGTCTGAGACAATAATCTAGGACCAGTTTTTTCATGTTTACGATGAATTAAGTGGTTTACAATGTTTTAGTGAAACAGAAACAGCTAGATGAAGTTGTAAATATAAAAGTACAAAATTAAGTGCGTTGTCGCCTACCGCCGACATCACAAATAGGGCGGGTGGCTGATGGTCTCTGACGAAAGAGCTGCGTGTTTAAATCGTGCTTGTGAATAAATATTTTCCACTCACTACGACTCGCCTTATAAACCTCATCCTGTCTTTTCTATCAAGCCTAGATAGCGCAGAAGCGTGGCTTGTGAACCACAAACGCTTTTCCCGCACGGCGTCATGCTGAGAGGGTAAAACCATGTAGCACATGCGCAAGTCAGAGACAAACGCAGTTTTGGTCGGCGTCGGTTGGTTGGTTGCGAGTGATTTGGCGCGTTAACTAGAGGTCATTAGTCCGTAAGTGTAGTGAATGTTTTTGTCTCGGAGGTGGTGGTGATGTACCCCCCAAGGAAAGATCGCGTGTGGTCTGTGGCCCGTCTGTTTGGGTTCTGCTCCCGCATTCGCCTTGTGTTGATCGCAGAAATCACGAAAAACTACTGATCAGAGCAGCCGGCCGCTAGAATTCTCCTCCAGAAAGGGACTCAATTCGACGTAGCTGAAAAGCTAGTGTCAAAAATCCTGCCGCCCGTGGGGAGTGGGAACCTAGGAAAGTAAACGCCGAAACGGTGTCAAAATCTCACACTTCAGTCAGTCAGAAATTCAGTCAGTATATTGCAACCACCAAGAATAAAGAAAGTGAGGCTGAAGTGCAAAGTCACGAGTGGGCTGTTACACACCAATGGCGAGTGATGAAGTGGGCGCGCGGGGTGGAGGCGCAGGTGCTTCGGCAGTCGGCGCCTGAGCAGCGAACGCCCTCAAGGAAGCCGCTGCTCTCGAGAGAAGGGGTGGCGGTGGAGTTGGGACACAGGGATGAGGAGGGTCGGGGAGTGATGAGGAGGAATGAAGAGTCCTGGAGGGGAGGAAAGATGTAGGGAGTAGGGAGGGATGAGGAGGGTGAGGGTTGAGGGAAGCGAAACGGAGGTAGGAAAGGGATGAGAGGGGGGGGAGGTCAGGGACGGATAAGGAGGGTGCGGAGGGGACGAGAGTGGGCAGGGTGAGGGGGGGGAAGGGGGGTGGGGAGGGTGGTCGAGGGGGGGCAGTGGGGAGGAGAGGGGGCGGAGCGCGGCGGTGCGGGCAGCGGTGTGTGTTTATAGGCTTCCTCGCTTGTTTGAAGGTGGTGGCGTCCATAAGCTTCTGGCGCATAAAATATGCAGCGCGCTCTTCTTCCCAGCGATCACCTCGCCCCCCTCCTTGTTACGACCGCCACCTCCCCTTTCCAAGCGCCGTCTGATGGGAGTAAGCGGCTTTCCTCCTGCAGAAGCGACTTCAGACAACAGAGGAGGTAATGTCTGCTTCTTCCGTCAGGATTACAGCTCCACCCAAGCGTCGGATGGCAGTCGATGTAAAGATATGGCTATTATATCCTCCTACATGAAGTTCATGACGGAGCGGCAGTTAATTATCGGCGTTTAGAAAGAAGAAATCTTTCCACAAATAAACTACATTAATAGTCGGCTTATTGCAAAGCTTGCTTGCAATAGTTGCTCAGTGTCAACCACAAATGTAATTGTGTATTTGACAGCAAGTCGCCCAGCTACTCAATTATATTTCACGGTAGCTTTTCACTGTAGACTTTTATATCAGAAGATTTAATCAGCTGTCTAGGAAGCCTAAATTTCTTGTGGTCCCTCGAGAGAAGAAATTAATAAAGGAAGTGGTAAGTATGAGGCCTCAATACAGCTCGACAGTCCCCTGTTCAGACCGCCTGTCTCATTTTCACTGATAATATTGAAAGACAGTATGGCTGATGCATGGCAAACGTCTTTGGAGGGGAAGGAAAAGAAAAGAACTATCCCTATCGATCCCCGCCTCCCATGTGCGTGGATTCCGTCGTGACGTGATCTGAAGGAAGCGGTGGGGCGGGGTGGGGGAAAGGGTCGCGAGGACCGGAAATTCCTTTCCGATCTGATCGGAGCGGAGCGAGGGCAGGCGGGGGGGGGAGCACCTGTGCTTTCCCACCCGATCGCTGCTCGGGCCGTAAATCTTCCTCCGCGCGGAGATTTAATATTCTCCGTTTCGGAAATTCCTTTCCGATCTGATCGGGCAGGGGCCCACCCCGCCCTCCCCGGTGAAATAGGGCGACGTGACACACATTTCGCTGCCAGCGCGTGTGTTTTTCCCCTCTCTCTCTCACTGCCCCTCTCTGTTAATCTTTGTTTCTTTCTCTGTTAATCTGTTTCTCAGTTTCCTCTTTTTGTCTATTTCTCTGCCTCTCTCTCCTCTCTCTCTCTCTGCCCTGCTCGCTCGTCATTCACTCTCTGGCCTCTCTCACTGTCAACTCTTACAGTCCCCTTTCTCCCGCCCTATATCTGTGTCTCGTTTGCAGTATATCCTTCGGAGCTTTCCCCATTCACTGGCACTCTCTTCATGCCGGCACACGCCACTCTGTGACTTACCCCCCTTGCCTCTTCACCTGCCAATATTAATCTGTGTGGTACTCCCCCACCTTCCTACAGCTTTCCTCTACTGTCCCATACATTCCCACAAACATACTGAACTCTTTCCTCTGCTCTTACATGAACTCTTGCACTGAACCTTTGCTGCAGTTCTCTTCTCCTCCCTCCTTTACATTTCATAATTCACATTCTCAAATTTAAATTTCTTGAGCAAGAAAATTTCATCCCTTGTTGTTGCTCTTCTTCTCTTTCTCATTCTTTCATCTCTCACATTGAATGAACTGTACCCTTTTCTCCCTTCCACTTAGCAAAGGAGATTTCGTCTCCTGCTCAGATCTAACCCTAGCAAACGCAGACGCGGAATCTGAGAGCCGCGCCGCAGAATGAGACCAGCGACAGCCGGTAGAGGTTGCGGCGCGGGCCATTCTTTTATTCCTTTGCGGCGCCACAGGCGAATCCACGAGGACCCGCACTGGAGCGGCACCTCGCGCAGCCCTCACCCCACACAACCTTGACTATCGCGCTACGACACTTGGACACCACTCGCGGTGAATGAGGACAGGACGGAAAATGAGACAATGCGCGGCCTCGCGCACAGCGGACTCAGTTGCCCAATGAGCAGAACAAAAAAACATTCAAAACCACCTGGATCAAATCTCCGATTGGGCCAGCAAATGGCGCATTAAATTCAACCCAACTAAATTTCAAGCCAAACTCTTCTCTCTCCTCAGACCCCCTTACCTCCACCTGTAGCATACAAGTCCACACCAATCCCTTGGTTACCATCCAACACGCCAGTCAAATACCTCGGAGTCCTCTTTGACCGTCGCCTAACCTGGAAACACCACATCCACCATAGACTTGCTCTAGCCACACAAAGAACTCACCAGCTTTTCCCAATACTACGTGGATCTTCTCCCCTACAAATCCAAACCAGTACCCATCTATACAAAACTATTATCAGACCTATGCTAATATACGCATGCCCAACTTGGAGCTCAGCTGCCAAATCTCATATCCATAAACTCCAGACCTTTCAAAATCGTTTTATCAATCGTACTCAATTCTGTAGTTCTATATCTAATGTACTCCGACCCATTGTAAAAGAGGCTGTACGCCTGTAAGCAAATAAATTTAAAACAAAAAACAAACGAATAACAAGGGCGCGGCGAGGTGGCGCCAGGTGGTGGCGGCCAATTCCCGGGGGGGGGGCGAATCACGCAAGAGAATTCGCCCGAAGTATCTCTGCACTCGACGTCTGTTACAGTGTGAGCGAGACACACGGGAAGAAACACACTGCGCATGCGCGGTGCAGCCTTCTCGTTGTGCGGAGAAGATCTAAAAGCCCAATGCCAGCCAGGGTGGTAATGGCCCAGGAAGTTGTTGGGCCTTCCCTAGTAATTCTGACTCGCAACTCTGAAAATCAGCGACTGCACGGATTCCTTCCGTGCACTTTGCTGGGCATCTAAGCTCCCGACATCTCATCGACCCGACTCTTAACGACACGGAAATGCGCTATCTCAGTCAGGATTGACCATCGCTGTCATGTGAATACTGTACTTTCGTTTTTCTGTTCCCTACACTATTGTTCATTTTGATTTTATTTAATGTGGGATATTACTTGCACGATGATGAACACTAAGGAAGTACGTTTTAGCTCTATATCTCATTAATAGCTAGTATTAGCATCAAGTTATTTGTTGCTGTTTGCCGTTCAACTACTATTTTGTACGGTACAGTGCGTCTACTCCAGAACTGTGCGAAGTTTAGACTGATATCTCTCGGGCAATGGCGAGGCAGTCGCCGAAACTGGCCGGGCGGCATATTCCCACTCCTTTAGTCCTTTTCGTATCAGAAACTACCCATTTCTTTCATTTCTGATTACTAACACTCACTCTACGGTTCTCAATATGGAACAAACACAATTATTTTCGTCTTGGAATTGCACTACTTAGTTTGATTTCGCCTTTCAATAGTATTGTATGGGCGCTATGCGATTCACTGTCAAACAATTGTTTCTTGTACGACTGATTGGTGCAAAATCAAGGTAGAAGAAAGAGACGTAACAAATTCAGTAGGAAATTTCCTAGTGTGACGGTGGCGCATCAAAATATAGTGAGAAATTTAGCATCGAAAGTGCGTAAAAGTGTAATTGATAGGAACGTGATACAACATTTTATTGATGAGCCAGGGTTTTCATCGAGTGGTTACGTACAGTAAAAAAATCTCTACTGGAGTACATAAAATCCACATGTTCTCCACGAAACTCTGGTTTTTCAATTTATTGTTTTCTTTGATGATATTTACATAGGGCAGTTACATTAACTCTACATAGGTTTGTTGATTTACTAATTAAACTAAAATTAATTTTACATCTAGCATTGCGGTCGAGGAAACCTAATGGTAACCTCTAATTTCGTCCATTTCGGAAAATTGTTATAGGAAAGCGTACTTATTCTTCATTCTTTTGGAATAGATGGGGTTTCTGACTAGCTTGAATCCGGTTAAATTTGATATCTGCATTAGGTTGGGGTACAAACGAAACGCTGTTGAAGAACAAAAAATCTGTGTGTGGTTCGCAATTAAGGGCTCTCCGAATCGTTGATTCGTTCTTTTCTAGAGATACTATTACATCAGAGAAATACTCAAGATTTTTGAAACTTTCTTTCAAAATTGAACATAGAAAAATCTCTACGGATACTTTTAACAATATTCAAACTGTTACAAGATTAATAACTGTTAAGAAGATTCTGCTAATGGACATACAGCAAAAACAATTCCAATTTATTGATGAAGTAAGTGATAATTTAATTGCGCACAATCTCTGTCCAGCGAGATCAGTTTAACTCACTCCCTATGATTCGTTTTCTAAAGAAAGAGTGTGGTAGAAAACCAAGCCTCATACAATGACGGAGTTTCAATAAAACATGAGAAAAATGTGCCACTGCCATAAGTGTAAGAACCCGTTTCGCCAGTGCCAGAATTGGATAGAAGTGGGCGGTGAGAATATGAACATCTCATGCGAGGGAGGCTGCGCTGAAGGCGAGCTTTAACGTCACGCGGTCAGTTACGAAGCCCCCTCGCCGCACACTCGAGCACACACCCGGCGGAAATAGTATTCGCTTTCTCTTTGGTGCAGCAGAAGAGAGCCATGGGGGAGAGAGACATTTCAGTTATATGCTTGGAGAAGGAGATAATGTTCAATACTTAGAGATTCGACGTAATGGCATTTGTGATTTGGAATAAACTGAGATTTCCAGTAACTTGTAACGAACACTCAGTTTTGCATTCGACCCTGTGAGGATGGCATGAAATAGGAGGTAGAAGGAGCGAAAAAGGAAAAAGAACGGGAGAAGGGAACATATTATTGTGAAGAAAATATGATACACTGCAATCGACACCTAAATCATATATTCTGTGAATTCTTCGTGCCTGCTTCAAAATGCGCGAGGGTGACCTCGTTGGAAGATTGAACTTGTTGAAAATGTAATCTATTGCACGACCAGCACTTTTCTCGCGAACCTCGGAAGCTCATGTGAAGATGAAGAGAAAAGGAGACATTTTTACGGCTATTTCTCCTACAGAAGATCAAGAAAATTAGAAGAGAGTGAGGAAAAACTCGTTGGCGTGCAATGCTCCTTTCTCTTGAATAAAAAGAAAAAAATGAACATCTTTTGAGTGCCAGCGATTATTTCTGATTTTAAACTTACGTCTTCCAACAAGAAAAAGTATCAGATTCTGTGCCCGGAAATTGATTCCGGTAGAACAGGATTGCAATCTAAACTTCAACACTTTTATTTTCAACAAAACGACGAAAAGAGAGGCAAAAAAGTGTGAAAAATACAATATTTATGAACAAAATTTTTACATGTGAAGGGCTTGGGGTGGTAACAGGATAAATCATACCAGCCACAGCAAGTGTCACATTAATCGTAAATGTCGTCTCGATTTTGGAGACAGCGTCATTTCTCATCTTATTATTCACGTTCTTATATGAAGAACTTGAAGTAGTTACTCATAGATTTTACAAATTCAATTTTTCAAAACGGGTCGTTTAGGTTCTAGCGTAAAATATAAATTCACAGAACTACATTAATATTGTGCGTGTAATGTCAGGAATATAATGGGATTAAACCTAAGAATTCGTAAATTTTAGTTTTTGCGAAAACTAGTAATAAAATAAGTACTTTTTAAAATTGTATTACTCTAATGGCTTCGTGAAATATCAAATTTTTACAAATCTTTGTAATGACAGGAGTTGGTAGCATAAGTGAATATCACTTTCAATGAAAACTATGAATAAAAAGCAAAAAGGATTTCGATTACCAATCCACTACACATCACACAATATTGTCGTGAATATACTGAATTTATAAATTGTTTACAATGCTGCATTTTACTCAACACATTCATACAATTCCTTGTTAGGTCAGAATTTTGTCCTTGGAAAGTCGTCGCACATTAAACAGGCGAATACTATCTTAGCAATCTCCTTTCTGTGAAAACAAGAAGAAACAAGAACAATATCACATTCACAAATTTTCTCCGTGATTATTCTCGGTACACTTGGAAAACTTTTAGTGATTGTACTCCGAGCAATAAAGTTTTCCCTTCTTACAATTCAACTGAAAGGGAAGATGAGGTACAAAAAGTTGCGTCGTAATAGAATTACAGAAGCTACATGTAATTTCTCGCGCAGGTCAAATTCTTCTGGAGGAGAAAAAACAGCGTCGGAGAGCGGAACGGGGCACTTTAAAGCTGCTGCCCCAACAGATGCACAGAGACAGCGGAAACTTAAAATGACATTTTCGACTCACTTTCCGCCGAAAATTTTCGTCCTCGCGCAACGCAACAAAAACAGTAAACTCCGGGGAGAGCGTGGGAGCTGCGGAGGCAACTCGTAAAATTCGTAGGAAGAAGCGTTTGGCGGCAAAAAGAGCAGCGCAGGGCGCAGGCGACTGAGCCCATTGCGCTCGCTCGGAGCAGAAACTTGGCAACGTCATCCCCACCCGCGTCTCCTCCTCCGTCGCCATTATCACTGCCACCTCCCACCCCAACACCACCCCTCCACCACCAGCTCCACCTCCAAAACCCTCCGCCATTACATTCTCCGTCTTCACCATCACATGTTCCTCTTCCTCCTCTTTTATCGCTTACTCTTTCACTTCTACACACACCAACACAAACCTCCACCATCACCACCAACTCCGTCACGACCACCACCTTTCACACCAAAACCCCCCCCACCCTTTCGCTACAAATACAACCACCTCCACCATCACTACTACAACTACGAAGAAGAACACAATTTCCCTACTACCACCTACAACTCCTCGGCCATCAACACCAAGGAAAACTTAATCTCTTTTTCCACCACCATCACCACTACCCCTACACAAATACCGCCACCACTGCCACCATCTTCATAGCCTTCAAGAACAAATCCTGCACAACCATTCCCACCAATCCGTCTTCTAGCACAGAACCGATCCACTTCACCGACGGAAACCCCGCAAGCTTTCGGAAAATGTTAACGTGAGTGGTGCGTATATAAATCTGAGCGTACCATTCACAAAGAGCGTCACTGTGAACTCAAGCACTAATCGATATAATGTAACGACACAATAAATATTCGGCACAAAATGGAACATCAGTGGATTAAATGGACGCGATCTCGATAGGATCACAATTATTTATCGCATGAGCGCGGCGAATTATATTAATGGAGTGTTTCACGAGAAATGATCATAGTAATTTATTCTCTTGCAAACGGCATTAGCTTGTTAAGGAAACTGTAGACTCTTTTGGATGTTGGTTCGTACACGATATTGTGTTCATCTCCAACCATATAAAGCTAACGTGAAAGCTTAGAGTTCTGAACTGTCTGAGAGACGGGTTCGTTTAACGTCATGTCTACGTGTACGATTACCATCCTCAATGGCTCCATCGAATAAAAGGGCACAAACACAGACTTCACTTCAGTAACATTACTTCAAGTTTCAATATGAGGGAGCCTTTACTGTCTGTGCTCATCACGGCAGTACATCGCCCGTGATTGGTTCAAATTCGGTTGTACACAAAGTATCTCCTGGAATTGATTCGCGTGTGATCAGATATTTCGCGACTTCTACAAAACCCCAGAGCCGACAGCAGTGCAGACACGTTCCTTCTGCCGCAAATCAAACATGGTAGTAAAAGGGAAAGAGTTGGAATTAGGAATCGCAGTTACAACAAAAAATATTCTGTTCAGGTATTAAAAATACCGGCTATTGGAATAATCACCCCGTTAATCAATTATTGTACAGAAAGCGTCTGTGAACAAAACTTACTATTTACATTGTTACAGGTTCAGTGTAATATATTTTACATACCATAATAATAGAAAACAAACATTCAATTTTATACACCGCCACAAACAAGTGAAACGCAAAAGTGTCTATAAATGTGAAATGTTGTGACTTTGTAATTTAAATTGTGTTACCAATTTAACCACATTTTATAAAACTTCTTCGCCAACTGAGCCGTGTCCAGCTGTTCTGTTATTGCCAGCCCTCTCCCGAACGCTTTTCTGATACAACGTTCAGTACTAAACCGTCCATCTCATTAAACGATCCTCTGTTATTCAACGTTCACTCACTAAATGGTTGTATGAAAAAGGATGACCACTGACAAAGTCACAAAAATATAAAATGCACCGGATAGTGTTTAACAGGTTCTTGCAAGGTCGTACCCCTCAACAATTAACTATTTTCCCAGGATATTGAAGAAATTACAGCACGACATTATAACGCCGATCTCCAGGTCAGAGACACTGAAGTGACAATAGTTGTTCCCCTGAGCTATCTCAGCCGCTCAATAACTTCTGAAAATGTTTTACTTTTTCGCTACCGCTACCGTGGTAGAGAAAGTAATGTAATGCTGCTCGAAAAAACTACGAATTTTCGGTAGAAAAACTCGTATTACAGGGCCCTGGTAACAAACAAGTGGATAAATCTAGTTGTTAAATTTAGGGGGGGAACCTCTAACACGTGATGTAGCCTGCCACCATGATTTGTGGGATACTGAAAAATCTATTGATGATCCATTCGTTTGTTCGAAATAATCTACAATTTCAAAGGACTTTTACAAAAAATTATGACATGTGTTAATTCGGAGAGAAATTGTGGTATGCATAGTATATAACATAACCATTACTAAAGGCGAGATGGTTCGTGCTGTTTGAACACCACTATTTTGTTATGTGTGTAGTAAGTGTAAGTAAAAGTGTATATCTGGAATCGACACCTCCGGTTTAATAACATGGACGTACGGATCCTTCCGTTTGTTCCACAAGCTCCACGAGGTTTCGAGTGGAAAGGAAAGTCGGCGCTGCAGCGCGTCTAGCGCGTCGCAGCCTCCGCCCGCGGGCGCTCAAACAAACGAAAAGGAAACGCAATTTGGCGACATAATGCGCCCCTCCCCGCGCTCGCGACATCGATCCCCGAGTCGATACGCGGAGGCGGCGATTGTCGTCGCGTAATGAGCGGCAGAGGCGACGGCGCCGCTTACAGCGCCCCTGGTGGCGCGGAGCGGAGCCAACGCCGACAGATGAGCGCCGCCCATTGTTGGGACGACAGGCGGCTGGGCAAGCAGAGTTGCCACATTTCTTGGATGTTCTTCACCTCAACGTATAACAGTTCACCAAATAAGAATGTTTCAGTTAAAAAAATCACAACGTTAATATTTGTTAATATGAACATTCAAATGTTTCGAAAATTCTGTTAAAAATATTCCAATGAAGATACACGGTTCCTGTCCTGCAGCAATAATTTTATCAGATCACGTAAGAAGAAGTAAAAGGTTTTACTACCATTTCTTTCAGAGTTCGAATTTTAGTTGTAAACATTCGCATTTCTTCTGGTTTATTGACGTTATATCATTTTCAGTGCAAAACTTAAAATGGTGTAATATGATCAATATAAATATATCATAAAAATACAATTTTCAATATTTAACGGTTTAAAAAAATCACCAGTTTTTTCCTATAACTTTGTATTTTCAGTTTTCCCCCAACAGAAGTCCCACCTTTGAGATGTGGCAACCCTGCGTGGCAGCGGCGGCGCCCGCCGACCGCGCTCCTCGCGGAGCCGAGCGGAGCTGCCGCAGACAGACGAGCGCCGCCCATTGTTGCGTGGAGAGGCCGCTGCGCGTACGATATGGGGGGGGGCAAACAGGGCGGCGGCGCGCGATGGCCACTGTCCTGTGGTGGGAAGAGTCTGCGTCAACGTCGCTCGCTGCATTGTCGCGGCACATCTCGCTCTTATCGCTCGTTCAATCAAAGGGGAGGCAACGGGCGGGGCTCTTTTGGTTTGACAAAACCTAACGAACCATAGCCTACCAAATCCTACCAATAATGCAGAAAATGCAGACGTTTTAAAAGGAGGAATTTGACAAACGGTATGAATGTGAGTTCAAAGGACGGAATGGAGATTTGGAACGATAAACCTATATTAGAAATATAGAATATTTGCATAAATTGACAGAAAACTTAACAGCCTCTTGTCATGTGAAGCATGTCAATGGTTTCCATATACCCGAATTCCAGAAACTCAGTAATAATACAAAAACAATCAAAGTTTCGATTTTGACGGAAGCAATGCAAATACTATTTAGTGTTATTCCGCATAACTTATATATTTCCCATACCTTATTGTCTCTTATCCGCGGCTTTGATGCGATGGACACCATTTGGCGTGAAATAATGTGTAATTATTACTTAAAAAAAAATAATAATATTCCCACTCCGCGCGCACTGAGTGAATTCCAATACTCAGTGCGACTCTCCATACGACCCAGTCGATGTCACGCGAGGAGTGTCGTGGACAGAACAACTGAGGTAATTGTCACGGCCTCGTTTGTCCCTGAGGAGGACGTAACACAGAGGGATAATCTGCTACAGCAATGGTCAATGACTAAATCAATAACTCGCTTGGCAAAGGGAGAAGGGCGAGAGGTAACTACCAAAAAGCGCCACAACCTAACCTCGATCGTGTAAGCTCTTACATAAGGAGAAACAAGGGTCTTAGTTTTCAAGGTTTCATTGGCTCATAATCCTGGTGTTACATCTAAGAAAAACATTAAATGATTAGGTGAATCTTACGTTACGTTAACGTAAATTACTTTTCATGCTCTCTTTAGTTTTACCAAAATTAATTACTAGACAAATTCAAATAATACTTTAAGTGAATTTGCAATGCACAGTTATAGAGGAAACTCTTCCCCTCGCGCCGCTACCATTGTCATCCACACCAATGGCTTCTACCGGAGCGTGGCGTGGCGGCAGCCAGTTCAGGCCCCAGCGGTGTCCCCAGCGGGAGCGGGCGAGGCCCAGGCAGCCGTCCCATTTCGTGTCAGGGTTCATCAGGCTCGCTTGCTGCTGTAGGCACCGCCGAGGGCGTTCCGAACTTACGACGATAGCACATATGCGCCGTAATTGTGTGTGTTCCCTTGAATGAGATGCTTTTCAAATAAAGAAGTGTATTTAAATGGTTGCTCATGTCACCTCTGTCACTAGCATAATGTTAAGCATTACTCACTTCGTTGCCCGAGGAAGGATCAAACGTCAGTAGCCAATTTATTGTTACTATAGGTCCTTTTCCACACACTCGACAGCACGATTTTTCTGCTCCAGGTCACTATTTAAACAATAATAAGGATGTGCAGCTGAAGAGAAAGGGTGAGAAAAAATATTTTGCAAGTGGACGAAGACGACGTGCGATTTGGAAATCCGAACGAGACGTTCACAAACTCTCCCTGCAAACACATTACCTACACTAAATCGTGTAATTACTTTTGCCACTACCTACACTGAATCAAGAAATCGCGATCTTCTCTCGATGGTCCGTCATTGCAGAGGAACCAATGGCTGTGTGATTGTGAGCGCTAGCCTCTCTCCAGGAGATTCCCGCAAACATACTCCTACACACACCCTGACACATCAACAGATGAACAAAGCGCTTCCAAAGACAACACACAGCGCTCCGTTCCTCGTTGGGCGGCGCGGCGGCGGCGACAGCGGAGGAATTCCCAAGGCCTTACAGCAGAGGAGAGACTGTTCCTTCCCTCGCCCTCACCCGCGCCTTGCCACGCCTACCCTCCTCTCGCCCTCGTCCACCCGCACCGCTCCCCTCACCCCTCCACACCCACCCTTTGCCCCGGGCCATGCCTTCACTTACATCCCTCGTCCTCGCCCACGCCTTCATCCCGCCCACTCCTCCGCCTCACCTCCCGCTCACGCCCCTTCGTCTTCGTGCTCGTCCTTACTTCCCTCGTCGGTACACTTTATGCAACTTACACACCGCTCTACTCAACCGCCTTACACCATCCCCACTAAACCTACAGGTCCCCCATTCCACGTATCGATCACCTCGCCCCCACTACACGCTGTTCCGCTCAAGCGAATTGCCAATACGCCCGCCTCCCCGCGCGATTCCTCCGACCCCCCCGCGCCTCGCCCAGCGCGCGACTCAGCGCTCCGCGCCGGTGCTGAGGGAGTCGTCGGAACCGCCGCTCGCCGTCGCCGCCGCGGGCGAGCCTGAGCAGGCCGCGCGGGGCGTTGGAGAGGTGTCTGTCGCGAACCACCGCTCGCCGCTCACGCCGCCAGCGGGCGCCGCGCCTCGCGCCTGGGCTGGGAAGGTGGTCTCGAACCAACCGCTGCCGCTCAGCCGCTCGCCCGGCAGCGACTCTGCAGCAGGCCTCCGCGCCTTGAGTGCGTTGAGGGAGTGAGTCTGTCCCGAACACAAGCCCGGATCGCCCCACTGCCTCAGCCGCCCTTCGCACACGTGCGGCGCTGCCAGGCAGGCCTCCGCCGCCTGGGCGTTGGAGAGGTGAGTCTGTCGGAACCAAGCCCGACTCGCCCCGCCCTCAGCCCCCTCGCCCCAGCGGGCGATGCGCTCAGAGGCCCGCGCCGAGTGCTTGAGGGAAGGTGAGCGCCGTCCCGCGGAAAACCCCCGACTCGCCCCGCCCTCAGCCGCCCTCTGCCCCAGCGGAGCGGAGCGACTCGCAGGCAGGCCTCCCGCGCCCTTGGAGTGCGTTGGAGGGGAAGGTGAGGTCTGTCCGCAGAACACAAGCCCCGACTCGCCCCCGCCCTCAGCCGCCCTCTCGCCCCAGCGGAGCGGAGCGACTCGCAGGCAGGCCTCCCGCGCCCTTGGAGTGCGTTGGAGGGGGAAGGTGAGGTCTGTCCGCAGAACACAAGCCCCGAACACAAGCCCCGCTTGGGCGGAGTTCCGCCAGTTGCGATGATCAACTGACTCCAGTCACGGGAAGTCTCTGTTTTGAGGAATTCCTTGATTGCTGGGCGGATATTATGGTCGAATTTTCTTGTTTTAGTGTAATGATCAATCGTATCTACATTTTCTAAAAAATATTTACAAATATCGGTGACGTATGAAAGATAAATTCTTCCCTACAAGAGCATTTAGATATGAATACTTTAGAAGGAGCAGTGTCATGACATGATGTGAGCCACTGCTGGAGTGCACTTTCACTTTAAATTGCTGAACTACGACAGTAGCCCGAGTTATAGGAAGCACAATTTCCCACCACCCATCTCGGCCACCTACAGATTTGACAGAAAATCAAGCATATCCTGATTTACGTTAGTTACACAATGAAAATGTTCTCGATATTTTGAATGTTTGTTCTTCGTTCGCTTATCCCATCACTCATTGGCTGGATTTTTTACCACCCTCGCAGTGGATTTTTCAGTAAGACTCTGAAAAGGTTAAACCATTGCTTTTTTTCTCTCACTTTTTTTGTAAATCATGCCCTCACTCCCTTCGCAAAATTCAAACAAAGCTCTGATTCATTTAATTCTTGCTAGGCAGAACCATATATTACATAAATTGTGCAAATGGTTGTCTCATAAAATAAACTACAAATATTTTTGTGTAATTGGAATCTGTGTCGTTTCAGTTGTTGATGAAAGTAAAGAATCCGAACGAAATTCAAATGAGCAGACGAAAACTTGCGGCGAAGAAATGAGTGGAATTTCTTTATTAACACAGCAGAATTCCAACGTAAGCAATTTGGAAGCAGAATTTAATTGTGTGCCCTCCGAAATATATTCGCATAATTCTTTAAGACAGAAAATCATTTAATCATCGCTTAAGAAACGAAGTTGTTGTGAGCCTGATTTCTAATATTCCCATACCTACGGTGATCTCCAGGATTAAGAGTTGTTCTGACCCTGAGGATGAAGAGTTGTTCTGTTTTATCACTTCCGATGCCTTGTCTGAACTCCTTCGTGTGATCACTGTTACATCAACTCCGTGAAGTCAATTAAGTCCACTCCATAATGTCGCACGTAAGTCATTTGACGTCAATTGTAGGTTTCTGAAAATTTTAACTACGTGTCTCAAATTTCGTTCAATGTTCTTTCTCGAGTTGCTCAATTTAATAAGTATAGTAGTATAATAATAACTACAGAGCAATTAGCATAACAACACATTTTTTGCTTCAGCTGGAGAACTACTTTAAAATATATTGAAATGCAAATTTTACAAAAACGTGGCACGCAGCGAGAACCTTATGTGATATGTAGCAATACACTCTTCTTTGAATCAGAGAACTGAACGAAAATCTAACAAACCAATTACTGCTGTTAAGTTGCATCCAGACACTTCTCAGTTTAAGTGTTATAACTATTCTGTTTCTTAAAATCAGTTTCGACAATATCTCATTTACCGTTCTTTTATGGTCACTTTTGTTATTACATCCAAATATAAGAGCTCATTATGGAGGTAAATCATGGGAACAAATTAATCCTGACTAAGAAATATCAGGGTTGTGCAGAAAAGTACTGTAAATGAAACTTGGTTCATTTGAAAGATCTCAAAACACATGTTAGATTACTAGGACACCTAGTATTTTGTAAACTTACCAAATTCACTAAATCATAACCCTATTCAGAATTAATTAGTCTGTTTTTCACAACACTAATCCAAACGTTAATATTCTACAGGTAGATAGAACTTAAAACAAATATTGTATATGTAATTACACAGGATACCTGCTTGCGAAAGTAAATCTAGCATGTATTATCGTTAGTAAATTTCTAGACTGTGTTCTTGGTGATGGGAAATAAAAGATATTTAAATTAAGCACCAAGCTACTAAGAGGAAATTTAATAGCTATTCCCTAGTTGGCGTGGTGTTGCGGTAGATGATTACTCTTTCTGGTATCAAATGTTCATAATAATGGTGATTTCACAATCAGGTTTCAAAAGGATACTATTTATTTTTAATGTGAACATTTTTTGTCCTTAATTACGCCAAAGCTTAACACTCAAAAGGAGATACAGGAGCAATTAGTGGAGCTGCAACCGCACCTACTTCTCTCATTATTTGTAACGGAAACCCAATATTATACAAAATTAATTTGCAAGAATGTTTCTCACAAGCATTTTTTTTCTCCGCGCCAAGATTGCAAACGAGAATCTGCAAGACAACACCCCAGGCAGGTTACCCCTACACTGCCCGTTCCATGCTGAACATTTCCGGCTCTTGACAATCGAGTCGTTTAACCCAAGCAATTTTCAAATATTCAGAATTCAACGAAAATGTGATCTGCGTTATTTTAAGTGTTCTTTCTTCTACCCATTGAAAAAAATATAAAGTCGTTTTTGAGATATCTTGAATTGCATTAATTTCAAGTACAATTTACTATTCTTCAAAACATTCTTCATAACTTTTTTAAGATTAAACAGATTTTATTTAAGAAAAAATTTCGATCAAGAACATTGAATTTTTGCAAATTTGAAAAGTTCATAATTCGCTAAAATGTCAGACTCACAGACAGACGATTTCTTTCGTCAATTTTCAATCCCTGTCAATGGATTTTTTTCGTCAAGTTTGTTTTTGTCATCAATCCAGTTTTTGGTGTCAGGGAATCACAAATCACGGATTCTACTGTGGTGGCACATTATTTTCACATATAATAAGAAAAATTATTCGTGAACAAAAGGGCTGTGTGTCGGGACACGCTGGGGCCTACCACCCCCACTACCCCCACCACCGCCACCACTGCCGCCGCCGCCGCTGGCAGGCCCCCTCTGTAATCGCCCGTTTCCAAAGGGATTTACGACCCACAGCCGCGCGCGGACAGGGCCCACCCTTATGAATGCTTCACTGTCCTCGAAGCCGATATTTTTCTTTAGGTGATTCCCCGGTTGGGAAGTACATTAACTCTGTTTATTGAAAAGAGTGTTTATGAAAACGGCCATTGCACACGTGCACACACTTAAAGATGGAGTGAGAGGGAAAAGGTCGAATTGACGGAAAATTTTAGAGATTCTTGACATCTGATTGGTGAAGAATTAACCACGACGCCACAGGCTTAGGCCAATCAGATCACAAATGACAGGGGAAGGGGTGATTTCGAAAGCAAGTAAGCAATTTGGGGAGGGGGAACCAAAGGGCTCGAACGCACGGAGCAAAATCCAAGAAACACTCTCGATTTGATTTTCGGCCGAGGAGTTTCACGAGAGGCTCACGCGCAGAAAGGAATGGTTTCTCGGTCTCAGATCAATTCGCCGAGATTGTTGGCACTGTGATTCGTGACCATTGCGCCACTGTGCATAAAACGGCCAGGTATTTTTTCGCCAAGCTAGCCACAGGTTAATGCTTGCCTGTATCTTCTGGTGACTTTCGTCATCTTTCTGAGCCACGCCGCCAACCGATACCTGATGTGGTGTCGCCGCTAGTCGTTCCGAGAGGTGGAGACGGCCCGAGCACCCCGGGCTTCCTCTCCCCCCGCGACCGGGCAGGAGCGCGCCACGGCCGCCAAGGGCCCCGCTTCCCCGAGCACGCAGTCCCCAGCTGACAAGGTCACCGACCCGAGGACACCCCGCTACCGAAGCGCCGGCTTCTCTCACCATCAGCCGCCATCAGGCAAAATAAATCTGCGCTCAGGGTTTAGCGCTCTCTTAAAAACTTCTTTTACGTAAGCGTTGCCGCGCACTGGCTATTGTGATTTAAGAATAAGAACCCAATTTGTAATTTAATTTAATTTTTTTATGAGCTCATTACGTAGGGTTATTTTTACTTGAAATTCTCAGTGTAACTTCTCTGACACCTGTCAAGAATAAAGCTCACATTTATTAATCTAGAATAACTTCAATCTGATTGAAACAACTTTCATCAACTTCCTTCCACCATCCAATTCAACCGATTGAGCTACGTCCGGGCCGGCGTCAACCAATCACAAGATAAGGGGGACAGCCGTGACACTACTTATACAATGTGATAAAGCAGGTAATTTACTACATATTTGAACATTTATTCACTTTTTTATATCAGAGCCCGGTTATAAGAACTTTCAGTCAAAAAATTACCGTTTTCCCCGTAAACTTAGTAGAACGTCGAGAAAGTAAAAACATTCACTAAGTTCTCACTCCTGAGAAGAATGTTCACAACTATTGCGTTTCTAAACATTTTCGACCCATGAATCTCCCGTGGAATATGGCAAAGAATCAAAAGCATTATTTTTCTCAACTCTCTATGTGTGTTTACCATCCCGTGCGTTTCCCATCCAGACGTAGGCCGCTGTGCCGCAGGTACCTGTTGCAGGTCGGGGCGGGGCGGGGAGGGGCGGGGCGGGGGGGGCGGGGCGGGGCGATCGATGTGGAGCACTGGATTCGCGCCAGACGCGCGACGGCGCTGAGGGTCGCTGCGCGCTCAGCGCCAGCACTCGCTTTCTCGCATAGCACGGCGCAGCGGCCGTGCACACCGAGCACACTTTCTCTGGGAGCAAGTCGTACAGAGAGGTCGCTTTGGCACACACTTTCTGGTAGTGAGTGCAGAGGGCGCTATGAAGGACCAGCGCTGCTCAAACGTTTTCGTATACGAATGCAAAACACGCCGTGAAGGAACCTGGACTCGAAGTGCATCCGCTTAACGCAGACCATGTTTGACAGAGAATTCCTAACCAAAAATGTCGTCCGAGAGTCTCCCTGGCAGCGATGCTACTCCTGCCCTGCCTTGAGCGGCGAGGTTGTCATCCACGGCGCCCTGGGAATTCAAATAAGGATTCCTCCGACAGACTGCGCCACAAGCACTGCTCACAGCCCACACGGCCCCTTTCAGATTTAAGCACACTATGAAAGAAAAACATTACATAGACAACTCATTTATAGCACCACAAGATGCTACACTCGGCGATGAATAAATTCAACTTATTCTACAATGCAATGTTTGTATTTGAATGCAATGTACACCCAATAAACAAAATACAATTGAAAATATAGAAAGTAGAAACAAATTTCAAACCAAATCTAGCAATTACGGTTTCAACATTCATAATTGCTTTTTAATCCTTACTTTCTCGTAATTTTCAAAACTTTGTATTCAATAGGTTATCTAAAAACAATGATTAACTCCACATAAAGTATAGACTCATATCTATATTTTTATTGAATGCTTCGATATTTTATCAGTTGACTAACTAACGTATGCACTAGATATCTGAATCGACAAGTGATATCATTTTTTTAATTTAATATTTCTATAAAAATGTTTCGATTATATTCTTTTCGACATTTAAATTACCGATGAGAGCAGTTTTGTTAAAAGTATGTGAAAGAAAATCGTCATTTAAGAATGTTTGCAAAACGCCACGCTTTAACACTCGTATTAGATTATATACCATGCACAATACTATATTCAGAAAATAGACGTACTAAGAGATTCAATTTTTATAATTCGTTGGATATATTTTGCAAATGATTTCTTACAAACAATCAAGTCCCTGAGATGTGTTTGGAAACTTCCTTTTTTCTGGGATAGTTCGAAATGCGTTTGCGAATGTTGTGCGAGACGGCACTCCCTGGGCGAAGTGCCCTGAAGAAGGCCGGCGCAAAGTGTTCTTTTGCCGCCGCGAAGTCTCTCTCGCTCTTTTCAGCAAGCACTCCTCTGAAGCCCATTTCGGCGACGGTGGCTATAACGCCGCAGCCTTTCGACAGGAGCCAATCCACCGCCACAGATCTCCACCTACGTACACGGTCGCCTTTCGATGAGATGGGATGGAGAGGGGGTAATACGGAAACTTGAGCTGTTACACCCCAAGTTTGCCGATTTAAACCGCATCAAAGTCGTGGAATTTTAAGGGCGAAAAAAATTCTCCGTACGCCTTCCTCCGGAAGGCCGTCTGGCCAATGTTATAGATTTACTGCACATAAAAGATCATGAAGCCTAAAAGAAGCGTCTGAGTTACGTAAATTCAAATCGCTAGTTTCGTCGTGCGAATTATACCTTACTTCTCCGCAAGATGGTCAAAGGGGTGAGCGAAATTTGAGTGAGAAGAAATAAGCACACTATGAAATAAAAACATTACATAGTTGAGTGAGTCGCTCGACTTTTGCCGACAGCAGCGAGACTGACGATGACGGCAAAGCCGTCGAAAGCCGGCTATCTTAATAAAGCTGATATGTTGACGAAGATGACTTCTTTTATTTCTTCTTATAAGAACGTCAACAACATCCAATCAGAATTCCCACGAAATTTGAGTGGTCAGACGGAAGAGCAGGCCTGATGCCACGAGTCTCGACTGAAATTGAATTGAATTGAAGACGAAAGAGAATCGCGAGGAAGGCCCCGAAGCAAGGAGTGGAAGAAGCGTAACAAAGAAAACTGAGAGAGACGTGGTCAAGAGGAATTAATCTCAAATCAGCTGTACTGGGAAGTAGATTCAAAACCAAACAAAGAAATGAAAAGGAGAAGAGCAAGGTCATACGTGGGCAAAAAAATGTTATTTTACACGCGAGACGAAGGGAAGAGAGGATGGTCAAGAGAGGAAGTGGTTTGGTGTATGGGGACTGGAACAGAAGACTAGTATAACACGACAAAAAAGGAAACAAGATGTATCAATTTTTTCGTTACCTGAGCCCAGCAATAAGAGGTTTTCTGTAAAAAATTACTGTTTTCCGGCGCACGAATACAATATTTTCTAATCTAACAAAGTAAAGGCGATAAAGTTAAATTATGTAGCTACACAATAGCAGTGAACATGGTACTGAAACGAACATAAAGTAGAACTAGTGATGCTAAAATAGCGCGTACATCCTTGCACGGATTTTCACGCAAAATTACGCAAAAGTACACAAAGTTAAAAAAAACTATACATGACCTTATTTCAAAATCTAGCTTTAAGAAACAGATTCTCTAAGAAAAATATCTATTTTATAACTGTAGTTCTAGGAAGACACCGAAAATTGTTGATTTTCGGAAAATCAGAGTTTTAAGAAAATGAAACTGCACCATTTTCTTAATCTCCCTTTTCTCGTGCAGCATTATAAAATTTTCTCTCTACTGAGAAATACCCTTCCTTTACGATTTTTAATATCACTATGATAAATCTTGATACTTTGTATAAAAACAAATATACAATATTATGAAGGGATTACTTCCTCTGTTATTATCAATATTATTACTTCTTTCAATGCCCTGCTATGCTCATATATTCTCTCAATGTTAAACATTATTTTATTAATTTTACTTTCAATTTTAATCGTGTGTTTCGACAGACCACATTTTATTCCTTATCTGTTGCATGTGGACGGTTCCTTGAGTTCTATTGATATAAAACAATTACTGAATTGGTGGCAACTACTATAAATAATCAGCCTTTTCTTTTCTCAAAAAATAAAAACTTAACATTTATTTTGACATTCTTACAAATTCTACTGAGTTCATTAATGAAATGATTAACTTTTTCTCTGTACAAACATTACGGTTTCGTACAGCTTTAAGTAAATTTCGTAAGCTTACTGCGATAACACCCCAGATGTTCCTCTCGGATTCTTTCGGACTCGATGTTGTCCGTGGATTGACCTCGACCCTCTACTATCGCGTTCTTGCCCATCATTAGAACAGATTAAAAATGTTTCCGGAATATTCTCAACTGTTTGGTACTGTAACGGTTCATAAAACTTTACACTAATTAATATAGGTAAAAATTGATACAATTAATTATTTTCCTCAACCTGGCCGAGTAGACCCATTCGTGCTTATAAATTCACATAAATAAATATATTTACTTTGTCACAATGACCGCCAAACCCAGGGCTCATTTATTCGTCGAGTTCCCGGAATATCAATTGCGTGTGACATGCACACCCCTATCTTCGTTTTAATAACAAAATCTGCTTACATACGAATAGCAAGCTAATACCAATTACTTTAAATCAAAATTTCGATCATAGATACGCGATACTCCTATACTGAATCGGTCTGTGTCCCATTACAGTACAGATTTATATTTCGTATGGGATCGCGAAGTCGTCCCTATACAGGTAACGAAATAATATTATAGTTTATTTTGGAGCGTGTCACTATATTTATTTCTCACTGATCTGCCAACAGCACAGTTCCTTAGATTTTTTAGAAATAAATAGCACCTTCAACTGTTTATTTAGTTTCTGTAAATGTCAATTGCATAGAATGTTGTTCAATTTATTTATTGAGATGTACCAAAATTTTCCTCTCTCTACATTTATATCTGCTAAAGATCTTAGCGTCCGGCTTGCTGGGTCAATGGGTCGCGATATATTATAATCCTTATTACCTCTATAATGGATTATAGGATCCGCCGACTATACAGCGCAGCTGGGAATCTGAAATAGAATTATTCTATTCCTAGTTCATTTCTGTTTGAATTTACTAAATGAAAAATCACTTTCTTTTCTAAACAAAAAAATTCAACAAAGTTTATTTTTTTCTTTTTGGTAAACAATTTAGAGAATTTACAATTTTTTTAGGCCTTTGATCCAGATATCTTTCAATTTACAATTTATACCGCGGTTAACTTATCTTTTCTTCGTTGATGTCCCTCGTAGACTTCTCAGTCGAAATATCTTGCGATCTTGCCGTAGTCCAAAGTTCCAAGAAATCCTCTCCTGCCCTATCCAAGCTGGTCTCCAACTATCAAAATTATCAGTCCCGATTACGTCCTATGACATAGTCCCGAACTCGATTACCACTCCTGACAAAGTTCCAATTTATACACCAATATTGCTTCCACATCAAAATATCTGCAATATCATTCACTGTCCTTAAAATTTCACTGATAACCCAATTCTATCTCGATTGTACTCGTTCCCTCTCACGAACATACGATTAGTTCAGAAGCGCGTTTCCGAACAGAATGAAATCTTTCTGCATGATTCATCCCTCGAAGACTTCGTATTAAAACTATCTTCATTTTTTTCATAACATTTGACCGTCCTTCTCTCACCCAGCAAATCCATACGTTTGTTATATTTTGGTGTAGCTGACCGTCTCAACTTCTTCGTCCAATCGCAAATTTTCTACTTTCGGCATCCAAAACACTCTTAATGCATTTAGAAAAACAAAAACTACATTGTTTATTCACGGTCGTTGCTAAGCTCTAGCTCTCGTGATATTTCGTAGTGCATGTTCCACCATATTGTCTACAAATAAATGTTCGTTAATTTTAATGTGACATATGGGTATGTCACATTATGTATCACTGGGACGCGTCCGAATGGACCGACACACTACCTTATAGGATTAATAATTTCTTTTAAATTATAATGTGATCGCGACTTGCCCCAGCTGTGCTTCGGATGAAACACATACGCGCGACTATCTTCAGCTGCGTTAGTCCTCCCTATGACGGATCTATCCTAATATAAATCCCTTCGAAGCACAGTCTATTTCAATTCAAATCTCAAATTACAATGACAAAAATTACAACTATAATTCAATGCGGATAACTTCGGAATTCTTATCCTGCACAATGCCAAACTATCAAAACTAATCCGTTACCACCTTACCATCATTTCACTAAAACCCCAGTCTATGCTGATAAAATATTCGCACCGCGCCGATTGCTTTCGATGTCTTCGGATCGGTAGCTTTCGAGAGTGTGCTTAATTCCACCTTCCTACAAAATGACGGCTTTCAATGCCCTCTCCACACCTTTTGCATGTAATGTCTCGGGACCGTGTCTCCCCAAATGAACAGCGCTATGACTAAGCATGGAATACTACACTTTGTTTATTGGTTGCCAGGCGTTCCTTGCTGATCACATCACTCCAAAGCGAGAAAGTGGAAAGCGGGCTCGAACTGCTGGTCGCGAAAGGCTGACGGTGCCGTGGGCTGGTGATCGTGTTTTGGCACACGACCAAGGGCAAGCGGGAAAAGATGCGGAAAGGACCTCGTAGAGGAAGAAGGATGGGAGAGAAGCGGAACTAACTTGCAGAAAGTTGATCGAAACGAGAAGTGGAATGAGGCGAGGAAGCAATGAGAGTAAATCCAAACGGAATGGCTACCACTTCAAACCACAGGTGATGGAAGGAAGAAACGGAGGGCCCCGTACTATAAACTCATTTGAGGAGAGAACTAATGACTTCAGGAGTTTGTGATATAAATTTTTTATGTATTTCATACAATGGTTTTTGTTTAATATTATTGCAATATATTTATATTCTTCTTCTTCTTTACTTGTGTTATGTCTCTCTCCTCTGCGTTTACCATGATCCGTAATAGTATTGAATAGTTACCATGAAACCGTAAATAGTACAATATCAGATGTTTCAAATTGGTTCCGAAATAACAAATTAATAGTAAACGAAAAGAAAACGGTTTTAATGCAGTTTTCCATTTCAAATAAACAATTCTGTGCTCCATTGAAAATGAACAGTGTACCATTGACTGATGTTAAGGCAACAAAATTTTTAGGTCTCTCAATTCAGTCAAACCTTAAATGGAACGTCCATTTAAATGAATTGAACACAAAATTAAGTTCATTATGCTACGCGTTCAGAATTCTTGCAAATTCAGTCAGCCTTCATACTGCTCGTTGTGTATACTTCGCGAATGTTCATTCCCGCCTGAGATATGGCATAATATTCTGGGGAAATACATCTTATAGCTCCCAGACTTTTAGATTACAAAAACGAATTGTACGAATAATAACCAAATCCCACCCACGTGATTCATGTAAGCCTCTCTTCATTAATCTAGGAATTCTACCATTACCGTGTCTTTTTATTTACGAATCAGTGGTTTTTGTAAAAAATGACTTGCTCAAGGGCAGGAATATATTTTCAGAAAATGCCGAAGTCTATTACTATAACACTTGACGTAGAAATCATATTCATCAGGTGACAGTATCAACAGCTCATTACAAAAATTCACATACAATACATGTACATTATTTTACAACACTTTGCCATATGACATTAAACGATTAAATTCAATAGAAAAGTTTAAATCCCAAGTGAAATCGTTTCTGCTGCATAACTGTTTCTATACAATTAGAGACTATACTGAGCATCACAAGAAAAGGAACATTAATTTTAACAATGATACATAATGCATTATTTACCATTTGGACTGTATAAATGAGTATAAACAACCTGTAACAACTATTGTACTACAGCTTCCGGGTCAATGATCCCCATCTCGATCAGGTTTTCGTCCAGTTTCCCTGATCCATTGAGCAAATGCTGAGATGGCCCCTTGTTTTGCTTCTGGACATAAATGTAACTTCATTTCCTGTGCACGTCTTCTAGAATTCAGTGGGAAATACAATTATTCAAATTATCGTTTCCATGTTGTCGCGGCAGGAAGTAATAAGAGCCAAAATTTATTGCTTATTTATCTTTGAAAATAGATTTTATTACATGGGAGTTTTTGTTTGTTTTCTCCTTTCAAAATTCAAAATTTATTGTATTTATCCTTGAAAATAGATTTTATTACATGGAGTTTTTGTTTGTTTTTCTCCTTTCAAAATTCAAAATTTATTGCTTATTTATCCTTGAAAATAGATTTTATTACATGGGAGTTTTTTTTTCTCCCTTTCAAAATTCAAAATTTATTGCTTGTTTATCCTTGAAAATAGATTTTATTACATGGGAGTTTTTGTTTTTTTTTCTCCCTTTCAAAAATTCAAAATTTAAGTAGTATATGACTTAGTGTAGGGATCACAGAATTTTGAAAATGTGCACACAATTCACTTTTCCCCATAGCACGTCATACGCAGTTTTTAACTGTTTTTTTGACGTAAAATAAATAAAAAAAATGATCCCGTACTCCTACTGCGCAGTTACGGTTCCTATGTGGCCTTTGTGAGTGTGCATATTATACCCGAGTTTTACATACATTGCATAATGTAATTTTTGTAATTAAGAAAGTTTTTTACTATTCACAAAACGTGTACTATGGGAAGAAATCAGGTGCAGTAAGTAAAGGATATTCCAATCCTGGTACAGATTAATTTTTATTAAGCGGTGTATGATGTGTTTTCAATTTACATATGTTACTGTGTTGTAATGTTTACATTATAACAGTCCATGGATACCCAGGGGTAGCACATGGCAATTTAATGTAAAATGTTAAATACGAGTTATGCCTCTTCCAATAAATTGTCATCAGAGGCAACGAAAAGAGGTAGACCAAAAATATTTGGATAAATTATTAAATAGTTATGGATGAATATGATTGGAAGAAATTGCCTTCATAGACAGGAAAACGAAAATCAAATATCCAAACGTCGCTGTAGCTTTAAGAGCTGGAAGAATATATGATATTTTTTAATTAGAAAATAGTTACTATTAGTACAAATTCAAGAAATTAAAAAATATATTCTCGTGAGATAATTCTCATTAACGAGATGGAAGCCATCATGGAGCCATGAATAATGGAAGTGCCTTTACCAACTTTTCGTGTTCAGCAAGTGAAGCCCATCCACCATATTGGTGGGTCCAAAACAGTTTGTCAAACCAATACCTTCTGTTACTACAGGCCTAACAATACGCCATTAGCTGCGTGCTGGAAAGTTGGAAAATTTGATGGAACTGCGAATTCCCGCAAACGTACAAACAATAAAGAAGTTGTATCAATCTGCTGTAATTGCCAGGCTGTCAATTGTCTCTTCGTGCTGCTTTAATCTACAATGCTCTCCTCTTTGAACCTGCAGGAAATATTAACACAAATCACGAAAATTAACGAATAACTTACAAAGTTACTAAATGTTACAAATTACATGGAGGAGCTACATACTTGTCGAAAGTAATTTCCGATTTCGCCGTATGGTTTGTACAGTCGTTAGCCACATAAGTAACTATAACGAATCTTTATAAAATGCTAGCTATTCTGAACAAGGCTTTTAAATATTAAAAACGATGTAAAACAACACAACTGAACACGAGCATAGCTGAAAGCCACAGAACACTCACACGCAGTTTGTCTATGCTACAAGCTTTCTGGACTCACCAACATGGCGGAGGTGGCTTCAAGTTTGTGAGCTCATGCCATCTCCCTATCTACACAGCTCCATGGCAGCCATGCTGATTCGTGCAGCCCCAGTGTTTTGTTTACTTTTGTTTTAAGGAGACGATTTCTTGGCGGCAAGTGCATGGCGAAGTAACACTTTCCGAGATGCAGTCGAGATGAGACTGGTTACCACGCACGAGTGCTGACAAATATTATTTTAGTAGAATAAAAAACAGTAATTTAATGTTATTTTTACGTGAAAATGTCCTCCGGCGTAGACAGCGAGGAGCGGGTGGTGTGGGGAGAAGCAATCGGCACCCACCACTGATCAGCGGAGCGGCTGCAGCTCCACTTTCGGTCGTTTTATCCCTCCGTGCCCCGCTCGCAAGCGGCCACAGCCATCCCGCGTTTATGTTCACACGCGCCTCGAACGGCGCGGGGCGGCGCGGGGCGGCGCGGGGCGGCGCGGGGCGGCGCGGGGCGGCGCGGGCGGCGCGGGGCGGCGGCGCGGGGCGGCGCGGGCGGCGCGGGCGGCGCGGGCGGCGCGGGGCGGCGCGGGGCGGCGCGGGGCGGCGCGGGCGGCGCGGGGCGGCGCGGGGCGGCGCGGGGCGGCGCGGGGCCATTCCGCCTTCACTGCCGCGCGGGCGGAATCGGCCTCATCGATATGCAACCGCCCCGGAACTGCGCTGAAAGGGCGGATCAAGCCCTGCGCTGCTCTTCGGCCCCTGACAGCGCTGGATTTAGAGTACTTTGGAGCGATCGGTTCTTGGAATCAAGTGCTAACTCATCACATTTACTAAGGAGAGTTAAATGGATAAAGGGACTACGTTAGTGGGCAGTGTTGGAGATGAAGAAAGTGAAGTGCGGATCAAGCCCTGCACTGCACTTCGACCCCTAGCAGCAAAAAAGATTTATGTTATTTGTTAGGGATCGTTTCTTCGTATCAAGTACTGCGATTAACACACGACTCAACATTTACTCATAACTCAACAAAGGGGCATAAAAGAGGTATGGGGTTTATATTATTGGGCAGTGACGGGGGCGATGGTATGTCGCAGTGTCCCTATCTTCTGACAGCGTCACTGGAGCCGTTTCTTGACACTCATTTGTGTCAAACAAAATTGGAAGTGCGGTCGGATATTAACACATAGAATGGATTAGCAATCATTTCACACACATAAGCGAACTTCAGTTGTTATACTCCCTATTATTTTTGTTATTCATTCTTCGCATCAACATCCACGTCATTAGCGACCATTATTGGAGTTAGCGTTTTGGTAACTATGAAGATAAAACGAAATGGTGATAAGGGGTGAAATGACGAACACAAATACAACCATGCCCGAGGCGGGACTCGAACTCGCGTCCCTTCGGCCCGACATCACTACGACACTTCTGCCTTAGCGATCTCGCCCACCGGGCCGGCCCTATTATACTTGTTATTCATATTGTGTAACTTTAAACAATTTCACTGCCCGCCCCCTTACTTCCTTTCTTTCATTTCTTACGATTTTTTTAAATTAAAATTATGTATTATATAACCATGTACTTTTAGTAATCTGTGGATACTAATGTTTTTTATATTTAGTGTATTAGGAAACTGATGATGATGGCTAAGCCATCGAAAGCTGCTCTTGAATTAAACATTGTTGGTAATGACAACGCCTTGAATTATTTCAATTTTGTTATTCCAGCAACTGCTGAATAATAACGTGAAATTCATGTGTTTATGTAGCTATTACCCAAGAAAAGCACCCTTTAAATATGTTTTTTAAGAAATATTATTTGCCTTCATAATACCGTGATTAAAATTTGAGGCACTGCGACTTGTGATGAAATTATAATACATGAGCTATTTGAAATTTAGTGATTTTTGCCTGTCGTTTTACATGTGCTTGAGGCCTTAATTTATAAGCATAATAAATAGCATAACATATTTTTATCTCGTTTTCGGTATGATTTGTTTCAATTCTTACATTATTTTATTGACGACATCGAAACAATGTAAATCACTCGTGAAAACATTCCGAACCTCGCATCTTCGCGCTCTGAGCTGACACTTCCAGGCATTACCAGCTGGCGCTCGGCTCCTCCGGCTCGCGAAATAGCGCGGTTTGCGGAGCGAAGCGCCGATTCTCAACGTTTCTAGAACCGTTCTAAAAACTTCCCAACAGACCTGAACCAACAGATCTCTCCTTCCTCTTCCTCGTCCTATCCTCTCCCCTTGCACACGCACTTACACTAACATGCACTACACTACCACATATTCCGGGAGACCGGTCGGGAGCTTAGAGCTTGTCCCAGCCGTGGCGGTGCCCCGCTGGTGGGAGAGTCCTGGTTAGGGAGAATCCCCACTAGCCGACGGTAGGTCGGCGCCGGATCTCGCCATCCAGCGGGGGAAGATCACTGCCATCTCACGAGAAACAAACATGCACTACACTAACGGGACTAGTGACCGAAGCAGTTGACGCGCCCAGAAACACGAAAAAATCAATCAATCAACCTGAACAGACTTTAAAAACATGGACATTCCTCATAGCAATGGTAGAATATTACACTCGATCGATCGTTCCTTCGTATAAAATGTAGAGTAGAACAGTCCTTTCCAGATGTAACCATAATTCAACAAAGTCAAAGATGGAGTAAGAGTTGCGAAGTTCAGGAAAGCAGCCGGATTTGATATTTCTCGTTTCATAGCAAAAACGGTTTTAGTGTTTTGATGACAAAAATGTGAATAATCAAACGATTCCTTCATGACAAATACGATTATCTTCGCCCGCACTACACGCCCGAGTGGCTGGGTCCGTTCGTTTTAAGACTCGCAGTACGTAGGTGGCGGCGGCGTGTGCGATTGAGTTAGCCCTCGCGCGGAGTTGGATGTTTTGGCAGCGCGGGCTCCGTGGGGGGGGGGGCGAAGGGCGAGCGGCGAGGGCGCCAGCGCGGAACGGCGGGTTTGAAGAGCAGAGAAAACAGCGGCGCTGTTATTCTGCCTCCGTTGCCCAAATGTTGGTGCACCCTCCCTCCCACTCATTAGAAGAACGAAGCGCTCTCCCCCACCCTCCGACCTAGGGCCGCCCACACGACGAACGTGAGTCCTGATAGTAACTTCACGCGCCCTTTGTAACACCACAGCAGAAAATCTATCAAAATAATGGTCATGTGATTCCGAAACCTCTGTCACTACCACCTCTTCTTTCGTAATGATACATTGGAATATGTAGTACATTCACACGCAAACTTTAGTGTTAGCTATAACGTAACACCTTCTACCCACTTATCCACTAACCAAATTTCTTCCTATTCATTTAGCTATCAATCCACCACACGAATCCTCCAAATGGCTGCCTTCATTTCCATTCATTCACCTCACATATCACATCCACTCCCCCACCTCTCCCCACCCGCTCGCCTATTTAGGTCTCACACGAACTCTCCTATTTACTTACGTACATTTATCTGACCACCCATTATTCTCCCACATATGGTGCCAAATTACTACCCTCCTCCACTTTTCTTCCGACCCCGTCACTGTCAGCTCAACCATCCATACAAACTTCGTTTGGCTGCATTTACAACTTACGCCACCATTAAAATAAAATAAATTAGTCATTTTGAAACTATGAAATTTATTGAAGAACACATTACCGACCATGCTCAAAAGTGAAATTGAAATCGAAAGCGTAAGAGTTTTATGTAAGAAGAGATAATTATAAACGTTTGTACTTTAGCAATCGTAGCATTTCAGTCAGAGCGAGCATTGATAACCTTCAAGAAGACGGGCCAAAATAGAAATTAGTGACTGTGCGGAGTAGTTTTGGTCAGCGAATACTTTTCTTTATCACTAGCATGTGATATTTGACGTTTGCAAAATACATTCTAATATTTTTGAGCACCCTTAATCAGATTACACGTTTGATTTCACATCCCAAATCGCCAACCTAACACTGTGATTGGAAAATTTAAAAACACATTAAACTCTTAACAGATGTTGAAATTCGTCTTGTCAAGTCGTATTGAACGTTGAATTCTAATATTGTGTTCATAATTAAATTTTTGAAATTTGCGAACTTAATATAACCAATCGAAGTGAAAATGCAATAAAATCATTCACAAAGTTTTTGTGCAAAATATTAATATGTAACCGCAGAGTATGGGGTGAGCAATTGGTTTATTGCGGTCAATGTTGATTTAGTGTGAATGTTTAAAACAGAGGATGAATGGATACGTGCGGGAGTAAGCAGATAGTGTGTGTTAGGTGCAAGATAGGGAGGGGTTAAGGAAAATTGTAGACTGGTGGGGACATAGATGAAAGAATGAGAAGTAAGGTAAATAGACAGGAGATAAGATGATGTTACATACAAAACTATGCAGACAGGAAAAGGTAGCAGGAGATATCAAATGAATAGGAAGTAGGTATGATATGGAAGTGAGGGTAAGTATTTATGAGACAGAGTACTTGCATGACACGGGTAGGCTTGTGAGTGGATGGAGGGAGGTTGGAGGAATGAACAGGGTGACGGAATGTGACGTAGCTGGGGAAGACAGAGAGTAGTAGGACGAAGCAAAGGGAATAGGCCAAGTAGCTTGAGGCGTAGGACATAGATTGCAGGGAGTGGGTGGGTGGGTGATGGGGGGTTGGGCCCGGCCAGGGGAGCAGTTTTCTGCCTTAAGGAACAATTCCTGACTCTGGGATAATATTAAAAACCCTCCGGTCAAATGAAACATTTAATTTGTAATAAATTTGTTTTCTAGGGAAAGGCTGACACTGCCTGGGAGATTCGTTCATTGAGTACTTGCAGATTTTTAATGCGCTGATCATAAACTTGTGTCGTTAAGTGTCCCCAACGGAAAAGAACACAAGGTGATGCCATAGGGCGACCATGGGGACCAAGCGATATCTCATCTCAAAGAGAAAAATGTCCAGGACACAACGCTCTCAAAATTGCTAGAGAACGCCATGAAATGCGAGCTGTGACGCCGTCGTGTTAGACCCAGACTTCTCCCTACGTAGATCAATGAACGTCTTCCGAGAAAGGCTTCGTCAATGTGTCATTTACCGTACATCATTTTTAAAATTAAGTAATGTAAAATGGCATAATATTTGTTGTTCACAAATAAAGTATTTTCGTACCTTTCTTTGTAACTGCTTTTAAATGTGGGAGTTCTTTTGCCAGATTCTGTAAAAGCTAAATTTTAATATATTAAAATCAATATAACGCGTATCTACCGTTATTTATTAATTACTTCGTTTTGTTGGGCGAGTAACAATTGACCAATAGAAATCAGACGTTTCGCCTGAACGGTCTCAGCAAGCGAAACGAACATTTTCACATTTAAATCATTGATTTACAAAGTAAAACAAAAGAAGGGTGTGTAGCCGCAAAACTCGACAGCACTGCTCTCTGCTGTCGGCAGAGCGAAGTCGCAGTCACTTCGCCCAGTCGTTCCGCGACGCTCAGTCAGCAACTGCTCTCAGCGACCAAGTCCCTCGCTCTACGCTCGGTGTCACATGCTCAGCCCATGTAATAGAAAGGGGAACAGTCAAGAGGATACAGAGCGTAAAGTTGAGAATGGTTATGAAAGGCAAGGTTATGAAACGAAGGAGCTGAAGAGAAAGAAATTGGCTGCATCACTCCAAGGCACTTGTGGCAAAAATGAAGAACAATACTTTCCTTCATAATAAGCGGAAGAAATAAAACCCTACTTCACTATAAATTCTTTATTTGAGACTTCACAGTGCAGTTATATTAGTAGTGTTGCGGAGCCTTCTTATTTCTCACGTGAATATGTATAGCTTAAAATATTTTTCTTTATAAAACGTGCAGTTTAACCCTGCAATTTTATTTCTATTTTAAGTCATGCATGCATTATAACACATTTCTTCCTTAACGTTCACCATTTTGCTCTTTAAATACCTTTATCCACTTTGGTTAGGTAATGTGAACATTATGCTATTATAATCAGTTTCGTAAAAGTACTTTACCGCTCTAGTGTGGTAATGAACTTCATTATCACACTAGTGCGGTAATGGCACACAATTAGGGTTATTCTGAGACGAGCACTATTCCATGGTCTACTATTGAGAATAACAATAATTAGTCAAATAATTTATTATGAAAATAACTTTGTTAACATTCTTCAAATAATAACAAAAATAATATGTTTTAATTACTTATTATATACATTAACAACAAATTTCTTGCAATTCGGAATTGTAATTCCTGATTATGATGAAGCCTGACAATTCATTTTAGTATTTGAAATACTATTTCCCCCCATAATGTTCATAGCTATTTGTTTCTTGTCTTCTACTGACGATTCCACATACCCTTCTACAACAGAACACGACTTCCATCCACCGTGCCTCTTCAGCATATCCATATCAGCAACTGCATTTGCTAGTAATGAAGCGGACGATCGCCGAAAACAATGTCCTGTAAATCTTTCAGGGTTCTGCAAATCAAGATACTTTGCTATTAGCTTCGGAATGCCTCCAAAAGTATTTATTCCAACAGGTTGGCAAGTACATTTTCCATTTTTGTAAGATACAAAGAAACGATCGTGCTTGACACTTTCAGGCCGAAGGCGAAAATATTTACGAAATATTTCTAAACAGTTAAATTCTTTAATATTCCCTTCACTAATTACAAATTCTCTCGCAATTAGTCTTACTGTTTGGTATATTAATTAAAATACATGTTTGTCTATCCTCTATATCTCTTATTTTAAGATTATTTAACTCATCTCTAGGCAAGCGCCAAATATACCAATTATTAAGGTCACCTTCATCAACAAATAATTATCATCAGCTTCTATTAAAAATTTATGTATGTCTTCTTTTGAAAATATCTTTAACTTTTTGTTTTATATACTTCACTTTTCCTTTTTAAAAATGCTAACAACTGGGTAAACTTACTTATATCAATATTATCCTTAACTAATAAAGTACTCTTCTGCATAGAAAAGTGGGTCCAAAGACTACTCGGTTTTTCCTTTTCTGAGCTGCCGGAAAAGTAAGCCATTAAAACTTTTTTCTGATATGCAATGAATTTGTTTTCACAAAATCCTTAAAAATTGAGTACTCACGCTCATATTTCTTCTTTGATTTGTATGGTAACAAAAAATCTATAGCAGCATTTGCTGCTTTTTCTATATCTGAGTCTGAACTGCATTCGCTCATGTTGTCGACATGTGTACACCATGCGTGTTTCAATTGTTCTCCTTGTTAAGAACAGTGTCGCCACTTAAAGGGGAAAAATGTGAACACTAAAAGAAAATGTTAATCTTAAATCTAACAAATTTTTACAAAGTGGATGAAACGTTGTACGATATTCGTGTCGTAACATCTGATTACAATACTCAATTGGTTACCAAACTCGATTAAAGGCCTCGTTTGGCAATTTTCCAATCTCGTATTGTAATCAGATGTATTACGACACTAATATCGTAAATAACTATTTCAGTGTATATCAATCCTTATTTTATTATTAACCATCATAAAAATTCGAAGATTGTTGAAAGGTTGGGGGGGAGTAGAAACTGAAATGACAGCGGGGCCGTCACGTGAACCAACGTGACGCGACATGGGTGGTGACACTACGTGACGGCATGTGGCGCGCGATAGAGGCGGCTCACGGTGCAGTGGGGGAGACTCCTCGCCGTACTTCGATGTGGACCTGGGTTCAAATCCCGATCCAACAAGTGGAACTTGTGGTGGACAAAGACGATTCGCGGTAGGTTTTCTAACTCAATGTGCAACATTTGTATTCAAATTTTCGTATAGTCCTCCATCAAAATAATTCATCCCATGAAAGGCCGGCGCCGCTAGCCGAATTCGTTTACTACGCTCCGTGAAGTCACGGAGGTTAAGCGAATTCCTGGTCGAGTGACCGGTTAGGAACTCCGGGATCTACCATTGTCGAGCCCCTAGCCGAAGGGGTCAAAGACACAGACCAACTGCGTCGTGACGAGACTTAACAAAGGAAGTAAAGGAGGATTACTCCAAGACAGGGGCTCAACGCCCAACAAGAGTTAACAGACGTGTTGCGTCAACAATGACGCAACAAATTTTTAAAAAAGACGAAGAAGTTTGTGACTGCAGATCAAAATAAAGACATCGCGCAGGGTAACGCGAGGTGAGGTGTGTGGCCAGTCACCGCTCCGCCAGCGGAAGCTGTCGCCTTGTCCCGCTCGCTGCAGTGCCACGTCTGCCCCCTGTCGGCAGCCGCCCGAACCGCTTCCTTGGGCTGACGGACTCATATCGGCGAAGGCTGTAAAAGCGCGCGGGGCGAAATTCCATCATTCGCCCGCTCATTCTCCGCCACTCACTTTCACGGAGCGCGCGCGAGCGGCAACGCGCGCCTTCCAGCCACTGCCCGCATTCGCCTGGAATGAGCGAGGGTCTCCGCAGGCGGTTGGGAAGAAGGACTTCTTCATGTCTCGCGAAGAATCGTCGAACAGGGTGCAAAGGACTCCGGCAACTGCGCGCGGCATATAACACAATGAACTCGCGTTTTTTTTTCGAGCTATTTTGGAAGTAACTCTACACTATCTTGTTACAAAAACATCTGATAATCCATAGTTTATTTCAAGAGTTCGGAGTTGTTTTGTGTTCATTTTTCTGGAAACAATATTCTGTACACTGTAAAAATACAAATTGCAGAACACGATATAATGAATAAATGTTTTCCGAAATACAAAAGAGAAAGTAAAATTGAAAGTGGTATGAAACGGCGAAAATAATGTTTGACGAGCGAATCAACTGGCTGTTTATTACAAAATACTTCGGATAAAAATTTAGAATACGCCAGGATTTCAGAAATTAACTATTCTTTAAGCCACAATCTTCTTAAACCGAATTATTATTTAAAAAATATAATTCTCTTATCGGCAATATTGCATCTTCAAAGTAATTAAATACAACTTCTACCAGCTGTAAAATATTATTTGCGTTATTTAGTTAAAACCTGGTTTAGTACCCAAATTAGTTCCCAAATAGAACCCGCGGAAGAAAAAGTGCTGCAGTGGAGTGTGGACAATGACCGTGAGCAGCAGTAAGTGATTGTTCTGAAAGTGCGTCACTGAGTGCCTGAGAATTCAGTCGGCATGCGCAGTATTAGAAAAGGTAGAAGAAAACAAACAAATAATTGCATTTTTTCGTAACTTAACGCGTTTATTCGAAATTAGTAATACGGTTATTTCTATCTTCGTAATATTTGTTCAACAGATTAAGAAAATCTATTGTTCCCGAAAACCATAGAAACATATTCTACCAAGCATCTGCGGTTCTAGAACTTGTATGAATGCACACAATTCCTAACGATTTTCTCTTTCGGTATTCGAATAGAAATGTGCTATCAACCCCTCTCACCCAGATAGCTGAGCAGAGAACTCATCTTTATTAGCCAATAATCCAATCATTTCCCTCTTACCCTGCACATGACTATTAGACTCGCCCAATTAAACTTATCACAAACTCTGCGCGATGCAATTCCATTCTAACAGCATTGTTTCGCAGATAAAGGAAACTAGAGATAGCAAACCTCATCACATTGGAATGGTCGTTACCGTTTAGGCACTGGAATTTCGGGTTTAAATCCCAAACAGATCATTCTACACTCAATTGACTCCATTTCACATTAATGAGAGATTGGACATCTGTATCCACAGCCTCACAAATGACGTACTCTGAAATTATTGTTCGAAAAGCCAAAGTACAGTTTAAAAAATGATTGAATGAATATATTCTAACTAGCTGGAATATCACCAACATTTCAACTTCATTTTTCCTTCAAGTAATTCGTGTCATACAGTTGGCTACCGAAATCGGGAGTTAAGACTTTGAGAACAAACGTAGATTGATCGAGCAAATTGATGTAAGAACTGAAAACAAGAAATGTGAGAAACAAGAAAAATTGTCTGAGATTCGCAGACGATAAAACAAAAGCGCCGCATTTTGCAGATCATTGTAACTAAATGAAAAGGGTTTGAGTTTCAGAACCAATAGCATTGCATTGGACTTGGCAAAACCCCTTCGAGATGAAATAAACAAATCTGAACTTTGGCACTTAGATCAGTTTATTCGACTACTCTTCAAACGGGAATGGATTAATTAGACAAAATAATATGAGCACAATGATTACGAAAATGATCATAAGGACGAAAAGCGCACGTCAGAAAAGGATTGAGCTGCGAAGTTCCTATTTTCTTCCAATGTTTACGTTTGAAGAAGCAGTTGTGAACTCACGGCGGCGAAGAACAAGCGCCGGTAGAAACACCCCTTGCGCTAAGCGATGAGCTGTCGACGGAATATGTTCGCTTCGTCACCCCCCATGTCTTCCTCTACTCCGTCCCTACTCCTAGTAATCAACACCTTTCATCACTTCTTTCATCCTCTCCCACCCCCATCGCCTCCTCTCCCACCCCCGTCTCTCCATTGGTTCTCTACTTCTTACAGTCTCCGCCCCTGCCTACAACTCATCCTGTCGTCGCTCCTGTCACACAGCGCTGCCGTTCATGAGGCGAACATGTGGAAAAGCACAGATTTGGCGGTATGAGCGCTAATAACGATATAAGACTGATGCGATCAAAGTGGTGCGACCAGGGAGGCTGGTGCAATCAGACCGCGCGATCAAGCAAGCGCTCAGAGATCCCGATCAGAGCGCGGTCGTTGTGAAAGTGCTGCGATGAGGCTCGATGCCATCGAGGTGGCATGGACGCGGTGCGCAATTGACGCGGCCGGAGTGGCTTTTATTCAAGTGCCTCAACGAAGCAGCGAGATCGGAATGTGGCGTAGCGTGTGGTATCGCGGTCAGTGACGCAGTGGGAGCAGCGCGATGGGGCGGGGCGAGGGGCGGCGCTCGATTGCCATCTCTAATTACTTCCCCCTCCCCTCCCCCTGTGGACAGCGTAGGGCAGCCACGACCGTCCGTCGGTACGAGGGAAACGCCACCCAGCTGCTAGCGCAGAAGCAGAACCTCGCAAGACAAGGACGCGAACAACGATGGCGGGACAAGAGGCGGAACAGGACACACTAGACGCACAGAAGACATTCGCCTTGTATGCCCTTACTTATCGCAAGTTTTCTACAACTTTGGCAGACCTGTGAGGAGGTCTTGGCACGCAATTTTCCCATTTCCTAAATTCCACTACTATTTGTATAATAACGAATAAACGCATCTTTAATAAATAATAACGAAATTAATGCATCTTTTTAAACACAATATTATGCATTTAGGCTTTAGATCATGAAAAAAGATCTCTAACTTCTTAAGTTAGTAAAAATTTGTATGAGAAAAATATATAAAACATACAAAACAAGAGTTTTAAAATTATTACATTCGATCCTTTTAAATATATTGACCCACTGCTGAGTGGCAATGATTAGGCTGATCTAAAAAACAATGCAAGATAATTTCGTGATTTGTTTACTTTTCGTACAATTTCCACTTCCAGTTACCCTTGACTATATTTTGTCAATGAAAGTCAAGTCAGGATTATTCGGGCCAATATAATTTACTTTTGGTCGGGGCTCTGAAACCACAAATAAAATTCTGTGTCGTGTAGTAACAAAAATGTATTTCGCCTTTCCAGCACATGTAGCTCTTTCAAATCATGTACTTAGATCTTTCGTCTTTTTCTGGTAAACCTTGCCACGGGGATACCTCATGGATTAATTACACAGGCACACAAAATAAAAGTTGTCAGGCTCAAAGATTTAACACATGTTTCTCTATGATTTCAAAGCACTAAATCGAATCTGATGCCAGAATTACGCCATCGGCCTCCAATTTTTTTAAATCACAAAAAAACATTGTGAAATTGTATTTTTTGTTTTCGAGGATTGTTGTCAGACTCAAAGACTTGACACATGTTTATCTATGAAGTCAATCAAATCTCAAGCCAGAATTCCGCAACCACCTTCCAATTTTGGGGGATTATGTCAGCCCAAGGACTTGGGCACCTGTGGGTCTATGTATGTCGACGCACTGAATCCGAATGTGAAGCAGAATTGCGGCCCACCCTCAAGTTTTTTGATAAATGATAAATTTCATTTATACACTTAGAATATTTGGCTTTCCCATTTATGTACAAAAAAATTATCAAGTTTTTTATTGCATCGTAAATTTCATGTTCAAGTTAACAATATATTTTCAACGGAATGTAATATCCAGGCTGGAGTACCTCAAGGTTCTCCTCTGTCTTCTATTCTTTTTCATATTTACATATCAGATATTCATTTATTAATTCACAAATCGCATTCTTTGCTTATACATTTTTATTTACTTCTCTTCTGGCATTATAACAGGACGTGATAATATACAAGATGACTTAAATATCCTTGTTGCTTGGTTTAATAATTTCCAAATAAAGATAAACAGCCAAAAGTCACAAGTAAAAATATTTTCTTTAAAACAATTCTCCTACTTATCCTCTTATTATTAATTATAAACATTTCAATTCCTACAATACTTAAATTAACCTTCTAATTTTGTATGCCCACTTGGGGTGGTGCAGCAAAATTTCATATTCAAAAATTAGAGGTTATACAAAATAAATATTTAAGGAAAGCATTGAAAGCACCCTGGTTCATAAGAAACGATGAAATATTACACGAACTCTGTATTCTTCCTCTAAAATCCTGTATCCTTCGTCTCTCATATAATTTTATGGTTCTGTTTTTTTCTTCTGCTTATACATTTTTCAACTAGAAAACCAGTTAATTCACGAACTAGAAAACAACAAGTAGATGATCTTGGCTGTCCAGGTGACGCCGCGTCGAAGGCTGTGTTGCCGACGTTTCGACCATCTTATCGTGGTCTTCCTCAGGGCTGTAGTGCTGAGGCCTGAGGAAGACCACGATAAGATGGTCGAAACGTCGGCAACACAGCCTTCGACGCGGCGTCACCTGGACAGCCAAGATCATCTACATGACTCTGGCCGCGGAAGCCTACGACTTCACTAGAAAACAACAATTCACAACTAGAAAAACCAATTAAATCACGTTATCCAAAATATATTTTATATCCTCCTTAGTTATCTTTTCTCCCAGTATCAATTATATATTGTAAAAATGTTCATGTATCATGTTATATTTATAACCATTGTTTATTTTTTAGATCATTATGATTCTCCAAAATCAAACAAAACAAAAAATGTTGACACATCAGTAATTTATTTAGAAGTTACTATTAATTTTCTCCTCATATTATGTATGATATTAATATAATTCTTCATACCCTTGAAAGATAAGATTTTGTCGAAGAATCAATTTTTTTTAAAAATGTGTTTTTTCGCTATTTAATGGAAGGGATTCCTAGAATCAATGGAAAAGTTGAAACCTTTACATGGCACTTCCTGTGTGATTTAATACGTCAATTCTGAAAAGATATTGTTAATTGGCAAACACTTTTAAAACGTAATACTTTAGAACAAAGGCTATCAAAAACAAATCTTCCTCAGCAAATTTTGGGAGTTTCTTTGGTAAATTGACAAATCAATATTAATTCGTTTATGTTTTGCTTTGTTTCAGAAAAAAGTATAAAAGTTTTTCCTTGATTCAATATTACATTTTCGATTTGCCAAGAGAATATCCGGGGATTCCGCTGACTAAAATCTGAGCTCTGCCCAGCTTAGTAAGTTCGAGGGAAGGGGACGGGTGCGCTGATCAGGTTGTTTGTTTGTGTGTGTGTGTGTGTGTGTGTGTGTGAGAGAGAGAGAGAGAGGGGGGGAGAGCGAAGGAATGCTAAGGGAAGTGGCTTATGTTTTAAGGGCATGGCGAGGGAAGATTATCCCTTCGTGAATGACACTCAATGAACTTATTCTTGTACAACTTTTTAAAAATAGAGGAAGGTAATGTAAATCCTGGAGTGTCCTCTAGCTTTAGATGCTTTGTTGCTTAGCACAAACGTGACAGCGATTCACCTAAAATTATTCTATCACAGTGAACTCAACTGTGAAAAAAATTATGTCACAGTATCCTTAACCGTTTCTAGTTTACGGCACAGACAAACGGGTAAGAATCAGTATTCGATATCGCGTAAAGTAGGACGTTATTATATAAAATGTTAATTACTTATGATCTCCTACAATCCAAAAGCGACCATTATATTTTTCCTTTTTCGTCCACTACAAACTTACGCAGTAAAAACAAAGTATTGTAATGCTGCAGCGAGAAGCGGGAATTTTTGCGTACGCACGTACCTATGCAAATGCGTTATGTAAATAACAAAATTAGTTTTTTTTCTGACAATGCAATGTTTGTTGCGCGCCTTTCGTTGTGTCGTTTGTATTTAATGGCACTAATTGTTTTATAAACCTACCACCGGGAACTAAACCCTAAGCTTTTGAAATCCTCCTATCCAGGGCCGGGTGGGCGGGACAGCAGAGTGGGGGTTGGAGGGTGGGGAGGGGAGAAACGGAACGAGGGCGGACGCGGCGTGACGTGCAGAGGAATTGACAGCGGGTGGTTCTTCCAACGGCGCGCCCTCTGCAGGCGAAAGGTGATTCGCAGTGACACCGCCTCCCCTGCCCCCTCGCAGTCCATTTCGCAGCAGAAGCAACTTCCGCCCGGCGCTCTGCCCTCAGCACGGCTCACGGCCAAAGGGAGGTCCGAGGGCGAGCAACACCGCGCTCCAACGGCGGGAGAGTTCATTTCGTCTTTCAACGATTTTTGGACGTTTGCAACACACTGCAAAACCAGCTTCATGCGTCTTCGCTTCGGCGAAGAAATGTCGAGCTTTTTTCTGAAAAATGTCGTTTGAGCGTTTCTGAATATAAGTAATACTGAGCTCATTTTCTCACAAAACTCTTGGTTTTGTTATAAACTTCGTGAGAAATCTTAATTTAAAGAAAGACCTTAATTTAAATATTAACGATGTAGTAAGCGAAATCAACCGAATTCAAATTAAGTCTAAATCACCGAGATTCTTTTTCGTTTTATAGAAGTTCTTTACATTTTACACTATTTCTTGCTGTGTAGGAAGGTTTGAAAATAAAAAAACAGTAATGAAGTTGTTCCTGCCGGTTTGCAGCAACAGAGCAGAGCGGAGAAACGTGCGAGGTCCTCCTGAGACCTGTTAGCCCCGCGAGAGCAGCAAGTTTGGAGGCGAGAGGGGAGGGGGAGGACGGGTAGTGGAATGCCGAGGCCGCGAAATCTGATAATGATTCAACAGAGCGCGAGTTCTGCGCGCCGCCGCCAGGGGCGCCCGGGCGCTCCGCAGCCACAGCCGGAGGAGTTGTGTCTGGAACGCTTGGTGGTTGGGAGGGCAAGGGAAGACTTCTGGGATCCACGACTATCTGCCGCCGCTTTTCGAAAGGGCGGTGTTCCGGCAAGATGTGCTTTTTTAGATACGAGGAGCGTGATGAAATTTTACGCGGTCTGTCTTGTATACTCCATGGGACAAAGCAAATATCTAACTTTGCATTTACAGCCTAAAACCAATAGTTACGAAATGCACGAAATGCTCACACTGCATCGGGAAAAAAACACGTTATCGACGCTAACGAATTGCCGAAGTTCATATAATCAAAGTCACAAAGCCTCATTTTCAATTGTTAACCCAACTTTTGTGAAAGGAACGCTCATTAGATTTTTTATTCCAATTGAAAAGTCGCTTCATAGATTTATGTAATTTCTGAAATAAGCCGTCCTCCTAATTACGTTTCGTATAAAAGAAACTTAGTCAGTTATGCAAGTGTCATCACCGAATTACAATTAAAATAGTTGGATTCAAAAAAAGCCTTGCTATGATGTGCATAATTTCACGAAGTTAATGTTTGACGAAAGCACAGTGAATTCACCGCGCTACGAGACTCAGGTGAGGTGCAGCAGCGGGTGGGGCCTTATTAATTCGCGCGCTGCCTCGAGTGCATTCAGGCAGCCGCCCGCAGCGCCACCGGCGGCACGGAGCACGCGACGAGAGCAGGGAAAGAGAGAGCGAGAGCGGAGCCGGGAGGAAGGGCACAGAGGGAGTTGCAGAAAGAAGAGAGGGACGGAACGGCGAAGAGACGAAAGAAGCACGAGAAGGGGAGTTGGAGGAGAACGGAAGAACCGCTTTAGCGGAAAGATAAAGGAGGAGGCTTGTACGCCGAGCGGCGCAGAATGAAGACAGAGAGGGATAGGTCAAGAGTAGGAGCTGGAACGGGAAGAGGGGCGGGCAACAGGGGGGAGGGGGAGAGCGGAAAGGGAGGGGGGGGAGGGGGACGGGATGGCCATTATTACGCGGCGCGTCGCTCGTGAAGGCTTAGTGCACGCGCCATCAGCATTAAGAAGCCTGGCCAATCACTTGCGCGTAATTACGCACAGCGCGCCGGGATCACGTGACAACGGCCGCCCCCACGGGGCAAAGCCCAAACGCCCGTGCAGACACGTGTATAGCACTTCCTCTCCCACACAAACACGGGGCGAAATGTACACGCTGTGAGGCTTTTAGAAAATCTGTACACTAATTGTGAGAAAATGGACCTGTGTCTGAGAGCACATGATAAAAGGACATTTTCAAATCTGGCAATCGTGCCAACTCAAAAGATATCCATGAAATGCGTATCGAATATACTTTTAGAGAAATTCTACAAGTTTGTGATTGATTAATGAAATTCTAAAGAAAATAAGAAAATGAAGAGTGAAAACTAAAAGTAATGCACTACTATAGTGCGTTTTCTTTACACAATTCAGAGTGACTGTGCCATCACGACACACACACTGAATCTAACTGTCGCCAACGGCTGGGTTCTCTTTATGTTTGAGCTCCAAATGGTTATACACCTGTGTCTGTCCCACAAAAATATTTTACGCACAATCGCGCTATTTGTATTCATAACGTAAGTGGCCAATACCTCGCGCAGCGTCAACAGTAATCTCCCTTTGAAGTAATTTATTCGCGAACAGTCAACTGCTATTCGCACGTGCCAGTGTCAAGTGCGTGAACTTTGAACTATGATGCGTGATGTGTCATGTCATGAAGTACCTGCTGCGCCGAGCACATGGTCGATGGACAACTTCTGCAAGCCCCCTGCGGACCTACTTCATGAGCATCCAGTGCTACAAGCGTATAGTACGACAGCATATAGGTAAGATTAGTCTTGGTATCACTTTTCTTCAGGCAGCACAACGGGATTGGAGTGATTTTATTCTTCTCTTTCTTTTCAGCCAAAATTGTGTCTTTATTTTATTAAAAGTATTTTAAATGTGTTTGCCTTTTACTTGCAATGATTCTTATCTCAACCCTTTAATAATTAGCCTTTCCTAATGTGAGATGAACGGCGGTTCAGACGATGCATTTTAACACCCTTATACAGTTCCTTTTGTATCTTCACAATGCAGTCTTTTGATAAAAATGTGATCCAAGGATTGAAATTTATTCAAAAATACTCTTATCAAAACAGGACTTGAATTATCTTATCACGTGTTAAAAAATGTTAAATTCATGACATTGAACTCTAATTCTAATTTTGTGAACATTAAATAACAAACTGCGAATAACATCAGATATAGGTAGTTTATATATCACTATGTCTATAAATAACACCTTGTAATATACAACCCTATATATCATTATACTACTGTTCAGTCTTTCTTTAAAGAAATGGGAAAAAAGAGTGTTAAAACGATGGAAATCCAAAATGTAGTAAAAGCCGCAAATGATAGATAAGAGCTGGCAAATGGAAGACAAAAGGGAAAAGTTAGAGAAGAGCGACTGCTGTGTGTGGTTTGTAGGCAAGTCATAGTTGCCTGTTACGCAAAGAGGCCACGTGGGGCGCCGCCCATCCAGGTGGCGCCCGCGGAGTGATGGGTGCGCCCATGGATGGCTCGGCGCCGGCACCATTCAATCGCCCTCGCCCCACCGCAGGGCGAAGTCGCCGCTCACGCCCACCCAACTCGGTTGAAACGCTTCTATTGAACTCGCTGCAAAGGCAGCGCCAGCACGCGCTCTACCGCATCTCTGCACACACGTTCTAGGGGGCGGGGCGGATTTTCCATTTTAGACGGACAGCTGGGTCTCATTCATCCAGCCGTAAGTGAATTCTAGAAGACGGCTGCTCTCATCGGTAGTTTTCCCTGGTTTCTCCGAACAATATCAGGTGAAGGCCGGAGAAGTACCGTGACAAATGGATCTTGCACCCTTCCCCTCCCTCGCCCAACACCCTCCATACAAACCCTTACACTTACGTACACAACACTACCACATGTGTAGGTATGCGGTCGGGAGCTTACAGCTTGTCACGCCTGGAGTGGTGCTCCGCTAGGGGACATTTGTGGAGGGACAAGTGCTACAACTCGTCGGATCAGCATCCAGCGGAGGAGAACACAGCATCGTCCCGGTAAATAGTATAATGTACTAGACTTACAGAACTAATGTCTAAAACAGTTGACGGACTCAGAAACGAATTTTTAATAAATCTGTAAATCTACCAACCTAGGACACTGGACCAACGGCAAAAGCAAAGACAGCGCCTAATGACCAAAACCAATGATTAGAAGGTTGCGAGTTCTATCATGGCAAGGAGCCAGAAAATTAACTGATGTTTTAACAACATGGATCGAGTGGTGCTTGCCGGAGCCAATCCGTACGACCTCTGCTATGATGAGAGACTCCATGATCAGTTCCAACCAAGTTCCACAGCAGCACGTATAGAAAGGGCCATGAAGCATGGCCAATCTTCCTTTCCCATCAACATAATGCCATTTCCCCAAATCCCAGATGAGGCATGGTGGGAAAGTTCGTGCCTCCAAACCCACTTCGCCATATCCCAAATTGGGTCACAGGAGAGGGAGACTGCACACTCGTTTCTTATGGACAAACTTCGTTTCACTCTGCGTGGGACAAACGCCGCAAAAAGAATTAAACCCAGAAAGTGGATTGTCACTTGTATTTCCAACTTCAACATACCATCCTCTTCAGCATTAACCCATTTACAATTACACATCAACAGTATAAAAAAGTGGTGCATTAGCACCCATACTCTTATCACTGCAACACTCGTTTCTTAGACAAATCGTTTGATCCTTAGCTAAATGTATCATTCCGTTTCGTTCTTTTACCCTTCGTGCCACTGGAACGATGAAAAGCTAATTTAACTTAATGGTTTATCATCGAACTTTACGTTTCTACGTTGACCCGATTCGCTAGTTTCCTTTTGTCAAACGATTTCGGATGTCAGCCAACACGCGCATGCGCAGCTTTGTTTCTGACAACAAAGCGCATGCGCAATGTCGCATGCAAATGCGTATGCGCCAGTTCGCTGACATCTCGGAAACGTTCCTCAAAAGGCTACGAGTAAGTAGGGTTCCAATAATTTAATTGATTACAATACAGTACTTTATGTTAAAGTGGTTTTATGTGTATCGATCCCCTACGTCTCACATAAATGTTGAAACACTCACGAGAGAAGCCTGCGTCAGAAGCCTGTGAAGTGTTGCAACACTCTTGTAAAGTATGACCAGATTTATGAAACTTTTGAAATGTCCTTTTTAAGAACAAAGATTACTTTAATTTTGGGTATTCCCATTACTAATGTCTTAAGCCATGCACTTTCACTGAAATAGAAGAGATTTCATAAATGTTCAAAGTTCGCATAATGTTTGTAACAAATGGATCTGTCTGGCAAAAAGTTCTATCTGATGATTGGGGTGACTGTCAAAGTAACCTCTTCTGCAAATGCAAAAGAATAATTTGTTAAAAACGTTTTTAAAAACCTTTTTCATTTTAAACGGTAATGTCGGTCAGGCAAAAACATTTTAATAATCCCATTGTTGAACAGTATGATTAATATTCCATTGAAATGATCAATAAAATCTTGTTTGACATGAAACTTTTATCAAATATAGCGTGACTATTGACTGACACAAAAATGAATCCGTATTCATTTATTAAAGTGTCATTCATGGCTAGCATAGGGAAGTAAGTTGATAAATACTGGGAACAGGAACGTAAAGTTAAAGCCTGGGAGCGTTGGAGGCAAAAGGAAACAAGGTGGAAGGCACAGACAGAGCGGAGAGCATGGATAAGTAATAAGTAAGATAGGGGAGGTGTAGCCAGCTGAAGAGGGGGGGAAGGAATTAAGGGCTACATACTAGGCGTATTCAGTCGCTATCTGGGCGAGAATTCTAGCGATCACCTGTTCTTTATAGAAAGTTTTTCAGGGCTTTCTCCGATCATCACCAGGGGAATGCCGAAGCAGTACCCTAGCAAACGGGCCACGAACCGCGCGCCGCTTTCTCTTCCTTGTCCTACCCTCGCCCCTGATTTATATACGCTACGCTACCACACATGTCGCAGACCGCTTGGAAACAGAGCTTCTCCCGCCTGGGGCGATTGGCCGCCGATGGGAGATACCAGATTGGGGTGGCTACACGGTAGGTTGGCTCCTTCGATAAAAACCTGCACTACAATAACGGGACCAATGACCTTAGTAGCTGACAAGACAGGAATTACAATCGTTGAAGAAGGGAAGGGAGACGATCGTGTATGCAACGGAGCTGTGCTGCGGTGGAGGGAGCGGGCGGGCGGGGGTGTAGGTGGAGACATAACCGCAGAGGCGCCCCTGGCGGTGCGGTGGTGCCAATTGTCCTAATAGGCCTCCACACAAAGGCCGCTCTGCTCCGCCCCTTTCCCACACCAACCACCCCGCCCCCTTTTTGCCTCCCTTCCCCCGCTCCCGTCCTCACCCATCCCTCCACCAAGGCGCCCCCGCAGCACTCCACGCCACGCTCCCGCTCTGCACCACCCCCCACCCCACCCGAGGCCTCGCCACACCCACTCTCGCTCCCACCTTCCGTCCCACACCCCCTCCCACGCCAGAGAAAGAGAGACAGACAGACACATTAAGAAATTCTGACAGTACGTTTTATTCCACCTCAGAATTATACGCTTTCAAGCAAAATCACTGTTTTAAATTTATTTATGATTTAATATTTTAATTCGTTTGTAATTGCTAATATAAAAAGTTTCCTGAAACAATTATGTAATTCATTAATAATATTATCTTGCATACTTTTTGCATTGACAAGTTAATACCACCAATGAATCATAATCGAAATTAATAATGCTGCATATAGTTAGAGTGTTTTCCTACAAAAGTATTCATTTTTTATCAATTCATATATTGAACACATCTGACAACAAAATGCTGCTCATATCTTTTCGCAGACACAGTAAAATCTATGTAGAAAATAAAATACAATACGTTATATTAATAGCTGCTTTAAATTCAACTTAATTGCAGCAATATTTTCGTTTCTTCGCTCATATTTTACAGCTATTAGATTTGATTTCTCGCTCTATATAACGCAAGAGTTGCTACACGATTGCAATAACTATAAATTGTTGGTAGCGAGAAAATGAGGATTATAAATCACAATTTTTTGTTTTGCCTCTCTATTTAGGCGATCGAACTGTGCTCGCATTTCCTCGTAGAATTCTTCGTGAAGTATGGGGCTGTTTCCGACATTTGGCCTCGACGTCTTTCGCACGACGACGCCTTGGCCACGATTGAGAATGCCATGTGACGAGGTGCACAGAGCTTATTGCTTCGAATCGACTCCTTTATCACGCTAAATGAAAGAATCAGTTCTACCACAGACTACCTTGACCGTAGCGGGCGACAAGTGTAGGGAGGGAACATGTTACGAGACACATCCCTGTCACATAAAACCGAAATTTTGTATAATAGCTTTTAGACTTCGTCAGATAAGTCGTGTCCTATTCTAGAAGACATGATAAAGTAGAAAAGAAAATCTATATTAGTAATAATAACCTAAATTGACGGAAAAAATGATCCTCCGGACATGTGAGAGCTGTATGTCTGTTTGGAAGATCTGTTTCGAACTCTAAAACAATCCAAATAGAGAAAGAACTTCGGTTTTCAATGAAAAATGCAAATCCTTACTGTGCAATTTCGCCTATTATGTTATTGCATGTGCCAACTGAATTCTCGTATCTCAGCGCGTCACTGCCTGCGCCACAGATGACGTCATGCGTGAATAAGGCTTCAAGAAAAAATCCGCCCACCATTAAACATTTGCCTTTCGTCTGTCACGACATGAAACAGCAATTTATTTGATGTGTAAACGACCTGTTGCATTGTATATAGTAATACTACGTTATTTCGAGAAAACTGATTAACAATACTTAATTTGTTGCAATGTCATACGAGACTATCTTTAGTTCTGACCAGTGGGTGCTACTTTTGGGATAGCCATTTTAAAATATGTCCAGAAGCATAGTTGAAGTTGCATGTACCCGGTATCATTTAAGCGTATTCCAGTGAAAAATCATCAGCGAGAGGAAACAAAAAATTATTTCGGAAGAAGTCAAAAATTAATTTTCTTTTTCGTGCAAATGGGTTGCATGAACCACTCCTGGTAACATGTAGAAAAGGTGAGGAAATGAAATTCGTTCGCAGGAAAGTAAGACGTTCGCTTCTTGGTACCACCGGAATAGTCATCACTTTAAATATTGTAACATTGAACTGCACGAGTAAGAAATGCGTTTACTAATTTTTATTAATAAACCAAAAGTTGTATGACTTAATTTGAACAATTAAATGTTCGGTACCAGCTGACCGATTTCGATTGGTCGTTCGTCACAGGAGAATTCGTATCGTGGTTCCATTTACGTCTGGTTCTGAACTATCGACCTCAGTCGGAAGATCAAATACGTTCCTAAACTCATTGGCTGAACTAACAGTATATTTTCACAACCTAAGTTACAATTTAGCTATAATTTTTGCATTTGTTTCCAATAATTGAATTGAGATAATGATGTGGAAGAAGTGGTAAGCACAATCAGCAAGTGAAAATGATGCCCATTTGTTAACCCCCAAGTTAGAATTGAAAACCGGCTGTAAATTTATATTTTTACGAACAAATTTAATATAATCAACATTTCACTGATCTGAAATGAAAAAGGTCACTTTCAAAAAGTAGTTTGACACTAAATTGTATTCTGCTTTTCACGTTCACGTTAAATTCAGACCTTATTGATTTGACGATTTTTACTTAAAATCCATCAGACCAATCCTGAATGGAGAAAATCCAATGTAAAAATATTTCATTACAAACCACATTGTTCCAGAGAGACAAAAAATCAAAAAGTACTCTTGTAATGAATTTTGCACACCGAGCGAAAGTTGCCAAAATTCCGTTTCAGAATTGGCAGTCTGTGAATAATGAAAGGCAAACGGCCGGTGGAAATGCGCGATACAAAGCATCGCGCACAAAGAGCACACGGCAACTGGCGGAATATTTCACGTGGCAGCGGGCGCTCTCGCTGCCGCCCAAAACAAGAACCGCGAGCGGGTGCAGGCAGGGGGCGGGCGGGTGCAGCGAGGCACAGGGCGAGGCGAAAGGGGAAAAGCGAAGGAGGGCCACGCCAACGGCGAGGGCGGGCGCGAGGGCGGGGACGAGGCGCGGGGGCGAGGGCGGGGGCGAGGGCGGGGCGAGGGCACCCATGCAAAGGTTTGAGAGCCAGGGTGATGGCGATGGCAAGGGCGGTGGCGGGGGCGGGCGGGGGCAGTGGGTGCAGCATACGCAAAGCCCGCAGAGCCCGGAGCAATGCGCACAGCTGGGCGCCCTTCGCCTCCGGGCGCCGGCCATTGTGCGCCCAACAATGCCCCTCCCCTCCACGCCAACAGCAACTCCCACAACTCACCCTCACTCCCCAAAGACGTTAGTGGATGCTCTGCTTACAATTCTCATTAAACCCACGTTGCATTTTACCTTTTACAAATCTGACATAAACATTCGTTCGTGTATAGACAGCAAATAATTTAATACGCATTTTCAAACCGCCTCCTTAACAATGTTTCTTTTGTTATCTCACCGGTTAGCGTTGAAGAGAAAAAAAGAGATAGAATATTTACCTATCTGCTTTCAAGAATATCGAAGCATACATAACAGAATTTTACAGTTTCTTATATTCTTACAGTTTCTTATTCATTAAAAGTTAAAGTTGAAAAAACATTTCTGAATCCCTAAAAAATTAATTTTAAACAAACGAATCGCACGTTACTTACACGAACGCACAATATCTGGAATGTTCAGGGCATCGCCCCGCGCTATTTGGCGCCACGGATCATTATATAAACTGCAATTCACCTATTCATTTTGTTTATTATAAATCTCGTTGGGGAAATCATCAAAGAAATTAGCATATATACTTCAAAGTGACATAAAAATAGTAATAACCAATCTCTATAAAACTGTGAAGTTTTTTTCAGATAATACGTAGAATCCTACTACATTTGAAATTAATGAACAGAAAAAAATGAAAAGAGAACAAAGTGGAAAAACAACATCCCCAATGGCACGATACGACATACATAGTACAATTCGATGGAAAAGGAGATAACATAATAATGCTCTCGCGAACAATATCGAAATGACAGTACTCTTTCATTCTTGACTCCTCTCTTTTGCTGTGCTTCGAGGGTAAGTCTTTTGTATGGAGGGTATGTGGTTTGCATGGAGGGCTTTGGTAATATTGGCAGTTGCACTTTTTAAACTATATGCCTTTTTTGCCACCGGAATACAGCACAGCAGCAAGTACATGGTGATTATTTTAGCTTTGCAACCACGCCAAACAATTTTTCAATGAATTCCCACCTTTTTTAAATGTTCTAAAATCAACTATGTTCTGATATGGCAACTTTTCAAGTAACAATAGAATTAAACATCCTTGCTGACATAAAAAAGTAAATTAGTACTGTTTAAAATCTCAATAATTCTGAAGTTCTGCATTCCAGTCATAAATCACTCCTAATGACAACCAGAACTGCAAAGACGCGAGAAGGGTATAAATTAAATTTTTATTTGTTCTGTGGGATACAAGTGTCTCTAGTAACTATAACACAGTTTCTAGTTATTAACTTAACTTAATCGTGATATTTAAGTTGATAATACTTCATAATTTTTAAAAAAAGTTTTCAATATGTAAGATTTTACTTTCTCGCTACCGCTTACACAGTAGAGAGACAGTTATGTAATCCCGCACAAAAAAGACGAATTTTCGGCCGAAAAGCTCTCATTACATAGCCCTGGTAACGAAAAAGTTGATAAGTTTACTTGCTCAATTTAGAAAAAAAATCCTCTAACACGTGGTGTAGCCAGAATCTATGGTTTGTGCGTCCTTGTTACTAAAAAATCGATTGACGACAAAACGTCGGTCCGTCTTGTTTATCGTGAGACCTACTAGAACATTCCCTATTACTTCTTATTTGGCGAACGCAGTACCGCTTAAAAGCACTACCTCCTAGACTGCGAGAAAACTGAAGGAGTCACCGTGGAAGTTGGCTAGGACAGTCGATTGTGTGTGCAGATGTGGAAATTCGCCAGTCACTAGACGCCCGCCAATGATGTTCTTCATCCCGGATATCCGTATCCACTCGCACATACCATTAGCGTGGTCCATTCTGTGCACTGAAATCCACACTAGATCAGAGCAAAGACGTCACAGCTCCTCAGGAATGCTGCCCAACACGCATTATGGGCAGTCACGAATGAACCGGGTTCTGCATGTACAGTTTGATTTGGCAGTCGTTCTTTGTGTGCAACACTGACAGAACTCGAAAAATGTTAATAATTTTAAATTATTATCGTTAAAATATTTATCATAAGAATAGTAATTATTATTATTATTATTATTATTATTATTATTATTATTATTATTATATTATTATAAACCGAACTTCTACGAAGTCTTTTGGTAATTATTATTCCTTATTCATAAATTACAGACGTGTAATTATATTTAATAATAGGACAGTCTTAAAATAAGAAACTGAAACACAAAAATGACATATCTTTCCGCTGGCGTATGTATGCGCATGACAATTTTTCTTGGCACATATTGGACCGCCCGTTTTCTTAGATTCCGAAAACGTGTCACATACCGCCCTAAGAAAGCGAGGGAAAAGAATATTTTGAACGCGCGCCAACGCGGATGGATATTTGGAATGATAATTAGAATTTAGAACAAGAGAGACCGCCACCTTATACCAAGGGCGAGACCGGAGGTCGGATGAAAGAAAAAGTTCTTTCTGAAGGTAGCAGCTGAACTGGGCGGACGTATGGAAAACGGTACGCCAGGAAGTGACATTGCAGCGGATTTCAGATTTGCAACTTTTTCTGAGGAAAACTCTTCTAGAAGACCAGAAGAGGTAATTATTCTATTATAAATTGATTTAAACATAATCTTAGAAGAAAGATAATAAGAAATGTTATGAATTTATAATGGAAGAATTAGGGAGAGAAATTTTGAATAGATGGCAGTAATTAATAGCTTGCATTCATTTCTCTTTCCAGTTTTTCTCTTCACATGCTTTTCGTATATTTAAATACTCTCTTGGTTGCTCATATAAAGGGTGATCTCTGGATTCATTTTCACCTGAATATCCAGTTGGTCATTAACCATAATCGAAAATAGAAGTAAAATTCATATGAGAGTATTCAAGAATATCAAACTTGAACGAGAAGAAGAAGGCGATTTCTGGGGAGCGACTGCGTTCTCAACCCGAGGTCACGACGCTTCAAGGCCGAAGCAGCTCGGTGAAAAGGGGTAGAAGGAAGCCCAGCGGACTGCTCTACGCGGCCGAGAACACAGTAAGGTCGTTCCAAATAAAATGTTTTGTAGGGATAGGAGTGAGTCAGTTTAATAAGAAAGCTTATTCTGTATCCGTCACGTAGAAAGAAAGGGAGGATAATAGATTTACCACGCTTAAAAGATAAGAAAAGTAAAAGTACATTTGTTTCCGACTTCTAATACGTGAGAACAGAATCAATCTTTTCTTTCAAAAAAGGATTTCAAGATCAAATATTGTAATATAGTGATTAAGAGTTTGTGTAAGAGTATAATTATAATAATAGTAATTCTCTGGATTTTAGAGAGAAAGAGTTCTTTTGTTGTAAAGTAATGTTAAATCAAAAGTATTAATTTTGATTTTCAATGTGTGTTTTTCACATTTTGTAAAGTAATATTTTAACGATTCTTTCGAATTTCTGAAAGTGTGTTTGTTAAACAATTGGGTTGTAGATGAAAGTAGGAAATTGTGTATTGAGTTATTAGTATGTGTGTGTTTTTTTTTACAGTCAAGAGTATTCTGTATTTGATTTTTTTTCTTGTGTGCCATTGTATGTATTTGTCATAGCAGCAAATATTTTTAGAATATATTCTGAATTTAGTGAAAAGTGATTCTCACCTGAGTTATTTGTAATTTTTGCATCCAATCCATAAACGATCTTCACGACCCTGCCCCTATTTTTTTATTTATTGTGTCCACACTGGGACGTCTATACTGAGCTAGTCGACCATCTGGTGAATTGTGTTCACCACCCCCCCAAGACGTCTCAGGTCGGGTGCTGGCCTTACGGCTTGTACCGGACGGTACTGTGGTCCTGCAATTGGCGCCATAAGCGGGGCCTGATTATTGGATGCATTTACGACAAACCTCGAATTGGGAATAAATGAGACCAAAATTTGGTGTAACTAAAATTACTAGTACAATTGAATCACAGTTCACTAAAATTTCTGACAAGGTTGCAGAGTACAAGTGTATTGAGTAAAAGTGTGTTATTTCAGGAGTGGGTTTTTTTTTCGAAAAGAATATTTATTATATGAGAGTTTTATCAGTTTCAAATTGTGTCTGGTATTTCTGTGTGAAATATTTTGTGAGAGGTGTATGGTCTCTAGGAAAAGAATTGATTGATTCTAGGCAGTTAATAGATTCAAAATGGCAGATAAGTATAACGTGGCTAGGAATTTACCTACCGTGGAAGGAACTTCTGAGGAATCAGATAGCGATAGGGAAACTGGGGGACAAGCACCAGGTACGATGATCGTGGAGGAAACGACAGGAGTAGAACTAGGAGCGGCAGGAGAAACAGTGAGACGTCGACAGAATCACAGCCAACGCCAACACGAGATCAGGATGAGGAAGAACGAAACCAGAGAGGCTAATTCAATGATGCAACGGTTAATAAGTCAATTTATGCAACAATTAGATGGAGGTTAGTCATGCAGGATGAAAAACAGAGGAAACCATAAAAAAATTAGGGGTTACATTGGAAACTAAACTAGAGGAGAATAACTCGGCAATAAATACTTTGGAAACCAAATTAGAGGAGAATAACTCGGCAATAAATGCATTGGAAACTAAACTAGAGGAGAACAAGGCTACTTTGGAAACCAAATTAGAGGAAAATAACTCGGCAATAAATGCATTGGAAACAAAATTCACGGAATTCGACACGAAATTAGAAGAAAATAATAGGAAGTTAGAAGAAAATTTAAAAGCACAGTTTACTGAATTAGGGAGCAGTGGAAGGTCGAATTTAAGAGCGAGGTTCAACAAAGAATTAGACAGGAACACGAGAACTTAGAGAAAAATTCACGGAGCTGGGACTTGAATTAGAAGAAAAGGTTGATCAAGTAACGAAAGAATTTGAAACTAGGATCGAAACACAATCGGATCTTATAACCGCCGTATCCGACAGGTCAGGATTGAGGTAGAACAAGGAGTAGAAAAGTTCCAGAAATTAGTTACTGAACAAGTTCAGGTTCAGCTAATAAATTAGATAGTGGAATAAAGGCTCTTTCTGAACAGGATGGCGTTCTACAACATCAAATTAATGCATATAAGAATGAAGTAGTAGAACTGAAAATCAATTAGAAAATTTACCGAGTGGAGGAAGTGTTCAGCCCCAGTATGTTTCATTACGTGTACTCCTAATTTCAGTGCAGCGGAGATGAAAATCCATGTATTTATGAAAGAGGTAGATAATTTCTTTTCTTTAAATTGTGTTCCGGACAGTAAGAAAACTCGAATCGTTTATCAGATGTTGCAGGGTAATGCACGAATCTGGGCAGATAGTTTAGAGAGTTTCCCAAAACTATGGCCGAACTCAAAGAAAAATTTATTCGAGATATTGGAATAACGAAACCCAAATCAATTTTAAAGTTAACGTAATGTATGGTACGTGAAGAAGGATGATGTCCATGCAGGAATATGCAACGGAGAAATTAGCTTGTTTCAAATTATGTACCGACGATACGGATGAAGAAATTGTCTGTTTATTAATACGTCATTTTCCTTCCTCGACGCAAAATTTCAAAGAATCTCTTACCAATGTCCACTGAAAATTAATAACGCAGCTAGGATTGTATGATGCCACTTTCGTGTATAATGAAAGGTTACAGAAAGCAAGGGCAAATGCTAATGGTCCGGTAAATGGTCAAGATAGCAGACAGCAACAACATAATGTAAGCAAACCAGAAACAGGAGAAACTTACAAACCGAAACATTACCAAGAAAACACAACTTCTACTAGACAAGACAGGACCTCGTCTAGGGATAGAAATAGAAAAATTCTATTGATAGAGGAGTTTTTCAACCCAGAAATACAGGACCAAGTACATCCGGGACATGAGTCGGAAAATTAGAAAGGTTTGTTTCTGACACGCCATCCGCCTGCAAACTAAATAGAACAATCTAGTGAAGAAGAGGTGGCGATATTATCAATCGAATTAATCTCATTTGATGATGAACTGTGCAACGATAATCTCAATGCATATCAGAAAAAACAGTTAACTGAAGTATTGCTTAGGAATCAAAAGGTGTTTGCAAAACAAGAATCCAGTAAAAGATTTTCAATTCGAAATAGAATTAACAGATAAAACACCATTCACGGGTTACCAATATGTCATTCCAGAAAAACATAAGGAAGAGGTGGATAAGCTCATTAGCTACCATGGTCAAAGATGATATCATCATGAGTCCAAAACCTCTTATCTAAACTGATAGTGCTCGTAGAAAAGAGTAATGGAAGATAAGGTTGTGTTTAGATGCAAGGCGATTGAACTAGTTACCTTACCGTACAGAGACAGACCGTTGGTGTAGAGGATTTAACTAATCAATTATCCGGCATCAAGTGTTGAGTTCAACTGACTTCACTGCATCGTATTGGCAAATAGCGATAGCACCTGAATGTAGACAATATACAGGATTTATTCACTGGGAATTTCTGTATGTCTTCAAAAGAATGCCATTGGACTCAAGAACAGTGCATCTGCTCTTGTACAATGTCTAGACAATATCATTGGCAGAGAGATGTCCAGCGATGTTTTTATCTATATTGATGACGTGCTTGTGTATTCTAAGACACTTTGAAGAACACATGACTAAGTTAGATATTTTGTTGAAACGTCTAATTGAAAATAATTTACAACTGAATTTGGAGAAAAGTAATTTCTGCACTAAACAAGTTAAGTTCCTGAGTTATGATGTGATAGTTAACGGAGTCAAATGAATATGAAAAGATGAGAGATAGATAAAATTGCACCGCAAAAACACGAAACAACTTAAAAGTTTGTTAGGTTGGGTCAATTATTACGCCAGATTTATTCCTAATTTCGCCATGCACATTGAAATATTTCTTCCAGTGCATGAAAGCACACTAGATGAAAGTGGAATACAATCGGAAAGTAAAATTTCCACAGTTTGCGACCATTTAAAGAATGAAATAAGTGGCAAAATGATGAAACAAACAGATAAAGTAACCGACAAGAATCATGTTAAAAGGAAAATAGAAAACAAGAGGAGAAAGAAGGAGGAAAAGGAAGAAGGAAGATGAGGAAGAAAAAAGGAGTAAGAGTACAAGAGGGAAGAGAACAAGATTGCTAGACGTTCTAGAATCAAGAAAAAAGAAGAGCATAAATTTTAGTGAAAGATTTTACGGCATATGAAATCAAATCCCAAAACCTTTTTTCCGAAAGAAGGGGTTATGGACCGCCCGTTTTCTTAGATTCCGAAAACGTGTCACATACCGCCCTAAGAAAGCGAGGGAAAAGAATATTTTGAACAGCCAACGCGGATGGATATTTGGAATGATAATTAGAATTTAGAACAAGAGAGACCGCCACCTTATACTAAGGGCGAGACCGAGGTCATGAAAGAAAAGTTCTTTCTGAAGGTAGTAGCTGAACTGGGCGGACGTATGGAAAACGTACGCCAGGAAGTGACATTGCAGCGATTTCAGATTTGCAACTTTTTCTGAGGAAAACTCTTCTAGAAGACCAGAAGAGGTAATTATTCTATTATAAATTGATTTAAACATAATCTTAGAAGAAAGATAATAAGAAATGTTATGAATTTATAATGGAAGAATTAGGAGAGAAATTTTGAATAGATGGCAGTAATTAATAGCTTGCATTCATTTTCTTTCCAGTTTTTTTCTCTCACATGCTTTTCGTATATTTAAATACTCTTGAAGTTGGTGCTCATATAAAAGGGTGATCTCTGGATTCATTTTCACTCTGAATATCCAGTTGGTCATTAACCATAATCGAAAATAAAGTAAAATTCATATGAGAGTATTCAAGAAATCAAACTTGAATGAGAAGAAGAAGGCGATTTCTGGGGAGCGACTGCGTTCTCAACCTGAGGTCACGACGCTCAAGGCCGAAGCAGCTCGGTGAAAAGGGGTAGAAGGAAGCCCAGCGGACTGCTCTACGCGGCCGAGAACACAGTAAGGTCGTTCCAAATAAAATGTTTTGTAGGGATAGGAGTGAGTCAGTTTAATAAGAAAGCTTATTCTGTATCCGTCACGTAGAAAGAAAGGGAGGATAATAGATTTACCACGCTTAAAAGATAAGAAAAGTAAAAGTACATTTGTTTCCGACTTCTAATACGTGAGAACAGAACTCAATCTTTCTTTCAAAAGGATTTCAAGATCAAATTGTAATATAGTGATTAAGAGTTTGTGTAAGAGTATAATTATAATAATAGTAATTCTCTGGATTTTAGAGAGAGAAAGAGTTTCCTTTTTGTTGTAAAGTAATGTTAAATCAAAAGTATTAATTTTGATTTTCAATGTGTGTTTCTTTCACATTTTTGTAAAGTAATATTTTAACGATTCTTTCGAATTTCTGAAAGTGTGTTTGTTAAACAATTGGGTTGTAGATGAAAGTAGGAAATTGTGTATTGAGTTATTAGTATGTGTGTGTTTTTTTTTACAGTCAAGAGTATTCTGTATTTGATTTTTTTTCTTGTGTGCCATTGTATGTATTTGTCATAGCAGCAAATATTTTTAGAATATATTCTGAATTTAGTGAAAAGTGATTCTCACCCGAGTTATTTGTAATTTTTGCATCCAATCCATAAACGATCTTCACGACCCTGCCCCCCCTATTTTTTTATTTATTGTGTCCACACTGGGACGTCTATACTGAGCTAGTCGACCATCTGGTGAATTGTGTTCACCACCCCCCCAAGACGTCTCAGGTCGGGTGCTGGCCTTACGGCTTGTACCGGACGGTACTGTGGCCCGCAATATATTGTAACATACCGATATGTCACGTTAAAATAAACTAACATTTATTTGTAGACAATATGGTGGAACATGCATTACGAAATATCACGAGAGCTAGAGCTTAGCAACGACCGTGAATAAACAATGTAGTTTTTGTTTTTCTAAATGCATTAAGAGTTTTCTGGATGCCGAAAGTAGAAAATTTGGGATTGGGCGAAGAAGTTCAAAAGACGATCAAAGGTCAGCTACACCAAAATATAACGAACGTATGGATTGGCTGGGTGAGAGAAGGACGGTCAAATGTTATGAAAAAAATGAAGGTAGTTTTAATACGAAGTCTTCGAGGGATGAATCATGCAGAAAGATTTATTCTGCTCTGAAACGCGCTTCTGAACTGATCGTATGTTCGTGAGAGGGAACGAGTACAATCGAGATAGAATTGGGTTATCAGTGAAATTTTAAGGACAGTGAATGATATTGCAGATATTTTGATGTGGAAGCAATATTGGTGTATAAATTGGAACTTTGTCGGGAGTGGTAATCGAGTTCGGGACTATGTCATAGGACGTAATCGGGACTGATAATTTTGATAGTTGGAGACCAGCTTGGATAGGGGCAGGAGAGGATTTCTTGGAACTTTGGACTACGGCAAGATCGCAAGATATTTCGACTGAGAAGTCTACGAGGGACATCAACGAAGAAAAGATAAGTTAACCGCGGTATAAATTGTAAATTGAAAGAGATCTTGATCAAAGGCCTAAAAAATTGTAAATTCCTAAATTGTTTGCTAAAAAGGCAAAAATAAACTTTGTTGAATTTTGTTCTTTAGAAAAGAAAGTGATTTTTCATTTAGTCAATCCAAACAGAAATGAACTAGGAATAGAATCATTCTATTTCAGATTCCCAGCTGCGCTGTATAGTCGGCGGATCCTATAATCCATTATAGAGGTAATAAGGATTATAATATATCGTGACCCATTGACCCAGCAAGCCGGACTCTAAGATCTTTAGTAGATATAAATGTAGAGAGAGGAAAAATTTTGGTATATCTCAATATCTGAATTTCTTTAAAAGCATGAGTTTCTGTTTATATTTTTGCTTGAACTCATTAGATTCCTGTGAAAAAGAGCTTAAATTTCGCATTTAGGTAATGCTTAATCCCTATTTTCTTAAAAACGGCTTCAAATTTTTCAATGAAAATTGCCATTTAGGAAGAGGTTTTACTCTTCTTTAATATTCTTAAAATTATATTTCGGTTCCACTATTAGGAAACCGAAAAGTTGAGAACATTTCAAAATAATGTACTTTGGGCGACGAGAGATGGCAGCTAGCAAGAGATGGGACGTCCGTAAAGCCAGTCCACACCAAAGAAATTAGAAAACTTTACTACGAGAAAGTGTGTGCCATTCTGTTGCATCACAAGTTTAATTTGAAATGATAGTCCGTAGACCTGGCGTCACATGGAAGTCTTTTATGAAAGTGCTAGTAGATGCGACATTGATAACAAAACATCGATGTTAATAATACATCAACCAAAAATTATCGATGATCAAAATTTAAACATAAATACATTTATAAAACATTGATCAAAACAACTTTGAGCTTTAAAACATCGATGTTTAAAAGCTGTTTTAGAAATTTACAGTCTGCTCAGTCTCTCGACGAACGGTTGTGCCAACCGCCGCCAGTCAGATAAGCCTGGCGGGTATCAGTAAGCGGTGCGCTCGGTCTGCGAGAATGCCGCGCCCGGGCCGTAGTTCAGTGTCTAGAAACCAGTACTTGTTATTCATCCAAAGCGACCACTTCGTTGCAGTCGAAGTACGCGTGTGCCCCACGGGGCGGCCGCCCGACACGGCGGACGTTTATCTCTCTTTTTCGGTGAAAAAGTGCTACTCAACGTGCGAAGTGCTGAACAGTGTTTCTGAACAATCTAAGCTCAACAATGAACCGTGAAACGGGCTCCTTTGGAAGCGACATAGCAGCTGTAATTGAAAAATCTACACGGACGCAGACATAGGCGCGATGAAGAAGGCTACATTCAACCAGGTATGCAAACCCAATTCTCCAAGGTGTACAACAGCAGTATCGAAACACCAAGAAATATTTCACTACTCCCAGAGAAAGGTAAAACACCAATATGTGAAGAATATCAACAGTATTTACTTCCTTCAACAACAAGTATCTGATTAATAACAATTAATTCATCAAAATCATAATTGAAAAACCCTAGCTCCTCCCAGTCTCCCCGAAATCTACCTGCTTCTGCTCCTCAACTTCATGACCGAAATCAAGAACCGGAAGTGCTAATTTCCTCAGACCAACTACAATCAAATTCATGCATGGAAGTGCAACTGCAAACTGCTCAATGTAATGAAAGAAAGGAAATGACTGAAAAACCTACGAGCATGAACAGTTTATATCATTGTAACTGTTTACATTGTCATTTAATACTAAGATTAAGTTTTTAGTTTACACAACATTATTTGTAAATTAATTAATTGTCTTTTGTTGAAAAAATTGTTAGTCTGTTCATATCTATATGTCTATGTTTTAGTTTTAATGTTGTAAATGTTATGTATTTTCATATCCGGTCTCTGTTTTGCGATGTCAATATAATTAATGCTAATGATAGTGATATGAGTAAGAATGTGATAATTATCTACAATAACAACGAATTCAATTTATACATCACTAAGGTAGAATTTATATAATAAAAATACCACATTTTTAAGTTGAATTAAATGTAAACTCGCACCGAAGCTGTAGCATGTACCTCATCCCGGCATAATATATATCTCTGTCTCACACCCAACATCTGGCTAGTATCAGTCATGCTGTGTGTTGGTGTGGTGAGGGTGATGTTGTGTCCTCATTTCGTGTGAGGTGCCGGAGATGGAGGATGGTGCAGTGAATGGTGTTGAGTTGTTCTTGATGTGTTCCAAGATACCGTACAATTTTTTTTCTGTAATATAATAAGGAAATTGAATATTCTGTAACTTAGCCAAAGTGTGTTCTCACATGTTGTTTTGGTACATTATTCTTGAACAGTGTTGTCTTCATTTTCTGTTATTAATGAGATGGAAATAGTTTCCGGAAACGTTGGCAAACAACTAGTGAATTTTTTTCTGACCAAGCCCTGTTAACTCAAGCTAAATAATAATTTATGGTCGTAAAGTACTCTTCATATATCATTCTAGTAGCATGAATTTGGAGCAATGACTAAAGTGCTCTGGGCGTTGGCACGCAGGTGGGCGGGCTGCAGCTGCACTTCATCCACACCAATCATGACATATATCATTCTAGTAGCATGAATTTGGAGCAATGACCAGCGGTCTGGGCGTTGGCGCGCAGGTGGGCGGGCTGCAGCCGCACTTCATCCACGCCACCCATGGCATACGTCAGTCTAGGAACATAGCAATGGCCAAAGTGCTCTGTGCGTTGGTGGGATAGTGGGCGGGCTGCAGCTGCGCTCATCCACGCCAGTCATAGCATATATCATTCTAGGAGCATGGTTTTGGAGCAATGAGTAAAGTGGCTCTGGGCGTTGGCGCGCAGGTGGGCGGGCTGCAGCAGCACTTCCTCCACGACACCCATGGCATACGTCAGTCTAGGAACATAGCAATGACCAAAGTGTTTTGCTGGCGCGCAGGTGGCGGCTGCGCTGCACTTCATCCACTGCCGCGAGGCGCCGGCGGCGTGCGCGTGCTGCTGCTGCTGCTGCACGGCTTTGGGCCGCCCGCATGAGTTCGGCCGGAGCTCATCCTGCTGCTGACACGGCAGGCGCGGCCGGGCGCGGGCTTCGTGTTCGGAGGTGGTGGTTGGGTTGGTTGCCCGGCTTCGGCTTCTAGAGGGCGCGGCGAAGCCAGGCTTGGCCCTGCGCAGATCGGCGTGCCTTCAGTGCGCTGGCAGAGCGCCTGGGCCAGAAGAAGTTGTATGTGCAGGGGCAGGTGCCGGGCGCGTCTATGGTTATGTTTTCCCTGAAAGGTACTGCATTGCGTCAAATGCAAGTCAGCAGTTTTCGCTTTTCCCAAACCCGCCTTCAAAACCCTATCTCCCAACGAAGCACTGGCTTAGGTGGCCTAGTGCATCAGTTAAAGTCGCAGTGCCTCCAACCGAAGATCAGGTTCAAGTCCCAATGGTATGACTTCGACACTCGCTACGTAACGAAGTCAAATTCAGCTGCTGACTGGAGATTTCAGCGACCCGCTGCTCTGATTGGTAATTTCCCGCGTTTTGCGATCAACACGAGGCGAATGCTGGTGCAGCACCCTAACAAGCGGGTCATGCAAGGGCGCTGGAGCATTTCCCTTCCTTTCTTGCCTATCCTAAACCCTTATTTTCACACACAAACATTTTGCATGCACTTCTACCACACATGTCATGACCAATTGGGACTTCAGAGCTTGTCTGATAGGCCAGTGCCCCGCTGGTGTGGAATAACTGATTGGGAAACCTGATAGGCAACAATAACGGTTCGGCGTCGGATATCACCACTCAGCGGGCTTAATGGTCATGTATAAGCCCAGAAACATCATATGGAAGTGCTTACGAAACTAGTGCGTTTGTGAGAAGTGAATATTAGTTTGATACGCACAGCGGCGACATGAGTCAGGTCATCGACACATCCATGGCTACCACTAGCCGCTTAGGTACGTAATCCTGATCTTTATGAACGTAATATGAATACTGCATGAAGAACTGCAAACTTTACGTATACATAGAAACAAACGAACAGTGTGCAGAATGAGAAGCTGGTTAACATGTTGCGCTGTCAGCGTACAGTTTTCTCGAAACATTGTTTTGTTACGATATCGATTTACATTTGAATTGCTGATCATTTAAAACTCGATTGTCGCTCATTTGATAATCGTAAGAATTCCATCTTAACTTGATAAAGGAGGGAAAATGGTCCAACGTTTTGGAATTGTTCTCAAATGTTACATTCTTAAGTAATTTTGTCTTTACGCTTAAAAGCGTTCGGCGAGGTATTAATTATTGTTAAATTATTCAGCGTACTAGGATTCCTCACGATGTCGTAATTCTTGTCAATGTTCGAGAGTGAGAAGCGTTTTGGCTAGTTTTCTCTCCCAGTCTCGTTGTCGATGAGCAACACTATAGTAAAACTATCCTAGCGAGTCTACATTACCTGCATTTGCTGGGAGACTGATATTTTCATCTTAGGCCACAAAACCAGACATTGTAGGTAAAGAAAACATTTCAATTAGGGTTTCATAAATGTAATGTAAGATGCATGTATAAAAGATGTTAAATTTTTTCTTAGAGTTTCATTGACCTCATAAGAAGGCATGTATCCTAGAAAAATTATAATGGATTAACATGTATTGAGATCATTACCGGATGGTGGATTGCAAAGAAATGCAATTTTGACGAATCTACTGACAATGTTAAGGATATTGAATGGTTACAAGATCCATAACAGTTCGCTCCGAGCAGCGGTAGGGTACACATCGCGCCCGCTCTGCTCAGCATCAAAGGAAAGTGAAATACTTTTTCACAAGTCTGTCTAATTTACAGTTCTAAAGCATTAGTGCCAGTGTGAAGTGTTGTGTGCAGTGCGCTGCACAAAGCAAATCTACTTTATCCACACCAGTGGCAGTGTGCCCAGCGCCCTGCTTCGGCCAGTGCATCGCCGAGGCCATGGCGGCTGTGTACGGCATTGAACGCCGGCGGACACATCCCCAGCCCAACGTGCAGTCTCAAGGAAGAGGACCATCTTGAATCGGAAGAACAGCAAAGAATCCGTGACCAGCAGCCATTGCGTCCGGCCATATCGTGGCTAGCGGAGGCTATCAACCGGGAACTGAAACACCACTCGAAAGCAATGCCGGTAATGGCATACCCGAGGTTAGTAACCATGACTTAGACAGCGGCCTCGCCCTAGGCCAAAATGCCCGAGTGCCCCCCGGTAACTGTAGCATAAACAAACCCACAAACAACAGTGGTAAAGGTTTTAACGATACCAGTGATGAATTCATTACCGAACAAAAATCATCAAATAACACAGACTATGCTCATTCAGTGCCGACTGGAAACAGATACGCACCACTACAGGAATTCAATTAATGAACCAAGGTTCACCTACATTAACGACACTTCGAATCAAGAAACGAAATGTCAAAATTCCTCCTATCTATGTTAATTGTGATATAGAAAGATTTCTGAATTCAACAGGGAAATAAAATCTAAAATAACTAATCAGTTCACATCAGATATTAAAACAACTGAACTGTAATAATGTTCAGAACCATTGCCGATTTCAGAAAGGCTATCAAATATTTAATCAATACCAATAGGAGATTTCACACGTATAAGAACCCCGCTAACAAGACGATTTCTATAGTGTTTAAAAACCTACATACATCAGTAACCTAAGAAGAAATATACGAATACTTGAAGGAAAAGTGTTCATCATTAATTAGTGTCACATGACTGTATAAAACAATTTCTGTACCTAAGTTAAGTGAATTGATGGCGATTACATATTGAATCAGTGCTTCAAATTAAACAATTTGTAATTTGAGTGTTAAACCTGGAACAAAGACGAAAAAGGTCCTGTTCAATGTCTGCGCTGCCTGGACTTTGACACACTAAAATAACTGTAACCACACAATCGCGTGTATTTACTGTGCTGAAAATCACTATCACCGTCCCCAGCGGGAACAAGTACTGGACGGTAAGAACTGCAAGGGCCCCCACCGAGTATATACTGAACTGAGGAATGTCCTTACTACAAGAAACTTATAGAACCCCCAACAAATGCACAAGCAAAGAATCCCAAAACTATGGCAGGCCTCCCGCACCCCGATTCTCCGCCAACAACTTCACAATTCTCCAATCAAACAATCTAATTCCAAATTTCACTTATATGAATAATCAGCCATGAACAAATCCAAATACCCATTTCAATCAAAACACCGGGCAATCAACTCATCATATTTCTAATCAAAGTAATACCTCTTTACACTAATTAATTCCATCACAGCCATATAATCAATATAATAAATACTATTATTCCATCAATCATAAGCAACATACAAAATTCATTCACAGCGTATTTTAATAATACACAATAATAGCAGTACAACGTCTTAGCAATATAAATCTACTTCAAACTGGAAATGCAAAATGGCATAACCACAAAAAAAAACGAACTTAACTGTGTCCTAAGAACTAAAACAAATCAAAATAGCCTGCATAACCGAAACCCATCTGAAAATCAACAAAGTATTCAACATACCAGGTTATAATACACAATCAGAACTGATAGACCTAACAGTAATGGAGGAGGAGTCTTCATACTTATCAGTACCCTCCATATATACAAGTGAACCTCCTCATCACGCCTGTCGAAACAACAGCACCACCCCATTAAATAATAGGGACTTATAACAGTAATAGCAACATACAAACTACCACACATAAAAAAATAGAAGTCAAGCAAACATAGAATCTTTATTTTCAACTGAACACCCCACCATTCTCATTGGAGATTTAAAACAAAACATCAGTTAAGCTGTAGAATTACAAATAATGCCGGCAGACACTTATTAAACTAATAACGGACCTAAATCTAAAACATTAATCCCACCAGAACCAATATATTATCCATAATGACACGAACAAACATCCAGACACTTGGATATCGCAATTAAGGAATACAAACCACATACTACTCAACACCACTTTATTTGAACTGGATCTTTGACCCACTACCAATCCATTCTACATACCCCGCCCCCCACCCCCACTACCCACACATTAAAACACGAACAACATAAACTGGAAGGGAATTCAGGAAATAATAACAAATAAAACCCCAATTTTAGAAATCTTAACACCCCATTAGAAATAGCGAAATTTCATACTTAATAATGATATAATTACCAACACTATTAAACATTTACAACCCAATAACCCACATCACCACAGAACGCTTAACAAATTACTGCCAGAAAAATACTAACAATAATCAACACTCTGAAACAGAAACTGGTAAGGTTATAATACAAACTCAGAAAACTCACACTAAAGAGTGAATTGAAACCTTTAAATTCAATAACAAAAAGTAAATTAACGACTCTTCATAGTTCAACCTACAAATAAACTAATAAAATCATTAAGCACAAATCCAATAATTTCTTGGCAGTTCACTAAAAGTCCTAAAAAGCAAAAATAGCATCCCACCCTAAATACCCGGATGGGGAAAATTGTCCCTTTTGACAAAGCCGAAGCATTGGCCAATCATTTTGAAACAACATTCATGCTCAACAACACACCAACTCATTCCGATCATGCGATGATATTACAAACAGTTTCAGCTCTCAACATGATGTACCAGATATAAAATTCATATCCCCAAATGAAGTGAAAAACATAATTAAAAACTTCACACAAAAGCTCTCTGGTCATGATAAAATCACTAATAAGATCCTAAAAACCCCAACCTCAACGATAGCCCATATAAACAACATCTATAACTCAATAATAAGAATTGATATTACCTATGGTATGGAAAACTCAATCATAATACCCATTCCAAAACCATATAAAAATCATAGCAGTGCTGGAAACCACAGACCGATAAGTTTACTTCAAATACACTTCAAAAATTCTCGATAGTTCAATTTAAAAAGGTTAAATAGCTACCTCCAATCAACCCAAATTATACCATTACACCAGTTTGGCTTTATAAGTCATATCAACTGCACCAACCACCAAACCTCAGAAAATATCCACACAGCATTTTCAAAACAAAAATATCAATACACAATAGTTTCCATTTTTGACATTTCACAGGCGTTTGATCGAGTAAGGCAATGAAGGACTTTATACAAGCCCGAAACAATGGGAACAATTAATCTATTTAGTAAATTTCATCAAAGTTTTCTAACTGATAGATCCTTTACAGTTTCAGTAGTAAATCACATCTCCAACCCCGAAAATAATAGCAGGCCTTCCACAAGGTTCACTCACTCTCACCCACACTATTCAATATATACACAGCTGACATACCCACTCGCAACATAATAATAATAATTAGCACAATGCCGACGATACTCTCGCGCAATCTACAAATCCAGCCACTACTTAAGACCATTACCGATAGGATACAAAATCACTTAAATGAAATAGACCAGTGGTCAACATTGTGGAAAATCAAACTCAACCCAACTAAATCAACTCAAAAATATTCTCACTTAAGACTCCATTTTCTCACCCACCACCATTACTAAGTAACATTAATAAATACACACCCATGGACACCAAAACCAACCAGTAAATACCTCGGGATGAATTTCCTGACACAAGACTCAACTGGAAAACACACATTACACTAAAACAACAACAAGCAAAAATAAAAATAGCTCAACTCAAAATGCCTTATCACCTAAAGCCGGCTATCCCTAACAAATGCCATTACAATTTATAAAGCAATAGCTGATTCATTAATGCTCTCTTACTGCATGTCCCATTCTGGACAAATGTATCTATTTCTAAATATTAATAAACTCAAAATTGTACAAAATAGATTCCTCAGATTAGCAACACATGCCCTATGGTTCATCTCTAACGCTCCAACTTCATAAACAACTGAATATATCACTGATCATCAAACATATTGCCCATCTTCCAATAATTTTTACCCAACCTAAATACAGCGTTCAACCGAGCCGTCCACTACAACCTGGCTAAATTATAATTGACTTCCTAATAGAATTAAGAATAGATTTCCTGCCGAAGGTTCTCTTGAACATTTTCTTCTAATTGTCCACAGTAGGGGCTCTTGTAGTTTTACACCTATAGTAAGGTAGTTTAGTTTAAGTTTTGTATTTTAGTTTTTAGTTTTAGTGTTCATTTCCATTCACAAGTTGTGTGGTGAAATTTGCTATCAGCGCAATATGCTCTTAATCAGTGTGGCTTAGCGGGCATAATCCCAGCCAAATATTTTGTCGCTGTTTAAATCAAAAAATTTATGTGTGTAAAGGGTTAATCTGTGCAACGAAATAATATTGCTTAAAATTTAAGTGGACATAAAGATATTAATCTATCCACTATTATCAAATTCATTAAAACCACTGCGAGTTATTTCAATTTTCTAAATTTTAACTTCTAATGTTATTGTTTCAACATTTTGAACACATTATCATTTTTTGTTTGTTCAATGTAATTGTGCTCATTGCTGAGCAAAACATTTTAATTGAAATTGCCTAATACAATTTCATTCAGTGAAATTAGGCAATCAATTCATTTCTAATTGCTTCCACTGCCATTATTATCTTGAAATCTAAAGTGACTTTAGTGCTTGTGTATGTGTTCTATTTGTGTAAAGTGCATAATCATATTAGGTCATTTGTTAGCATGCAAGGAAATTCGTTTGTTGCCTGCTGTCTGTTTATTGTGTTATTAGTACTAGTTATTTAATATTTGTTTTACGTTAATAAGGTAGCTATTAGGATTTTTTCTAACTATTATTTACTTGCAAGCAACAAAATTTGAATGCAATGTGTGCTAATGAAAATTAATTTGCCACAGTAATTTGATGGCAATCCAATCATCATTTGTTCTGATCAGTGCTATTGATAAATGTGTTTGTGTGCCACAGCTATCAGCTGTTCGCCACATGTAACAACTGCCAGACAGCTGATTCTGTCCTGAAAGGTGCTGCATGCTCAGAGAAGATCCATTCTATACAGAATCATTCTGGTTTCTCATTTAATCTGGCTTTTTTAAATCATTGTGCCAGTCTTTGTGTTATTTGTAGTATATCTATGTTTTTCTAGTCTTTATGGTGACCTAATTAACATGGCCCACCAACCTTCAGAAAGGACGGTGAAAATGCAGCTCACCAAATTGAGTAATGCAATTAACGCACTCGAATTATTCACTGATGAGTTTAGCGATCTAGATGGTGCATCATATCAAGAGCTGTTAATCAAATCTGATAGATTAGATAAGTTACGACAAGGCAGAGAACCTTGTAGACGCATTAGAAGTTGAATCTGAATTATTCATTCTTCTGAGGAAATATTTAGCAAATACAATGACGTCAGTGCAAAGGCAAAGTTTACTATACTGCAACATGCGAATTTATTCCTGAATCTAGCCCATAGCTTCTAGCTCCATCATGTGCATCAGAAACCGTTAGTGCAATTCTTTCCCATTTAAATTACTGAGATAAACTTCCATATTCTCTGTGATATATTGAATGGCTCAAGTTTAGGACATCTTTCAAAAATGCTGTAATTACGCCCAACACATGACAGATTCTAGTAAGTTTGCCATTTACGGGTTGTTTAAAAGATGATGCCAAAGGAATTTACATAATCTTGAAGTGTCAGGACTCACTTCTGTTGCTTGGCAACGTTAAAGAATCGTTTTGATCATCCAAGAATAATTAGATCTCAACATTTAAATTCAATATTAGACTCTGAATCCTGACTGTGCCTAGTCATTCCAAAAATTAATCGATTTCAATTTGCACATTAATGCCCTATTGACCCTTAAGGGGAGTAAAAACTGATTCTCTAGATTTATTACTAATTGCTCTTGTCACTAAGTGGACTCCTACAGAACATCTCTAAGGGAGTGAGTTATCTCGACGACAAAAATTTTCCTAATTTCCAAACTCTTATGAAATTTCTGCAGCATCAACAGAGAGGCCTCAGTGTTATGCCCCACCCCTCACCTCAATTTGCAAGGGGAGGTGAGAAGAAAAACAAGCCTCCCTCTGGCTATAGGTGCCCAAAATGCAAATCAGAGCACTTTCTAACTGATTGTCCTGAATTTTTGAACTTATCAAAAAAGGATAGGTGGACATTTATTGAGAAAAATAATAGGTAAAAGCCAAGTGTCTAAAATATAAAATCAGACAAGCATACTAATTGTAATAAGTCTTGTTCTATTTGTGTGACCATCATCAGCTGTTGCATAATGACAAACCTCTTATCAAACCAATTTCAGCCAGCTGTTGTATCAGCTGCTAGCACTATAACTGCTGGCTGTGGTGTGTTACTGCCTACTGCTAATCTTGTGGGTTCCACCCTTAAAGGGGAACCCTACCATTGAAATGCTGCTCTTGACAGAGGGAGTGCTATCAATTTAATTACGTGGGAGACAGTTAAAACTCTCAAACTTCCCACAAGGGAATTTATTATCAATATTAATACTATAGGCCGTGATCCTCACGCCACAATCATGTTGTCCAATTAAAGGTTCAATCTTGTCAGATAACAACTCTCTGGTCCAAAACTATTGACTTTTGTTGTACCAGACCTCCCATGTCTCTTAAGGAGACATTTGATGCCAGCTCGTGGTCTCTGCCTAATGATGTATTTTGGCAGATCTCTTTAATGAGTGTAAGTCCATTCATGTACTGCCTGGCAGACATATTTTTTGATACTTTGCTTCCTAATAATAGGAAAAGATGTGACGGGAAATTTCTACCTTTGCAGGAAACGTCTAGTTATGGGATGCAGGTCACACCTTCACGCCCCACCCTGGCAAATCTAAATTGCACTTTTCTAACTTCTGACTGCGAGCTGTCAGCAATCTATTAAAAATTCTGGGAGGCAGAAGCCACTCCCATTACCCCGAAATATTCTGACGAAGAATCAGCTGAGGCGCACTTCGTCAATACTCATAAAAGGGATGACATAGGCAGATACATTGTTTCCCTCCCCTTGAAAGTTGAACCACCCACTTTAGGTGATTCAAAGGCTCAGTCACTGAAAAGATTTCACGCTCCTAGAGTAGATTTGAAAGGAAATGGGATAATTTCATCAGCTCATCAGGAATTCATGCAGGAGTACCTAGATTTAGGTCATATCGCCTAGAACTTCCTTACACCTTTAACGAGGCGTATGAGTATTCCCCATCATGCTGTTCTTCTTAAACCTCGCCACGCGTCTGAGAGCAGTTTTTGACGGGTCTGCTAAAACCACTAGAGGCAATTCTTTAAACATTCCTCATTAATGGTGGCAAAATTCAATCAGACTTGTCTGATATTCTTATTAAATTTAGATTAGGAATGGTAGCCATTGTGGTAGATCTGGAGAAAATGTTTAGGCAAGTCCAGGTATTGCCCACAAATTGGAATTTTCAATATATTTTATGGAGGAATTTTCCCTCAGAACCTGTGCGTGACTATGTTCTTACAATAGTCACCTATGGCTTAAAGCCAGCCACTTTCCTTGCGGTTCGAAACTTGCTTCAGTTGGCTAGAGATGCAGGCCAAATTTCCTTTGGTCTGTAGTTCAGCATTCTTTCTATGTTGATGATTTACTTACCTTGTGATGACGTACCTGCAAAGGAAGCTGTACAATCAGTTGATAAATTCTTAGAGCAGGTGGATCTAATCTCCGAAATGGGCATCCAATAGTTCTAAGGCCTCACTGGATTTTAATTTCAAATTTATTAGCTAATTCCTGGTGTGAAAATATTCCAGTTAAAGGACGCTGAACAGGTGAATACGTTAGGCATCTCTTGGAATACCAGCCTCGATGCGATGACACTGTATTGCCTGAAATTACTCGTTCTGTCAGAAATCGAGGTTTACTAAAAGAAATGTTTTGTCTGTTACTTGCAGTTTATTTGATCATTTAGGCATTTTATCACCTTTCATAATAATTTGTAAAACTTGTTTAAAAGACTTTGGGAGCAATTTCTTAAAGTGGGATGACCCCATCTCTACTGAATTGTCAAATCAATGCAGCAAATATTTGACTCATTGCCTTACTTAACTAAAGTATTTCCTCGCTGTGTTGTTCCCTTTGCTAACGCAGAAATTGAGCTTCATGGTTTCGCAGACAGCAGCCTCACTGCTTATGGTGCTGCACTTATGTAAAATTACTCAACTGAAGACCACAGTGTTGTTAGGCTTTTGTTTTGTGTAAACTAGAGAAGTCTTTCTCATATGAAATCAAGAAAAATAAAAACCGAGGACACCACTTTAACCATACCTCGTTTAGAATTGTGTGCAGCAGTTCTGTTAGCTAGACTAATGAACAGAGTGAAGGAGGATCTCTCCTCAAAATTGTTAATTTTTAAGCTTATGTATTGGACCGACTCCAGAGTCGTTTTAGATTGGATAAAATCCCCGCCTCTTAAAGGCAATATCTTTGTGCGCAATAGAGCGCAAGTTATTAATGAGATTACTGCTGGCCACACGTGGAAACACGTCAGCACCAACTCTAATCCTGCAGATCTACTCACTAGAGGTGTCCCCTTAAATGACCTTCCTGACTCCAAAATTTGGTGGAAGGGTCCAGAATTTCTCTCACTTCAGCCACAGCACTGGCCTAAGACCCACGAAGTCATTGTGCCCTCCCTTGCCACGGTACTAGTTTGTGCTATGTTGCCTCCTAGTTACCTGCTAGAGTCTGCCATTTTTATGGTTCAAGTTTATAAAATACTGAGAGTAATGGTACATGTTCTCAGATTTATTGACGATCTCCCATCCTAGAATTAGTGTGACCAATGCCCAAAACTTCTTTAACAGTTTCAGAATTGGACAAGGCCGAATTAAATGCATCAGCATTATTCAGCAAAGTACTTTCCTCTGCATTTAGAAGAATAATCACAATTGTTCCCTGGCCGGGACACCGATGCTAGGGTCAGTCAAGGTCAAAACCCAAAGTGGCAATTTGTGCGTCATGTCAATAGGCTTCGCCTCTCACTCATTGATAATGATGTAAAGAGCTCATTCCACATAGATTTCACTGCATGCCAAGTTTCATTTAGTAGGTTAGATTGCAATTAGTCTCATAACTAGGTTAATTTATGTGCCAGTGTTGTGTGTCATTGTTAGTTGTAATGTGCATGTTAGTTAGGGCTTACTCATTTTTTATTCCAATTTGTATTTCCTTTTTGTTAGTTGTAATTGTATGTATGGTATTCCTGCTCACATCCTGGGGTAGGCCCACCACGCTCGGCACTTGTCCTCTTACCTGTGTTCAGATGTAGGTCGGTACCTAGTTTTGTTACTTGTCTTTCTCTCACGTATCCCTGATTCGCTCGTCATTTTGCGCTAGATTTGTTTTTTGTCGTAGCATGTAGCTTCATATCTTAATGACTCGTAATGAGCACTTTAAACGCACTTGCTGGTAAACCTGAGAATGTGTTATCACTGGGGAAGGCCACTAGGCAACGATGCAACCTTTCGAAGCACACAAAGGCAGAAATTTGTCATATGAGAGTTTAGCTTCAACTCTGAGGCATCTAGTCTCAATTAACTTGTCCTGTCCGCTTCGGTTTTCGTGTTCTTTCACCTCTCCTACTGTCTGCTCTTCATTCTAGGCTCTGACTCCGTCATACCGGCACCCTGTCCTCTCACCTGTGTTCAGCTCATGACTCGTTTGAACTGTTCTTCGTCTCTGCAATCGCGTTTCAGTCCTGGCTTGTCATCCTCGGCATTTGTCCTCTTACCTATGTTCAGGCTTGACCAGTCAGTGTTTTCTGTGCCTGTCACCCATTACCATCCCCACTCCAATTATTCTCCCTACAATCATTTAGTTATTAGGATACTTAGTATTAAGATTTCGTTAAAAAAACGCCTTGCACAATTCAGCCACTCCTAGCCTTATCCCCAAGGAACTTATGTTGCACATAGTCTAACAAGACATATCTTAGCCTATGCAGTGTGCCCTCTCATTTCTTGGTGGAAAACCCGCGGTTTTCCAAGGGGGTGTATGTTCGGGCCCACACGCAAAAGCAGAAAGGGACGTATAAATATAAAACGCTTCCTACGCCCTAGGCGGCAACACTGGATGCGCGGCATGGAAAGTTCCATAGCCAAGCGGCACCACTGCGCCGCGTGATAGTTCGCCTTAGCGACCCGAATCTTCTGGTAAAACCGTTCCAGAACATTTTCAACTCTAGCAGCTGCCTACGAACTGTTCAAATTCACCCCACCTCGCCATACTGCAACCGCTGGAAAATCAGTCGCTAATTGGCCAGTTCAAATCAGTTCAAATCCCTCTCGTGCCCGATAGAACTCGCAAACCGAAGAAAAATCAGCGCTGAGTGTTCCTGCTAGAAGCATGTCTCGGGCTCCAAAAGTTTAAAGATCACAAATTCTTATACAGAAAGTAATATTCTGTGCTTATGATGTGCTGGCGGAAAGCCACATTATTTCAATTTGTTGTAGTTCAGCATTGTGTATAAATCAGTCGCTGAGTAGCACCCCTAAGTGGAAGTATATCTCTGGCCCAAAGTTAAAAATATCACGTAAATTCTTATGCAGAAAGTACATTCAGGGCTTATGTTGTGGCCATGAAAGCCACATTGTTTCAATTTACAGTTCAGCATTGTGTATGTATTGAAACTAATTAATTTCTATTTCTCCTTACACGAAGTTGCAAGTAGTTACACAGTATGAGCACATGTTCCTCGCGCTTCGTGATTCAAGATGGAAGACCCGCTCCGTCCAAGTGCAGCTTTCAACTGGAAAGAGATGGTAATTTCTGCTTTTTAGGCGTCCAGTCTGCTTCCAGAAGATCAGACGGTTGTTGAGAAAACGAGAGAAATGAAAAGATAATTGTCATTAAGAATGTCTTGTTTACATTATATAATGTTTAATTAGTCGATAAATGCTTCATAATTTGCATTGTGCTCAATGTTAAAATTATTAATTTTGGTGTTCTCTTAAAAGATATGGTAGAAATAAAGCGGAGAAAAAGATAAAATTCCTTTCCTGTAAGCAAGTTTGATTAAGCATGAGGTATTTGACTTATATAATGAATATATTTAAAGTTTAGCCATAGGATGCCATTGAATCAAATTCTTGTTCCTGTTCTTGATATAGAAAGGTGTTCTGTGCCAAGTGTAACATTTTTTTATTGTGTACAATCTATGAGAATAATGCATGAAGAGCATCCAGTTTGACTCAACTCTGAATATTTTCTGACGTTTTTCTCACTATCTCACAAACGAGTACTGCAACTAACGCCTTGTGAATGGCCTTGAATGCGTCCTCACACCTACTTTTAACTTTCCTCCTCTATCTGCAAAGAGCAAGTTGTTGGTCACAGTAGATACCAGCGGAAATCACCGTCAAATCAACACTACCGGAAATGTGGACTGCGGCATCAACTGATATCACTGTAGTGCCTCTGTCTGGGAGGACCTAGGTTCGAGTCCTGACTGGTGGCAGGATTTTTGACACTGGCTTGTCAGCTAGGTCGAATTCAGTCGCTGTCTGGAGGAGAATCCAGCGGGTCGGCTCTTGATCGGTAGTTTTCCGTGGTTTCTCCTATCAATAGCAGGCGAATGCCGGAGCAGTACCCTAACAAACGAGCCACGAACCGCTCCCAATGTTTTCTTCCGCTTCCTTCTCCTATCCTCATACCTTACTTACACTTACATGCACTACACCACCACATGTGCCGGAGACCATTCGGGAGGTAAGAGCTGTCCTGTCTGGGCAGCCCTACTGGTGGGCTATATCAGGTTGCGTGAAACTCCGTTAGCCGACGGTAGGTCGCGCCGGATTTCGCCATCCAGCGAGGTAGGGGACATTGACACCTCCCCATGAGAAAACAGTTACGAGACTAATGACCTTAGCAACTGACGCGCCCGGAATCACTAACAATGAACAATTAAGAAAACAGTTCAGATCTGAACCGAACTTGTACTGCAATGCTGAAGTGGCTGAATTGCAATAGTATTTTGTCGAAAATTATTTCATGGATTAGATGAGGGAGCTTGCTGATGAGTGTGTAATAGTTTCAAGAAAATTATTAAACAAGTTCTTGGAATTCTATGTACTGTATACAGTCAGAAAAAATCCGATCCGGGGTATAATAATAATCGAATATGAAAGTTAAAAATCAAAACATAGGGAAGTTCACTTTTTGCAATCGTTGCTTGAAAGCGCTGGTGATTAAACGTGCGAGTCCATCACGAAATTCGCACCGATCAAAGGTTCATGCTGATATCTCAAATTTTTGACGCGGGAGGCGGTTCTACAATTGGGTAGATTTCATTATACCTATTCCATACTTATTTAGATGAGATGCTGGTTTTAATGTGTAATCCTAATACGAATTCGTTACATTGAAATATGAAATCTGACTTCTTCCACCATAAGGCAATTTTTTCACAATATAAGAAATTAGAGACAAGTTCTCTTATTTTGACTCTACTGTGTATGTGTTTCAAAATATAATAACTGACAAAAGTAATTAATTATATACTATTTTTGTTGTATACGATTGCTTTATTTACTTGAACATTAATATTTGTTATCTGTATTATGAATTGAATGTTCTTAGATTTAATTAGAAATGTTTTAAATTTGCTCTCTTCTTAGACTTCTGTCAAGTCACATTCCACGTTTCCACTAAATGTTTGTCCATATCCTTGATGTTCTGCTCTCACTGCAACACCAAAGATTAAATCTCAGAGTGTCAAAATGTACTTCTAATATTCATTTGGCCTTTCTCTTAACTTCTTAAGAATATATTGTACAATATTTTTTGTTAACATGATCATTGGTGATAAGATATTTTCCTTGTAGTTTGTATACTGCAAACTAAATTAATTAATTTTGTAACATCTGCATATAAATACATTTTATCTCAAATCTGAAATATTCATTTTCTGTTTTCAGTCGAATTATGTTATTAGTGATTTTGATAATTCTAATCTATTATTGATCCCATGTTAATTTATCTTTCATGCTGGGCTTCTTTGAGCTGTTGTGCAAATTTAGTTTACATTGTGTTTTGCGCTCTACAAATTATTTGATATACAAAATCCAATAATACTTGTGGAGTTTCTTCTGCTGAAAATAATTTTTTATACTGCATCTGATATTCAGATAGGGGAAGGACAGGAAGCCCAATATACATAGCAGGAACGATCCTTGAGGCTATAGCCTTTCAGCCGTCAATGAGTATGCGCAGGTCGCAACCTTGACGTTCCACAGGGCAGTTATGGCGAAAGTTACGCGAAGAGATATCCAAACAAGATATCCTGATGATAATGTTTTGATTTCCTGACAATGTAGAGCCTTCATAAAATATAGCACTTCTCACAGTAGAATCCCACGAGGGTTTTTTCGATTATGTAAAAAAGTAATTTGCCAGAGAACGTTACAAAAGTAAATAACTTTTTTCGCGAGCGTCTAAACATAATCGCATCTAAGTGTTATATTGATCAAAATTACAAAGGACTTGCAATGTGGGGCCTAAGTCCTGAAAAATGAGTATATAGTGTTTTGAAAAATAATTTAAATCCATGCAGTTTTTATATAGTAAATTAATCTAGTTTGAAGTAACTTTGAGGCTTGAACAAACTACTTACGAAAAATTGTAAAGGGACCGATATTCGTACACGCAGAACTTCTAAGGTCAACTTACTGTAACCTTTGGGAGCGTGAAAATATAGCCCATATTAATATTTGAACAGGGTGAACGTCTGTAATATGTGGCATGCGCTCACCGATGCGCATTAACGGACAATTGAAACAGCGCTCCACAGTAAAACACGAAATGACTGACCGCCGTTGGGCGAAATGTCATTAGGTGATGACATCACGAAATTGCATTGATTGAAGTAAATAAAGTCAAATTTTCTGCGCGAGAATATTCATAAAGTAATTTCACGAGTGACGAAACAACTGGCAATTTAAGCTACGAGTAATTCGTTGACTATCGCCAACAAAGTCATAAATCGATTAAAGGTATAAACATAATGCGTTGCGCCAGTGAAAAATCATTTTGTGGTATAAGAGTTTCCATCTGATTGCTACATTTTCTGTCATATGGAAAGTATATTTACTTATTTTTCAAAACATTTGAACGTAATTTGCGGTAAAACGGTAGCGAAAAGTATTACTCATGAGAACTTTTCCATTTTGGGTCAGTGATTGGTTTATAGCCATCTTATTATGAAACACTATTGGTGAGTTTGAGACTCATGAGTGGAATAATCACATAAAGACGAAAACTGCCATTTCTCACAGAATTCAATGGATCTTATCGCGCCAACGTTCACCAGTTGTCTCCCAACATGTCGACGTCGCGAGATCAATGGAACAAAAGCGAAGAATAATAGCGTAACGTTTCTTGTTCGGAATGGAGCCCAAGTGATTTTATTTATTTAAATTTTTTCGCATAAAATGTGCTGGAAATTATGCTTTGACAGATTCAACGCTCAATGATACTAACTCAATCCAGTCCACAACTGGGATGGACATTTAGGTCCACTCAAATTTGCTTTTAGCACTAATTTGCAATTACATCAATAGACTTTACATAGCTAAAACGAAACACATAAAATTTTATAATTTCCTAATGCTAGATGTTGATTTATCGCACTGCCAAAGCATTGTACGCTACCGGCCAGAACGTAATGGACTTGCGTCTGTTCGAATTGATCCAACTTGTGGGTTTATACCTTTGAAGTGTGACTAATCACTGTTTCAATTTCTCACAAATTATTTCATACTAGCAAAATACCCGGCGTTGCCTGGGCTTTCTTCATATTCAATCTTTGCGAATGAGGGAAAGGATCAATTTTATATAACCACGGTGTTTAATATTTTTAACAAATTTTAATAAAACAAGTATTATAATTTTCTTTCATTTGATTTTACAACGCATTGCTATTAGATGAGATTTTTTAAATCATACGCACAGCTACTGACCTCTAGCGTATAAATTAGGTACCAGATTTGCTGTAGCACTACTGGGCTTTGGTGGTACCACGTGCTGTAAGCGAGAGGCGAAAATGGTCGCGATACAAAACATATTATTTTAAATTATTTATTTTCCGCATTTGGGTTAGGCACTACCAAACTTTGCAAGGACACAGTAACAATCCTGAAAAAGAGATTTTAAAAATTTCATGTGTATTCGTACGCTACTTTTTGTGGTATCGCTGTCGGTTACACGTCGTTGAATCCATCTTTATTAATATAGGTTATTTCAAAATTATATGACTTTTACATAGTAGTTCGACATAGTAGTCTAAGATTTGAAATCGCAGCACTAGCACAATAGAAGTGAACCCAGGAGCTGGCTATTTAGGTTGACATCGCGGATTCAAGCGTTAGAATGATGAACTAAAGCCTCGGCGCAGGAAGCAGTCTTTGTGAACACCCAGCGCTGGTCGCGACGCGTCCGCAAGCTGTTCGTGGTGAAGGAACTGAGACGACTGGGCAGAGTGTTAGCTGGCGTGCCGCGGCATCGTTCGCCCTTGACACTGCCCCCACACCATCTCGGCCTCGCGCCACGCCCACTCTCTTCTCCGCCTCCCACTGCCCCGTGGCCTAGCTCTTCTCGGTCTCGCTCCTCCCCGTCATCGCACATCACGTCCCTGAAATGCCCTGCTGACTGGGAGGTCCTAGGTTCGAGTCCCGACTGTGGTGGCCGGATTTTCGACACCAGCTACATAGCTAGGTTGAATTCAGCCGCTGTCTACAGAAGAACTTTTTTGTGGTTTCTCTGATCGTAATTTTTCGTGGTTTCTCCGATCAACGCCAGGTGAATACCGGAGCAGTACCCTAACAAATGGGCCACGGACCGCGCGCGATCTTCTGTCCCCTCTTCCTTGTCCTATCCTCATCCTTTACTCACACAAACATGCACTATACTACCACACATGCCGGGAGACCAGTCGGGAGCTTAGAGCTTGTCACGACCGGAGCGGTGCCCTTCTGTTGGGAGATACCTTGTTGGGGAAAATCCTCTCAAGCCAGCGAGTAGATCGGCGCCGGGTCTAGCGGGGGAAGATCACCGCCACCTGCCGAGGAAAAACATGCACTACACTTACAGGACGAATGACCTCAGCAGTTGACGCGCCCGGAATCACTAACACCCAACCAACAACCTCCCATTCCTCTTCCGAATCTTCATCCTGCCGTGCGTGCCCTTTTCGCCCCCTCCTTCCCCGTGGCTCCTGCCCAGCTCCTTCTTCGCCTCGGCCCAAGCTCCACGCCCATCCTGGGCGTCTCTCCTGCCCTGGTCTGACTCCGGCTCCGCCCTCCGTGCCCGCCTCCCCGCCTGCGCCGATCCTGCCTCGGCTGCGTCACCCTTTGTCTCGGTCCGACGCGGCTCCGCCCCCTCCCCGCTTCGCCCCACCCCGCCCCCGCTCCATCTCCAATTCTCCGCAGCTGAGTGCTGTAGCACGACGAAAGCTTGAAGCCGCGCCCCGCGGCGCAGCGGGAGTGGAGCAGAGGAAGACGCGTCGTGCACATCGGCCTGGTGCGGCTGGCGTCGACTCTGCGATACCGCTCTGATGCGCTGCGGCCTTCGAGTTATCAGCCGGCGAGTGCACCTGCACCTGCGCCCAGTTGCCGTTGACGATTGTGCTCCAAGTTACGCACTGCGCTTTTCGACATCGTGGTCAGCGGATAAAGAAAAGTAAGTCAGGGAGGGAGAGGTGGAAAGCCGGCTCTTCGTCCCAGAATTATGTTATATATTTACGAAACGTTTATTCTGCTAGTACGAAAGAAATGAATTTGCATCAGATAGTTCTTTCGCGCCTATTTCGTTCTCAGGACGATTTCCATTGCATAGGCACGTATTGCATATTTTCATTTTGTAAAAGCTTATTTCAACACGTATAAAAATATCGCAAATTTCTAACGTATTCTTTTTAAAATGAATGTAACTCTTTTTATTGCACATTTGACAAATTTGTTTATCAACTATAAAACTAAAAATAAGATTCCATATACCAAAAACCACTAATCATTGATAGTTTAATATGTTTTCCAAAATACGAAACTATTTAGCGTTTCAAAATCTCATTCTCTAGCTTGAAGGTTGATCTGGTGGCGCCAATTGGAACGGAATATCTCGTTACTATACTAAATCTACTGAGCGGATGACTCATTGACCGGTGAAAGGGGGCAATTAGGCTTGATTTACATTTGTAATGAGCAGTCCTCAAGGGCCAGACCTAAACGTTTACATGAGTATCTCTCGTGCTGTGAACTTAAAGGGATGGTACTAACTGTCACAGGATCACTAGGGAAATTTGAGGTGACCTCGCGTAACATCAAGAAGTAAAAAGAACAATGACGGAGTCTTGTGTATCAAGGACTTTTATCGAATGATATTTGATTTGGACTTTAACTGCGCAAAAGCGTATTTCACATTCTACTTATTCTTAGTAGTGTTTTCACTGGGCGAAGAAACGTTGGGCGTGCTCTAGGAAGAGCCAAACATTCATTTTTGCACTTTTCGACAATAAAGGATTAAAGTTTACGTTTCGCGCCAGGAACTCAACCGCTAATGCTTTAATACATTATTATTATTTACATTATACATTACATTATTATTTAATACATTAACAGGATAACGATTAGATTGGCAAATTCTTGAACATCACACATTATAAACAAATATCTTAAAAAGCATCACATGTCCGTCTTTAACGTCATTACAATAATATAAAAAAACTCGTGTTCTTTTCACCAAACATATTTTAATTCACATGAAGTAAGGTTTTTGCATTTATAAAAATCATTAAACTAATTTGAAACCATGAAATATCAAAAGGGCTAGGCAAAACAAGAAAGTAAATAATTCGAGAAACCGTCTAATTAATCACCATAAGTATCATCTTCCTAGACTATATATAATCTATAGATGTAGCTGTTCAAAGGAAATTATCACCAAAACCTACATAAACCAACAACCACCTTCCATCATGACGATTTTAAAACTAAATTTTGTGAAAGGAGCCTTATATTATCTCTTACAACCGACGTTCTATCAAGTAATGTAAATTGATCAATTATAACTCTCACAACTCTCCCCTTTTCCTTTGGCCCGTCTTTGCCAAACTGATTCGTTTTTCACAAATTTCTCTCATGACTGTACCATGCTGCAAATAGACTAAGTATCATGTTACCTATCATCGCTGGTACAAGCATAAATATAATAGATTGATGCTTTCGCCTGTCACATGACTTACAGGACTGACCGAGCTAACAGGAGGCGGAACTGCAATTTGCATCCGAAAAGACATTCCACACACCGAACTTCCCCCCCCACCACTCACATTGAGAATACCATAATCCAAATCGCCACTCCTCACGGTCCCCTTTTAATAGCTTCAATCCACAAATCCCCCCGCCTCCCTCTACTTGACAACGATCTCAATCTACTGATACACGACAATTTTCTTTTAGCAGGCGACATCAATACGAAATCGACTACCTGAGGATGCAGACATTCTAACTCAAACGGACTAATACTTCAGACCTACTTAGACAATAACTCCCATATCTCAATCTCCCCACCACAGCTGAACTCCACACACCTCATCAGAAATCTTCTTATTAATGATATCCTGATTTTACTCCTTCATTCCCAACATTACAATCAGTACGCCCCACCAAAAACCAGAACTAACCTCAGATCACCTCCTAATCCTCTTCACCATAGACGCTTACTCCTTCAAAATTAATATTCCCTCTCAAGTTTCTCCACTGACTGGCCTAATTTAACACTTTATTTCGAAAAAAAGTCAAACCTAAATTCTCACCGACTTCAACACATTGACTCAACCATAAACACCTCTCACTCAAAATCAACCGATCCTCCGAAATGGATCAACTCACACAACCAATTCTTCCTCTCATCTACCTAACAACCGCCACCCAAACACTACAACCATCTGGCTCAAACGTAAGACACAAAAGACTTTTACAAAAACACGACGACAACAAGACAAATGACCTACTTTACATTACAAACAGAAACTACGAGACGAATTACAAAACTAAGGAACAATAAAATGGACAGACACAATCGAAAACTAACTAAGCACCCCAGCAAAATTTGACTCTAATAAAAATCTAAAGAAAACTACCTCATAACATCTCCCCAAATCAACCTGACGGAACTAAAACTTACGACCCACAGACCATGACAGAACTTTTCGCTGACAAACATCAGACTCGATTTACCGCCCCTGACACTCCCCTCTCTACTTCCACTATCTACTATTATCTAAAAACACCCAGCCTTCCTCAACATTTACGAACACCATGGACTCGACCAAAGACGTAACGGGCGAACTACAAAACTCGACGAAACTAAATTGACTGGACCCGATGGAGCGCTATTGCATGAAAAAACGACTGACGAAAAACGCGATTGACTTCATCACTAAACTTCTTGTATAACGCCTGCATCAAACATTCATACTTCCCCATCTCTCTTGGAAAATAGCAAAATCAAATGATCCCCACCCAGCAAAACCAATTTAACTTCTGACAACTACTGACCAATCAGCCTCTCCTCCCCATTTTAGGGAAAAATCCTTTGAACGCATCATCCTTAGCAAACTAGACCGCCAAACGAACGACTCGACCGACCCACCTGGCTTTCGAGCAAGACATATCGACTGACGAACGCTACGAGAGTCAGGCTTCCGCGGCCGGAGTAGGGCTTCCGCGGCCGCAGCCATGTAGCTCTGAAGAAGGCCACAACAAGATGGCCTAAACGTCAGCTCCATTGATTGAGACGAGAGTCATCCTGTACAGCCAAGAATACAAACGCTACGCCTCACTGCTGACATCGCAACAAGACTACAGGAGAGACCACAACCAGTAAATTCGCTATTTATCCTGACTTCACCACGGCTTTCGACACAGTAAATCATCAACCTCATTTACAAAATCACCCTCACATCCCACACTTTCATCTACCACTACTTACTTACTACTTCTGACTGACTGCACTTTTACGTCGATCACCTTCACTCCTCTTCCTCTACCAGACCACCTTGCCGGCGTCCCTCAAGCGAGCCGTTCTTCTCCCTATCCTCTTTCCCTCTACACTAACGACTTACCTACTTCAGCTTTAACAAACGATCACATCTACGCTGACGATACTGCACTCGACAGTGACAAACGAAAACACTTCACTCGTTCGACTACTACAACACGACTTAGACAAAATTACAACATACAAAAAGACAACAACTTGAAACTAAATCCACCAAGAGCACTACCATATTTTCAATAGAGGAAGCGCCTACAAATCCCACCCGACACCACCTCCACTTACTCATTGACAACTATTGACATCAACTGACATGACACCAATATCTAGGATTCACGCTCGACCGCAGACTGACGTGGAATCAAGCACACAATGACAATATACAAAAGCCATCAGACGACTAAACGCCCTTTTTGCACCTGTACTGACGCACCGCACACCCAGACGAAGATCAATTATACATTTACAATACTTACATTAAACCACCTGCGACTTACAACTGTCTGACCTGGGCAATGACAACTAAGACCAACGGGCAATGACAATCATATGAAGTTTTCGATAAACTTGTAAAGACTGAAAACAGCTTTTACGACTCTCTATCCAGACCGCCACCTGCGACAAATTACTGCTATGACTCCGACAACAACTCAAACTAACTCCAATTGACAAATACATCCACGAAACTGCACGCAATAACATTAACAAAGCACTTAAAAAGACGCACTTCACTGTTTTTTCTCCAGACTAGACAACACCAAAAAATTATTCAACAGCCCCCACACTACTCAAGAATCTACGCCCACCCTTTCGACATTTTAAACCTTCCACCGAGCCCCTAAAGACATCACCTACCCGCTGATATTGATCTCACCACACCTTCACAAACTAACCCTCTTCACTCCTCACAACTCCTCTTAATCACTCTCTTCCCCTTCCTACCTCTCCGAACAACGTCTAGTACGGGGAAGCGAGAGGATCCTTTTTTTCCCTTCCTTCTTCACCAGCACCACCGCAATGCGTCAGCCACCCAACTGGGAAACGCTACTATAGCAGGCCCACCAAATATAATCAACAAAGGAATCTTCTCGAGCTCGTCAATATAAATTAAATTGTGAAGAGAATAAATGTACATGACTAAGAGGTGTAATTGTTGTTTATTTCATGTATTCCTCTACAGTGTCGAAGCTTCCTCCTAGCACATGCTTTAATTAAAACTACTGTGCTAAGCAGTATGGCACAGACTCTGTACTACTTTTCTAATTATACATACTTTTTCTAACACTTGCGAGCCACCATCTATCGCTGCCCAAAGTACATTTTTTCCCCTCATTTCCTTAATTTTTCGGTTTCCTAATTTTAGAATCGAAATATTGCTTTAAGAATATTACAAAAGAGTAAAACCTCACCCTATAAAGATATTTTCGTTGAAAAATTTGACGCTGATTTTACGAAAATATCGTTTAAGCGTTACTGTAAATCCAAAATTTAAATTTTTTTACATAAATCTATTGAGCGATCAAAAAGTTTATTGGAAGTTATTTGAATCACTGCCACTCACTAACGCAGTAATGTATACACATCGCTGGAGACGTGCATTTTAAAAGCGTGAGAGATACGTTCAAAAATTACTTGTAATTTTTTGAAAATCAAAATAATATCTCAAAATGAAATTTGTCATGTTATTGTATTTAATACTATCTACAGAAAAAGTTTAAAGAAAATATTTGGAGCCTTTTTTGAGAAAATGGCGTTTGAGCTATTCTGGAAATAAAAAAGTGATTTTGAGCTACCAAGAACAGGTTTTGAGTTAGAAGGGTGAAACTATATAAGACATTATTAAAGTTCATGTACTCGTAAACGCAATAATGTGAACAAATCGTCGTTCATGCCAAGAAGGGACCTGAAAGGCTAGTATATTTTTTTTTTTTTTGTTATTTTTTTAATTGCATATATTGCACGCAATATTGCGCGAAATCTACTAAAATTTTCAAAAAATGTACATGATCTTAATGAAAGAACTAATTATGAACAACAAATTTTAATTGAAGGAAAAACTATATCTTCAATTTTGTAGTAGTAGGAAGACACTTAAAAAATGTCAAACTTTTGCAATTATCAACAATTCAGAGCAAATTCACAGGAAACTTTGCACCTTTTTATAAGTGCGTTACTCCTTCTTATAAGAAACTTAAAAATTGGAGCCATTGTTGTGAAAAATATTGAATATGGGGCTTCATAAAATACCCTACATTTAAAGAACGTTTTTCAAAAAGCAAAGTTTGAGGTCGAGCCAATCGACTGGGAAGATCCCATTTTGGAAAAAATCTTACGTACGATTTAGGCGTTAGTAGTGTTCACGTCTGACGGACGAACAGATGGACCTTTGAAAACACTTTTTGCATCAGAAGACCTTCAAATGTATTTCCTGAAATTTCCAAATCGATTCTCCGCGCCATTACATAACTTTCTCTATACTACGTATGTTACTCCGTTACTACGTTTATAGGAAAGTAAAAATAATGTTGCTTTAAAGAAGTTTAGATTTTTAAGAAAAACAATAACATACAAAATTGTTGTAATAAAATATTTTGATATTTACCTCGAGGCATTCCACATATTTGTCCAATAATTCTGCGTAATCATCTTTAACTGCTCTCTGACATGAGAGAGGTCATATGGCATGAGGACGCAGCAAAACGAAAGTCAATATGCTCCCAGGACAGGTACAGTTTGGACTGTGTATTCACTGATGTGTTAAGAACAAATTCAGAAGAAATGAACTCCGTGCCATGAGGTAATAATAATTTATTTGACTATATGTATTTAATATCAAAGAAAGTATGAGGATGCGATTCAACATCTGTAGTATTGGAGCTTAAGCTAACCAACGAATACGCTGGAAATAATAATTGGCGTTGCTTACATTCATGAGGTGAAGCCGTGCGTTATAACGTAGAGTGCAAATTAAACAACGAATAATAACGGGAGGTAATGCCCATAGAAATATGCAAAGAAAACAAGAAAACTGGGCGACATAATAATTCAAAATTGATGTTTTCGTGACGAAATTATTATTTCAGTTGCTTTAGATAGCAACGCTTGTGGTCATAAGTACATTAGATTCAATGATATGCTATTCTCACAACGTTCTTTTTGTTTTTACTTTAGAATGGGCTTTATTGGCAAATTCTGGTCTTCGGAGCCGGACTAGCACTCGCTTGTCGCTGCAGGAATCGGAGGTTTATGGTATAATTGTCACAACCTGCAATCACGCCAAAACTGGAGCTTCAGTGAATGGGTCCAGGAAAGTAAAACTGGGAGACGACAAATCTATCAAAACCATTTAAGATCAACGTCAAACGAGGTAATATTTCTTTTCGCTTTTCAAGCTTGATTAAAAATATCCCTGCATGAACGTGGTGCAACTGACGTACCATGTTTTGTTACTTATATCGAATTTTTAAATTTTGATATTGGTGCATTAAATTAAAACTCCAGTGTTTTCAACTTTTAGAAATCCAAGGAACTCTTTTTAATCTTTATTAATATTTCTGGAAAATATCATTTTAATTAGGACAGTATTGCATTTAGATATATACATATTTAATCTCAGAAACGAAATTTCAGAAATTTCAACCAAATGTAAATGGCTTCTAAGGTTTTAGATGACCTGCGAGATCGATTGAATTATTACACTGTTGACAATTACACCTTTAGAAGGTGCCAACTCGTTATGGTTTTAATCTGACTACCTGCAAAAAGATTGTCCATATTGGCAGAACGAATACGACTGGAGATCTCGAGAAGCCTATCTCAACTCTTTGCCGCAATTTCCACCCAGGTAAGAAAAGACAAATAATTATTACTTAACACGTTAGGATCGTTTTGATATTATGTTAGATTTTAGAATCAAAACCTGACTGTTGTGTTTTTAGATATTAAACTAGTTGTATTGTGGCAGCTCACACTTTCTCTTATTATTTGTAAGCAATTAAGTATATGTGTTTTATTTAGTGTGTAAGTAGGTTCAATAGAGCCCTCTAGTTAAATCTACTTTTTACAATTGTATAATACTATACAGTTTTAACAGTATTCACATTTTAAGCAGTTTCAATCCTTGAAGGAAAGTTTCTTCTACCTCAACCTTTCAATTCTTTAAATACCATTATCAGCCCTAACTGGAATGATAGTAAAATAATAAAATCTTACAACTTCAATGGCAAAATGTATATGTCTATAAATAAAATGTTGCCTTACGCACAATAATAATTAAGAATTTAATGAAGTTGAATCTGAATAAACTTCATGTTAAAATCTTAATAACCGAATAGCCAAAGCTATCCCACAGTTAACCTGTCAATCTCATTTATTTATTTATTTATTTATTTATTTATTTATTTATTTATTTATTTATTTATTTATTTATTTATTTATTTATTTATTTATTTATTTATTTATTTATTTATTTATTTATTTATTTATTTATTTATTTATTTATTTATTTATTTATTTATTTATTTATTTATTTATTTATTTATTTATTTATTTATTTTATTTATTTATTTATTTATTTATTTATTTATTTATTTATTTATTTATTTATTTATTTATTTATTTATTTATTTATTTATTTATTTATTTATTTATTTATTTATTTATTTATTTATTTATTTATTTATTTATTTATTTATTTATTTATTTATTTATTTACGTATTTATTTATTTATTTATTTATTTATTTATTTATTTATTTTACGTCAAGAAAACAGTTAAAAACTGCGTATGACGTGCTATGGGGAAAAGTGAATTTTTCACCAGATGGTATAAATTCAAATTATAATAATAATTTTATCCTTAACCTCTGTCGTCAATGTTTGTGATTTAACCACTGTTGTAATTCTGACAGAACCAACAATTATTGTATATATTTTCTAGATGTAGTAAGAAATGAGCAGATGCTTTGAAATAAACCCTTACTCATTTACACCAATTTAGTATGTTGAAATATTATAAGGCCAATGAAGAAAAGATATTTATCCATCCCATAAAATACATTTTAAAAATTGCTAGTTTGTACACATAAAAACAATATTAGTGAGAGCAATATTGCCATGAAAATCACATCAATAAATTTCAATACATAAGTAATCATGAAATGAATGAAATGAAATGAAATGGAACATTTGAATTTTGAAAATGGGGTTGGGTCTGGCCAAAAACTACAAGCACCTATTGAAACAACTATTTTGATAATACATTGTATGCATTGGATATCAGAATAATTATCTTCATCTAACATTGAATTTATTAACTCACTTTAAACTCTCATCACTGACGCTCAGTCATGAAGGTAAAAATGTAAACTGAACAAAAATTAGTAATCTATCTTTGAATCCATTGTTGTATGTGGAGATTTAATATTGATTTTCTGAGCGAATCCTAATGAAAAAGAGCAGTTTCTCAATTTAATTCATTCTTTAATTTAGATATTACAGTGAACGTACCACACGAAATACTTTTAAATCACAAACAGCAATAGATCAAATTATAATTAATAAACCACAACTAGATATGAAATAATAACGAATAATCTAGGTTACAGTGACCATGATGCACAAATTCTTACAATTACTAATAACATGAATACTGACACAATAAATAAAACACGCATGTGCAGAGCTTTTACTACAGCAACATAAAGTTATTTACGGACTACTTGCTGAAAGAATCATGGGAGGCAGTTTATAACGCTATTGACACGAATGAAAAATATAATTTATTTTTCTCAAAGCTTTCATTTCTCTTAACGCATGCTTTCCATTAAAAAAGAGAAAATTAAATACTTCAATGAGTAATACTTTGATCACAAAAGGAATTAGAACACGTGTAAAAATAAACGTACTCTCTATTTTATTTCTAAACGTCATGACGTATCTCAAGATTTCCTTACTACCAAAAATACAAAACATTGTTACGAAAAGTCATAAGACAGGCTAAAACTTCATGAAAAACGACTGTGATATTTTTTGAACTCAAGTAATAAACTAAAGCAATGTGGGAATATACAAATAATACTACCAAATCAACTAGAAAACCTGTAGAGAATGTTGTTTTAAATATAACGATATAAATGTGAACGATCCGGCAACAGTGGCTAATCTCAACTAATAATTTTCGAGAATTGCCGCTGATCTCACTGGGTGTCTCTGTGCACAAATTCAAAAATAGACAGTTCACTCAAAAATTTTAGACACAATGTTCGTTTCGAAACTTCTTCCATGAAATCTTTAAAATAATCGGTAAACTAAAAATAAATATTCGTCCGGTTTAGATGAATTCTTGGATTCTTTTGTTAAAGACTTGTGCGTATGCTAATATACATCCGTTAACTCACATATTTAATGCATCTTATGCACTGGAATGTTTCCAGATATTTTCAAAACAGCTAAAATTAAGAGCCAGCTTTTAAAAACAACAAAATGAAATTCAAAATTATCGGCCCATTTCTTCTATCAGTTTTTTCAAAAATATTAGAGACTTTTTAGTACGAATGGAAACCTTTCACTAAACACGACGCGCTTTCAGATTACAATATGATTTAGAAAAATCAAAATCAACGAAATAGCTATATTTTCTTTTCTAAAGATGTCGCCTCATCATTAGATCAAAACGGAGGCACCTATTGATTACTTTTAGATCTTCAAAAGCTTTTGACGTCATTGATCATGATATTTTACTTCCAAATTACCTTCATATGGCCCGTGGTATTGCTCTAGATTAAGTTATGTCTGTACCTTAAAATTTCCAACGATCTCAGAGAGTTGAAATACCTTACTGGAATGATGGAATATTACGTACGCACCTGACTCTTTGCCCGTTGCATGGAGTTCCTCACCGATTTTTAGGCCCTATTCTGTTCCTACTTACGTAAACGATATGCCCTCGACGATTCAAAACGGAAGAACGGTTCTTTGCAGATGATACACAAATATCCTTTTGCAATAAAGAAACCAAATAGTGGCTAACATCAGATGTTTCAAATTGGTTCCAAATAACAAATTATTAGGTAACGAAAAGAAAACGGTTTTAATGCAGTTTTCCATTTCAAATAAACAATTCTGTGCTCCATTGAAATGAAATATAAACATTGACTGATGTTACAACAAAATTTTAGTCTCTAATTCAGTCAAACCTTAAATGAACGTCCATTTAAATGAACTAAATACACAATTAAGTTCATTGTGCTACATGTTCAGAATTCTGCAAATTCAGTCAGACTTCATACTGCTCGTTGGTATATCAAGTGAATGTTCATTCTCGCCTGAGATATGGCATAATAATATTCTGGGGAAATACATCTTATAGCTCCCAGACTTTGATTACAAAACGAATTGTGTAATGAATAATAACCAAATCCCACCCACGTGATTCATGTGTTTCTCTATTAATCTAGAATCTCTACCATTAATGTGTCTTTTATTTACGAATCAGTGGTTTTGTAAAAATGACTTGCTCAAGGGCGGGAATATTTTTCAGAAAATGCAGAAGTCTATTAGCTATAACACCTCGACGAAACCACATATTCATCAGGGGCAAAATAACAGCCCATTACAAAAAAAAATTCACATACAATACATGTACATTATTTTACAACACTTTGCCAGATGACATTAAACGATTAAATTCAATAGAAAAGTTTAAATCCCAAGTGAAATCGTTTCTGCTGCATAACTGTTTCTATACAATTAGAGACTATACTGAGCATAACAAGAAAAGTAACATTAATTTTAACAATGATACATAATGCATTATTTACCATTTGGACTGTATAAATGAGTATAAACAACCTGTAACAACTATTGTACTACAGCTTCTGGGTCAATGACCCCCATCTCGATCAGGTTTTTCGTCCAGTTTCCTGATCCATTGAGTAAATGCTGAGAGATGGCTCCCTTGTTTTGCTTCTGGGCATAAATGTACCTCTTACTTTCTGTGCACGTCTTCTAGAATTCAGTGGGAAATACAATTATTCAAATTATCGTTTCCATGTTGTCGCGGCAGGAAGTAATAAGAGCCAAAATTTATTGCTTATTTATCTTGAAAATAGATTTTATTACATGGGAGTTTTTTTGTTTTTTTTCTCCCTTTCAAAATTCAAAATTTATTGCTTATTTATCCTTGAAAATAGATTTTATTACATGGGAGTTTTTTTGTTTTTTCTCCCTTTCAAAATTTCAAATTCAAATTTATTGCTTGTTTATCCTTAAATATAGATTTTATTGTATGGGAGTTTTGTTTTTTTCTCCTTTCAAAATTCAAAATTTAAGTAGTATATGAGTAAGTGTAGACTGCAATGAAAATGCACAATTCACTTTTCCCCATAGCACGTCATACGTAGTTTTTAACTGTTTTTTTGACGTAAAATAAAAAAATAAATAAGGTATATCTACCATTGTTCAGACAATCCACCACTTCTTTACAATCAAACGCAACAAAAACTTTTTTATAACAGATGATTATAGAAAACGGGTAACTGCTGCCATGAGTCTCAGACCCATGAAATCTCTAAAACTCAGAAATTAATAACACTAGCTGCATACCCACTCACGAATCACAACACAGTCTCTGTAAAATTCAGCTCCTGACAATAGGAAGAATCACACTCGAACAATCACGTTGGTAGAAGAAGATTGCTAATAACCATCACTGAGACATGATTAGGTGGTGTTGACAGACCCACGACAGCGCTAAGGGTCCACACTTACAAAATATAAATAGTTGTAGAGCTGATTGATTCCTACCGATTTGTACATTAAGTATAATAGTGGGAATATTTTGTAGGCCACATTCAGAACACACTGTAGTAAAGACTACTAATAAAATTCTTGGAAATTTAATTTCATGTGACCTAAAAGCAGTAATTGAATAAAATTTCATTTTATGCTAAATAGAGACATTGTAGTTATCGTAGAGACGTTTTGCTCATGAACATTTCTTCATGCTTTGTAATTAGTAATCACTTGTTTGTATTTGGACTTTTGAAAATAGTTATAATTTGTACGTTACATAGCAAAAATGAAATCTTATTTGATCGTTTTAAGTCAGAAGGCAAGACAAGAGCCAGTATTATTTATTTATTTATTTAACGTAAAAGAACTTTAATAACTAACTATGTGTGGCGTGTTATGGGGAGGAGTGTGTCTCTGTGTACTGCTCCCTCTAAATTATGAGATCTCTATCTACCGTGGTGTTTTAATTATTAATGCAGGTGAAGAGCAGGGTTTTTTTGGCAAGAATTGATTTGAAAATATTAGCCTGTGTAATAAACTACTTTTTTTATTTAATAGGTAATTATTACAGACAAATTAGAAAACTTAATGCAATGTGGTTATGGAAGGCCTTTTGGCTTGTCATAATACCTACATCCTACCGCATTCTAACATTTCGCATTCTGGTATTCATCCCAAATGGTCTCTCCATCGCATCAAAGCCGCGGAAAAGAGACCATAAGGTACGGCTGAGGAAAACCCCGAAGGGAAACCTGCCGGTCGTAGCCGAGTACATGCTAATTCATCCGGTTTTTAAACTATTTACTATGTGGCGCGGGCGTCAGGCATCTCCTTCCAGTGTTTGGCCTCCTCCGCACCTGAAAACAAACAGCACCACAGAAAATCGTCCGCACCAACGCTCTGCCCTAACATTTGATTCCACTCTTCGCCCCCAATGTGTTTTATTTAACCGTTTTTTATTTTATTTTTAATTATTAATTTTAATTAATTTATTTTAATTTATTTTAATTAATTAACTTATTTTAATGGTTTGGGTTAATTTATTTATTTTTATTGACTTATTTATCTACTTATACTTAATAATAAATTGACTACAATTTATAACTTTTTCTGTACCGTTTACTAACCTAACATAAACTTACTGACTAACTTAATTATCGTTAGTTTATTGATTTGCTTATTTATTTCTCTCCAGTCCAGCTCTGCTCGTACTAACTCATGCTGTTTTCCCACTCCTAATTTCCGTTTCTCTAATGGTCCGAACCTTTCCTAGAAATGTTCCTAATTCTTTCATGAAGTGAGACCTTTTATCACCTAATATGTTGTGGGCGAGCGTTATGTTTCTATGTTGGAAGTAATAGTTCCCTATTCCCATAATTTTTCCTCTCCATGTTTCCTCGCACAGCAATTTAAATGGACGTGGATCCAGTCTTCCTATCACCGCAAAGCACACAGATGTCGGCTACTTCATTAGAGTCCTTTGATCTACGCTGCATCCACCCCGACCCTGAACTGCTGCATCCCCTTGCGTCCTTTCGCAGTGTGTTTACGTAACGCCTGCAACCCCATAACGGACTCTCGCGAATTTGCAACTAGCGAACGTTTTTCGGCCGTTGCTGCCAGCAGAATCTCTGCTTTAACATCCGCAAGTCTATCCGAAATTAACCGTTCTATGTCAAGTGTTTCCAATCTCCCACCATCTCCGGAGAAACGTCTCCCAGACCTGCACGTTCCAGTAGCAGTTTAATTTTATACGACCAGTGGCGTTGGTTGCTTCCCTGTAACTGCCCTCGAAATAAAAACTATTTGCAAGAATATAGAGAATGTTAATTTGAATAACTATATTCCCCACTGAACTCTTGAAAACGTACATAGATAGTGAAGTTACATTTGTTGTCCAGAAGCGAAACATATGGTCATCTCATTATTCGCTCAAAGGATTAGAAACTGAACGGAAAAACATGATCGAGATGGGGGTCATTGATCCAAAAAGCTGATCTACAGTACTTATTATTAATGTCCTTAGTCTTATTGAATTATACAGTCCAATATACATTAAATAATCGTGTTAAATTCACATTACTTTCCTTTTCTGTATCGGTACTGTCTAAAAGACTTCTCTTCAAGCCGTTTTGCAATTGCATAGTGTACTCTTTTTCCATTCGACCCTGACACCACAATGCTATTTGAAACTACCTTCAGAATGCAGGTCGGTTGTTTGAGGCCATTACTTATCGAACCAAAATCATGGAAACTTACAAAAGTTCCCTAAATACGTAAATGCCAAGGTCATCTTGTGCGAACGCAAATCCACAATTTCTTTAATTGGATTGTGTTCTTTAAATGCACCTCGTGTCCACCTAACACCCTGTTGTCTATAATACTAACCTGACATGATTTTCTGCAACCATACATGAGTATATGAGTACTTGCCCTGGCCGGAAGGGGATAAAAGTAATGACTGACTTCATTAAAAAAAAAGGATTTCAACGAGGATTATACGAAGCTAGCAAAGCCTGAAGGGGCTTATATACGCGTTACGAAGGTGCAAACATTTTTTAAACTTTTCGTGGCATGACAGGAGCTTCCACCAACTAGCGTCAGGAAAGGAAAGTATCAGCAGTAACTTTTGCCGTTTCTTCTGATAGAGATGGTGCCATGAAACCTGCTACAGGACTTTATTGGACGCTTAAAATTAAAAATTAAGTTTCATGAATATAATCTGCTTCCAACGTTCAGTGCCTTATCCATACGGAAGTTTCATGTGCTGAACGTTTGACAATGAAAATGTAATAAAATAAGTAGTTATCAAAATTGCAAAGTGAATTGGATCAACTGTCACCGACAGCTCGAGAAATTTACCTACCTTGACGCTGATGGATACTCCGTTCTACTGATGCTGATGCTGATGGACGCTACATGGATATTTCTGTACTATTGTGAAACATACTTTGAAGCATGACTTAAGTTAGGCGTTGATGCAGGTTGGCGGGCAGCTGCTGCACTTCATCCATGCCTTCTGGGCGGCATATGTCAGAATATGATTATAGCTTTTGAGCAATGACTAGTGTTCTGGGCGTTGTGCAGGTGGAGAAACTGCAGCACTTTTTATGGTTATATTCCCGCTTTAAATGGATCCCCAAAAATTTTTAAGGAACAGCAGGAAGAAGATTTTTCATTAGGTCAATACACGGGCCCAAAACTGTTTGTAAAAAATTTGGGAACTGGCAAAAAACCAACCCACCCCCCCTGTCACCAAATTGGCCCGGTGACTTTTCGTTTTGAAATTTGAAAATTGTGGGGGAAGAAATTCATGTCCAATGAATCATGGAGCAAAAACCAATTTTTTTCCTAAAACTGTTTTTTGGAACGCAAAAAAACAAAAAAACGGGGATGATGATTTTTCAAAGGGTTTTGGGAAAAAAATAAATTTTTGGTTTTCTTCTTAAAAATTTCCCGGGCTTTTTCCCCATCTGATGAAAGTTTAATGATTACATGTGAAATTGAATAAATTTTCCAAACATATTTTTTGTAAAATTTAAGAAAAGAAAACGTATGTACCCCGTATTTTAAAAAAAGGAAAGGGTATTTGTTCTGAATTTTTTTAAACTATTGAGAGCGAGACCCATAAAAGGGGTAGAGTTCATATTATATTTGCACGTGCACAAAGAGTCAGATGCCCAAATAATTTATTCATCACCATTTGACGATGCTTCTATTGGGTTTTCCGGGCGTATGTTTATTGACCAGAAATTCCCCACTGATATGAGAGAGTAATGATAAATGCAATGCGTACCAATGAACTCTGTTCATTGAAAAAGGGGATTAATCTTCATTTTTTGACCCGGGGGGGGGTGGGTTGAGACGGACCCCCAGCAAGTTTTCTCGCGATTTTTTATTTCACACCTGGCCCCCAGGTCTTCATTTCCGCCCCACGTATTTGAAGGGATCTGACCAGCTTTTTGGGGGGCGTAGGTGTGCAAAACATGAAAAATTACGGGGAAAAAAATTTATAATGAACCATTGTAACATTATTCCTCCAGTGCACATACCGACGTATTTAAAAAGGTGACTAATTTAAAAAATAACGACAATTTTTCGGGTAACTTTGAAGAAAATCCCAAAGAGTTCTAAAAATTTCATTTACTTTGAGATCCTTTTGTATGAAACATTTTCGGGGAATCATTCAGGGGATCATTGTGAAATATATAAGGGTGAGAAAGATTTTTTTAAAGTAAATTTTTTGGAAATTGTGACTTGCCGGGGAATGAAGTCAGTACAGTGTTCAAAAGCTGTAATTTTTTTCTGAAAACAGAAAGAAAAACAGCAGTATTTATGTTGATTTCTATAAATGAATAATTTTTTTAAAAAGTCTTTAATCTTTCTACCTTTTTTGTCATTTCTAAGTTTTTTACTTGTTCGAAAGGGAGAAGAGATGGATTCATTCCGAACAAAACTTCGGTCTAAGGGGTTTAGGTAGGGGTATTTACAATACTGGGTATCCCCATTTTTATACACAAATTCTGATTATAGATATAGATATAGATTATAAGAAGGGGCCGGGGTTCATTTTTATCATGTTCCCAAAACTCGTCGATGTTCAGCCTGCTTTAAAGTTTATTCGTTTTAAGAGGAAAGTTAATAAAAAAGACACTCCCCGAGCACGAGAACGGACTCGGGGGATGTCTCCGAATCCCTAGCGTGTCGCAGAAGCGGGGGTAACTTTTCTGCGGCGACGCATAAAAAAAGCCGGTCGTTTATTGACCGATCGCCCGGGGAAGAAAAGTGATAGGATTGTCGGGGGAAAATCCCCCAGATAGCGCCCGAGGCTCGAAAGGCCCCCGGGTGGGAGGCCGTTGGGCCCCTGTGGGGGCGGCGTGGTTATCGAGGCGGCCTCTGTGGCGGTCACGAGCCTGGCATCGCCTGACCTTCCCCCAGATCTGCCCAGCGCCCCAAGAAAATTTTTGGGGTTCCGACAAAACAAAATACTGACCCCCGGCCTAAATATATTTTACGCCAACGTCTTATGAAATCTATTTTTTTTTTGGATAAATTATATCTATGTTGAACAAAAAAGCGACGAGTAGTGATTATGTTTATGATTATAAAATAGATGTAAAGTTTATATATAAACGTGATACTGTTCAGGAAATGCAAATCAAAATTTTTTTATTTTTTCGTAAATTAAATTTTTCGTTTCTATGTTTTCCCGTCGGTCGCCCCAAACCCTTTCTCTCCCTCCCATTCTCTTTTCCCTCTCTCTCTCTCCTCTCTTACACACACACACACACACTCTGTGCCAGCACCGTCTCTCCCGAAGAAAACTCTGCAACAGGCTGATTTTCACTAAAGCCCAAGCCAATTTCCCCCAAGAAAAAGCTCGGAAATTTCCTCCTTTTTCCTTCTTTCTCCTTCGATGGGTATGGGGTAGATTCTTCGACGATCAAAAAATTTGAAAGCATTTGTTTGTCCTTCGATTGTCTTCTCATTCACAATCTTTATAGGTGTCTCGAAAAAGAAAACTGTAATTAATACGCATTTTGTCCTGGAATCAAAAATAGATATTACGTTTCTTTTGTTGTAAGATTACTGCACGATCAGTTATTTTAAATTAAATCCATTTTCACGGAAATAAGTTTTCCCATATTGTTTCTAATACCATGTTTAATTCGTTTGGTTCAATACAGTGATGAAAAAGTGAATGATTAGATATAAGTTTTTAAATTTTCTCCAATTTCATATTGAGGGAAATATTCAGCTGTATGGGGAGACGTCATTTATTTACAGGTACGGTATTATAAAGCTGGTGGGTAGAATGACAGAAGATAACATTTATGAACTAGATAAAAAATATTTATTTTGCTACAGATGTGTTGATAATTGTATAATGAAAACTCACTAGAGAGAGCTCATTTCAAGTCGTTATTTCATTAAATCTCATAATAGTAAATTGTATGTCTTTTACACTCTGTTGAAACTCTGAATTTTCCAGCAGAAGAACATTCTGTGGATTTAAATAAAATGAAAGGGATGAAATTCAAACGAAATCTCCAACGTGAACTACTTTTGCCTGGATGATCTCACAGGGTGACCCGTATGTAACGAAGCAAGGTTCCATCCTCAGACCACCGGGGTTCAAATCCTAGTGGATCCTTGTAGACTGTGTAAATGGGAGGTCCTGGTAGATTTTCTCACTGTCCACTAATGCATTAAATGTAAGCATAGGTACTACAATCACAATAAAGAAAGGAAATTTTTAATTTGTCAATTTTCAAAATATCGAAGGCCTGCTTGAGTCAAATTTTTATGTTCTGCCGTCCACTGCCCTATTCAGGCGAGATGGCGGGGTCGCCTCGGCTGTCGTTTCGTTTGGGGGTCCGCGGGGGCGTTGCATGGGCGGGGTTCGCCGGAAGTGCGCTGGCGGAGTCGGTCGCTTCCTCCAAACGAAACTCCATTCTCCCCCCATTTCCTGTTGGAATCCGCGGGGGCGGGATGGTGCAGCGACAAAGCCCTGCCCCCTCCGGCCCCCTCCCTTTCACCCCTCCTCAGCAACAATTGAAGGGGTTGATGTAACAAGATCGATCCCTTTGCCGCGTAGGCACGGCGGCGCTTTGCGAACAAGTTCCTTCGTTATTTAGCGAAAACGTGTGTTCTGTCGTTGTTTTCCAAACAAATAATAGTGGAATGAGGCATTTCACTAATTAGCTTTAAATATTACGAATGTTTTTAAAATTAAAATATACTTTATGATGTTCAAACCTTTTTGCCAACTTATCTTTTTTACTCAGTAAACACTAATAAAAAAAATGTAAATGTTGTAGGTTAGTTTCCTTCCATTTATCACCCGGTAAAATATTAAGAATGTTATTTTAATTTGATTACACTGGTGGTTTTAGGTGGCTATTACCTCAGCTTCGATTCTGGAATATTTTTCCCTTTTAAACCAATCATTGTGTTGATCCGTATCTTGTCCGTTCTCATTACATATTATCCAAGACTTCTTTTAAATTTTTAATTTTTTTTTTATAGATTTACGTTTGATCTATAGAAAAGGATCAGGAAAGGATCTACTGGAAAATATGGCAGTGCATCGTTAGACGGAATACAGACTATTATTTTTATGATTCGGAGCTTTAAAGCATTCTGTTTTTCAAGAGTTTAGTTATTTTTATTTTACATTGTTGTGACATTGGTAATATTTACTCCTACAAATGTTTTGTTATTGAAACATATAGTAGTAAAATAAAAAGAATAAATGTGGAGTCTTGTTGCTCGTGCTGATGTTGCGAATTGGATACTTCTGGAAGCAAAAACAGGACGTGTAAATGCTTACAGACTTTTGTGAACGTCAAAGCTTTTCTTGTATTCGATTCAAAGCCCTAGCGAGAAGTGCAAACAAAAGAAAGTGTTGTGGTATTTATTACGCAATATGTTGCTTCCCCTTTAAAAGCTCATGACTTCTGCCCTATATGGTCTCTATTATTGAAAATGAGGTTTTATTAAGAAATAACTTGTTCAAACGTATTATTTTGTACGTTTCCGTAAAGTAAATAAGACCATTGATAGGAAAGTGGAATAGAAAAATGAGCGAAGATTTATTGCGAGAATCGATTGATTCTTGAAGAGAATCCGTGCTTTCACTTGACCCGCAACCCAGGAAGAAATTTGCAGCGCCTGGAGGAGACACGGAAACGAAACAATGATAACACGCTTACTATAGGATCACAGAAAACATTTTGCTTTGTAATAAAAACAGAAATAAGATCGTGGTAAATATTATTTAACCAATGAATACTGAATGTCAAATTAATGTAAATACACCACTACTGGTTGAGTTGACGTAGGGCGACTAAGCCAAATATGTGCGGATTTTGGAAACTAGCTAAATAGGTGGTTAGAATTCAGCCACGGGCTGGAGGTATTGTTATCATCAGTAGTTTTCTGAAGTTTCTTGGATCAGGATCAGTCGAACGCTGGAAAATACCCCTCACAAACGGCCACCTTGCGCGATCGTTCCTTCCTCGACACTCCCCTTGTCGCGACTATTCCCCTTTCAAGCCGACTCATTTCCATGCACTACACTATGACGCATCCCGGGAGGATATTCGGGAGATTGGAGGTCGTCCCAGCCTCGGCGCAGCCGCTGCAAGGTCGGACAGACATTTAATTTATTTTACGACAAAAACAGTTAAAAACTGTGCGTGACGTGCTACGGGGAGAAATAAATTCTGTCCACACTTCCATAATTCTGTGATCCCTACCCTAAGCCATACACTACTACAATTTTTAATACAGAAAGGAACGAGAGATTTTTGCAAGGATTGTTAACAAAATATTCCCTACGATGTAACCAAATCTATTTTCAAGGGTAAATCAGCTATAAATTTGGGATCTTACCCTCATCATGTCCTTTGTGAAGGAATAATATGCCCTGGCGCGACGATGAACAATGATAATTTGAATAACTATATTTCCCACTGAATTGTAAAAGACGTGCACCAATAATGAAGTTACATTTATGTCCAGAAGCAGGAAAAGGGACCATCTCAGCATTTGCTCTAAGGATCAGGGAAACTAGACGAAAAACCTGATCGAGATGGGCATTGATCCAGAAGCTTTATTTATTATTATTATTATTATTAAGCTATTTTTTGAGGTCATTTAATACAGTGTAATACGGGACTACTACAATTATTTTATTAACTGACGATTGAAAAAAGGTGAATTACAACCTCGTAAAATACAACAAGCCATCAAACGCACCCTTTTGCCTTTTCAGTGATAATTCCGCCTCGCAGCAGCTTTGCCCGAGCATCATCAGCAGCAGTTCGTGTCTCCTTGACGTCGGCGCGTCTTCCTTGGAGGATGTCAGGAGGCCGAGTGTCCGCCCCCTGCGACGCGAGGCAATCCTATTCCTAATCATAATCCTCGCAAGGATTCGCTCCTCGCTCGCGCACAGCGCCCACGCAGAGAGGAATAATTCATACGCTGCGAAGTTTTATTATTTAATCGGATGTCCTTTCCTTTTTCCCGGTTTCCCCGAATAAGTCTCGCGTTTGGATTCATCGTACTTTTTCTATTGGTCTTTCTTTTTAAGGGGTTTCCCCAAAGAATTTAATTTTCGTTTGTAGTAAAATAATGAAAGAATGAAATATATTTTTTTAAATTTCTATTAATCATTGATACTTTGGTTTTGGATTACATTTTTTATTTGTGATTAATAGAAAATTTTTGAAGAAAATAGAAAAATTTTTTCCCCATGAACATAAATTTTCTGTTTTCTATTTCGGTAAAAGTCTTAATTTTTAAAAACGCTTTTTTATTTTAATTTTTTCTTTTTAAATTTTTTTTCCGAAAAGTTTTAATTTTTTAATGTGATATACAGGGCATGGGTGGGAGAATTTTCCCCCGAATTAATTCTAAAAAAAGTTTCAGTCATCTGTTTTTTTGTTCTTCTTACTTTGAAAGACAAAGATAATTTTAACCCGTATTCGAATTAGTGAATGCAAAAATGAATAAAAGGGAAAAAGATTAGGGTATCCTTTTGCGATAACATTGATAATAAAAAGGGGAAAGCTGTATCCTGAATACAAATTTACAATAACTGACATGTATAAACGTTTTGTTTTTATAACACCGGGGTAATAAAAATGTCCCTCTGCACTTCAAATGTCTGAAACGGGGAGAAATGTACTTGCGTGGCCCTACGTGACGACCGGGACTAACGTTGCAGACGATATACCCGGTTAAATTGTTCTCCTTGTTGCGATAAAATTCTAACAAAATGCAATTTTGATTGAAATTTTTCTACAAGTCAAGGGAGGAACTATTAATTCAATTTTTTATTCGTTCTTTAGTAAATCATTTAATAAAGTTCGATATATAAAGAAGTGTAAAATATTCAATTGGAGAGTCCTAGTTCTGAATCAATACATCATTTGAATGTGCACCTTGTTTTAAAAAGGACACCACGTTGTTTGAGAATTTTATTAATGAACTAAATATTGGATCTCAAATTTTTATAACAATTGTCGTAACTTTCATTCATTCCGGAGGTCTTTACTCATTTGTTCAACGCCAGCAATAAGTTTCCTTTTTGTGAAAATTTTCCGCAGTGTGGTGACACTGAATGAGAGAAAACGAGTGGTCAAATAACCAAAATTGTCTAGAAAATAGGATTTAGAAGAAAATTATGCTAAAATTTCCCTAAAATCAGTCTCGCTAGGAAACTATTCCTTGGGAGAATTGGCAAAGCTATTGATAGCTCTGATCAACATTTCGGATGTTTTGAGAGATCCTGAATATCGAATTTAATTTGTTATTCTGTTGATGCTACAAGAACATCCATCTACGTATGATGATTTTTCTGACACTGATCAACTGATTAATTTAATTAGTTTTTCCAATCGTCCATTTCCAGATTCTCGCAGTAAAGTAACTACTTTGCAGCGCCATATTGTTAAGTGTAATTTGTGTAGAAAACGCGTTCTGTGAGAGGGAGGGATCCAGTGGTCATCGGAGGCAAATGTTGGCGCGAGTGATAAAGTGGGAGTTTTCCGCGGGGGTCCGTGGAGACGGCGAGCGCGCTGCGGTCGCTGTTGAAATACGCTGGCAGCGCCATCGCAAACGATGATTGGTGGCGGGCAGGGCCCACTACTCTGCTCCTCGCCCCTCACCCTGCCACAGCCACAGCCACAGCCACAGCCACTGCCCCGCCGCGCCGCATACCACTCCATCCCTATTCCCTCCCCGCCCCTCCCCGCCCCGCTTCTGCGATCTCTAGTGCTCCGGATGCGCATCCGTCAATTGATTCAGGGTCACACACCCTCCACCCCCACCCCAGCGCCAGCATGGAAGGATGGCCTTCACGGCATTACGCACCTATCGACAAAAATGTCTCGTACTGCACTTGCGTCCCTTTCTGCGAAATTCTAGTTAGATTAGTATATCTGCTACAGTTGCAAAAATGAATATAAAAATTTAGTTTGTGGGGAAGCAACAGAAAATATTCCGATCCTCCACTGAATAATATTCTAAGACTTCCCCAATATCACAAGCGCCAACGTTCGCTGGACAGTGTTCTCCACAGCAGTAGCTTCACGAGCAAAACACCCTAAGTGTTATAAAAGGCCTCTGGTCGAATCACGGTCTCCAATTTTGTGTGCCCGATTGTTTGACGGAGGCCATGATTGATGAGATCTCACATGACTCCTGGCACAATCAACGTTAGAGGTGCAGAAACTCTGGAAGGGCGATTTTCTGAAAAATTCAACTATTCGTTTCTTCTTTAGATCATCCACATGACAGTGTATTAAACTGCAAATGTTGAACTGGGAAGTAGAAAGACCTGCAAAGGCAATGCGTGCCTCGTAAGGACCCAGTCTCCATGCCGTTTTGCCCACTTTAACCTCGTAGACGAGCGTAGGTCTTAAGTGCTTACCCCTACTAGGAAGACCTTTCTGCATTCCTCGTGGCCTTCGAAACGGTCTCTTGGCACCGCCGTCCTCTCGGTCCCCTGGTAGAAGTTTGTCCCTCAGCGAACATTATTTATTTAACCTCCCTCCTCGGCAAGAGATAGCAAAGGAGACAGGGATCGAGAAATAGTGGAAAGAAAAGAAAAGGAACAAACGCTGATGATCGGGAGGAAAACTGAAGGAAGGTATGGAGAAAGGAAAATAAGAGGGACTAAAGAAAGGATGTGTACAGAGAAGAAAAGAAGGAAAAGAGACTAAGGGGTAGGGAAAATTTAGAAGGAAGATTAAACAAATGAAAGGTGAAAAGAAATAAAAAGACGAAATATGAAATGGAAGAGTATGGAAAATAGGAAGTGAGAAAAATAGTAAAGGAGGACAGAAAATTGGCAAGAAGGAAGAAGAGGGAAGTTGGATTCTTGTCTTCACTGCGCCCTCCCTCGCTGATTAGCATAGATCTTTCCTCATTACGAATGCCCTTAGGATCGACCTGTTCCTTGTGTGGTAGAAGTTTGTCCTTGACCTTGACCGAGCACCGGCGGACGTAGGTGGGGACTGTCCCTGTGCCAGCCTAAACATACAGACGCCGCGTCCTGCCCTCGCCCTCCGCCAAGGCCTCCTGTTCCAACGTTTCACGCACGGGAAGCATTTTTGCTGAAACTGAAGCCCACTTCTGGTTCAAAATCTAATATTGAATGGTAATTGGTAACATTTTCTTTCGTATTTCTAGAGTATGTCTTATTAAATACCAGTAATTATGATCAACCAGTGCGAGAATATAGATAATGATGATGATGAAATGACGTATAAAGTAGAGAAGAAGGATCGGACTTGAAAGATAAACCAATCATTGTATCAAGCCGAGAAATAGTAACACGGAAAACAGCGAAAAGAATTTGCCTAATCCCAAGCTCACAATATCAATTACAGACAACCTTCGAAAATAACATGGTAACGATGTTCATTTTTCATGTTGTTTGGAAAATTATTCCTTAATAGTATTGCCAATGTTTTTCTCATTACTCGCGCTCGCCATTCTGGTAACTTCTCAATACATCGACAAAACATGTTTATGGCGTTTATTAGCACTTTCAATATTTTTTCAGGTGTTCAACATAATTTGATGCTGTAAACAGCCCAGATTACAATATAATTAAAGCTCCAGTTCCGTTACACGAGTTTATTTTGAAGCTCTTCTCAAAATAACGTTTTCGTGGGGGGCGTTTTTCACTTGTCGGTTACACATCTGATGTACAAAAAGATTGAACTGTGAAACCAAGACCGTTTGTAAAACATCGAATAAACCACATTTTTTTGTAATTGGATAACGGGGTCAGACGTGCAATTACGATTCAAAAGTGAAGGTTTATCTCCCGAACTGCATGTTATGCAAGAGCATAACATTTCGGAACTGAAAAGTAGTAGTTGTTCACCGATCGACCTTGCAGCACATATATGAATAATTAGAACGTGCTTTATAGTAATACAAGAATGTTAAAAGACAAGACGTTAGTGTGAATTGTAATTGACCGCGCAATCGAAAAGAACGATCGAAACCCTTTCAGAACTCGGCGTCCTGTGTCGCTTGACGTAGAAGCTGAAGGATTAACGGCGAAAGAGTAAAACCAATGGTAACGGATGGCGTCAATGGTAATCGGACTTGGCTTTCGTTAGATGAAGCTGTGTTTAGTTGATTGTAGCTTTATATAAAATTACCCATCTTGACTTTCTTTCTTAGGTTACTTAATAGTATCAGTTCAGTACAAATAAGTCTTGTATCAATAATCGTGGTCTTTGATAATGAAGCAAAAGTCTTATCGTAGCCTTTCACCTATGCAACGAACTCTCACTAAAATGACCAAAATGTATGAGTTCGTTTCTGGAGATAGAGATGAGTTTGAGGAGTATTATGTAATTAGTAACTTATTGTAACAAAATATTTATTCATGACATTGTTTCTTCAAAAGTGGATTGCATAATTCTCGAAAGGAGGAATAAATGGATTAGATGATCAGGAAAGGTTACTAATAGAGAATTGTGTTGAAATGAGAAAAATATGGAAACAGGAATTCTATAGGGGTTAGCTTGAGATATGAAAACAAGAAAACGTATGCAAAGGTTACACCATTTTACGAGAAAGAAGAAAGCAATGAGGTAAGAATAAACTTCTGAAGAAGTTTGTCAACAATGAGTGAATTCTTGAACAAAGACGTAAGAACGAGGGCTCTAGATTAGAAGAACAGAAACAGACTCGCCACGTACAACCCGTGATAACCCGTCCGGGTTGCGTGACATACGCTCCCTTCCCCGCGGGGGCGCTGCTTCGCTGTTTCGTGGGCCGTGGAGGCCGGCCTCCCGGGGGTTGAACGAGGGCGCATTCCGAGCGAGTGCACGTCCACGCGTCGACATACGCAAGTCCCCCTCCTGGGTGTAACCCTTCCCCACTGCAGGGGGCGCTGCTTCGCTGTTTCGTGGGCCGTGGAGAGGCACAGCCTCCACGGGGGTTGAACGAGGGCTCATTCCGAGCGAGTGCACGTCCACGATACCGAAAAATTGTTCCGGTGAATATAAACAACACTAGCACCTAAATTATTCGTACGATTTTTTCCAAACTGAATGATCCCTTATCGATCTGCCCTGAGTCGAAGCTTTGCAATTTTGAGAAGCATTTATTAATTTTTGGGGATGTTTTACATGAAGCCTTTTGGACATTTTTGAAATTTTTTCAAAAATGGCTAAATTTTTTCGTTAAATTTCTTGTAAGAGCCAAGTACACTTGTAAAACTGTCTTAGGTTTTTCGCTGTTAACTTTCAATTTTCCAAAATTACAAAAGGCTGATTTCTTCGGCGACTTGCTAGAACTAATTGAAGATGGAGATTTTTTCCTTTTAATGAATTGTCTTCTCAGTACTTACGTCTTTCAATAAGTTCATGTACATTTTTTTGAAACTTTTATAGTTTTCGCGCCATATTGTGTGCGATATGTGCATTTTTAAAAAATAACAAAGAAAAGTGTTTGTTGAAAACGTATTAAAAAGTTTTCTTAAACTTTCGGTAAGATTAGTGCTAAATGTAGCCTATGGGATGACAAAATCCATATTCTACTTTTGTTTTTGTTTTTCAAAAATTATTTAAATATATTTTTTCACTTGTTTCTTACATCGTTAATATTTACAGTAGTTGGGATTTGTTCACAAAATTATTTTGGCGAGTACACGTGCTTTAAATAATGCCATAAAATTTCTCGAAAACAAAAGTGTTCTGTGAAATTGAGCTCAGATTTTCCAACTTTAAGAAAAGATCGAATGCTATTTTTTCAAAATTGGCTCCAATTTTTTCTTTAAACTCTTCCAACAGATAGTGCTTATTTAACTGTTTAATTAGATATAAAATTCATCTTGAGTTATCCGGTTTTTTCAATGTATACCATTTCCATCAATTTGCATACATTATTGCTTTCGTGAGTGAATGTTCTTAAAATGTCTAGAATTGATTTTTTTCGAAAACTCAGTAGATTCCTTTGAAAAACAGCTTGCAGCTTGAAATTTCAAATTACATTAAAACTTAAAAGCCATTTTCTAATTTTGTCAATGAAAATTGCTATTTTGGACGAGATGTTGTTGTTCTTAAGTATTCCTTAAGTAATAAAATTAAAATTTTAAAATGAAAGTATTTTAGGTGGCGATAGATGACAAGTAGCAAGAAGCCTTGGAAAGACGGCTAAACCAGTCCATACCAAGGAAATTAAAAAAATTTACTACGAGAATGTCTGTGCCATTTTGTAGCACCACTAGCTTCTATTTTATTAGCAACTGGATTTATCTACTTTTATTTCTCGAAAGGGTTTTAAGATGGAGCGTAAGGAAGAGAAACTGCACACGTGACTTTCTTCTCTCTTGGGGTGAGAGCGCATTTAATGTGTCGTGGTTGTTTCAATAATTTCATCCTCGTCCTCCAGGCTCACTAATTTCCTGATGTTTGTTCGCATCTCGCTGTTTGTTTTTGCGATTGTTTTTATTTCGTGTACGTAGGTATCTCGGAACACGACATAAACGACAAAAAACGGCGCCACTAAATTTCTCATTTATGCTAATCCGCCGGCAGGCTGGCTGGATCGGATTTACAGCGCAGCCATTGATCGGGCCCGTGGAAGGGGGTGGGCGGAAATAAATAACGGCGGAGAGCAGAGCGTCGTGCCTGCCCGCCCCCACGCGGCGCTAGTGTCGCCGGAGAGGCTTTGGAAGCTGCACTCGAGTCATTTGTCCTCTCCATGCAGAAACCGAGAGAGAGCATGAGATTTGTTCAAGTTATTGCACGTTAATATTCATTGTCACGAAGGTGGAATAAGAGATCAATCTGAGGACATGGAGAATATTACAGAATAGTTAACGTGTGACAAAGACTGTGAGGTAATGATGAATTTAAGAACTCTTACACATGAATAGAATAAAATAATTATATATGCTGACAAACTCTTAATACATACACTGTCTATTTGAGTTAATTCCAAGGTTGTTTGACTACTTGTTATTTATTTATAATAAAGTGACGATCTTTCTATTGATTTTTTTCCCATTTGAGCCTAGTAGTGTGTAAGATTTGGGGTTCCGAGCGGTAGCGCAATGGTCCTCGATCCGTTGTTTTTATTTATTTTATTTAATAGGTAATTTTTCAGCCAAATTAGAAACTTGATCCAATGTGGCTAGGCCGAAAGGCCTTTAAGCCTTTACAATACCTACATTCTACCGCGTTCAACCCTTTTCGCCTTCTGGTATTCACCCAAAATGCTCTCCATCGCCTCAAAGCCGGAAACGAGACCATAAGGTACGGCTGAGGAAAACCCCTGAAGGGAAAAACCTGCCGTCAGAAGCCAGACATGCTACTTATCCTTTTTTAGACTATTTATTTATTTGGCGCGGGCGTCAGGCATTCTCCTTCCAGTGTTTGGCCTCCCCCGCCCCTGAAAAAACAGCACCACAGAAAATCGTCCGCACCAACGCCTCTGCCCTAACATTTCCGATTCCCACTTCCCCTTTGCCCCTAATGTGCTTTATTTTAACCGTTTTTATTTTATTTTAATTTAATTTATTTTTAATTTATTTAACTTATTTTAATTAATTTAATTTTAATTTATTTAACTTATTTTGGGTTAATTTAATTTTAATTTATTTACCTTTTTTTAATTAATTTAATTTTAATTTATTTAACTTCTTTTAAATTAATTTAATTTTAATTTATTTAACTTATTTTAATTATTTTAAGTTAATATATATATTTTTTTATTATTGACTTATTTATCTACTTATACTTAACAATTGACTCGATCCGTTGTTGCCGTCCGTGAAATTCTCTCTCCCAGGAGGTCGTCGTGTCCCAGCAGAACGTGAGATGAAGCTCGATGTATCATCCCGTCATCTTCCGGGAAGCCTCAGACGGCCTTGAATGTATGGTGACGTATTATAAAATACTCTCCTGAACTTAACTGTTTAAAGTGCCTTATCTTATTCTGGTGTATTAATATAGCACTGATTCAGACTAAAAATTGATAATCAAACAAATCGATTAACATCGGTGCCTCGATCCTCTTAATTGAGGATAATATCTTTAGAAACAATCAGCTCATAGAATTTTCTAATATTACTTCCGTCAGCATATTTCAAGATAATGCATGTATTCAACAGAATTCCGAAATTCAAGATTCGTCAATGATCACTAAGAAATTGTTTCACTAACACAACAAAATTATTAAACTACAAATTATATCTCAACAAGTCCTGCTTGTGTATATCTGCCGGAAGATCAAACAACTAACTTATCTAATACTTGTACTCGTATACTTTAACACAGCGAATTTACAGAATTTCTTCCAGTTAACTCGGTTTTCTCACAACATCCCACCAGCAAGTACTTCGTCAAACAGTCAATCTAACATTCCAATTCAATCAACAATACTTCAATATAAAAGTGAGTCCTAAATTCAATACGGACTGTCAGGGCAACACAAGTCATCATGAACGCCCAACAGTTTCCATTTTTCTAATAGTTTCTGAAACGTTTATAACTTGAAAATTTCTTCATCGACAACAAATATTGTTCAATATTATTTCACAACAAAAATATTAAGAAAGTCTAAATTAACTTTCAAACAATTGCGGATTCTAGAAAATATAAAACATTTTGTGATACAAGTAACATTCAACATTACTCTTATCGTGATCCTCCTATCAGTTTCATTCAAAAATATACCTATTATTTTCTCAGATAACAATATATTCATTGAGTTATTACAACGTTAACTATGTAATTCAAAGACATACATATGTTTTAATAAAAGACGAGAATGCATAGAAGTTTACTCAATAGATCTTACTATCCCTGATTTTAATGTAGGGCATTAAAATACCTGATGTGACTGATGGCGTTTTCATTTTTCATTAATTGTAAGAGATACCACTTTCTTTCGTGTCGTAGCCCTGGTCTGACTGGAAATGGACGTGTATGCTACAACTATATTTTGGAATTGGGCTGGAGGCGAACATGATGTTTGACCAGTGAATGTATTAGTAAGCCCTGATGAAGGAATTAGATATTCCGAAACGTTGGCAAACTAATGTTATCTCATTAATTGACCAATCCCGTGATCCTCATCCTATTACTTATTAACGGTCGGTATATTCTACAATGATTAATTAAGGCTATTTTTGCAGATTTGGTGTCTAAATGTTGCGTACACTTGGTGCAATTAATGGCTTCCGATGCAATTAATGGTGTCCGTATCTCATTTTTTTAAATGGCGCTTAGCCGGTTGATGCATAACGCCGTCCAATTGTAGAAATCGCTATTTCTGTAATATGTATCGCGAAAATACAGGATATTTGTAACCGTTTCTTTAGACAACTTTCGATAATGAGTTTCAAAATGTTCATTTGTAAGTAAAGGTGAAATTTGTATTGTTGACAGATGTAAAATATTGGTTCCTCTGACAAATAATTGCAATAGTTTGCTGTAAGAAAGTTAACGGTTTGTATTCAACACATTTGGAAGCTTGTCCGATTTTCTAGAGGTCAGACACCCATGCCCGTCTTCAGGTTAGGAACATTTTTTTATTGCGTTGTAAGTATTACGCCACTTAGGTGAGGAGTGTGAATGTGGTTATTTTATGTGACTGTCGTTGGAGCAATCAATAGGGAAAGGGAGGTGTTTTATTTTCCTGCTTTTGATCTCGCGTAAGAAAATACGTAGAGTAAAAGTAACTGGAATCATTTTGCTCGTTTGAGAGCGTGCTCTTTAAGGGTGATATTGTTTGCGTGGGAGGGAGCGCGGTGGAGAGGTGAGTCGTGCGCCGGGCGAAAGAGATTCTCTGTGGGCGTCGCCGTCTTTTGTTCCCGCTCGGCGCGCCCTCTGCCCCGGCCAGTGCTCCCGCGCGCGCTCCCTGCTCTGGCGCCCTTTTCTCGCCCTCCATCTCACCATCCCGTTCCCTTTGCCCCCTTCTCGTCATTGAACTCATACTCACCCTCACTCCTGCTTCTTACCCTTCCCTCGCTTTTACTCTCCGTATATCCTTTACCCTCGGCCCCAACACTATCTGTACGATAAGAATCCCACCTCACTTTTGTCATCGATTAGGTAGTTTTGCTTTTATTATTATTATTATTATTATTATTATTATTATTATTTATTACCATAATCATTAACATGTTTAAAAACGTTCATACTGTTTTCTCTCTCTCTCTCTCTCTCTCTCTCTCTCTCTCTCTCTCTCTCCCTCTCTCTCTTTCCGTGTCTTTCTCTCTCATAACATGTCATACAGTTCTTAACTGCTTTTGACGTAACATAAATAAATACATTTGATGGAAGACTTACATTGCCCGCTGTTCAGCACACACATTTTCGCCACAGACTTTCTCTCTCTCACTTGAGCTCAGGGAATCTTTCGTGGGCGTCACTTGCATCGTCTTTGTGATTCTTACTCTCTCCTTCTCTTGATCTCGGATAACTATATCCCAGCTGTTGGGTGGGGAAACCGTGTGATTGACGGATTGTGCAATTTTGAGACCGGGACGCTGTGAGTGGTTTTTAATCAACTTAATGTTTTGTGAACTTTGCAGGTTCTTTTAATTGTTCCATCAGTGGCGTGGCACCCAGAGTATCATCCGCTTCAGGAGACGTACCGCCCCCGGCGGGGAGCGAGTGCTGTGGGAGGAGATCGCCTCACAGCGAGGGGCGGGAGGAGACGCAGGCGAACGACTGCGCGATGCCTCTCTCGGACTCCTCCCCGCCCAACCCCCGCCCCGCCCCTCCTCCGCGCCACTCGTTCACGACAGTAGTGCTAACCCCTCCCCTCCCCTCCCCTCCCCCTCGCCTTTTCTTGACAGCATCTGTGCTTCAGCTTCTTCCGTCACCTTGTTACTTCGCGTTTGTTTCCTTTTGGTTCGATCAGTTTTGAAATTCTTGTTAATTCCCCCTTTTTTATTCATTTCTTTTCCGTTTTGTTTTCATTCATTTTCTTCTTGTACTACCACTTCTTGGATCTCGTCTGTTCTCTTCCTCTTTTACTACTTCTCCTTCATCTGATTGTGCCTTTGCCGTTTCCCTCCTTGTAACTCTTTTCACACATCCTCCCACTCTCTCCTTCGTGTCCTCCTTTCCTTTCTATGCTTCACCCTCTCCGGTTAATCCGCATTACTTCTTCCAACTTCCCTCTCCTTCCTTCTTGCCAATTTTCTTTCCTCCTTTTTTTTTTTTTTTCCTTTTTTTTTTATTTTCTATTCCTTTATTTTCTTCTTCTCTGTACACACTTTCTGTTATTCCCTCTTATTTTCCTTTCTCCATTCCTTCCTTCAGTTTTCTTCCCTATCATCAGCTATTGTTCCTTTTCTTTCCACTATTTCCAGATCACTGTCTCCTTTGCTATCTCTTGCCGAGGAGGGAGGTTAAATAAATAATGTTCGTTTCGGATTGCCCGCCCGCCCGCCAGCTCGCTGGCTCTCTAAGTGAAATATTGCTTTCCTCGGCGCAAAGGGTTTGAATGAAGAACACTCCATTCTAATCTCTCATATTGTTTGGACTTAATCACGAAAGCAGACAACCCGTCCGCCCCAACCGCTTTGAAGGAGCTTTGGGCCTAGAGCCCTCGGGCGCCGTCTCCTCCACAGCCGAAGAGTCTTATCGAAGCGGATTGGTCCAAATTGGAAGCGATGGGCACTCATCTGTCTCATTCCTCTTTCTTTCGTTCTTACTCCTTGGTTCTTTCTGTCTCTTTCGGAAACAAGAATAATAAAAACGTGGTTTTGACGGATCGTGAAACGTCGGGCTCGAACCCCAAGTTCATCTGAGAAAAGAAATAAGATATACAATTCGTAAGAAATTTAATGTAATTTTCTTGCATATTTGAAGATATTTCAATACCAGTCCATCTTTCAGTAAAAGTGCTAGAGTTATAACCAAAAAAAGTGTCAGTGAAAAGTGGAATTCTTGCGTATCTTCTCAGAACAAACTACGAGGTGAAAAAGATGAAATACTGAATGACTCTTTCAGCAAGTGACTGACCTATTTTCCAATTCGAAATCTTCAATGTGTATTGTAATGAATGCGCAAGTTTCGAAATAAAGCCTTGAAAAGTACTTTTCTACAAAAAATTGGGAAAAATGAAAAGTAGTTATTGAGTCTGCACAAGTCATTGCGGGTAGAAATTACACTTTCTTCTAATGTGTCTCTCTAAACTTAAATTGTTTGTCGCCTTTATCATTAATACGAATAACTCATGCCTTTTTTTATAACTGTCTTACGTATGCCTCGTTATTTATCAAAATATTTTTTTAGAGAGGACGAGGAATTCCGTCTATTCACTACCGGAAGCGGTGGCTTAGTGCATCAACTGATGTCACTGCAGCGTCTCTGGGAGGTCCTAGGTTCGAGTCACGACGGTGGCAGGATTTTTGACACTAGCTTTTCCGCTAGGTCGAATTGTGTCGCTGTCTCGAGTAGAATTCTAGTGGCCGGCTGGTCTGATCAACACCAGGCGAATGCCAGAGCAGCACCTTAATAAACGGGCCATTGACCGCGCGCTATCTTTTCTTCCTCTTCATTGTCGTATTCTCTCCCCTTACACACACACACACACACACACACACACACACACAAGCATGCACTACACTATCACACATGACGGGAGACGACCGGTTGGGGACTTTGAACTTGTCCCGACTGGGGTGGTGTCCCGCTGGTGGAAGATATCTAGTAGAGGAAAACTCCGATAGCCGGCGGTAGGTCAGCGCTGGATCTGGCTATCCAGTGGGGGAAGACCACTTCTCTCTTCCGAGCAAAAACACACACTACCCTTACGGGGCTAATGACCACAGTGGTTGACGCGCCTGTAATCCCTAACAATCAAGTCAGCTATGTTTCACTTTCGCTTATGGAATCCGAAAATACGTCATAATGATTCGTAATTTACTGCAGTTAAAGCTACAATAATTTCGTACGGAACGCACGTGCAGCGGGTGTTGCGTGGAGCGCGCTGCTCTTTGTTCCCTCGCGGTTGTTGGCCGCGCGGAGTGATCGGTGACGAGTGCAGTTTTAACGGTGCGCGCGGAAATGTTTTGTCTTGTTTATTGAGCGTGGATGATTTATTATTCGTGCACCTCGTACGCTCCCTTGCTTATCGGTGCGGCCCAGTGTAGCCCAAAATTATTTTGTTTCTAGATATCAGTTGTCGACCGTCTATGTATGGGCGATGGACGGTCGGCTCCTGCTGGGCGGGGCGCGGTGCAGCATGTTTGCTGTTCTCTTGATGAACAGCGTTTTGTCATTTTGTGGGCTGCGGTTCAACACACTTTCTGGGCGACATCCTTTTTCACATTCCTACCTAGAGAGAGTTTATTTTTCTTGTTGATTTTTCATTACTGCTCTTCATAACTCTTCCATTTGATCCAGAAAATATGAAAATTCTTGGTTTTCATTCTAAAACTAATATTTCATTAAATTAAAGTGTATGTTTCGAGAAAGTATTCAAAGTTATCAATGCTATTATTTCCCCGTCTAACAAAAACGCAATAAAATCGTTCTATGTTCGTATGTATGACTTTATCGCAGTTTGCGTTGATGTATTATTTTATTCTGACGACTGCGTTCTCTGCCAAAGTCATAAGTTTCGTACGTGTTGTGCACAGTAGTTCTTAAATGATTTCAATGCCTGCCCCCCCCCCGCTGTACCATTAGGTCGGGCGACGACATGTACGTCGGCTAGGTGTTTTCCTTCGTCATATATCAGCAGGGCACATCCTCAGCCTGTTCAAGCTAGAAACTACCGATTACTCTCCCTTCTGTATGTTTTATTGCATGTAAGTGCGTGCGTTTGTGTGATGTGTGTGTGTGTGTGTGTGTGTACGTGTGTAAAGGGAGAGATGGAGTTAAGCGCGAAGAAGATAGCACGCGGCTCGCAGCCCATTTCTAGGATAGTGCTCCAACATTCGTTTTGTACTGATCGGATAAAGCACAGAAAACCACAAGTAACCGTATCGAGACACTAAAAGTCTTAAGTGGCCCAATAGAGCCCGTCCTGTGATTACTCTCGTGTCCAAAATTCGCCCCATCTGGACTCGGACTCTAGGACCTCCTGATCAGGGGCATTGCAAAGGTAACAGCTGCTCACCTGTTCTGATGAAGGTATATTCTCCTTGCTCCCCGCAGACGTCCTCCGCTGCCCGCGAAGTTTTCCGCCACCGCAATGGAACGTGGAAGTCCTCACCTCCTGTGTGACTACTCGTAGTACTTACACTAGGAAAAGCGCAGCTCGTGGGCCCATCGCGAGGAGTCCTGCAAGTGGAGGAATGGAGTCAGATCAAACCTACATTGCCCTGGCGCTGCGGCCCTTAAACACTTTCGTGGGGCGTCTGGTCTGGTCTGGGAAGAGAAAGCACATCCGGGGAGGGCTTAGGTTCAAGCGGGCTACACGTGCTGGGAATGCACGCGATGTCACAACTCATCACCCTCATACCTTACGCCGAATTTGAACCCACAACCCGTATGTAAGAACCAGACCCTTTACGCTACTTAGGCCGACCAGGGAGGTAGGCTGGTAAAAGCAAGTAGTTCAATAGTGGTCGCGAGATCCTCACAACCCAGAAGTAAACATCCATGCTTTAAGCAAGTGCGAGCCTCATAAGCCGCTTACAAAATGTTGACTTCCAGAGGCATGGCGCGGGATGAGAGGCGCGCCGAGGGTATATTAGCACAGGTGGTTTCGCTCACCGTCAGCTTTTTCAGGAGGAAAAATATGCCAGAATCTTTTACAGAAAGGCAACACGGGTTGCTCTTACTACGGTTGACGCTGTATAATGTACGTAAAACATAAATGGTGATAGAGAGTAATGTATTATTAATTGAAAAGATTTGAATTCATTACAGTTGTCACCGTCATTATTGCGTCATGGCTATGGTTAAATGTGTCCTACAACACAAAGTGCTATATTTACATTTATTTGAACTGCAATTGGGTATGACCCGGTGGCAGTTAATTAACAATAGTTACAATAATAATACAGTACAACCGAACATGCAATAATCATACTATCACTAATATTAAGTATTATAACAAATATTTCAACTCGTATGATATATAATAATTATAATTATATGTCGGTGATGCTAAAATTTAATACAAGCTACATAAATATTGGCTAAATTTATTGTTTTTAATTCATTGATCGCGTTCACTACAATTAACTGCACGACACTGCACTGCACAACACTACACTACACTACACTACACTACACTACACTACACTACACTACACTACACTACACTGTTTTTGCTTTGAGTTACACCATGCACTACATCGCACTTCACCGCACTTCACAGCACTTCACCGCACTTCACCGCACTTCACAGCACTTACTCATTTAATGTCTATTACTATCATATTGTTCAACTTATTTCTAAAACTTCGACACTTAGAGAAAGGCTTTGAAAATTGCTGCGGTAAACTGTTCCAATCTTTAATTGTTCTGTTACAAAGGAAAATTTCCCAAGATCTGAATTTTGTTCCTTGTTCGAATTTGTGAGTGTGATCCTTCGCCGAAATAATTTGGTTTTCTAGTCTAACCTGAATTTCCTTCCAAGCTGTTTGACCTGCGTATGATTTATAAAGAGCGCAAAGCCTCGCCCTTGTTCTTCTCATTTCTAGAGGTTCCATGCCTTTTTATCGCGTTAGTTCTGTAGGAAACTTATTCGCTTTTCTCTGTATTCTATCTAGATTTTCGTGCGACTTTCTGTATGGATCCCAACATGCCTCCGCATTCCATGAGAGGGCGAACCAGCGAAAAATATGCTAATTCTTTGCGTTTGCAGAGCTTTTTTAGAATTCGCATTACAAAATGCAAAGACTTCACGTTTTCCTAACTACCTGATTTATATGCTTCTCCCACCTAATTTACTATCTATATGAATGCCTAAATACTTGCATGATGAGACTCTTGGGATGATGACCTCCACCTAAACGATAGTCCTGGTTCCTCATAATTTCGTCCCCGCCCGAACGTTATTGTTTTGCTTTCGATCCGTTAATTCCCATGTCATTTTTTCAGCCCAATCACGTAAATGTTCTAAATCCTGCTGTAATATTTTCGTCAGCGCTACTTTGATTTTTCGGTATATAACACAATCGTCTGCAAATAAACGCACCTTTGATTGTATGTTAACGTGGAGATCATTTACGTACGCATAAGAAAGTAATGGCCCTATGACACTTCCTGTGGAACCCTGAAGTAACAATAACCGTAGTCGAAAACTGAGTGCCAATTCAGACTTTTGTTTCCTGTCTCTAAGAAATTCACACCCACTTCACAACTCTAGCATCAATTCCTGAGTTAATAATTTCCTGATAATAGTTATGCGTACTACGTCGAATGCTTTCGCAAAGTCGATTACGATTGCATCCACCCTCCACCGCGTCAACTTCGTCAGCTAGATCTTGCAAAGAGAAACGATTTGGCTTTCGCACGAATATTTACTTCTAAACCCATGCTGTCCGTGAAAAATCAGTTCGCTTTTTCCATTCGCGGCGAATGTACCCGGCTATCAAATGCTCCATTATTTTGCATACTACTGATGTGAGCGATACTGGTCTATAATTACAAACTTTCGTTTATCACCTTTTGAAAATAGGGACCACTATAGCTGTCTTCCAATCGTCTGGTAGACTGCATTATTGATTGAAACATTGAATAATCTTAAAAAATACGGCAATACTGCCTCCCACCGAGTTTAAAAAAATCTGTCGAGATCCGTCTGGTCCGCGTGATTTACCGTTTTTCAGTGATTTTATCGTTGCGGAGTTCCATGCATGAAGTTTTGAACGGGTTTTTCTATTGGAAAATATGAACTTGCTCCTGCGCCCGTTTTGGTTTGAATATTGAAAAAATAGCGTTGACGATTGCTTTGCTGGTCGCCGTGCAATGGCGCGTTATCTGCGTCTAGAATTCGAATTTTCCTTATTCCCCGGCGTCTGCGGACATATTTGAAAGTCGACCAATTATTTCTCCTGTCCCCAAAAATTTCTAAAAATAATTCATGCGCAATTTTCTTTTTTTCTAATTCCTGTAAAATTTTTTTAAAAGTTATCATGTCAGCAATGCTGGATGTCTCCTATTAAATGCTAGTCTAACTTTTCTCTTAAACGCCAAACCCCCCGTTATAATATTCAGAATCAGGATTACTTTTCAGTATTTTGCAAGGAACGAACGTATCTAAAGCTGTTTTACGATTGTTTTAAAGCCCCCATTGTTCCTCCATACCCCTTCTGTTCTTAGAAAGTAGTCGTATTTTTTTAAGAAACTACGTAAACCTTCGAGTTGTTTTCTATATTGCCAACTATCGTTCCTTTCACTTAGGTCGCGTAATTACATTGTTGTACTTCTACCATCACTGCTTTGGGTCGCAATCCTGAAAGACGTCGCAAAAAAAGGAACATTTCTGAGGGGGAAAAAAATGTCAATGCGTCGCCGCGTAGGGTTGTCGACTACCTGCGTTAAACCCTGCTCCCCTACTAGTCGATTGACGCGCTTTTGAATTTTCCTGTCGCATACCTCCTTTCCAGTTAGCTCGGAAAGTTTAGTCGCCAGCGACAGAAAGAACGACCGTTTCGTTTTCCACCCATCACCGATTTCATCTAAAATTTCAACCGTCGTTTGGCGGCCTGTAAAAGAATAATTTCCCCGGAATTATCTAGTACGTCAATTACCATTCCTAACATTTCAAAGTTGTTACTAAACCAACTATTCCCAACTATTAACGAGGTCTTGACGCAGAGAAAAACGCCCCCGCCTCTTGTCTTTCTATCTCTTCGATATAATGATATATGATTGAATATGATTGAATCCCATGGTAACTTTCGCAGAGTCGATGCTGTTAAATAGAAATACAACTGTTGGGGGAAGTTGAATGTTTATAAAGTATCCGGTTTGGTGTATTAGGAGGGCGTTCTTTCTTGTAGAGGAGGAAGGTGTGCGGCGGGCGCCAGGGGGCGTTGAAGGCCGTGGGAGGGGCGGCGCGACGTTGCGCCAACAGCGTCAGGAGACAGCCACGTCGTTAGCCCTCCCCTTCCCCTCCCCCTTCCCTCCTCCCGACTCGGTTTTTAGGCGCTGATCACCCTCACACCCTCTTCGTCTACATTATTTCTCTTCTCATTCCCTTGCGTTTTCTATCTTTTCCTCTTCTTTCTGTCCTTTCTCACTATGTTAATTCCGTATTCTTTCCTTCTCTTCTTTTTGCGCTGATTGTTTGGCATTAGCGCACCACAGCCATTGATAGGGCAATGCTTAAGGGCAATGGGTCAATGGTTGAAACAAATATTTATTGCTCTGCCTTACCATTGCCTTCGATAACTTTCTCATATTTTACTCGAAGGACCAGGCAATTTAAAGACTTGCCAACCTAGGAAATAACTGGATGTTCAGGAAATGCCATGAATGGGAACATTAAAAGAAATGCATAGCAAGTTAAGTATGACATATAGTAAGAAAATATAATTTAACACGACAAAATTAAATATTCTCTGGTGAGAAAAGGAAGTGAATTGCATTAACCAAAATTGTATCATTTGAAGTTAAATTGGATTGAGAGAAAACGCGCATTTAGTTGTTTATGACTGAAATAAAATATATTGAATGTACAATGTTGGGTACGACGGCAGACAGATGACGCATCTGGGCTGGCGCGGGGACGCACCGAGTGCCGGCGAGAAGATCGTATGATGCGCCTGGAGACTGTTGCGCAATGGAACTGGAACCACGTTAACTGATCAAATCAACACAAACATAGCTGGCGCTGTACGTGAACTTCACTCGTTTGAGACAACGCGGTTGACGGAGTGCGAACTCGCGAACAGAGTGTTTCCTGCGGTCAAGACGAAGGGAGAAGTGGCCACCCCTCCGAAGTTGCTCCAGGCCATATTTCATAAATACCGCGAGACACGACGAAAAGATTGTTATTACGGCGGCGCGGGCGAAAGCACTAGTTCTATGAGTCTGATAGCATAGGCGAAATCATAAGTTCTCTAGGAATGTGGTAGTGAAAGTGAATAATTGAGTGGTGTGATCGTGGAGGATTGGTTAGTATAGGAGTGTAATTGCAGTACGAACACATTAGTAATCATTAGCAGCATCTCGTTAGAAAAGAAGTGGTCGACACGAAGTAAGAACAGTGAACCTTTTTTTTCTTCAAAAGTGCTCATTTCGTGCAGAGGACAGTTTTGTGAAATCCAGAGGAGACTGACTGTATTAGCACTGCAGCCATCCGAAGTTCAGTAGCGACGCCCAGTGTAGTAACGCAAAGATCCGATTTTGCGATGCGCCAGAGACTTGAGCGCGGGCATACACGTTCGTGGCGAGGACGAAAAGAAGAGAGAAGAGGAGGGGAGCCGGGAGTGGATGAAGCGTACGAGAGAAGGTGGAGTGACGTCGCTGCGACACCGGGCGGCGAGAGTGCCGAGGGCGTCCACGAGCGAACTGGAGAGCGCCGTAAAGCTAACCGAACTTGCGACTTTTCGTGCGAAGATTGGTGCGGGTCAGAAAGTGGGTAACGGCAAATTTGCGTGGAAGTTAATGTGAGAAACTCCTTAAATTCAATATAGAAACACTATTGTCTATTTAAAAAAATCGTAGAGGTTTAAATGCTGCTAAAAGTATACCTTGTTTGGTTTTGCAAAAGGCGAAAACCTTGTACAATTTTACGGCAATGTGTAACTAACTGGCTTCATTCTGTGCCATTGGGGAAAGATTAAATTGTTCGACTATTTGATGAACGTGTAAATATTCTTTTTTATGATTTAAATTTACGTATTGTAGTAGATTTACATGTTGCATAGTCAAATTTCTTTCTTTTGTGTTTCTGGTAACGTGTGCGTAGCCGGAGACCAGCACTTGTGGGCACCGCAGAACTAATCGGTTAAATTCATTTTTAAAACCCGTGCACGGCAGAGAGAAAGGGCAAAGAAAGAATTGTACGGCTCAAAGGGGAAAGTGATAACATTTTGTTGATTCTGATTTATGTTTCGGCCGCCGAACTAACGGTACCATTTGTAAAATTTTGTACAAAGGTCAGGTCATTTAGCGTTCCGAAGTGATCTGCTGTTTAATTCAGGTGTATTTGTGTATTAATTTCATTGATTATTTCTTTAATTCGAGCGTATTTTGTGTATTGATTTCATTGGTTATTTGAATACATGCTCATTATTACCCAAATTTTCTCTGATTTATATGTCAAGAGTTCAGATCTTTCTCGCACCCGAAAGATTCTGCCTCCTGAGATCACAAGCTCGCTTATGGAGCAGTCATTCGACAAGATCGCCCCCAGAGTTTTGTGTGGGTGGGGGGCGTGTTAGATTGATTGGTGCCCGTATATTCTCATATCGCTACAATATATATAAATGTTGCCGTTGAAGATTGTACCGCACGATTAATAATATTAACACAAAACAGCTCAACACAAAATGGCACACGTTTTAGGAATTGTCTCTGCTGGTAGCATCACGTGACTGCGTATGCAATATGTCACAGTGAAATTAACTATTGTTGTTAGGTTTAAGTATATGGCATAGAAAATGTAATAATTAGCAAGACGACGACAAATGCGTTGCATAATGCGAGTATTGAGAATATTGCTCTGACTTAGTTGTTAGTGACGGACATGTAACTGCAGTTGTGCGACACGTCACAATGAAATACACTACAGTCAATTAGTGCACTATAGAAGTCTAAAGTGATATAATTACACCATTTCTACGAACGTAAAATCACAGATCCACACACGTTCATAGCTTGCTCTAACATAAAGACAAAGAGAAGACCAGCGCACAAGGGTCATACAAGACGGTTTCAGCGTTGCCACGTTTAAAATGTAGGATATCAGAGATAATACATATTTTATTTTAAACGAAATAAGGCGTACCAAGCGAAAATAATGGCCGCAGGATGTGTTAAGAAATGCGATGGATAATGTAAAGTAGATGGAATAGTAGCGAGTTATAATAGTAATTTATACCGCAACAAAGCGATTTCTTGTTACAGCATTTCGGAATGTCTTGTTGGTGGTGTGGAGGCACTGCCAAATTTTACTCTGACCTAAATTTCTCTAAATCGCCAATTTCTCTTTACCCCGAAATTTCTCTAAAAATTTCAACAATTTGCCTTTATAAAATATGGGTTTATTTTTGCAAGTACGTTTAAGGTGGCTGAAACAAACAACTCGGTGCTGCTTCTGTGGATCTCCCTCTCCCTCGCATCTCGTGTGCTGGGCGTCCAAGTGCCGCCCCCTCGTCCTCCCTCCGACGACCGCAGCGCGCCGCGTCTAACTTGTTTTAATACACGCCCTCCTCCACTCCTCCGTGGAGGCAGCGCGCCTGGCGGCGGTCGATGGCGCTAATGGGTGCGCTGACTGATCGCGACTCGGCACTAACGCCTTGCGTCAACAACCCCGCCTCGCGTGATGGATGGCGCCCCATAAGTTGGCAGCACTGCCAGGTGCACAGCCTTAAACGCGTGCGCCGCTGCGCCCACGGCTGCGTGCAAACGCATTGGTCCTTGGGCGGACGGATGAAGTTCTTTGGAATGCAGGTGGTTTGCCACTGTATACTCTTTGGCTGAAGGACAGTTCGGTGAACGATCCACTGATAGTGATCGCAGTTGACAGCACCAGACACGAATATTTATGTATAGGCGGTTTGGAATACTGTAAAGTATGTAACGAATTTAAGTTGTTTAAGGGCTCTGAGATGTGCGATTAATATGAGGCGTGTCTGATAGGAAAGCGAATTCTGCAGAGCACGTGTCATTTATGTCCATATTCTAAAGACGCTGAAATTGTTGTCTGAGATAAAAGTTGATTTTTTAGTGCTAAATTCAAAATTCTATTTAAGTACAAATTTATATTGTTGTTCGAGAAAGCATCTCGTCGATAAGTATTGATTTGGGAAATACTTTTTCTCCGGTAAAATGTGCTGCATCACATTCCCTTCGAACCTTGCTTCATCAGAAAGTTTATTTTCAAATGGGTTTCTGAGCTTGCTTTTGTACCATAGTTTGCATTTGTTTCTAATTATGTAAAGATACTTTTGGTGTAGTGTTCCAAATTATGAAAAATGAAAATATGTTTAGTGGTAGTATAATTGAGAAATTGTAAATACCAACTTACATGAAAGAAAGTGTAATCTTCTTGAAAACGCCCAAAATTTGGAGTTAGGGTAATTGTTTCTTTGGTAATGAGGGAAATTCCCCACTCGTGTCTGCACCTGCGCGCTGCTGTGCCCGGCCCCATTTGGCCCCGTCGCCGCCAGAGCGCGCGCACGTCGCCTGTCGCGCGAGACAAATGCCACTCGCGACAGCCGCGTCGGCCAACGGCGCCTCCCGTTACGCGGCTGTCTCCGCGCGCCTCGCTCCAATTAGGAGCGCAGGACGCAAAGATAGAATTTGGACTTATATCAATCGCCCCTCTGTGTTGGAAAGAGGCGAATGTTGTCTTATCGTGGTCAATACTCACTACTTTGAGGATTGCAGAATTCCTTTATTTATGAGTAACGTGCCAGAATATGCCCATTGGATCAGTGTCGACTTTCATACACGTAGAGTTCATAAAATGATGTATCAAAGTTAATCAATGATTCATTGAATGTTGAAATTTTTTTTGGAATTAAAAAAAGGTTCATAAGGTCCCCATCCCGAACGGGCAAAGTTTTCAAAATCCGAAGCCTCCTATACGTAATTAAATATTTTCGTGATCTCCTGAATGTAATAAGTAATGAGTGAATGAATGAAGAATGAATAAGTAATATCACAGCACTTCGAGTGATACTTAGTTGGTCTGTTTCACGTTAAAAAAAGAAAATCACTCAAAATTGCTACGGAATATGTGAAATTTTCATTCATTTTCGATTACCCTGCCCCCCGGAATGCCCCATGTAGCCCCGGAAGTACAAGTCAGCGTCTAGTGCCGGCAGTAAAGGGGAAAAAATGGTTCTGGGGAGGGGAAAGGCCCCACCAAATGCCCGGTTAGGTTCGATGCAGCTCGGGGTTTCCCACGACCGAGGGATGGGGATAGACCCCCGATGGTTTGGCAGCACGAGCAGGGGGGTCAATTTCAGCCGCGCCTGGAGGAAAATTTCCCCAGCCCCCGGTGCCGATCGGAGAGAGAGACGCTGGGGGGGGTACTGAAGGACCCGCCAGGTGACGGGTGGTTCGGGGCCAACTACGTTCCCATGGAAGGAGCGCCGGCCACGGCAGTTGACGCCTTAAACACGGGTAACAATGATACCCAAGGGACATCACGGGGACTTTTACTGTTTCAATGTGATTGTAATAAAAATTTTTAAAATAAAATATAGAAAACCTTCTTTCCTTTTATTGAGTTCCCAAATGATTAGTGTTTGTAATATGACCTAATTTTTATTTATTACCCCTTTTCCCCCCAACGCTTTCTTTCTGGGGCGACAACGGTTTCGTAAAATTTTTTCACCGAGTTCGAACCCTGTTTTGTAACTTCCCATCTTAACGGGGTCCATTTGTCAGAAGAACGGGACATTTCTGATGCAAATTTTTTCGAAGTTGTACTGCCCGAGATCGTCGGGCCGTATTGAGGGAAAAACTAGGGGCTTAAGACATTGGGGAAATCCCAAAGAAAAAAATTGTTGGAGAGCTGAGCCTTATATTTCAATTTAGACATTTAGAGAAAAAATTTCAATTATCATTGAAAATTCTCCAGACCATCCTGTAAAACATTACATACCTTTTAGTACCTTTGTAGTTAGAGTGACACATTTGAGAGTACTGGGTGACACCCAGCAAAATTCGCCGTTATTAGGGATTACATTGGTACAAAATGAATCGCTTATATGATCGCCCGTTTGGGCCCCATTCATAATTCGTTTTGTTTTGGTTTTGGATCCCGAATTAAAGAAAAGGGGCAAAAAACTTTCCCCTATAGTTTGTCATAGTTTTTAAAAAGTTTTTTAAATTTTTTTAAAAAATAAATAAATGTTATTTTAGATGGAATCAAAATATTTGAAAAAGTATTTTGGTTTAATATAATTTCTGTTATTGATAACTCTGGTAAAACCTGCGTTTTAATTATTCGGCCGGTTTAATTGGCATTAGAAAATACCAGCAGTTGAACTAAAGCGAAAACTTCTTTTGTAGCGCTCCCTTACAGAAGGGATATTGGAGTCTGAAAAGAGAGATAGATACGGGCAGAAGCTGCATTTTCCATTCCCCGGACTTGGCTTGTTCCGTTCTGTGTTAGTGGCGAAAATTGACGAATTCGTGGAAATTGAAGCAAACCTCATTTTGACTTCCACAAACTCCACTTCCTCTGACACGACCTAGAATTTAATTTTGTTGGATGAAACACGAGCGGTACAATCAGTCTTTTTAAGTATTCCAACCCACCCTCAATTAGGTCCAGAATTTTCTTCATACTCATGTTAACAATTTTCTGAGTATTCGTAGATCGAATTGTAGAAATTTTGTTGACTGATTGATTGGTTGGGGCATCACAAGCGTTGGACCAGGTGACATTTTAGGCTAGATTTGGAACATCTGCTTACTAGATGAATACAAATCATTATTCCGTTTCCCTGTTTGTCGTACGTTTTTTCATTAGAATTTAGGGGGGAATCATTTTTCGTTACTTTTTCCTAATATTTTTTTAGTTTTTGACTTCTTCACCGTAGAGATAACAACAAATATAAATTCTAATATGTTACCCAAATATCGCATGAGAGTAGATATTAGAATAAAAAGTCAACTATAGATGGTCTATATTATAAGATCAGCCAAACCATTAAGACCACCATCAGATTTCATTTTGTCTTCTAGGTTGCGCACTTTTATTTTGAAATGCTGTAATATTTCTCGGTGTTCTGTAGTTTGTGACCGTTATCTCCTTGAAGTCTCACAGAAATTGACCTAGTGGATTTGAATTTGTGATCTTAGAAGAAAATTAAACTATAACTACCCCAGCATTTGTACTTACTAATGTTCTCTACAGTTTGTGTTTATTATGATGTCGGTATATGAGCTGTTGCATGCATTATTTTATTTTTAATTTTACGATACGAAAAGAGAAACACGAAAAATTGTTTATAAAGTTATAATTTATAACTGTATAAACTTACTGAAGAAATGCAATTTTTTCATTTACCTTGTGGCTCAGGGAGGCATGTGAACAAGTTGTCGTCAGTGAACATTGAACCCTATCATTGTTGTCGGATATGTGACTTCGTAAAAGACGAAGTAAATATGCGAAAATTGCAAGCGGTTCTAGCTGCGCATAAATGGAATTAGGGTTTACTTAACCCCTCACGCTCGTGAAGGACTTTTAAAGTTGACGCTAGCATAGTTTATAATGAAATCTTGTTGCCCAATCTGCTGCCTTCACGATGTACAGCGGAAGAAATCATTGATTGATGCTTGGTTGCGCCAATAACTGGCCATTAGACTCATATGTGTTAAACTATGTGCCCACACAAACTGCTTTTTAAAATTATTGGCGTTTCGATGTAACCCTTTCAACTTGTTGTAGATCTTATAAATTCTGTCAGTCTGAAATTATTAGCTCACACAGGGAAAAATTACAGTTACACATTTTTTCACAGCAAATTATTTGAAGTCCATCACGTTATTTCATCCCGAGAAAATTTTAATTTCCGTTCGTCACACTCAAGAATTACTTAAAGTCCGATAAGTATTCACTCTCAAGAAAACTTTACAAGTCCCAATCTGACAAAATTTATCATCCGCGAGCACCGCACAGCACCACGACGTGATGTGAAAATCTTTTGTTCAGCCCTTCAAGACTCGGCCTATTTCTTCTACGTTTTTCACCAGAAACATTCAACGTACTTCCGTCGTGAATAGACTGTCACAGTTCTCCGGGCCCAATCCTAAATTGATTATGTAATCAATTAGCTATACCCGGGACAATCATTGTTTTCCCAACAATCCTAAATTGTTTACTTGATCAGCTAGCTGTGCCCTCAGGTCCAATGCCATAATGAAGTTTATTGACCTTGACAACTCGGCTGCCGTTGCTAGGGCGCCATATTTCTATTGTTTATCCTTGTATATTTACCCCATTTACGACAAATATCAGTAAATAAATGTGACATGTTGGTATGTCACAGTGTAGTGAATGTTTTATGCTGGGAAAGGGCTCCTCGTCGCTAGAGAGATCCGTAGCCGATCTATACGTCCGCTTGCAGGTACCTCCCCTGGTGGGGTACCGCCCAAGCCCGGCAAGCTCGAAACTCTAGACTGATCGCCCGACAGTCGTAGTGTAGTGCATGTGAGTGCATATAAGTGAAAGGTGAGGATAGGGCAAGGAAGAGGAAGGAAAGATTGCGCGCGGTCCAAGGCAGCTTTGCTAGGGTACCGCTCAGGCATTCGTCAGTTGTTGATTAGAGAAACTACAGATAATTTCTGATCAGAGCAATCGGTCGCTAAATTTGTCCTCCAGAGAGCACCTGAATGAGTCCTCCCCATCTAGCTCGTGCGTAAAATCCACCGCCCTCCGACGCGAGGGTGGGTGTGGGGGTGCGGTGTCGGAAGTGTTTCCCGCTGAAAGAGAGAAGAGGGGTGAGCTTTCAGAGGCGGCGCCGGGTGATTGATAGCAGTCTATCAGTTAGCACCCCCTCCTCCTCCGCAGCCACCGCTCTCCAGATCAGGTTGCTCTGCATAAGAAGGCGCGCCTCCGCCGGCGACGGCGATGGCGAAAGTAGTATCGACCCATAGCCGGCAAGCTCCGAGCGACTTCTGTTTCTACTGACATTTTACTCCAGCATCTCCCTCCACCATTAATCGTTCTGGGGCAAAAACCATTTCAGTAATATAAGTTTTCTCGAAACTGTATATATATTTCCGAAAGTATTATTCATGAAAATACTAAACAAATTACTCTTAATTGAATAAATTAATAAAAATTAAAATCTTTAATAAAAGTTAATAAGAATATGAAATTTCTATAATACTGTATCAAATTTCTAAACATTCCACCTTCAATTTGAGAATCCTATAATTAGAGAAATATTCAAAATTCATGGTCAACGATTCATAAAAGGTTACCTGATAGCAAAGCGGTACCTTCACGCCCATTTGTGTACACTACAGTCCAGGGAAGTCTGCGTTAAACGAGTTTGAGATACGTGTGTAACTTAATTTTCGTAGAAACTATTCATATGAAAATAACGATGAGTAATTTCAGATGAAAAAAAATCATTCCTTCGCGGTGCTTGTAAAATTAGCAGTGAATATTTCAAACACCGTTTATGACGTTCGAGGCCTAAATTCTTGTATATATATATATATATATATATATATATATATATATATATATATATATATTGTGACGTAACGAATATTCCATATTTTCATCCATTTTAATAGATCAGAGTTTAATGGAAATATTGTTTGAAAATAATACTGCGAAATACAAGATTTCCAAAGTTTGTAGAGGATGGTGCAAATATTTTCTCTTGGAAAAACCTTATTACCTTCAAGAAAGTAATTTGAAAATGATTGCTAAATAGTGGACAAAAACGAATTTATAAAGTATATGGAATAGATTAAGTATCGAATCATTCAAGCAAAACTCCTGTTAACTGAAAATATTTTACAACTAACATCAAACAATAGAGAATTTTTCAGAGCAGAAATGTTAGAAAATTGTGAAACATTAATTACAAATGGTATGTACAAATACTGACATATTATAAACAACAAGTCCAAAACTACAAAATACCAAAACACACATGCTTAAGCAGAAAACCTCAATATATAGTGCCAAAATTTTTTAACAATTACGGAAAAAACTTACAATTATGGGAAAATGCTTAGTTCCAAAATTTTACAATAATCTTCATAGGGATATCACTGAATGCAGTAAATTGAAGGACTTTAAAACAGTCTGTGAAAAATGTACAAGGTGAATGAGGCAAAATGAATGAGTGGTATATGACTGTAAATTAAGTTCTGTTCATCAATTTTATTAAGTATACATAGTAAATTAAGTTGTAACTGTTATGAAGATAATAATGAAATGTAATTAATTGTAACAATGTAACAATACAGTTCATGTTGTTTAAAACAAACCTATGCATACGTGTTACTGTAACTGTAAATATAAAAAATGATCTGGTGAATTAACATGGGATTCACGTTCACCTGAAGATGAGGACGTACCTAGACCCCTAAAATGTTGAATTCAATCCTATGATTTGAATTAAATCAATTATGTTTCAAGTAACCAACCGCGTTTTTATACCAACAGTGACTAGATGAAATAAATGGAAAATACCCTGTAAATCAAGATGTTGAAGAAGAGTGGAAACATATTAAAACAGTGATAGAACTTCATCAATGGAAGTAATTGTTGCTTCTTCTCTCAAAAAATATAGAAAAGTAAAAGGCTACAGATATGGAATAAAGGAGATTCAGGAAGCTGTAGATTTGAGAAACATATATTTCAAACATCTAGGAGCCCCAGACCCCGTTTCAAAAGAAGAGTATTCTACTGCATCAAACTACGTAAGAAGTCTTACAAGGCACAACAAGAAAGCTGGGACAGATACATAGCTTACCTGGAGCATGATATACACGGGCGCCAGACAATGAGCTATAAAGTAATGCAACATTTGAATAGAGGTGAGAGATACAGCAAATATTGAAGTTGTAAAACAGAGCAATTCCTCTCATAACCGAAGCAAGATGATTACGAAGAATGGTTATGGACAGAACCTGGTTACGAAAACAACAGAAGAACCCTTAGAAACAGCAAGGGAAATTGATGAAATAGAATATGAGGAACTGGATGATACCTTAAAAAACTAAAAAAATAGAAAAGCGAAAGGAAGCGATGGTGTTAAAGGCGAATTGATCAAATATGCCTAAAACAATTTAAAGAAACGGCCCTTACATTTTATCAATCTATGTTGGAAGAAAGTGCTTATACCGCAAGAGTGAAAAGTTGCAATAATAAGCCTTATCTTAAAGAAAGGGGACCGATCGTCCTGTAATTATAGAGGAATAAGTCATTTAATATTGGTTTACGATATAAGTGTCGTAAAACGTCTTATTACAATGCGAGATTGGAGAGAGATTGCCAAACGGGCCGTTAGGCGAGTTTGAAAACAATAATCGAGTATTGTAATAGATGTTGACACGTATATCATTACAACATTTATCCACTGTAAAAATTAGTTAGATTTAATCTAAAAAGATCGTCCTACGCGTTCGTTTGGTACAACGATTTATTTTCTAGAAGTGGCGACACTATTTCTAACAATGATAACAATTGGAAACACATTTGGTGTCAACCTCAAGCTTTGTGTATTCTTTCCACGGTGTAGAGTATTTTTCCAATATAGTGTGCTTGCTTCTTGATTCTGACATCGAAATAACAGCAAATGCTGCTCTAGACACGCTATTACCAGAGAAATCACGAAAAAATATGAGCGTGAATACACTTTATTTAGAGACTGGAGTGCAACCAAACATATTAAAACCATTTCAGGAAGAAAGTTATGATGGCGTGCTTCTCTGGTAAGTCTAAAAAGAAAACCTCAAGTCTATGGTCACATTATTCCATGTTAAAGAGTACAATATTACTTAATGATAATGTGGACATAAGTAAGTTCACACAATTGATAACACTCTTAAAAGAAAGACGGATACATGAGCAAGAAATCTAAAATATTTTCGAAGATGACATACATAAATTTTTAATGAGGCAGATAATGAAATTTATTTAATGATGAAGGTGACATTAATAGTTGGCATTTTGGAGCTTGCCGTAGAGAGAATTGAAAAATTTAAATTAAGTGATATAGAGGATAAAATGCGTATATTATAATTTAATATACCAAACACCAAGACATTAATTTCAAGACAATTTGTTATTACTCAAGGAGAGTGTCGAAGAATTCAACTGTTGGAGACTTTTCGTCAATATTTTCGCCTTCGGCCGGAAAATGTCAAAAACACGATCGTTTCTTTCTCTCCTACAAGAGCCTGGAAAATGTTCTTCGCAACCGAGGTTGGGATAAATACTTTGAAACATTCCAAAAAAAATAGCAATGTATCTTTGATTTGAAGAATTCTATGACTTACAGGACATTGCTTTCGTCGATCATCTGCTTCTTTACTCGCCGATGCAGGTGCTGACATGAATGTGTTAAAGAGGCACGGTGGATGGAAGTCAAATTCTGTTGCTGAAGGTTATGTCGAAACATCAGTGCAAAATAAAAAAGAGATAGCTATAGAAAATTGTAAGGAAAATAATATTTCAGATATGGAATCTACAAATATTTCAAATACAAATATGATTATTTTAGCTTCAACATCATCAGGAATTACATTTATCAAATTGCAGCAAATTTAGTAATTAATGTTTACAACAAATAAAAGCATAGCTATTATTATAATTTGAACTCTTATTCTGTTAAAAAGTTATGTCAATAAAAATTCTTTGAACAATTGTTGTTATTTTTAATAGTACGAATCAAGCTAGTCGCGGAATAACCCATTACAAAACGAGTGTCGTAATGAAGTACTTTACCGCACTGGGTGCGGTAAGAGCTTCATTACGACCTGTTTAACTGTCATGTTTGGCTTTTACCTAACAGAGTGGATAAATGATGTTTACAAAATCTATTAAAAAATAATCGCATCCAGAGTTCGTAATATTGCAGAGACCATGTTATTGGAAGAACAAAAAGTATTTAGGAAGGGTAGGTCTTGCTCCGATAATATTTTTCACTGTCAAACGAAACAGAATTTCATAAAAGAACACATGCTGTTCATAGATTACTCAAGAGTTTTCGACACCGTAAACAAAAGTACACTATGTATCGTGTGATAAAGATCTCTACCACAGCTGGTTTGGTCATTAGGAACATGTATAGTAACTCAGGAAATTTGTATCCAATGGACAGAGAATAAAAAGAATGTCGCAAACCAGGCAAGGCCAGGATGTAGTCTATCCCAAATTCTTTTTAATTTATATTTGGATATCCACATATTTAATGCTTCATCTAGACTAAAATCTTATAGCCGTGACATGGGACAAAGGAAATCTAATGACCAATCAATTCGCGGATGACCAACTTATAATAGCAAATGAATATAGCCTCCAGAAAGCACTGTTTGAATTACAAAAGGTAACCGAAATGTACAATCTCTGTATATCCTCAACAAAAAAAAATGCATGACCTTTGAAGGGATGGAACCGATTAGATCCAAGTTAGTTGTGTAATTCACCTATACAAAATATTTTCAAGCAATTTTTTGGGATACACCTTGTTATGAGAGAAATAGATATACAAGGAAAATTGAAAGGCTAAATCGTATGAACGGAACAATTCACAGAACCCTGAAAATAAAGTCACAAGGAAACCATGATTAAATTCCATAATGTAATGGTATTTATTTTTATTTAATGAGTAGTGTACAACCAAATTAAACTTGATCCAATGTGGCTGGGCCGAAGGCCTTTAAGTGATACAATACCTACGATACCGAGGTTCTAACCTTTCGCCTTCTAATTATTTCACCCCCAATGGTCTCTCCTCGCCTCAAAAGCCATGGAAACAGTTCATAGGTACAGCTGAGGAAAAACCCCTGAAGGGGAAAAACCGTCAGAAGCCAGTACATACTTCTCTATCCGGTTTTTAGACTATTTATTTATTTGGCGCGGGCGTCAGGCATTCTCCTTCAGTGTTTGACTCCACCGCACCTGAGCAAACAGCACCACAGAAAATCGTCACACCAACGCCTCTGCCCTAACATTTCGATTCCCACTTCCCTTCGCCCCTAATGTACTTTATTTTAGCCGTTTCCTTTTATTTTATTTTAATTTGATTTATTTTAATATATTTAACTTATTTTAATTAATTAATTTTAATTTATTTAACTATTTTGATTAATTTAATTTTTAATTTATTTAACCTTATTTTAATTAATTTAATTTTTAATTTATATAACTTATTTAATTTATTTAACTTATTTTAATTATTTTAAGTTAATATATATATTATTTTTATTGACTTATTTATCTACTTATGTAACAATTATTTAATTTATAACTTTTGTACTGTTTACTAACCTAACATAGCGCTTACTGACCCTTAGTATTGTTAGTTTATTGATTTATTACATATTTCTCTCAGTCACAGAGCTCTTATCGTACTAACCACTGCTGTTTCCCACTCCTTAATTTCCGTTTCTCTAGTGGTCGAACCTTTCCGAGAAATGTTCCTACTTCTTTCATGAAGTTAAAATCTTTTATCCCTAGAATGTTTTGGTGACGTTACGTTCTACTGTTAGATAGTAATTCCATTCCATCATTTTCCTCTCAAGTTTCGGTCGCTGCAAATTAAAGGATATGGATCCAGTCTTTATCACCGCAAAGCACACAGATGCCATTACCATTCCAGGTCCTTTAATCACGTTGCATCACCCCGACCTGAACCAAGCGTATCCCCCTCTTGCGTCCTTTTGCGGTGTGTTTACGTAACGTTCGCAGCCCGCAATAACGGACTCGCGTGAATTTGCGCAACTAGCGAACGTTTTCGGCGTTGCTGCCAGGATCTCTGCCTTTTAATATCCGCAAGTCTATCCGAAATTAACCGTTCTGTCGTGTTCCCCTATCTCCCGCCATTTCCGGGAAACGTCTACAGACCTGAACGTTCAGTAGCAGTTTAATTTTATTACGACCAGTAGCGTTGGTTGCTTCCCTGTAACTGCCCGAAAACATCTATTTATAAGTGGAGTCAACCTGTTCACCTGCTAATTTAATCCAAGTTTAATAGGTTTCATTTAAATCACTTTCCAAATTCCTACACAAACCTCTCTTAGGACTCCGGCATTTTGCTGCGAATCTAGGGCACGAGAGTGTTGAAATAATCTGTTTCGACGCTTTCTAGTCGATCTGCTCCTATCCCTCCCCAAATTTCTGCCCCATAATTCATTGCTGGGAGAACTAGCGATTTAAGCATCGTCTCGCCTTTAAAGAGCAATTCCGGAACCCTGCGCACTGCGCAAACAGTTTCTTTGAGCACCAATTCTTCCTTTACTGTGCGCCGCCACTATGTGGTTACTCCATCCCCATTCATGGAAAATTTTGCCCCAAGATATGTAAATGTTTTGCAGTCCAATCTCCTCTGGGCGTAAACCATCTCTCCTTGTTACCCCAGATAAATCCATTCTTTTGAAGACAACTACTGGTTTTTGAATATTACTTTTAATCCCCATGTTTACTATACGTTTCCTAGGATATTTAAACTTTTTGTAAGCCGTCAATAGTCTCCGAACATAAACTAAATCATCAGCATATAGTAGTCCAGGAATGTTTCAGGCCCTCGTTTCAGCGCAGATGTATCCGCATCCTGTAACCGTCAATAAATCGTTTATAAACAAGATAAACAATAGCGGTGAGAGAGACATTACCTGCCTCCTACTGTCGATTTTATTTTTTCGCGTTGTACTTCCATCACCACTGACACAGAAATTTACGTCTTCGTATATGCTCTGCAGCACTTTTAAAACTTTACATTAGGACGCCCTAGCTCATTAAGTTTTTATAAAGCTTTCTATTGATCGAGTCCAAAGCCATTTCCGAAATCTAAAGCTGCAATATAAATTGGCCCCCGTTTACGCGCAAGCGCCTGCTTTACTAGGGTATCTAACACAAGATATTGTCGGTAGTCGCGAAGCCTCTCCTAAAAACCTGCTTGCAATTCTGATATTTTACTGTGCTTTCTGCATTCACTCAGTCGCCCGTTGAGTATTTTACAAAATAGCTTGCTCAGCGCTGGTAAAGACTAATTCACGATAATTTTGTGGGCAATTCATTATTACCTTTATTCTTAAAAGACTGGTTGGAGTCGCTGTACTCCACGTTTCCTGGACTGATCCAGGAATCAACTATTGCATTAAATAATTCAGTCTCTCTGGGTCTATGTGCCCTGATTCCGGAAATAAATTGTGTCGGAATGCCAAATCCGCGCCGCCTGCCTTCTTATTGTTCATGGCTAGCATAGCCCTATTTCCTTCATTCCAGGTTATCGATTCGTCTAATTCAGGGACATCCCGGTCCGTGATAATATCTATCCCTGTTTCAATATTCGCTATTGCGAGCGCCCGTGAAAAGTACTGCTCCCACGCGTCTGCTGAAATTGCATTACTTGCATTTACTTTATTACGCAGAGATCTTATAACGTCCAAAATTGATTTATTATGATTGGCTATGGAAATTGCCTCTATTCTTGCTGTCTCACTCTCCTGCAAGATTTCTTCGATTTCTTAATTGTGGCCTCAATATTGCCTACGTAGTAACAAGTAACTATTTCTCGCTTCCCACCAGTTCCACTGTTCTGAACATTCTTAAGGCTACTATTGCTTCACGCCTGCTCACCCGACACTCCTCGCTAAACCGGCATCTGTTGTTGCCCCTTCCTCCTCTCCCCCACATTCGCATGCCCCTCCCTGCGCGAAAGAGTCTCCTTTCTAAATTCTTTGCTTGCCTTTCCGGTGACCGCTCCTCTCGCGCCCACCCTACCGAGTTAAGAATAGCCTCTGCAAATTCCTGTCGCTTTTCCTCTTTCCATATAAACCGTCGTCTTGCTATTGTGAAGTTTGTTGCTCTCGCCCGTGCCACTGCCTGCAGCAGTTCCGGTAGCATTACTGCTAAATGAACACACAGGCAAATGGTCAGATTCTGCCGTAATTCGATTCCAAAATCTAATAAATTGTTTATTCTTTCATGAGACAACAGGCATAATCTATTACACTACCTCCATTCCACTAATAAAAATTGGTTCCCCTTCAGTATCTGTCATAGTTACCATTAAGATTTCGAGTTAAATCTCGCATAATTCTAACAATTCTGACCCTCATTAATGATGACAAGGTCTTTGCTTTTCTAAATTAGCTCGCTGCGCGATCAGACTCCGAAAATACTTCCTGCTCATGGCCAATTCTAACATTCATGTCACCTAAGACTAGTAAAATCAGTATTCGGATACAACTGCTTCAACAGTCTAAGAAATTATTGTTCCACAAGCTTCTGGAGAATAATAACGCATGAGCCCTGTAGATGGCCAATTATATCATCTAATTAGGGTCATATTTTTGCATTACTAGTCTAATACAAAGAAAATTGTCGGAGTTTGTTGTAATTTCATAAATAAGTGCACTAACCTATCCTGAAATATGCACGCAACTCCTCGGGTACCTACGCCCTCGTTTTTGGTTTGCATATGGCTGTAAACCAGACACATTTAAGGTCTCACCCTCCTTCACAAGTTTCTACGAGACCGACAATATCCGTGTGTTTATGTACCATGCGATCTTGATTTCCGAGCTTGACTAGACCTTTGTTCCAACATCCTGTTGCCAAAAGCTATTCCTGCCTATTTGGCGACCACCAACAGGTCCCGACTCACCGCAGGCTTCCTGCTGCTGCGTTTGCCGCAGCCATCGCCCTCGTAAAAAGTCCTCGCTCGGAGCTGTCATGCAAAGCGTCGGGACTGCCGGAGGTGCCGTGGGCTCGACGGGAACGTGGTGCGACCGCCGACGCAGAACACGAACAGAGACCACCTCCACTTGCCTCCGCCTGTATTAGTATCCCAAATTGTTTATATGGAAGTGAAAAATTGGACAATGACGAAAGAAGGTAGCACAAGACTACAAAGTGCTGAAATGAGATTTCGAGATCATTGGGTTATAAGCTGATGGACAAGAAAAGGAATTTAGAAATTCGTAAAGAACTTGGTGTATGTAAACCAAGAGGAAATTAATTACTACCGAAATTGCTGGACGCAGCACATTGAAAGGATGCAATACAAGAACTCTAAAATCCTACCGAAAAGAATTCTAAAATACCGCCCACAAGGATGAAGAAATCCTGGCCGCCGGAAGAAGGGATGGGGTGACCAGATAGGAACGGAGGCCTAACAGGCAGTGCCTATATACCTGAAGGAGAAGAAGAGAAGAGAAGAGAAGAAGAAGAGGAGGAGGAGGAAGGAGAAGGAGGAGAAGAAGAAGAAGAAGAAGTAGTAGTAGTTCAAAAGTAAGCAGAGTATTCAGTATTTGCTTAGGGCCAATGACGGAACCAGCAGAAATAATACATACAATATTTTTAACTTAAAAGTATTTTGGGATAAATGCTTTTGAAAGTATTCATTACTCAGATTTATGGTTGTTTTTAATTGCCGAGGCTGGGATGGATCAAATTGGTATAAATTCAAGCATCAACTGGGTCCTCATGTTTTAACATAACGTTGAAAAACATGATATATGTTGTAATAGGTGTCATTACTTTTCTCGGTGCTTAGTGCGTCGATTCTCCTGTAGTGCTATCCAACTCTTAAGTGTGATAAGATGTACATTCTTTTAAATTCAAGAAGCCGCAAAGTAATCTATTTATTTATTTATTTACATCAAAAACAGTTACAAACTGTGTATGACGTGCTATAGGGAGAAGTGAATACTGTGCACGTTTTCAAAATTCTGTGATCCCTACACTAAACCATATACTACTTGAATTTTGAATATACAAAAAAAAACGCTCCAATGTAATAAAATCTATTTCCAAGGATAAATCAGCAATAAATTTTGGCTCTTATCCATCATGTTCTTCGTCAAGAATAATACTTCCTGCCGCAACAACATGGAAATGATAATTTGAATAACTATATTTCCCACTGAATTCTAGAAGACGTGCACAGACAATGAAGTTACATTTATGCATTTACATCTATAGAAGGTGGTAGGACTTGCGAGGTTAAATCCGCGGCAAGCACAAGGTCAGGGAGTCATTGCTACTTGCGTGAAAAGCGGCAATCGCAACTCTACCCCCTCCCTTCCTTCCTACAGCGCTCCCCTACCTAGCGGCGACGGCGCGAATTTCAGTTGCATCGCATCAGTCGGGGCACCACGTGCGACCTGCACAAAGTTCAGGTATTATACGCGCTCGTTTACTTCAGTCCCGGAATACCTTCCCCCACTCTTTGCCAACATCAGTTAAATTAATATTATATGATAGCAACGAGCGTTGAGGGCAAAATCTGATAACCAGAAATCCCTTGTAATAGAAAGTATTTTGCATCGAAAAAACGAACTACAAATTTGATATAAAATTTCTTTTGTCTAAATATCCAAACTCCTCTCCCAAGTAGCGTAGCAAGGGCTAAAGAAAACGTGCGTGGATAATACATACGGAGGCTTCCACAGTGAGAGTGCTCTGTAAATTCTGTGAGATTCTAATAATGTTACGCATTGTATAAACTTCTACCTCATACTAAGCAATGCAATATGATAATGTACTTTTGGCTGTATTAAATACATGCCGTTATTTCTCGCTACAGTGTAAATAAAGTGAAAAATCAGACTCCATAATATTTTTAAACTATCCATCATTTATTATAATTACAAAATATTAGTAATTGTCATGTGTCTACCGATACGAGAAAAATTAGTATGGAATGAAATCATTTTCATTTACTCATATTAAGATTGGTCCTTTATGAATTTCATGTTATATCTATTAATTGAACATTGGTAGAAAATGTTTATGAGACTAACACACATACTAGATGCTTTTTGGTATTTATCTCATTGTGGAGTCATGCTCGTATTTCATTTCATTGCAATTTCGAAACTGAATTTTCAAAACCATATATTGATGAACAGTTATCCATTAATGTAATAGGTCATTTCAATAAACTACCGTCAACGTATGAAATCATTCAATAACACAAAAATGACACTCAGTGTATTCCAATTTTAGATCGATAATATCATGCATTAAAACACCTTCTGACGTAACGGTAATGACATCCATGGAGGATAAATGCCACATTACATTATTTACTTTAGAATCAAATTTTAAAAACTATGCAATTTATATTTTCTCCTTATTTTGTGTTAATTGCAGCAGATAACAAATGGATTGTCCACGTAAAGTGATTCAAGATATCTCACAATATATTATCACTGAAAAATTTCATCAGTTGACAAGAAAAGTGACACCTTAAAAATCATTTTAAAGGGAAGAAGTTTCAATTTCTACCATTGTCGATTACTTTGGGACCATAAATATTTTCCTCTGCTCACCGGAAGCATTGGGAACTACATTTATTTGATTTTACTAGAAGGAAAAGAAAATTTTGTCGACATATTATTTTATTTTGACTCCAAAATGAATGTTTTCTATATCTTTTTCTCATGAAGCTTGTGAGATCTTGAGATGTAGACAAACTGACGCATCGTACCTTGTGTTGCAAACAGCACCTGCACGACGACCAGCAACCACGTGACAAGCGCTGCCACCGCCCCCATCGCCGTCCGCCGACACCTCACTGTACTCCACGGCGGTGGCAGCACTGGCACTCGGCTCGGCACTGGCACTCGCCCGCACTCGCGCACTCTGTCGGGGCTCGCTGCGTGCATCCAGTGTGCTGCGCTGGCGCCCGCCCGCCATAGACTAACGACCTTGGCGCCGCCGCCCGCCGCCCCCCCTTCCGCTCGCGCATGCGCTGCCACAGCCCTCGCCGCGCCGCATGGCCACAGACCAAGGCGGGCCGAGGCGGATTCAAAATGTTCTCCTCAGCGATTCGGTGTATATCGTTTTACCTTAAATATAAACTTACTTATGTATTAAACAAGTTCAAAATGTGGAATAAACATTGAATATAAAGATAAAAATAAGTCGGCCCGGTGGCCGAGATTGCTGAGGCAGTAGGGTCGTAGTGATCTCAGACCAAAGGTCACGGGTTCGAGTCCCGCCTCGGGCATGGTTGTATTTGTGTTCGTCCTTTCACCCCTTATCATCACCATTTCGTTTCACCCTCATAGTTACCATAACGTTAATGCCAATAGTGGTCGCTAATGACCTAGCTGTTGATGCGACCTTAAAATAAAAATATCCTCCTCAACATTGTTTCACTTATTTCCCTATTCGTTTGCCACGGATGGAGACTAACTCAAGACTGTCGTTCTACTTAATCCGATGCTGAGATATTTCTTCTAATTAATTCCTCCAACTTTTAACGCGATAAAATATAAAGTTCATCCCTAAACTACAAGATATGTCTCAAGCCTCTCTTCCCTGCTCTCACGTCTATTTTCTTCAAGTCCGATTTGCACACTCCCGGTGCCAGGGTATTCAAAGTCCCAAATAAATTACGCCCACAAAATATTGTAAGCAAAATATTTGTACTACTCAGTATTTCCCACCAAAATTCCACAAGTCACATCTATCATTTACAATAACCTCTGCAGTACTATGTGTACCCTTTACACATGAGCTCAAGCTCCTCTCCTTATTACAAAAAATTCAACCCTCGATAACTTTCATACATTCTTATCTCTTATTTTTAGAAACAATCTCAGTTTCCTTCTATATCATACACCATTACTAGTTTACCACAAATTCTGTGCCCTTATATCACAATCTCTTTGTCCGTTGCTTGCCGCGCTATGTTTGTTACTTCCGCTTCCCTGGTTGCTAAAGGTTACTTTGCACATGCACCCTCAACATTTACACTTTTTGCGAAGAATTGTCGTTAAATGCAATTCCCATCACGAAATATTGTGTGACAGTCGATATGTCACAATATACAGGATGAGTCACGTAACTATAGCACCTCCTGTAACTTTTGAACGGTTCAAGTTATTGCAATGCAGTTTTCACGAACGTAGATGAGGAATGAAGCTTCTTTGTTATATTTTATCACTTGTATTTTACGAAATATTGAGGTAACTTTGTTTTCTCAAATGGAACTATACATTTTTTATTCTATCATGACGAGCGTAAAGAGGAATTCAATGATATACATATTGTGATATGATAGATAAGCATTTTTTGAGTAATTTTGATTTTTTGCGTCTTTAATTTAATTACAAGCAGCAGCAAACAGAAACTTTTCATCAAGTTGTACTTGATAAGAGACGCGCCGGGTTACCCTTGTTACAGCGATAACGAAACAGCCTTTCAGAAAGCTTGACACTCTCGGCGTCAGTACGCACTACTGCACTAGCATCAGTTCTGGAGTCAGTAACCGTGTGAAGAAGCGGAAATGGAGGCGTTTTCCACAGACGAGTTTCGTGGTGTGTACTTGATGTTGCGGGAATGCCGGGCAATGCCAGCGTTGCTGTGCGTGTGTACACCGCGCGATATCCCACTCGCCGGCATCCGACGTTCAGTGACGGCGCCTCCGGCGACGTGCTGCAGGGGTTTTTCGTGCTTCACGATGTCCAACTGCCGACGTCAGGAGAATTCGCTGTACCGTAGTCCTACCGAAGTGGCGGTATTGTAGTGGCAACGGAGGAGAAACCCACAGGCAGTGCTCAGGGCCTTTTCCGAAGGTTCGGCGTACCGAGGAGGTCTGTGCATCGAGCTCTGCAGGAGGACGCTCAATACCCGTTAATTTCACGCCGGTGCAAGAAGTACCGGATGGCGACCTTCTTCGGTGAATGGCTACTGGGAGTGGCTGCTGCATCATAGCACAAACGATGGCGAATTTGTGCTATGATCTAGCTAAACGAGGCCACATTACGACACGGGAGTCTTCAATGCGGCTGGTTATCATCGGTGGGCTGAAAATTCCGTGTCACGCGGTCGCGTTGTCATCGGTTTCTGGCAGAAGTAAATCTTTGAACCGGCATTCTGACGATCATATAATAATTGGACCGTATGTACTCCATGTGTCAGCTGCAGCTACCCCACGTTCGCCCAACGTATTCTCCTCAGAATTTCTACAAAATGCACTCTCAGTGATCCGAAGCAGGATGTGGTTGACTTTATTTTTAATGTGGCGCTTAACATAAATCAGCTGATCTTAAATCTAGATCGCAAAATATATCTAAATCTTAAACGCCACCACGAGTGATGTCACCGTGATAACGTTCAAGCTTCCTATTGGATGACACATCCAACAGATGATTTACGCCAAGCGCCATATTAAAAATATCGATGCATACGACCATGCCGACACTCCCGTCATGGCATTGCACACTCAACTTGTGGCGCATTTCCCGGATTGGCTGGAGAGGGTCCGTCGCCTGGCCGCCGCGCTTTCCCGACCTCACGCCTCTAGTTTCTTCTTCGGGAGCAACGCCATGGGTCGTGTTTATGCGTCTTCGCCAATTGAAACCTCGTCACACTACTATACGCACGTTTTCTTGAGACTCGAAGAAATACCACCCACCCTTTCCCACATCATTAGTTGAATTGAGAGAAATTTTAATAACGAGCGTTATAAACAAATCGATAACCAAAAATGTTCTTGTATAGCAAAACTTGCATGGAAAAACGAACATTACAAATTTAATATCAAATTGATTTTGTGAAAATAACCACATACCAAACTCCTCTCGCAACCAACGAAGCGGGCGGAGAGCTGGAGAGCCATTTTGAAACATAATCTCTAAAAATTGTGTTTGAGCTAGCAATAAAGGCGATGGTGTAGGCTGAGGTGTGTTATTTCACCGCCTTCGAAGTTCCTTCTCGATGCCTTCCACACCGACGTAAAGCTTATGACATAGTGCCACCGTTCACCAGTACTGCAGTTGTCATAGAAAAGGCGATAGTTTCCACATTACTTATTACAAAAATTGTTTTCAAACGGCCAGAAATCATACTAGTGAGCAAATATTTATTTTGGCTAAGCTAACCATGCATAATTCGCCCGGTTAAAATGATGGATGTCATCACGTTCCTCAGCCTTCCGATCTTTCTGGTACTCCAATATATGGATATTCAACGGAACCTGCAGATATGATATTTCTTCTTTGAGCAATAACTATGCATTGCTGCATCAACCATAAGCCAGAACAATAAAAGAATTCATTATTAAAGTTGTTTTATTTTGAAATCGATTAACTGCTGCTGTCTGACCGTCAAATGAAAAAATAAAACAATTTTAAAGTATTTGTACAAAATTAAACCGGGAGGTGTCTCAGGGCGTCAACTGATGTCACTGCAATTCCCTCAGTCCGGGAGGTCTAGTTCGAGTGCCGATGGAAGCGAGTTTTCAAGATTTTTAGCTAGATTGATAGCTAGGTCGAGAATTTCAGTTTGCTGTCCAGAGGCCGGATAGGCTTGTAACGTGGCTCTTCCAGTCGATAGTTCCCGTGGTTTCTCCGGTCAACAAATTGAATGCAAGTGAAAGCACGGACCGCGTAACCAAACGGGCCACAGACAACGCGCGATCTGTTCCTCCTCTTCCTTATCATCTGCCTGTCACACAAACACACACGCACGCACACGCGCGCACTTTCTCACACACACACACACACACACACCACACACACACACGCGCTTTTACTAACATGTATTACGACCAGCATCATGTTCTCCATTAGTTCCAGATCGTTTATTTCAATACATGGCTGTCCCAGTTTATTTTGCTCTTAAGTGTAAAAAAGCTGTCAGATCCAAACACTTGTTTTGACTCATCTTTCCAGTATACGTCGTTACTAGTCAGATCAGAAGCGGGATGCACCATCACCTTCATTTTAATCATGATAAAACACCGTGAAATTGTAAATTACCCCACGATGGGTTTCTTGACAAAACTGGAAGAGACTTTAGATTCAGTTCAGAATCAGTTGGATTCAGAATCCGTTTACAGTCATTAAGCATACATACAGAAGCATATTAATTCTTAGGTCTAACCGTGTTGGCTTCTGTTGAGTATGCAATACCACAATTAGTATTACAAAGTGTTTCAGTTATTTAAAAACTAGAGCGTGGTGGTCTATTCTGTCTTGGATTCAGCGCATCTGACATACATACTAGAAAACGTGTGTAAAATCTCTTTGGATCTAGACGCTCCGAAAACAAAAAATGCGATGTCAGGTTGTCGAGTTTAAAAAAACTGGAGGGTAGTAGATTTGCGATTCTCGCTTCAGATTTGCATTCAGCTCATCGACATGCGTAAAGAAACATGAGCCAAGCTTTGGATCTGACAACTTTTTATTTTGTCAGCCTGCCAATGTTATTAAAAGCAAATCTATGAAGCCTTTTATGAATGCTTATTTCATATTCAATTAATAATCGTTTGAATATCAGGAGGCAAAATTAATATGACACATACCGTTTGCATCATTGTTCGGATTTCTCCAGTACGTTGAAGTCCATGAACAATATGCACCTTCATACCACCAGCCATCATCTCATCAAGTCCGAAAAGCTAAAGCGGAGGACTTGATAAGTGGTATAAAGTGATTCTTTCAGCCATTGGTCAGCCAACGAGGTGTTTGTGGTATTTTCCAAAAGAAATGAAAGATAATTTCACCAATGAGCGAGCAAAGGGTGCATTAATACATTTTAATAAATTTACTGAAGCTGAAGTACTTGAAAATTGGTTCTAATACTAAAAGCGGATTTAGTTTATAGCAAAACTTTGAAATTTACCTAAAACGCTTTCTATTGAATGAAAACAACGTTTTATCGTGAGAAGTTAAGGTAATGACGGAACCATAAACACGATAAACGTTGAACTGTTCTAATTAGATACACCAGATTTTACGTTTTATCCATACCTGTAGTATAAGCTGATTGGGTATATTTGTGGTTACGATATATTACTGCGATTCCAAAAGATGTAATGATGGTAAAATACGCGATTTTGAACCAGAATTGAATATCTGCATGAATGGATAAATAGTGACGCCACATACTTTGGTCGGTTGATGTTTGAGCTGGAGCTTCATAAGTACATTGAAAGAAGATTTGGTTATTATAAGATCATTAAGATATCTAACAATTTGAAAATTAGCTAATTTACAGAGCCCCATTGACATTTTCAAAATGTTTGGAAGATCGTTGCAATTTTTTTTAAAAATTATTTTGCTGGAAGAGAAGAAAATTACATATTTAAAAATGGTGTAGTTACAATTTCATTATATATATTTCAAAATTGCACACTTCAAATTAATTTTTTATGTTTTTCTTAACATAATTTATTCACTTAATTTTAGATCTTCGAATAATTTCAAGCCTTAAAGCAATATGAGTAGTTGTAGACTAGTGAAACTGAGTGGAGGAATATTTACAGTATGCCGAACGTTCCCATTAGTTCAAGTCTGTAACATATAAGGACGTTGATTTAAAATGTGATTAAAACTGACCTGAAATGATTAGCCATTATTCACTGCAGTACCAAAGTGTTCATCATATTTCACGATTCTAGAAGCCAAAATATCTGCATTGTGCCTTTGCGATGACGGAACTCCAAGTTTATGCAAAGTTTTCCCCACCTTTGCACCCTCGTTTTACCGAGTAAGCAGGGATAATTAGGGAGCCGTCGCTGTTTGCGGAAGTGGCAAACAAGCCAGCGAAACAAAACGACAGGCGCTTCTCCGTCGGCGGGGAAGGGGCGGTCGTCGGTGGCAGAAAGGAGGCGCAGGGCGGGACTTTGCTAACAGGGACGAGAACGACGGGGAGGGCGGAGTGCCGAGGAGGGGGTGGACTTGGCAAGCGTCTTCGGGCGGGCCCAGTGCCGCAAAGGCCTTGTTCGCACCATAATTACGAATTAACCCCACGCAGGGACGGTCGGAATGAGATCGCGTAATCTCGGTACTCTCATAAACCAGGTTTAATTTTAATTTCGCGGGATGAAATGGATAATACGGCCCCGCAGTGCCTCAGAAGCAGGCTGCTGGGGTCGGAGGAGGGGTGAAGGAGGAAATGAGTGGGGAAGGAGGCGAGTGGAGGCACGAGCGGGTCGAGGGTTCAGGGCTTTGTTTCTGCCATTCGCACTGTATTGGGATTCTGCAAAATGAACTTATTGCGCAACCATTATGTTACACCATTTTCTGAAACTTTCTGAGCAAAATGAATGGTAGTATTAGTGATATATAAGAAAACGGATACGTTTTGGCACATGAATATACGATACGCTCCGAGATTTACATTAGACCATTATTGGTAATAGTTACATTCTATTAGAGAACAAAAAAAGTTTCCAGTTAGGGCTAATAACCTTTAACAGAGGAATCGAGTAGAATTGTTAATATAGTCGATGCACAAGAAAAGTAGCATATTTTACTAAAAAACGATGTTCTGTGCGTTTCCATTTAACTTGCAATAACTACTTTATCTTGTTAACTATTTTTACAGATATTTTAATGTAAAAATATTTTCTAACTAATTAATTTTGCTTTATAACTTTTTAGATATACTTAGTTTTGTAGTGCACCATTATGATTTCAATTAAAAAATTATTATGACTTATGTCTTTAAACAATTTAAAGTTAATTTTGTAATATGTAAACTGGCGTTCTGCCACCAGGTTGTGTATACCTACCTGCAGAATAATATCTGTCTATCATCTATCTATAACTATATACAAGATTCTATTTATCCGTATCAATTCACATGGCTATTACCGTCTCAGAAACATAGTCTGGGTGTTGCCGTTTTGAAGCGTTTAGTTAATGCCTTATTTTACGTGGCAAGACTCAGACCATCAGGCCCGCTCTTCCGTCTAACCACGCAAATTTCGCTACGCTCCTTTCACCACCTAGAGGAGAAAGGAGGTATTATATTGAGCGACGAAACAGGCGGATCTCAATTTTGCTCAGAGGCTTCTTTTAGGCTTGAGGATCTTTTACATGCAGTAAATCTACTAACATGGGACAGCCGGCTTTACTTCCCCTCCGAAGGAAGGCGTACGAAGGATTTTTCGCCCTTAAAAATCCACGGCTTCGATCAGGTTTGAACCCGCCAACTCGGATACGCTGACCGTTATACTACCGAATCATTGCGTCATTGGAAGGTAGAGGAGGCGGAGTGCCCGTTGCCCTGCCAACGTTGGGGCTCCCACCTTCAGCGCAACTCTCCCGCACAAGAAAAGTCGCGAGCAAAAGTGCTCGGGGCAGCTGAGATTAATCGGCTATGGAATCATTAATCTCCCGTAACATTCATCCTGAATGGCCAACACCTTCCTCGCTAGTTTCGCCTCGCCGAGTGCACCAGCGCGCGGTAGGTGTTCTTTCCTTACGATGAATTGCAACACTATTTCATTATTTTGGTTCCTAAAATAAAAACATACGAAATAAAGTTAATGGTGTGCATTCATATATAATGCAGATTATATGTTATGACTCAGTAGGAAGTAATTTCTTCATTTCAATGAAGACTTCTTTTTCATAATCGTTGTAGATGTTGATCACAATTTGTTTAATTGGCTGAAAAAGTAGAAACACAAAAGTACTCAAAAGAATTAATGAATTATCTTAGTCGCAAAATATCGATGTTTAGGAATATTTGGGTTCATACAATTGTTTAATTGCATCTAGCAATATCGGCCCTCAGTAGCGTTTGTTTTGTCGATATGAAAGAAAGAAGACTCGCATTCTAAAAACACATTTAATGAGTCACAAAAGTATTTCTTTCGGTAAACAGATCGAGATTGAATGTTTTGATTTCGAGACAATATTAATACTTCGCCACTTTGCATTACGAGAAAGTAAATACCCATACAATCAAAATAATTAAACACGAAAAAAAAGCACTAAGTCGCTAATATGCATTGTATCTGGGTACCTAATAATAGATTATTAGTCCGAGCCACGTGCAGGCGAACAGACATAAAAATGAATTAGCAATATATTACGCCGTTTGTTTAATATATTACGACTTCAATACATTCGCTTTAGTGGGTTGTAGCCTCTCGTATTTGTTTTGCAGCGAGCATACTTACAGGTCCCGAAAAATGGTTCAGTTCAGAATTTCAATTATAAAATTAAGTAAAAGAATTTTAAAGTTAGGAAAAAACAGGAAGACACTCCCGACTGCAGAAGAGAAAAGACAGAATCGGAAATAGGTCGAATTCGTATCGTTAAAGTGAATGCAAATGCATGCGGTTCTTGAAACGAAAATAGCGACGGAGAAAGCAAAGGCTGAGCCACGAAGCATCAAAACAGAAGAAAGAAATGAAGGAAAAGCGTTTAAAGATCTGCCTCCAGAGACAGTTTCCCCTCCAGTATAGTCGTAAGGTTATCGCAACTACAATCTTCATCTTGAACACGATTTCGATCTGCAATTTTGACATCTTACATTCACAAACGTCAGTAGAACAATGAAGGAAAGTAAAACCAGCCAAATCGAGCTATGAAGTTTTTCATTTCAGAACTCACATTTGATAGAAATATTGCGCGATTAAAGCTGGAAACATCAAAGTGACCATATGAAGCCTTCATCAAGTTGTTTCACAAGAAAACTAAACGAACTAACTCACGGTATAAAATTGACTTTGAAAAACGTTCCTTTCAGTAAAAAGCAATGTGATTGAATATTACATTAAATTAAACATTTTATAGTAAAGGGTTCTAAATCAATCTACGTTTTAAAAGTATAAACGAAATTAAACTGAATCCCCAACCGATTGAAAGTTAATTAAGCAATCGCGGTAGGTTTCCCCCATTTTTGTTCTTTACAACCGTTACGCATCTTTGTACTTTACGACTTTACAATACCCATACATTACCAGCCGTTGATGGATTGATCGATGGCACTGGGCGCAAATTCAGGATTGAAGGTGAGACAGGAGCTGGTGGTGGATTAGCGCATTCGCTTTCCACTATGGAGCTTGGGGTCGACTCGGACGTATCCAAGTGCCCTTTGAGGTGGACAAAGCGAGCCCTCAGCCGGTTTTCTCTGGATTCCTTCCCTCCGATTCTCATTCATAAGCAACTTCATTTTTACCACTACCATATCCTTATTAGATCATCACACATCTAGTTCACAATAAAATTTGCTGTTGAAAAGCCCTAAACCAGGGTTTTCAAACTGTCATCACTGTCCCGGGGTCATCGCGACCATAAAGAAAGTGTCAGTAATTTATTAAAATGATCTTTAGATTTGATTTACTTTAATCCTTGTGTCATTTATGTCTACAAAATAATTTTGTACTATCATACTATATGTTATTTGTAATATATATGATTTGTTTTTCTAATTAATTGTAATTGATTGGTCAGTGATTACGAGCGCGTTAACTATTGAGATCATTGACCCATAAGTCGTAGTAATAAATAAATAAATAAATAAATAAATAAATAAATAAATAAATAAATAAATAAATAAATAAATAAATAAATAAATAAATAAATAAATAAATAAATAAATAAATAATAAATAAATAAATAAATAAGCCAAATAAATAAATAAATAAATATAAATAAATAAATAAATAAATAATATTAAATAAATAAATAAATAAATAAATAAATAAATAAATAAATAAATAAATAAATAAATAAATAAATAAATAAAATAAATAAATAAATAAATAAATAATGACAGATGTCTTTGCCAGATGAAACAAACACGCTTAAATACAGGGGAAAACGATTAACCACCACCTCTCGATATCAGAACTTCAAGCCACTGTCACCTCGCGTCTGTCCTCGTCGGCGGATCCATCCTCAAGACCTCCATTTCCTCCTGCCCAAAACCACTTACGTGCATCTCATCTCCCTTTCCTCCACGGCTTCGTGAGCGTCCGCATCCGCCTAAATTCCCATCCCGTTGCGCACGCTTTCCCCCTCTATATTCGCCCGTGCCCAGCGTTCCAATACCCACTTCTACAACAAGGAATAAACAACGCGACCCGTCGTCGGCCCATGCGAAGTTGATGTTTTCGATTTTCCCTCGGAGACATCGCGCGACAGGGAACGCACGTCGTGCGATCGGGAATCGGCCTTCGGCGCAGAGCCGCTGGGGGAAAATGTGAAAAGAGCAGAGCACGTCTTTCGTATAGAATACAGACTATCAGATCAACACAAAGTTTGTAAAATATTCACGGAACAAATATGTGGCAACTCAGAAAAGATCGAAGAGGGATGCACATGGGAATGCTCCTCAAGTCTTAAGCATGACTACAAAACAAAGAAAATAGGACTTGAGGTGTAAAACTTTAAACCATAGTGGTTCATTAAAACTATTACAACAATACCAAATATCACATTGATAACAAATAGAGTGCCATGTGGTGGCATGCGGTTGCAGAGAGAACTGAACTGCAAAGGTCTCTGGTGCTTACCTCACCCTTACCTTAGCTCAGTATTAATTACCCGTAGTTCGAAGGGACACTTCATTTAAAAAGGGGTGAATAGACGCTAGTGCTCATATGAAATAGGCTAATAAATGGAGCTGTTGTGGAAGGAAATTCATAAGATATAAAATTCATTGTAATAATTATAATTAAAGTTAAACTAGTTTATTACATAAATACAAATGCCAATGAACTACCGAATGGTGATTGATCAGAATAAAAATTTTCCTTAGAACTGAGAAACACTTAACATTTAACTCTTGAATCAACTGATCAGTCTACACAGCTACTAATGCTAATAAAAATAATTTAACAAGTTGAACAGAGTGTAGAAGAGAGACAGACAGACAGACAGACAGACAGAGAGAGAGAGAGAGAGAGAGGGAGGACGAAAGAAATTGATTCCACTCTGGTCTCCGTCGCTCTCACTCACTCCCTTCCGCACCTCCGCTTCCGCCTGCTCCACTTTGCCTGTCACTTCGCCTCATCACTTCGCCTCACTCCGCTTCCGCCTCTCCTTGCCTCATCACTTCACCTCCATCACTTCGCCTCCTCCTTCCGCCTCACTCCACTTCCTCCTCACTCCCGCTTCCGCCTCCTTCCTTCCGCCTCACTCCGCTTCCGCCTCACTCCGCTGCCTCCTCCGCTGCGTCTCATCGCTGCCTCTCCGCCACGCCTCCTCCGCACCGCTCCCGCATCCGTATCACTCCATGCACTATCTTCATCACGCAGTTCATCAGTCTCTGCATCCATTACCGACATCTTTTCTCTCCGCTTAACAATTGTCGCCTTCTCCTTCTCGTGTGATCAGTTCCTCACGAGGAAGTGTGGGAGTGTCTTCGCTATTAGTCACTTTGCGTTGCTAAAATCACTCAAAGGCGTGGGATGACGCCCCCCTCTGACTCCTGCCTGCCAGCGCGCGCACTGCCACACACACTGTACTCACACACACATATACAGAGTCGAAAAGGCAACTCAGATTTAGCTGAAGAGAAATCGAACCGCAAGGACAACGAAAAAGTTTTTTTGTAAAATCGTTTCGTTTCTCCTTCTGGACCTACAAGACGTCTGATGCGGACTTCGCCTCTCTGACCAATTCGCAGTTTTTATGTTCAATACGACGGTTGCTGTTTGCTTGAATAATTTATTTTTGGGCGCGACGTAAAACAATATCCTGTTGGTACTGTAATGGTTGTTCCTCCCCTTTTTGGCGGCGGCGTGCGTCCGTGTCGTCGTAATCATTTGGCCTGTTGAGCCACCGTTGTGCGGCCACTTGTAATGCTCTCTAGAAGCCCGGCACGTTATGTTGACTTTAATAGATTGCCTGCTCTAGCCTTCTTATGAACAAACAAACAAGCAACTTTAGCCTCGCGTTGGGTTGCCACATATAACCTTACCCCCATTGCCTACTCACGTTGCGTCTGCTAGCTTACCTGGCGCTTTTGACTCACCTGGGCGTGGTCTGCGGTGCGTCTGTACAGACGCGAGCAGTGCGCTCACGTGGCGGATCGTTCTAGTGCTACGTGGATGTTGAAAATGTGTGATTTTTCAGTCAAACCCAAAGATAGCCATGAAATTTATTCATATTGCCTCCTTTCTCATATTCCCCTTTCAATTTACAATATATTTGGTGCTGTAGTGGCACCAGTTTCGAGCTACTTATCTTTGCTAGCAGCAAAGTGGCAACAAATAAATGTTCAACTTTATTACACATTACATGGATATATACTCTCTCATTCACACAGATTGTACAACAACAAAACAAATGCCATTCCACATATAATTAAACCTGATGTTATATGTCAGTTACATGTAAATCTATTAATTACATGACGGTCTTCGACAGAGCGTTCTTCAATTCGCAAAAAAACAAATGTCAAAATACTTTGCTCGTATGATGCTGCTTCATGAAAGAATCCGCGTGTCTGGTGTGATTATCCAGCAACAGCGCCTCGTTGTCGCCACCAGTTCCCGGAACACTCGCGTACACGCATCACTGTTCACTCAACCTGTCGGAATTCCACGCTGCCATCTTTTTCGCAAACCTTTCAAGTTATTAGAAAATCTCTGAATCGTCGAATTCCGCGCCTCTAATTGTAAATGCAACGTCGCTCCCACGTTGCAAAGTTCTCCATGCACGCTCATTACCGTTGCTCTCATAGAACCTTTGAGCGTTTTCCGAATTTCACAATAATTCCGAAAAATCCCCCTTTTTTATGAAATTCCTTTTCTGAACTGTTAAACCAATGTACATAAAAGTATTCCCAGTTACTAATACTGAATTAACATGTCATTACTTCCGCACTTTACAAAATTTTCAAACATCGCCTACGCGAACACACGTCCTGCCTTCACCAAGTCCAGGCACGTTCACCAGCAAATCTTTTCCAACTTAGCATTTATTTATTCTTGCTTCAACACTTTTCCCGATCGCTCGATAACAACGATCGCGTCACCTTCGTTCTCTCAAATGTTTAATTTCTAACGTTTTCCGAAACACTTTATTTCCGTTTTAGTTTTAATAAGTGCCAGCAATTTCTAAAATTTGATGTTTTCCTCTTGTTTTCCTTTGGTCAAAAAATCCTTTTTATTTTCCTATTTTTTCCGTTTTTGAATGTGAAATGGAACGCACTACCAATTATTCGCTAATCGCTTCTTCTTGCTAAGCTTTCGCTTGAATTAATTTATCTGTTTCTTAAAATGTATAGACCTTCCCGTCAAGATATTTAAGTGGATTTTGCAGTGTTCGTTCTTGTTTGCCCCGAAGTCTGATTGCGATATCTTATCGCGTTCTCTTGCAGTATTCAAAATATCTTCGCGCAGCTGTTTCAGCTGTCAACAATGGACTCCATTAATATTTTCCATAACACAAATATACGAAATACGAAAATTCCAGCCTTCTTATTGCCTGACGCGATTTTACTGGTATAACTTTAAATGTTCTAAATCAAAACAGGATCTGTCTCTATGGTCCAAACTTGCACAAGTATCAGGTTCGCTGTTTTCTTTATCGTCGGTTTATTTTTTTACTATGGCGTCTTTGCTATCAAATGTTTTCGAACTGTTCATCATCCAAACGCACACCATCAGGGATCGTGTAAATCATTACAGTACAAGAAAAAGTTTTATGCTGGGATTTAAAATAAAACGGGACGAAGAGGGCAACAGGATGGGCGATTTGGTGGAAGTAAAGATTGGCAAAAGCTTAAAGACAGTCTGTTGGTAGGTTTATTTAAAATGATTCTCCGTACATAATAATGTTCAGAGCAGGCCTACACCTTTGGGAGGAATTACAATCGTCTAGGGCCAGCCTGGACAGCCGAGGTCGCTAAGGGTGAAGAGCCGTAGGTGCCTCGTGCCTGAAGGGTTGCGGGTTCAAATCCCCCGCGGGGCATGGATGTTTGTGTTTGTGCCCTATACCGTTACCCCGACATACGGTGGTCGCTATACGACCCTAAGTTGATAAAGAATTGTTGTTGTAAATATCGCCGCCACTTTGAATCAAAGATTGTTCCATTACAATTCTTAAACATCGCGATGAAGGAGAATCTTGAAAAATGATATTCGTTTACAACAGAAATATTGTCTTCTTAGAAAAATACTGAAGTACTGTCTAAAAGACAAAGTAGAAATACTGACATGGACGTCTTCTAAAATGGAAATGGGTGGGACATGTAATGGGGCTGAACACAAACGGAACGGACCAACCAAATTACAATATGAGATCAGTTGGCGGAAAAATCTTGAATGACTGAGAACACAAGAGGTCAGACGACATAGTAGAAGATTGAGAGATTATGGACCAGAACAGGAAGAAGCGCACAATGGAAAAGAGCATTCGCACACTAGATTAAACCGATAGAAAAAATATAACACAAATAAACAGAAAAAGAGAAATAAAAATAAAGTACTATAACAAAGCATTAGCTATTAAATTGATAATCAAAGTAATTATACATAAACAAAAAGGAAGAATAGTTAGAGGACAGAAAAGTAAAACTAAAAATGAGTACCTAATGCTATCTAAAACCTTGGTAGACATACAATGTAAGGAGGTCTTTGCCCCTACTAGAGGTGAACAGAATAATAATAATAATAATAATAATAATAATAATAATAATAATAATAATGATAATGATAATGATAATGATAATGATAATGATAATGATAATGATAATATTAATAATGATAATGATAATGATATTATAATAATATTAATGATAATGATAATAATAATAATAATAATGATAATAATAATAATAATAATAATAATAATAATAATAATAAATAATAATAGTAATATGTATGCAATAATATCATCTTCGCTTGACCCATGGTTTGTTTCGTCTTCGTATAAAAAATATACAAGCTTCTCCCACACTTGGCTTCCTGGAATATATTTTTCTTGCTATAGCCATTGCCATACGGAGCAGAAAAGGTAACTTCCATCCCTCAGGCAAACATATGCCACGCATTGAAATATTTCAACAACTTCGAACCTTTGGCAAAAAACATCCGAGAGCGGTTTGACGCGCTGCATCCGGCGAGGTTATAAGAAACAGCTCAGAAATCCCCGCGAAGTTCCAGAGGGAATGTTGTGGCAAAATCGCGGTCATCGCCGCTCTTGATTTCCTCCTGGCTAATTGAGACGCTGTCATTGATTCCAGCTTATTCAATCTCTCAAATCCACCGCATACAGGGAACGATACAGTCGTTAAACTAAAAAATCTGTATCAATTCGCAACAATTTCAGGCACATAAAATAAGTAAAAGTGCACGAATATAAAACACGAATTGGATGCACATTTTTCAGTTGCATTGGTTCCAATTTCACTAGGTTAATAAACGCCAAGCACTTTTAATTGCATCACCTATCCTTTGATATACGGTTATTTTACATCTTGCTCCCACTTGATCCTCAGACAGGCTGATCAGAAGAATAAACATATTACAGAAATTTTGTCGCGAAGTAGAAAAGCTATGCACGGTTTACACTGTCCCTTGGGTCAACCTCACAAAGCGTTAATTGCATTTGTTTGCCTGTCCCGTCCATTTTGAAAGTATATACAACAATGAGTCCCCGTTGAGTTCTGCAGGCCAATAAAGCGGACACGGAGCTCCAGCTGCGCCATGCAGCGAAAATAAGCAGAGATTGAAAACCGACGCGCTCCCAGAGGTCGTTTGCGCAGATGTGCTGGGCGTAACGCAGCTGGTCACCTGATACCATCTTCCATCTGCAGAGGATGACTGTCTGGGCATCCTTCTTCCCATCCGACCGACCTTTGGCCCTCAGGATTGCCTCTTCACGCTAGCGAATGTTGACTTCGTGGGATGAGTCGATTTCACGATTCTGAGTCACATTCTACAGCAACAGGCTGATCTGATTAAATAAATTCATTTTGGTTTATCTGATCAATGTATAATACATAATAATTAGTACATCAATGAATAATAACTCACATGCACACACTTCTAATTCCATGCACAATACTACATACGTGTCGCGAGACCACGACGACTTGGAGCATGCCCAAATTGGGGCGAAATGCTAGTTGGAGATCTCTGGAAGAGCAAGTGGGCGTGTTCGTCGGCGCCGGATTTCAAACATGGAGGACTGTTCCTGCATCCTCGCCATAAGATGCTATACTCACGGTAGTTTTCAAAGGTTTCCCGAACAACGCAGGCGAATGCCGGAACGGTACCTAACAAACGGAGAGCCACGGACCGCGCGCGATCTGTCCTTCCTCTTCCCCTTCTCTATCCTCACCGCACACACTTACACTAACGCCGCACACCTGCCGTTCAGAGACCGGTCAGGAGCTTAGAGCTTGTCAGACTGGGGTGGTGCCTCGCTGGTGATTACAGTTGGGAAAGCCCACTAGCCGACGGTAGGTTGGCGCCGGATCTCGCCATCCTAAGTGGTTGAATCTCCGCCGTCTCCCGAGAAAAACATACACCACTAGCAGGACGATGAACAAAGTAGTTGACGCGCGCCCGGAAACACGAAAGTCAAAATCAATCAATCCTTACATTATTACTCTGGGTTTCCACAATGTACTATTTTCCCTACCTCTTCTTGGAAACCTCCCCTTTCCCTCGTCCCTTTCTTCCACTTATCCTGATCCCTCGTTAAATTTTTACTCTGCCTCTGGGATTATATTCTGTGGCATTTATAGATCATAATTTATGCCTCTTACACGGATTTTAAACAGCCTTCCTCTTTATTAGCTGTGATGAAGCGATGCTAAACTTTATTAGGTTACGCTTTTGATGAATATGGTAATGATCTTAAATAAGAGTAACAGAAGCATAGTTTTGATGATTTTTTTCTTTGTGCGTTACGCCACATTATCATGAAAATTATCGTTAATGATAAAGCTTCAAAGTGTGGTTTACCACAATGATCCGTATGCCACTCTATGCTAGTGTGACATACCAATATGTGGGACATTGTATTGCGTCACATTATTGTAAATGGTGAATGGTAAGGATAGACATACCATAAATATGGCGGTCTAGAAACAAAGTGGACAGAGTTGCTCGTCAAGGTCAACAAACTACCAGCTGAACCGGCACAGCTGTTGATATAGTAAACTGTTTGAGGATTGGCCGAGAAAGCAATGACGCGATCTGGGCGCGGCTAGATGAATTTATGTCATTGGAAGTTGGTGTGGATACAATGCATTTCGACGGAAGGGTCAATTTTCTGACAAGAAACAGTACGGTAAGACGTTTTGAAGGAGCTGAAAAGAGGAATATGGAAGCATTCCGACATGCCGTGGTGCTGTGCGGATCATTATTACCAAATAGTGTCGTTGAGTTTGGGAATTATGAATACTTTGGAGCGTATGGTTGTCGGACTTAGAATATTGACGTATGCGGTAATTACAGACATTGAGAAATGTTTCGAGTGCAGCAGCTGGAATTTAAACTGTGAACTTAGGTGAATTTGTCAGCAACAGGACTGAGTGCTTTAAAGCAGATAATAGTTTGCTGAACTTTAATATTTTAGAGTATACGCGTAGAAAGAACTGGGAACTTTAAAGGAGAGATTAATTAAGTCAATCAACTTGTGAGGCGGTGAGGATCAGTGACTTGGTACTTATTGCCAGAACTGAAGAAAGAAGATGGTATTTGGACTGGAACCATCGACACCGGGAAAGATTGAAAATGGTTCTGGTGACATCGGTGAAGAGCACGCGAAGACGGGTACTGCAATGGAGTTTGGAGACTGGTCGTCACGCCGAAAGTACGTTTCGTATTGTTACCAATGAACATTGAATAAACACAGAAGTTTCAACAGATAGAAAAGATGGTTTTCATTTAGCCAATTCCAGCAAATGAGTAGCAAATATGCGCGCCAGGAATTTCTCGGCCACTTTGTACAGAGAGCAGATCGAATAATCGGATATTAGTAGTCAATTTACGATTGTTCTTTTTAAGACCTATAGACCCAATTAGTCGAATATTAATTTATTGGATATGGCAGTTGATTAATTTTAATAATCGAATTAACGTAATCTTTCTGGCATATATTCAAGTATAGAATTTGGAACCAGGTTATTGGATAATAATTAATTATATCAGAAGGCAGGGAAGATATTTAATGTAAAAATCAAATCAGACTGTTTGTTTCAATACTTATAAACATACGCATACCAACATTGCAAATTTTGTTCCAGCAAGACAATTATGCTCATTATTATATAAATTTATTTTCCAGTTCATAAAGCGCTCTCTAAAGCTTACATGAGAGATGAAAGTTGATTGATTGATTGGGTTTAAAGGGCGCTTCAACTGCTAGGGTCATTGGCGCCCATGTCAAATCATTCTAAAATCAATTCAGTGATGTTTATTCGGGTTGCTGTTTTTAACTTTCCAGCTAATTTAAAAACTCATACATACACAAAAAATATCGCATAAAAAATTCAATTAACAAAACAGAAATTTTAAAAAACAAATCTGGAGCAGATAAAATATTTATTGCCCTTATGTCGAATAAAATTATATATTCCACTTTCTCTCAAAAACAAAAAAATTGAGAAGCGCGGAATCGTCATCTCCGAGCACCTCGTAGAGAGTTGCCCAGACCATGTCTTCGTCGACTGCCAACAAATTTCAAACGCACGGGAGGACGTGTTCCACAGAAAGATCACTGCATCTATCGGTGGAGGACTCGCCTCGAAGGAGGAAAGTGTGAGAAAAGTGGCCGTGTCGATACGAAGCTACGACGCTAATCCGCACGAAAAATTGAAGAATACTTTTCTCTAAGCATTCCTGTTAACAACTGGTACATGGCGTTAGGGAATCGTAAACAAACAGCGACAATGTATGGGTGGCATTTTGGCTGAAAATGGCGTATTTATTAATGTTTTCGCAAATTCCCAGAAAGCAAGAAGCCTCAGAAGAAAAATGGCCTGCCATTGACCGCCGTTAAATTTCGAGTCAGGGTGCGGCTTTCTGAAGCCGTCCATTCAGGTGAAATTTGAAAAGTTCAACGTGGGGGTATACCACTTTTACGATTTCGAAAAAACGATCCATACATCTAAACGAATGCGAATTTGGCATTCTGAAGCCACCAAACGTGTTCCAGGATCAAGGGTTATCAGAAAATGTGGTTATTCGTCCAATTTGGACAAAACGCTACGGTTTAGAGGTTTCTCATTTATTGCATTTTCAATATTTCCAAAATAGGTCATCTTTGACTGCCTGCATCTTCTAAACTATTAGCTATACGACGCTGATCCGCACGTAAATTGAAGAATACTTTCTCTGCGCTTCTGTTAACGACTGGTACATGACGTTGAGAATCGTAAACAAAACGGCGACAATGTGGGGTGGCATTTTGGCTGGTGGCATATTTATTAATGTTTTCGCAAATTGCCGAAAGCAAGCCACAGAGAGAAAAATGACCTGCCAGTTCAAATGCCAATTAAATTTCGAGTCAGGGTGCGGCTTTAAGAAGAATCCGCGTCGTGAAATTTGAAAAGTTCAACGTGAAGTATAATCCTTTGATTTGAAAAACTGATCTTATACTAAACGAATACGAATTTTGGCATTCTGAAATACCAACGTGTTCCCAGAGATCAAGGGTTATCAGAAAATGTGGTCATTCGTCAATTCGGACAAAAACTACGGTTTTTAGAGGTTTTCTCATTTTAATGCATTTTCAATATTTCCAAAATAGGTCATCTTTGACTGCCTGCATCTTCTAAACTATTAGCTATACGACGCTGATATCCGCACGTAAATTGAAATACTTTTCTCTATGCATTTCCTGTTAACGGCTTTAATTTACGCGACGTTGAGATCGTAAACCAGCAGCAGCAATGTGGGTGGCATTTTGGCTGAAAATGGCGTATTTTATTAATGTTTTTCGCAAATTGCCAGAAAAGCAAGAAGCCTCAGAAAATGACCTGCCCATTGAAACCGCCGTTAAGTTTCGAGTCAAGTGCTGGCTTTCAAATCGCGTCAGGTCCAGAAATTTGAAAGTTCAACGTAATGGCATTGGGGTATTATCAACACGATTTGGAAAAACGATCATATCTCCCTAAACGAATGCGAATTTGGCATTCTGAAGCCACCAACGTGTTCCGAGATCAGGAACATCGAAAAATGTGTTATTCGTCAGATTCGGACAAAAACTACGGTTTCAGTTTCTGTTTTAATGTTCAATATTTCTAAAATATGTCATCTTTGACTGCCTGCATCCTCTCAGCTATTAGCTATACGACGCTGAAATCCACGTAAATTGAAGAATACTTTTTCTCTATGCATTCTGTGCTTGACTGTTGGCGTTAGAATCGTAAACAAACAACGCGACAATGTAGGTGGCATTTGTTTAAAGCCGGCGTATTTATTATTGTTTTCGCAAATTGCCAAGAAAACGAAGCCTCAGAAAGCAGCCTGCACCATTAAAACCGCCGTTAAATTTCGAGTCAGGGTGCTGGCTTTCAGAACAATCCGCGTCGGTCGAAATTTGGGAAATGTTCAACGTGGGGGTATTATCGCTTTTACGATTTGGAAAAACGACCATATCTCCCTAAACGAATGCGAATTTTGGCATTCTGAAGCCACCGGCGTGTTCCCAGAGATCAAGGGTTATCAGAAAATGTGGTCATTCGTCCAATTTTGGACAAAAACTACAGTTTTAGAGGTTTTCTAAGTTTATTACATTTTCATGCTTACATTGGTCATCTTTGACTGCCCACCATCTTCTAAACTATTAGCTATACGACGCCTAAATCCGCACGTAAATTGAAGAATACTTTTCTCCTATGCATTCCTGTTAACGGCAATTTTTATGACGTTGAGAATCGTAAACAAACTGCGACAATGTGGGTGTCATTTTGGCTTAAAATGGCGTAATTTGTTAAAATATTTTCGCAAATTGCCAGAAAACCGGCTCAGAGAAAAATGACCTACGCCATTGAAACCGCCGTTAAATTTCGGAGTCAGGGTGCTGGCTTTAAGAAAGAATCCGCGTCCGGTCGAAATTTGAAAAGTTCGTGAGGTTTGTCAGCTTTGTTGCAGTCACCAGGTTTGCCGGTGGCTTCAGAATGCCAAATTCGCATTCGTTTGGGAGATATGGTCGTTTTCCAAATCGTAAAAGTTGATAACCTGCCACTACGTTAATTTAAACGGCGTTGCTGATGCTGGCTCAGCGCGACTTCGAAACTAACAACGTGCGAGTCTTCTCTGGCTCGTTTCTGGCACAATCCCCTATGCACGGTCGACGCTATACCATTGATGGCGATGGCAGCCAGAGTGACACTCAGGACTGATCCTTGGGGATGATACCAGTTTTCAAGGGTGACTGCAGAGAAGCCTATCACCACACGAACACGGAAGGATCTGTTCGAAAGGAAGCTTTGAAAGGGCCAGAGGGCTTCCCTAAATCCCCCAAGATTGCAAGGTTTGCAGAATGCCATGCCTCCAGTAGTGTCGTAGAGCCCTTTTCTATGTCGAATAATATGGCCACAAGATGTTGCCTCAAGGCCGGGAACGATGTACAAACAGCTGTTGCAAACGGCAGGTGGTCCAAGGTTGAACGGTTTCTTCTAAACCCGCTTTGGATTGGCGTCAACAGATTTTTATACTCAAGGTCAGACCGGGCGCTGATTCACCATGCGTTCAGAACTTTGCATACACCCAACAGCAGAAGGTAGGTGTTGCTCCAGTAGTGATGGTCATAACACAGGAACTGGGACAGGTATTAGCTATGGCAAAGTTAGGATGAGTGCATCTTTCCCCGTACGGTTAAAGAGTCAGGAGAGAAATTTCACTTGGCCATTTCGGAAGATGTTGCAGCATTAAGTTGTGGTGGTCTGGACCTGGTGTGGTTCTTTTTACAAACATTAGAGCGAACTCATTTCAAACATGGAGAAATGGGTATTATAGTCCTCATGTGCTCTGCTAGAAAAATCCAGAAGCGCGGTTTCCATTCTTTCTTTAGGAAGGATAAAGTTTGAGCATAGTTTGAACTCGACATGTTTCATAATGAATGGCGGTATCTGCAATGGCGTCTCAGGCTGTGATAACCTGACCATTTTGAAGACCTGGCACAGAGTTTGGGAGGATATCCTTTGATTTGACGCACCTTCCTCCGCCACCAGACGTGGTAGCGTTTGGCAATTCAAAGAGGGCGTGCGTATCCATGTTTTACTTATTAAAATGGTTCTACTCACCTTTGCTCTGCACCTTACGTACTCGATTAAGTTATCGCGGTTGGATGATGTTTTAATCTCGCCAGCTTTCGCGAGCACCACAGCCCGTGAGCAGTCAGAGTTCACTACGAGACGAAAGGGTGTCGCGGTACCAGTTGACTTCGGGATTACAATTTGCAGTCAATGACTTTGTTAAAATGTCACTGCCATTTCCTCCACACTGACAAACTCTTCCTCCGATACACTGACGTTCGCGAAATGTCCGGCCAGTCAGCGTCCGACACACCATTAGTGGGGCGCGCCAACCCAGGCTAGCCCATCAATGTGGACGATAATGGGGTAATGGTCGCTTCCGACACAGGTCATCTACGGATGGACCATTGCAAGAACGATTGCGAGAAGGGCTGCAGAGTGCTAGATCCCGATGCACGTGCTTGAGTTTATGGCGACAGCAAGAGTGAGTTGGTTCACCGGAATTCAGAATAACCTGGTTCGCTGAGTCTATAACCGACTCTAATACGCTTTACCTCTCTCGGGCAAGTGCGGGAAAGGAGCCCAGAGAGGGACTGTGTGGGCATTACATCCCCGACTATCACAAACGGAAGGGCAGTTGGTTTGATCAGACCCAAAAAGTTCATGAGCAGATACACTCAGTCCTGGGATGTAAATCCTTGCAAGCAGTGAGTGTGAGGATGGAAAGGTGCACCTGCACACTGCGATCGGTCTGAAAGGTACCTCTGAGGCGCAGCGAATCGTGAACCAATGGAAGCGACTCCACGCCATGAACACGAGGCCATCATCACATCGAACCGCAACAGGAAAAACCACGAAGAGACGGGGACGGCTCAGGTAAGGTGATCCCTCTTGGGACAGATTACCAAGACGCTATTGCCCAGGCAGGACAGCAACGGCTTGAGATCGTCCGCCGCGAGGGTAACCATTTACGTTCCGCGTACCAAGAGCCATGGAGAATAATTAGTTTTTCCTCCGGCGTTGGGAGCCGGATGCTCAGGATTCCGCCCCAGCAGGAGTTTCATCCGAGACAGAAACCTCCCTTGACATTGCCAGAGGGGCTGGTGCTCGCTCAGTGCGAGTTTTCGTTAGGTGTGAACATAACTTTGTTTCTATTGACCGGGTCAGAAGTAGGTGTTCGTTTATCACCTTCCATTGAAGTATTAGAAAGAGGTTTGATCTTCTGCGAAGGTTGAGCTCTTTTTCAATTGTCTTATGTTTAGTCGGGATAATCGCTCTCCCACCCTGCAGGGTAAGAGGTATCCTGAGGAGGGTCCATTGGAGACACCTGACAAGCGAAACTCACAGCTTGGGGGATAGCTCGTTCCGTTTGACAGCCACTGCTACCCCAGGTCTAACCTTCACAGCGGCGGAGAAGGAGCGGGAACAGATCAACGGGGTTCATGATAGGTAGCGACGTTTGGCCTCAGGAGATGACACCTTCTCAGCAGCTCGGATCTTCTGGATTGCCTCTCTCAAAAATGTTGGACATTGCACTTGTGATTGGCGGATAGTACCTTCGCAGTCAACACAATGCGGTGCAATGGCGCAGAGTTCAGGTTCGTGCGTAGATCTCGCACTTACCACACACGAGGGGGTGTCTGCATGCACGCTTTGCGCGCGGCCAAAACCTCCAGCGCGAAGCACCTCCAAGGGTTAAGGGACGTACTGTCGGACGCGGAGATTATAAAAACCACTTTGAGATCTTCTCAGGGAGAGTAGGAGATTAAAGTCCAAGATAAGAGTGGAGTAAGATTTCTCAGCCCACGCACCTCCTCTTGATTCAAAATTAAAATTCAAAAAAAATCGTCATTTTTAGGCGTTCTTTGCTCGCCGCGATAAAAAAATTGGAATCCTTTTACACAAAACTTGAAATTATAAATTTCATTTCCCTTTATTGCTACCATCAATTACACAAACTATTCGTTGTTTTTAATGTATATGACATTATTTATATGCCTATTTTTAGAACCGATTTCGTTAAGAAAAATCCTAATAAATACTACATCAGATTTTAAATGTTATTTTTTACAATCGGAAATAAAGATAGTTCACCGAAAGTGGGATCTGAGTCAGTTTTGTAAGCATGAGTAAGTCTATTCGAAGAAAAGAAAAAATGTGGCCATGTGTTGATTAAATAATTGTTCAAAAATTGCCTTAATTTCACGCAAAATAACTCAAAAACCACTTAAGTTCTTTTAAAATTCGTTTAAAAATTCTACATGACCTTATTTAAAGACCTGTCTTTGAAGAACTGTTTTCATTAGGGAGAACAATCTCTATTTTCAATATTGTAGTTGTAGTACGACGCCGAAATCATTTTAAACTTTTGCAATTTTTGAAAATTCACAAAGTTAAATGAAAATTAGAAATGTACCATTCTTAACGTTCTTTGCTTTATTTCCGGAATAAATTTAATAAAAAAATTAGAGCCATTAAGAAAAATATTCAAATGTTAAAGCTTCATGTAAAGTATCACTAAAAGATCAAAATATTCGTTTCAAGCAGGACTTCTAGTTCAATCAGATCGATCAGGAAATATCAATTTTGGAGCAAATTGTCAGAGCAGTTTAGGTGCTACAGGCAGGCAACAAACAGGTAAACAAACAGACAGGCGAACAAACAGACAGGCGGACAAACAGTCAGGCAACAAACAGAAAGGCGGATAAACAGACAGGTGGACAAACAGACAGGTGGACGAACAGACAGGTGGACAAACAGACAGGTGGACAAACAGACAGGCGGACAAACAGACAGGCGGACAAACAGACAGGCGGACAAACAGACAGGCGGACAGAAGCAGACGGGCGGACAAATGAGCAGGCGGACGAGCAGACAGGCGGACAAACAGACAGGCGGACAAACGAACAGGCGGACAAACAGGCAGAGCGGACAAACAGACAGGCGGACAGACGGAGAGGCGGACAGACGGACAGACGGACACACGGGCAGACGGGCAGACAAGCGAACAGGCGGACAAACAGACAGGCGGACGAAACAGACAGGCGGACAGACAGGCGGACGAACGAGCGGACATACAGGCGGGCAAACAGACAGGCGGACAGACAGGCGGGCAAACGAACAGGCGGACAGGCAGGAGGACAAACAGACAGGCGGACAAACGGGCAGGCGGACATCAGACAGGCGGACAATCAGACGAGCGGACAATCAGGCGGTGAATGAAATCGCCAGACAGGCGGACAGACAGGCGGACGAACAGGCGGACATACAGGCGGGCAGAGCAGACAGGCGGACTGCCAGACAGACGGACAAGCAAGCGGACAGGCAGGCGGACAGACAGGCGGACAAACAGACAGGCGGACAGACAGGCGGACAAACAGACAGGCGGACAAACAGACAGGCGGACAAACAGACAGGCGGACAAACAGACAGGCGGACAAACAGACAGGCGGACAAACAGACAGGCGTACAGACAGCAGACAGGCGGACAAACAGACAGGCGGACAAGCAAATAGGAGGGCAAACAAATAGGACAAACAGGACAAACAGACAGGAGGACAAACAGACAGATGGAGAGTGCCGTCAGCCAATTGTTCGGCATCAAGGACCCAGAAAACGCGGATACTGTAAACACAAAGTCGTTAACGCCCCCCTCCGTGTGTGCGGAGGGGGCGTGGCTGTGTTTCCGCGTCGCGCCGCCAGGCACGTTGTGTCCCAGCGGCAGCGGAGGCCTCGTTTTGCAACGGAAGGGGGAGGGCGCGTAATTCGGGGGCACCTTACGACCTCCGCATTGCTGCTGGCCTAGGCCGCGGGAGGGAGGGCGCGCCGGAGAAGGAACCACACACGCGCGGGGCAGAAATTAGGCAAACAAATAATTCCTTTTCAAATTCAGTTACATAATTATCTTACTAATGGGAATATCCCAAAATTTTACTGTTTATATTCACGCACTGTTTTTTGCATTTAAGAAAACGAATTTGGACACTCTTTGGTCTAAAATCTCATTATATTCTTTTCATGAACTCGCACAATCATGCAACGTAATAAACAAAAGATGACTGGTAAGCGTTCATTCCGTTAATTGTAACGCATAATAAATATAATATTATTTACACTTCAAAAGTGGTTAATAAGAGCAAGTGGTAACATATTCATGATTCATTAGCTTTTATTTATACAAAAAGCACAGAATGTTTATTGAATAGAAAGCTGAAACAAAATTCTCAACGAAAAACCTAGTGTTTCAACTGTAAAAATTATAATGATCATTTTGTATTCTTTCTGCAGATCTAACCGTTGAAGCACATCGTACCCATAATTGTGACTAATGAATTTCGATTTGTTCCTTTCTGTTTATATCCGCATTTTTCTTTCCTCGTCGAATTATTTCAAAACATTTTCATAGTCTGATCTTTCCAGTTTTAGTTCCAGTGTATGTCGCAACGATTTCTACTAAAAAGACTCACTAGTGTTTAGGATCATAAAACGGGAAATCTACCACGTTCAACACAAAAACGTCTTCGATATTTAAGAAAAAATGGATATTTGAACAAAGTTCAATCGTAGGAATGACGCAATGTAACTGTTAAAAATGGGTAAACAGAATGTTTGTAAGTTCTGAAAGGTTGAGAAAGTGTGAAAGGAAGGGAAAAGGGAACGGGAGGAAAAAGAAACTCTTAGTTGTGTTTCATTGTATTGCCTCACACTTAAGAAGTCTTGAACGTCGCCTACCAATGAGGGGGGGGGGATCAACGAAGAACACCAATGTCTTTTTTCTATCTATCTATCTATATATATATATATCTATATATATATATATTCAGTTAATGAGTTAATATTCAATAATTTAATACTCTGCTATTTAGATGCTATTTGAACCCTTAGAGATAGTTTCGGCATTCAGCACTTATCGGATGTTTATAAAAGCAATATCAAAACTGTTGTATGCGAAATGCTTTCATGCATCTCAATCATTCTCTTTCAGCCAGGTGTAACCATTAAAACGTTTTAATCTTATTTTTGTATCTGTTGATGTATATAACATTTTCACAATGCAAACAACGTAATAAATGTTGAATTAGCTCTTCAAAAATAGGATGTACCCGTCTGTGTTTCTGTGGAAAGGCCAGCAAGTACAGAAAACCTTCAAAACATGTTCTCCTATGTCTCAAAAACTGAAAATAGTTTTATAAACACGAAACGTGCATAAAATTATTGTAATATATTGCTAAATACATGTTTCGTAATTTTTAATACCCCTTTAAAAATGTTCCTTCGATAAGTATTGGTACTTTATAATTAAAATCGAGTGTTAATAGTGTTCTAATTACCCATATTATACAGATGTATGGTATTTAAGGTAGTTATTGTCTAAGTTATCCTTTTCTGTTCTAGAGACTCGATGAGGGAATCCATGAATGAATCCCGTCCTTTCAATGTTGGATCGAGTGGAGCTGGGAGAATGTGAATGACCTGCTTCATTCAGACGGATTCTCTTGTTCTGCAAAGTAAATGCTGCCGCGAACAATCATCGCATTGGTTTTGTGTAGCTCATTGCCACGCGATGTTCTTAACGCAGTTTAAATGTTCTATTTCACTTCAATGTTCACTTCAAGCAACAGGGGTGAGAGTGTACGTGATTCCGAGACGGCCAACTGTCTCGTTACGAGAAATATTGGACGTGACAATTTACATACCCAGTAGAATTTATAACGAAAGGTAGTCCACAATGTGGTGTAAGCAAACTAGCTGCACTTACCCAAAACGAACATATGATATTCCAAATTAGGAGTCTTAAAAGACGATAAAGGCGTTTAATTAATTAATAATCTAATTTACTGTGTGTAAGTGTAAGTGTAGAGATATTGAATTAAATTATTTGCATTCAAAAGCTAACTAACTCCAAAATCAGAGTCTGAAGGAGGGAATAAAAAAAGGGTAAAGATGGAATGATAGAAATAAAAAGGCTACATTCAATTCCATTTCTTTTGGAAAGAATGAGTACTTTTGGACAGTCCTCGACAGAGGCTTCAAATCCAGCGTCTAAAATTTTGTATTAGGTGTATACTTTTAAAATAACGTTTGTAATGCAAATACGTAGCTTTTAACAGTTTACAAACAGCAAAAATATTATTCACATCTCAGATATTCATATTGTATAATGTTAATAATAATAAAGGAATGTCGAAGTTGTTATAAAATCGTGATTAACATCCAATTTAGTTTTTACGTCAATCCAAGCGCCAAGTGGTGGGGTTTTGATATTTTATGTTCCAGGGTTGCGGCAGCTGCCTTCAATTGCCATCGTCCTATCACATTTCCTCTACCGCCCAACTCACCACTCCTGAAATTCGAAGACAGTCTTCAGAAGGGTTACTCTCCCCGTTAGCATCGCCTTGTCACCGTTTCATAGACCCCTCTCCAGGTATCGGAATATCGACGGCGGTCAACTCGCGGTCGCAACAATCGATAGGCGGCAGCCTCCAGCGCTAAAGCAGATTAGATTAATGCTCGCGCACCTCATCCGTCTTGCAGCGTTTCGCAGGCGGCAGGTGGCCGCACGGCTAGGACAAGGTGGCGCGGGGCAAGGAAAGTCGAGGCAGAAAAAGAAAGGAAAGATGAGACAAGGAAGAGAGAAACAGCGAAGAACGGACAAGGGAAGGGGAAGGCGTAAAAGATTTCGGCAGGGAGAGGCGGAGCAAAGAAGGACAGAGCAGGGAAGAGCGTTGCAAGGATGGGCAAGAGAGAAGAAGCAAGAAGAGTAGCAGGGGAAGGGCAAACAGAAAAGGGCCAGGGCAGAGATGGGCAGGAAAGAGATGGGCAGGAAAAGAGATGTGCAGGAAGAGATGTGCAGGAAAGAGATGTGCAGGGAAGAGATGGACAGGGGAAGAGATGGGCGGGAAGAGATGGGCAGGAAGAGATGGGCGGGGAGGAAGAGAGATGGGCAGGGGAAGAGGTGGCCAGTCAAGGGAAGAGGTGGCCAGTCAAGGGAAGAGGTGGCCAGTCAAGGGAAGAGGTGGCCAGTCAAGGGAAGAGGTGGGCAGTCAAGGGAAGAGATGGGCAGTCAAGGGAAGAGATGGGCAGTCAAGGGAAGAGGTGACCAGTCAAGGGAAGAGGTGGGCCAGGAAAGAGATGGGGGCAGGGGGCAGAGATGGGTAGGAGCAGAGATGGGCCAGACAGAGATGGAGTGGGAGCAGGGATGGAAGGGACAGAAATAGGTGGGGAAAAGGGTAGAGAGGAAGACGAAAGAGCGGGGAAGGGAAAGAAGGGGTGAAGCAGAGAAGGGTGAGGAAGGGAAGAGGTGGAGCAGAGAAGGGTGGGGAAGGGATGGGAGGGGTGGGGTAGAAAAGGTGAGGAATGGGAGGGGAGGGTATGGAAAATCGAGGCAGAGTAGAGCTGGTCATGGAAGGGCGGGGCGAGGAAGGGTGAAATAGGGGAGTGAAGGTCGAGGCAGGGAAGAGGGAACAGAGTAGACCGGGACAAGGTAGGGTAAGACAGAGAAGTAGTATAGAAGGTTGGGACAGGAAATGGTGGGGGCAGGGAAGGCTGAGGCATAGAGCGGGGTGAGAAAAAGTCAAAACTGGAAAGGGTGGGGCATGGAAAGGCGTGACTGCTACGGGCGAGGCATAGAAGGTCGGGACAATGTTAGTCTAGGGCACAGGCGATAGCTGTGGCGAAGCATATAGCGGTGGATGGCGACGAGAATGACTGAGAAAGACCAAAGTCACGCTGTTGAACTTATAGTTAGTGGGCGAGGACAGCGACGGATTTGGAGGCACTGCCGACAACTGCTGCTGCTATGTAGGTGTTGGGCAAGTGGCTGTTAACCGCAACCCTCCCTTTGCCCAACTCTCCCTTGGGACCAGGAGTACAACGGACCGAAGCGGACAGCGCCAGATTACCACCGGAGGGATTCACAACCCTATCTCATGGGAGTGGGGGGCCTCCATGTTAATGTGATTCCGCCGCAAGTTTCTTCCACTTTCCTTAAATTCTATGGTGCTATGTTTTCTTTTTACCTCAAAATACCTAGAGACATTCCGTCGCACAGAGTGTCTCTCTACACAAAAATCTCCATCTAATGAGATTCTCTGGTGCTGTGCTGTGTGATGAGGAGAATACGCAGTGCACTTCATCTGGTTAGTAGAAGTGCGAGGTGATGATTCATGAATTCATCGATTGGTTAATGATTCTGGTCGCGTCAACTGTTAAGATAATGTCTTTTAAGTGTAGTGCATGTTTTAGAGCTGCATATCATAATGATCTTCCCCAACTGGATGGCAACTGGGTGGCAGCGCCGAGTTAAACGTTGGCTCGCTGGCTTTTCCCCAGCCAGGTATGTATTATAATGTCTTTTAAGTGTTTTCGGAAGAATCGATGTCCGGTCGAAATTTCAAAAATTCAATAGGGGTGGATTAAATTTTACCATTTCCACAAGAAAAGTTGGCTGATATCTTCTAAACTATTGCGAATTTTGCGATTCTCGTTTCACTGCCGTGTTCAGCACATTCTGAGTTTTCCGAAACATACTTCATTTGCCTCATTCGGACGAAAAATACGGCCTGCAGACCCGTTTCTTCAATTTTCGTAAATTTTCAACTTTCGCAAAATACAGTCATCTTTGCCTGGCTGTATCTCCTAAACTATTCGCCCAACGACGCTGAAATCTGCACGACAAATGAAGAGTACTCTTCTCTTTGCTTTCTATTAACGACTGGTATTTTGAACACGGGAATCGTAAAAAGAACGGCGACTCTATAGATTGAATTTTGGTCTAAGACGGCGTATTTTATGAACGTTTTCGATTTTTCCGGGATAACGAAGCCTCAGAGAGAAAATGATCATTACCTTTGTAATCGCCCATGTAACGTTATTCTACTGTCGTAAAAAAATTAAAAACCGCACGCACGCACACACACACACACATATTCAAATATATTGTATATATACGTACATACATGGGGAAGAGATAAAATATAACTAGTTGATTATCATTACTATTTTCTCTTCCTATATGACATTCCACACAGTTTAGAATCTTGCAATTTGAATTAGGGTTCCTTTATTTAACTGTCAAATGAAATAAGTTTTAAATCAATAGCACAAAATATTTCCTGCAAATATTATAATAGTAACTAAGTAATGATGATTGATAGATACTTGAGACCTGACTTTGTCAGTGGCTCACTTCTTACCTCGGCGATGTTCTCTGTACACCCGATCACATAAACAGAAGCTATAAATTACTGTGTCCGGCCTTGAAGTAGCGATATTCCGATGCCAGACTATATTTTCTTGTCGCTGGGAAGGAGGGCGTGTACATGAATTATGAAACTCCCGGAGGAAAGAGGATAAGTGGCGGGTTTATATTAAGTCGCTTCTGGTGAATTCTGACATTTATTTCTTGGAGAGCGTTGTTAGGAATTTGGAAAATTTGTTTTCTAATTTTTGTCGTGCGTACTCCATAGCGATGTTTATTAAAATTATGAAGCGACCAGTGACACACACGATCTTTATGGAGTGTGCCAGTGTAGGATGACATGCTCAATCTCTTTATTCTAAGGAACCCATGGTCTCCATCTGTTCTTATACCCTTATGATCTCGACCTCAGGAGAACTACAGCGAGAACTTTTTTCTTCCTCTGTCGGCAAGAGATTACGGTGGAGGTTGCGCCGACGGCTTTTTCTGATTGATTGATTCTTTTTTTTTTCGAAGAATCCGTAAGTCGTTATTATGCATTATTCGCACAATATAGTTAGAGGGGTAGCTTCTTCCGAGAGAATTCAAACGCTGTCTGGAGGAGAAATCTAGCTGGCTGCTCTGGTCTGAAGTTCTCCGTAGTTTCTCCGATCAACACCAGGCAAGTGCCGGAGCTTACGGACGGGCCACGGGCTGCGCGCGAGCTTTCCTTCCTCTTCCTTCTTCTCACCCCTCACTCACACCCTCACTCATTAATTATGCACATGCTCACATGCACTACATATCACGCTTGTCAGAAGACCAGTCGGGAGCTTAGAGCTTGCCCCGACTGGGGCGATGCGACGCGGATGGGAGATACCTGTTTCTTTTTTAATTCGTTGCGTCGTTGTTGATGCAACGCGTCTCTTAACCCTTGTTGGGCGTTGAGCGCTTTCTCTGGAGTAATCCTCCGTTACCAGGTAATTACTTTACTGAATAATTACTATGTTTGTCAGAGTCTCGTCACGTCGCAGTCAGTCAGTGCCTTTTATCCCTTCGGCCAGGGGCTGGACGCCGTTAGATAACTAGGGTTCCCAGCCGGTCGCAACCAAGACGCAGGTCTCGAATTCGCTTAACCTTCGTGACTTCACGGAACGTAGTGAACGAATTCGGCCTTTAGCGCCGCCGCCCCGTTTGTGAAAAATCCTGCAGACCGATGAAGCCGCCGCCGGCCCATCTCGCCAATGAATCAATAGATCAATCTCCTATCCTTCCTGGTAAGGCAGCCCCCTTGCGCGCGCTAGCCGTTCCCTCACTCTCAACGCAGGCTTGATGCGCTCTCAAGCTTTGCATTGGATGATTGACCCTCCGCCATGTTCTTTTTCAATTCATTACATATCGCCAACAATAAACTCCCCTCAACCATTTGAGAGCCATAAAGATATTTTACTCCTTTCCCGCATTGATTTCCAAGTAAATAAAAGAAATCACAGCCGCAAAGTTCCTATTAAAATTGAGCATAGCTTTCGATCTGGAAGCGACGATTGGAATTGCCTGTCGCGGGTCGTCGTGCGACACCGATGGGATTATGAATTTGCGAGACGTTTGGCCCCTGGGTGAAAGGCGCTGGTTTCAGGCTCGCGAAAGACAGGCAGCAGCTCGGTGTTGGGCGGAAGCGAAAACAAACTAAAAGAAGATTTAGAAGGCACTTTCCCGTCATTAGAAAGCGTCAAGGTAAAGCTGAGATATAAAATGGGTGAGAATTTTTTGTTTGTTTTCTTTAAAAATTCATAGGTATTTTATGCAAATCAAACGATTTCTTTGACTATTTCTTTTTATTCATACACCTACAACACAGCATCTTAAATATTTATGTTTAAATGTCTGAATATATGAGAACAACTAAAGTATATATTTGTGCCTGTTATTTCGTAAGTTTACAAATAAATTGAAGAGTATTCATTAAACATATAGATGTATTGTTAACCAACTACACATTGTATGTGTAGCTTAGATCACACTTCAGAGCAGAAAGCGAAGAGCCCATATGTTGATTAACTTGCCTGTCAGGATTACAAGCTCTTTCCCTGCCTGCACCCCACTGCTCCTAACTCACCATCTGCTACAGCTTCAAAGAAACATCCCTCACCTGCAAAATGAAAGATGTTAAAGATCCAAAACAAGCAAATATTTCATGAAATTTACCATGTAAGCTGTTTACTTGTAAATAAATCTTGTGGTAAAACTTGATAAATAGAAACATTCATGCAATATAACAGAAAAGTTTGAACAAAACAACGCTTCAATGAAGTAATACAAAGACACACAGGGAGGTGTGAAGTAACAGTCATTACAATGACTTTATGAATAGTATACAAATACATGTTTGCCAGGCAGGGATAAATGGTTGATAAATTATCTGAAGGGAAAATTCAGATGTGCAAAAGCGTTTGCAGATACATTTGATAGTCGTGAGCGGTAGAGGAAAAGGAGGTTTATAATGGAGAAGGGGTTCCGCGGACCTGCAGTATTAGCGGAGGCAGGGAGTGCTAATGAATGTGAACCAGCGGCTACCTCTAGCAAAATCTGTTTAGCTGTTCAAGCGATATCTTAACTCAGCACAGGCGGGAAAAAAAGCGGTGGTGGCAGGCAGAGATCAGGCAGGGTCAGGGCGGGGTCCGGGCGGGGTCGGGCAGTGTTAGAGCAGGGTCGAGGCAGGGTCGGAGCAGGGTCGGAGCAGGGTCGGAGGAGGGTCGGAGGAGGGTCGGAGGAGGGTCGGAGGAGGGTCGGAGGAGGGTCGGAGGAGGGTCGGAGGAGGGTCGGAGGAGGGTCGGAGGAGGGTCGGAGGAGGGTCAGGCAGGGGTCAGGCAGGGTCAGGCAGAGGTCGGGCGGGGTCGGAGCGGGGTCGGGCGGGGTCGGAGCGGGGTCAGGCGGGGTCGGGCAGGGGTCGGAGCCGGGGCCAGGCGGGATTCAGGCAGAGGTCGGAGCAGGGTCGGGCAGGGTGTCGAAGCGGGGTCGGGCGAGGTCAGGGCGGGATCGGGCGGGATCGGAGCAGGGTCGGAGCGGGGTCGGAGCGGGGATCGGAGCAGGTTGGGCAGGGGTCGGGCGGGGTCGGGGCAGAAGGGTCAGGGCAGAGAGGGTCAGGCAGAGTCGGGCGAGTCAGGCAGGGTCGGGCGGGGTCGGGCGGGGTCGGAGCAGGTCGGGCAGGGTCAGGCGGGGTCGGGCGGGGTCGGAGCGGGGTCGGGCGGGAGGTCGGGCGAGGTCGGGCAGGGTCAGGCGAGGTGGGCGGTCGGAGCGGTCGGAGCAGAAGGGTCAGGCGGGGTCAGGCGAGGTCGGGCGGTCAGGCGGGGTCGGAGCGGAGTCGGAGCGGGGTCGGAGCAGGGTCGGGCAGGGGGTCGGAGCGGGGGCGGAGCGGGGTCAGGCGGGGGCGGGGCAGGGGGCGGAGCAGGGGGCGGGGCGAGGCGGTGATGATGCTGAGGTGGCAGATGCACACGATCCGAATTGGGTGGTTCGGGATTGCAAGAGCAGCGGTAGCAACGCACGCAGTTACAGCGCTTGCTGCGCGTTAAACTTTCCATGGGCTCCCGGCACGAAGCAGCACTTATTAGATCTCTGGCGCATGAAATGCGACTACCGCAGCTCTCTTCCATTTAGCGCTGCTTTTGCCTCGTGTTGCTGCATCTCTGGATGAAATTAGCACCACGCCCGAGCGACACAGAGATGAGACGCGATATAACTTTTCAGCTATTAAGTTTTGAAAACATCAGCTATTCAACGAATTCGACAATGCATTGTTTTCTGTAATCATTGCTTATTTTATTTCATGAAACCAGCGTGTACTGGAATTAGTTGAATTATTTCAGCTGTGAAGATTGTAAGCAAATCATCACCGTTGGGAACCAAACTGTGGAACTTCCATTTCAATTGCAAGATACAATTGTCAGCAGTATGGATTCAACAGTTGTTATTTCTGTATATGATAGGACAAATGACAAAATTACCCTTTTGGTATCCTTATAGTGGAATCTGTTATCTCGTTAAAGTAACCAATCATTTTCTACTCCGATGATCAGTTCTACTATAAACATTATTTCAAAAACAAACATCCACTCTTATACTTTAATTTACCTTCTTTCACTCATTTCTCTCTCAATTGATACTACAAAGATAGTTCTATGTCTTATACTAAACATGAAATATAATCAAATCATGTCATAAAATGACTGGTCATTTAATGGTACAAAACCATAACAGCTATAATTTTTTCCATTATTCTTTTTCCTTTATCGCCCTTCTCAGCATTATATGCCACTCCATTACCTACCTATTCGTAATATGCACCATACCATTTCTATTTTCCCCTTGAACTTCAGTCCTTCTTTCTGCGTGGTGTCTCCGCACGGACATGCGAGGAGGTTAGACCAAAAAACCACGAGAGCCGGCGCCGGCGGTCACCCTCGGTGCGGACGAACACGATGCACTTCTCGCTGCCGCCGCAGTGGTGTGTGTGTATTGTGTGGCGTGTTGTGTGTGAGCGAGGACGTCCCTGGACTGCGTCGCTGGAAATGGGCTCTATCGCTTCGGCGGTGTCCCCAGGCCGAGAGCTGACACGGAGGTGAGACGGCGCGGGAGGCGTAGCCCTCAAGCCCCACGGGGGGAGGTGAAGAGGGACGGGACTGCCGGAGCGCTGCGGGCAAGGCAAGGACGGGGGTGGGCCCGGTGTTATGATGTGGAAGCTGAGAAGTGGCAACGGGGAACTAAGTTAACAGGTGTAGCGGAGAGGGCCGGAGGTGGGGAGGGCGAGAGAGTGGGCGACGTGGCGGCGGTGAGTTGGGGCTAGAAGGAAGGTAGGGGACCGTGTTTCCAGCCTCGCGGACAGCGGTGACGTGGGCGTCGGCCGCTACCTGAATTTCGTGGGAGAGAGGCGGCCCGCCTGCCGGGCCTCCGGGCAGAGTCGGGTTCGCTCCGGCACCTGCGGCTCGCCTTCCCCTTCCGACTGCCGCGTCACGCCTGCAGAGGCGTCATTCAGCGCCCGACTCCCCCGCAAGACACACGCGGCGTTTAGTGCTGTGAGTGAAACTCCCAAAACGGGGAGATAAATCTTTCGGCAGTTAGTATATACGTACAAACGTACATTTATTTAATAACTGCTTTTAGATATCCACAAGACATCTGCAAGATAGGGAAAGTAATCCGGGATCAGCAATGAAATGAACATTTTATATGGCGTTCTGAAATGTTTATATGATTTCGTCAACGAAAATAAAAGTGTAACAAAACGCTATAAAAATTAAACATCTGCTTAATTGTAATCATTTTTTACTGGATACGGTTTTCGTTAACATGTATTATTATAATTAGCTTTTTTGCATGAATATGATGTAAGTTGCTAAAGATATTAACTTGAAAATAGGAAAACTCAAGACATCAAATTTATGCAAGGTATTTCGAATTGGAATGGAATTCGAATTAGATTCTATATCAACAATGTTCTAGAATTTCTAGAATATTTATAGTAACCTGGTGAAGTGAACTGAATGATAGCGCATGTGCAAAAGCTTCAAGCTTCGGTCTGTGACGTCGCAGGCGAGCAAGTAGTGAACGTCTGCGCTGGCTCGAGCTCCTGCACACACCGCCCAGACAGCAGGCCCAAACAGCCCCGCCACTACTGCCTCGCTCTCCTCCCGTTCCACACCGCCTTACATTGCCTGCTCCGCCCCTCTGCCTCATCCTGCCGCCTCACGCCCCTCCATGGCGCCCTCCGCCCGCCCCGCCCCGCTCCGCCCTCCCCTCCACGCCTGGGCTCCTCCCCGCCACGCAACACTCACACCACGCCACACCACCCTCTTTTTCTCTGCACTTCAACCCCACCCTCCTCGCCCCAATACACCCTGCAACGACCGCCACCCCGCTACTCCCGCTCCTTCCCGCCACGCCCTCCATGCTGCGCTCTGTCCCGCCCACTGTACCCCGCCCACTCTGTCTTGCTCCGCATCCCCCTCCGCACCCCGCGCCGACAGGAAGAGATGGTTGCAGCTTCAGGCTTGACCCTTTTCTTCCGCATCATTCAGTCTCCTCCTTTCTCCGGAGGGTTTACTACCGCCTGGGCAGCTCCTCGACCCTTCCATCTACTTCGTGTGATTCCGTGCGCCGCAGAGGCCTCAGGCGCTTCATTTAATTGGACACGGACGCCTCGCCTCGCCCCCTCCCGCCCCCCCCCCCCCCCCCCCCCCCCCCCCCCCCCCCCCCCCCCCCCCCCCCCCCCCCCCCCCCCGCCCCCCCCCCCCCCCCCCCCCCCCCCCCCACTATCCCCGCCTTCAACATTCCCATCCTCAGCCTCACCCCTCTTATTTTCTCCACTCCTCACAGCTTCACTTTGTTTTCTGCTGCTTCCACACCATCACAGTCTCCCTCTACACGCCTTCAGACCCTAAACTTCTTCAACTCCCCACCCATTCTTCGTCACGTCTGGGCAATTTCTTTATATTCCATCACTTCCTTGCCTCCATACTCCCCCTCCGCACACGATCTTTCCCTCATCACACGTCCAAGTTCCTTCTCCGTCCCCTCCCTCACGTCCCAGTAACTTCGTAAACTTTCAACCCTTCATCTCCTCACCCTTTTCCCTTCCGCCCCTTTATATCTCCGCTCCTTTCTCACCTCATCTCCTCTTCCGTCGTGTCTCATCTCCGACCCTATCACCACCCCAACTTCACCTGCTGAAACCCTTCCGGACATTTTACTTTCTCGCTACGGAGCAGAACGTTTTGTAATACTAAAAACAACAAAAAAGTGGAAAACTCCAGTTGCTGAATTTAGGGGGAAAATCCTCTAAAACGTGGTTTTGTCAGAATCCACGTTTTGTTAGGCTTTGACAACGACAAATCGAACGACAGTAAATCGTCAGTCCGTCTGTGTGTATTTCCGTGTACAAACAACGCTAGCTGTTAAACCATTAAGACGAATTTCTTCAAAATTGATAATCCACAATGAATCTGGCTGATGTAGCGGCCCCTTGAAATTGAAACCGCAATATTAATTTTGAAGGGTTCTTTACATGAAGCTCCTGGGACACTTTCAAATTTCAATGTGATTAAATTTTGTTGTTGGATAGTATGAAGCACGTTTAAGAGAATTGTGCAGGTCTCATGTTCGTAGTAAACCGTAATTTTTTTTTAAATTGCACGAGTTCAACATTTTTTCGGAGTCTTTCTACAGCTAAAACATTCAAAATAGAGGTTTTCCCGAATGAAATATGTTGCTTAAAAATAGATTTTGAAATAAGTTCAGGTACTATTTCTCGATAATTTTATTACTTTTTGCGTAATTTTGCATGAAAATACGGGCGAGAAAGTACTTGCTGTTTTAGCACTTGTTCCGTTTCCTATCGCCCGGTGGCCCTATGTGAAGGTGATGCCTATTTCTTGTGCATCGTTCTCATGCCTCCCCTCTTTCTTGAAAGGTTCACCGCTTTCGGAGAGACCGTAGGCTCCACACATTTTCAGACTGACCGCACACTTCACTGGCACTCGTGAAACTCCTTATTGAATGTGGCAAAACGACGTTATTGTCTTTTCCCATTTTCTTTCACTTTCGCTCACATTCCTCCCTCTGCACTCGCCATACGTGCTTTGCAAGCGTTTCCCTTTCCCATCTTTCTCTAGTGAAGCGAGCGGCCTCTCCTTCGAGCGAAGTGTCTCCGCGACGGGCAGCTCCATTTCCTTCGCCGCCGTCGCCTTCGCCGTGTGATTTCGTGCGTCGCGGCGGCCGCAGGCGCTTCATTTAATTGGACACGGACGGCGGCCGGCCCTCCTCGCACTTCCGTCTCCGATTCTGCCGCAGCCGACGCCCCGCCCACTGCCCGTTGGCCGCTGCTCTCGCCCATTGCCCGTCGCCCTTCACGCCCCTCGAGGGCATTTCTATTTCGAGTTTTCTGCTTATACGTACCTACACCATTTCCTCCCTTCTACCAGGATACCAACAGGTTCCTCATGTTCTCTCAGAGTACACTCTAAAGGAAAAGCCATTTTCTTCTTCCAGTTGCCACTTCTCGTGAAGTGAGTTCACGTAGCTAATCTACACCGATTGCCGCTAGTAAAATATTTCAACGATGGGCACCAGAGCTATCTTCTAACATCCATCAGTAGCGATCTCTCCCAGCTTGTAATTATGGATTCCTTCATTCATAGGGATAGTGTAGTATATTGTCGAACGATATGCATACCTCTATATCGAAGGTCCACAAAAATAGTTTTGAACAGAAACGTGGCGAGAATAAATAGGAATTAGACAATTTCACATACATAATATCAGTCTAACCCAGTATTCTGAAAATAATTCAATTTATTAGCTCAAAATTCCAGATCGTTCGAGCTGTAAAATCTGTCAAATTTTGAAAGTTAACTTACTATTAGTTTAATACATTTGCACGCAAATGACATGCATGTCAACATGCATTTACTACCACCACACGCTCTTAACAAGACCTGTATGCCAGCAGGCTGATTTGATGTCAACGGTGTGTAGAATGTGTTACATGGATGACATCATCATCATACGCAACTCTCTGGCAAGTGCAGGTACTCGTTATACACCTTTACTTTCTTTGTTCAACTGCCCAAAAGGAACCCGATGGTGACCAACGCTTGTGTGACTGTACTCAATACCCATATTGTATTGGAGACATACTAGAAATCAATGAATCTGCTTTGGTTGGTAACATGAAGAGCTTTCCACTCGTGTATTCATGAACAAGTAAAACATTAAAATTAAGACGGTATTAATTTTTATTGTTTCTATCCAACATAGTTCAAACACATCTAATCATTCTCTGGTAAACTTTGTTGAAACACACTGACTATAAATTTACATTATCATAAGTGATAATATGGTGAGAGATCCCGTGATTATTGTAAAATTAAAATATAGCGAATTCATGAGAAATTGAGAATGGGCCGTTATATCATTAAATGTCACCCAGATTACAAACCCGGCTTTAATACCACTTCGTGTCGACAACTTTTCCGTTTGCAACGTCTCCGTTAATAATTCATAAAGTGAGAGACAGTGGGTGAAATATGGGGAAAAAACAGTAGTTCACAACTAGCGCATAACATAACATCACTGGCACCTTATCTTCAAGCGAATGGTTCACAGCCTGTGCGGGCAGCACCGTAAATGTCTGAGTGAGAGGCGTGTCTGAGGTAGTACATAAAATGTGACCATTAGAGTTCATTCGACGAACGGCGTGGCAGAAAGCCACCTCTGTTCGGGAAGCGGCGTCCAAACGGCCGATTGCCTCTGCCACGCGCTGATTAAGAAGCGGGCCCAGGACGAAATGGTGTCCTGAAGCGGCAGCTTTCCAATCGCCAGATGCTCCGCTCGCGTATCGAGGCGGTTGGACGGCAGTTGGACAGCGGTTGGAAGGCAGTTGGACGATGGTTGGACGGTGGTTGGACGGCGGTTGGACGGCGGTTGGACGGCGGTTGGACGGCGATTGGACGGCGGTTGGACGGCGGTTGGACGGCGGTTGGACGGCGGTTGGACGGCGGTTGGACGGCGGTTGGACGGCGGTTGGACGGCGGTTGGACGGCGATTGGACGAAAAGCGGATTTGGACGGCAGTTGGACGGCAGTTGGACTGGCAGTTGGACGGCAGTTGGACGGCAGTTGGACAACAGTTGAACTGCCAGCAGTTGGACCTTGGTTGGACGGCAGTTAGACGGCAATTGGACAGCAGACAGACAGCAGTTGGACAGCTTGTTGGGCAACCCCAGTGACGCGGTTGGACAGCAGTTGGACGGCGGTGGACGGCAGTTGGACAGCAGTTGAACGGCAGCAGTTGAACGCAGTTGAACGGGTTCGGACGACGGTTGGACGCGAGATTTGGATGGCAGTTGGATGGCGGTTGGACGGCGTTTGGACAGCAGTTGGAGCAGCAGTTGAACGGCGGTGGACGGCGATTGGACGCACTGAGCGAATGCGAGCGTTCCTTCCGCGGCCAGGTCGAGTAACTGCCGCTTCTTTGAACGCGGCGACCTAGTTACAGGGCCAAAGGGCGCCTTGCCATTTCTCCTGAGGAAGGGTTGACAACGGAATGGCAGCCAAAACGTTGCTTTTATGTGCCTAGGACGCGGCGTCTCCCGGACGGCTAAAGTGTGTGTGAGTGTTTCCAGGCGCCAAATGCTTTGGTCGTCGGTACCGTGAGTGCAAAAACCTCTATTGAGCAGGAGATGGAATTCCTCTCCTGATGGACCTTGGGACTCAGGTCTATCTACTCATCGGCTTGTAGATTTTCTTCTTCCAGATATCTTGCTGTGGTGACGCGGCATCGATAGCTGAAGATGCAGTCGTTTTGTCCACATCGTAGTCTTTTCAGGATGTAATGCTCATTATTCGGCACCATCCCTAAGGAAAGAATACGAATCGTCACCTCAGTCTTTACGCTGCGATACGGACAGCTCAGATCATGAGTTTGACCGCGGAAGCGCTAGCATCACTTCTTCAGGTATCTCCCACAGAGGATCAATAACCACATCCGGCACAAGCTCCCAATACATCTCGTATTGAAACATATCCGACCTTGACTAGTGCCAATTTGAAACAAGACCCGTCTTTCTATTTAAAAACAAGCCTCCGTTTCAGTGTTTTATTATCATTATTTAATCGTAATTTGAGGACAGAAAATGTTACATGAAACCCTGGCAGTTCTCATAATTTAAATATCTCTCCTTCAAAAAATAATGTTGCTTACCTCAGTTAATTGGGGTTTCAGGGTCATAATTATTTGCTGCACTTATACTGCAACCAATTGTGAATCTGCCATCTATGCAGAGTGGCGAGAATCTAAAAATCTTATTAAAATTCTGGATTGCACCTAACGAACAATGAAATCAGCTTTCTTTCAACTTAACAAATTAGAATTTATTACAATGATAATCAAAAATGAATTAAGCTTTGGTCATGACCAGTTTTCTCTGTATTACAATAGTTATAAAACCTTGTTATTCGTTCGCGGGTCTTCGCGCACTCTCCACTTCTTCGTTTGATGGCACCCGTAGAACCCTTTCCGTTGAAGAGCAGCAGCAGAATATTGCTTCTGGATAAAGTTCTCACCTAATGTCCGTGTCTGGTTCCAGATTCTCCCGGCGTCACTATTATAATCCCGTGACTTTCCCCTCACTTCCGTCTCGGGTGGACGCCTAGACATGTATTTACTGCCTACAAGAACGCTCTATCCTAATATAAAAAACGATATTTAATTTTATACAAATGTCAATTACAGTCATTCCTGGTAAAATGGTAAAATATATAAGGAGCCGACCCGCTCATCACTGCGTCACTGAAGCGAATGAATGTTCCACTAAAAAATTTGAAAGCATCCGAATTTCATATCCTTTTCTTTTTGTCTCTCAAAACAATGCTTATTCCGCCTCTGCTCTTTCATTTCAACATTATTAAGCAGTCCTTTAACGTCGGTTATTTGTTGCCACTGCTTCCTGCGATCGTCTATTGACATCCCTATATTCTATGCCATATAAAATGACATTTCCATAATAAAAACTGTTCGTCATTTTGGTAGGAAGGAAATAACGCGCGCGGTTCGTTTCCGTTTGATTCGGACATTGATTCGACTTTCGCCAGGTGTTGATTACAAATAAACTACCGATCAGGGCAGCCAGCATGTGCACAATTGCTGAAACCGACTAGTTAAGTAGCTAGTGCCTATAATCCGCCACCGTTGGGAACCCTAGATCCTCTCGATCAAAAGATGCGCATAGGCAACAGTTGCGACGAGGGACAAAAATGGTATTAGTTGGGAAACGAGCGCTGATTTTGAGGAACGAGTGAGGATGTGTGGTAGTGTAGGAATTAATCAACGGAGCGAAGAGAGCAAGTTGGTAGCGAGTTGCACTCCGACACCACAGCCCCTATAGTATCCCGTGGAGTATACAGGGGGTGGGGAGAATGCAAGTTATCCCCAATCAGCGTTTCCTCGAACCTCGCTCGCCCCCAAGAGCATTCGAGGAGGCGGGAAGGACAAATGAGAGGTATCGGACTAATAGCGTCCAGGGGGGAGAATGCGCAAGTTCTCCTCAAACAGCGGCTCCACAGGACACGCTGCCCCAAAAACATTGAGGAGCTGTACGAGCGGTGGGGCTTAGCGGGCCCTTGCGGGCGCCCAGGCCGGGGAAGGCTCGGGGCGACTATATGGGAGCGGGAGAGTCCCCCTCCCACGTCGGAGACGGCTCAACTGGGGCAGCGGCCCTTGCGAGGCAGCCGGCGGTGACGGCTGAGGATTTCCGAAGCGGCGAGGATCTCCCCTGTCGGTGACCGGAGGAACCGCTCCGGTAACGCGAGAGACGAGTCGAGCAACTAAATCATCGGAGATTTATTGTTTTGGACAAATTTGATGATCTTCTTCTGAATTACCTAATAAATATCTTCTCTCTATTTATAATTCTAATGATAAATGTGCATTCTAATGATATTGAGAAATATGTTGTAACAACAACAAAATATTTCGCTTCAATATTAAGGTCTACAACAGTTTCAGAATACGAGCAAGTAAACGAAAATGAAGTTTTGCAATTTTAGACATATCAGAGGTTTCCGAATAGTTTTCGAATCGAATTTTGTTATCGAACGAAAACCAACAAATGACTCGAGCAAAAAGCATTGGGATATAGTATTTTCAAGTGATTTTGAATCAATGCTGGGGGTTTCATGTAAAGTGTTAATGGATCCATATTCACAAGGCTTAAAGTGCGATCAGATCGGGAAATAACTATTTTGTTGCTTTCTTTTAACACTAATACCCTATGAAGGATGTACGCTCTGGTATTGTCAACAGACAGACAATTTTTAAATAAACACTTTTTATAAAGATTCCGCGAAAACAAGTACACAACCGTCAAATATCCTCATTTCTTTGTAGCATGACAAAACTTTCCGTAAACAATTTATACGAGAAAGTAAAATGGGTATGAGCAAGGGGAAGTTGCGCGGGATTGCACACTAAGGGCGCCTGTTCCCATTTGGCGGGGTTGGGGTGGGGGCGGAGTGGGGGGTGGTGGGCGCTGCCAACCGCGCGGAGCAAGACAAATGGCCTCCGCCTGCGCTTTTGCAGGCGCCGCCAGCCGCCTGCGCCCGACGCCGCCCGACGCCTGCGCCCGACGCCTGCGCCGACGCCTGCGCCCGACGCCTGCGCCCGACGCCTGCGCCCGACGCCTGCGCCCGACGCCTGCGCCCGACGCCTGCGCCCGACGCCTGCGCCCGACGCCTGCGCCCGACGCCTACGCCCGGCGCCACCGCGACGCCTGCGCCCGACGCGCCTGCGCCCGACGCCTGCGCCCGACGCCTGCGCCGACGCCTGCGCCCGACGCCTGCGCCCGACGCCGCCTGCAGCGCGTGCGGGAACGCGGCGTCGCCCGCGGCATACCAACGCCCAAGGGGAGATTGGCGACTCTGGCAGAGCGCGAACACGCAGCGAACGCATGGTGCCAGAGTCAGGGAGGGCGGGCTCATCTCGAAATGGAGGGAGTCAAAGAGGTTTCCCTCCCAATGCACTTCATTCGAATTAAAATAACGGCCAGGGACTTTTGAACATTAATATCCGACTAGAACATTTCCTTGATGTGATACATGGAAATACGACTACGAAATCCATATAATGAATACTGTTAAGAGTGTGCCCAGTGTAGCAATTAGCACTTGCTATTTCGTGTTTTGCGTGCTCTACCTTCACGATAATCTAACAGTACCTAATAATAACCTAATACCCGACAAGGCTGTCTGTAATTGGGATATTTTATCACGACAGATTAGAAAATCAGTCATTTATCTTCAGATTCGAATATTCCTATTTTGTCTCGCTGGTTACAAGTCTTTTGAGCAGCGTAGCTTCCAACCCAAACCATCGTACGATATCTTCACTCTTGGTAACTCTGAGAGAAATGTGCAGCGTCGCGCTTGGTGCAAAATAATTTTATCAATTATTAATTTATTACGATTTATGAGAATTAATTATTAATACTTACAGTTAATACTCCACTTTAATAATCCTCTACAGGGCCTGCCTTCGAAATAGCCTGAGTGTGGAATGAAAAATACGACCAATAGAGGACACGAATAAAACTAGTCACAATTCGACACGGAGATGTTCCTACGCAATCCACTTTTTCAATCTACGCAATGTTTCAACAAAATGCTCCGGTTTCATACCTGAGGAATGAGGAGAACGTGAGGTCTTTGCCGAAGGAGTAATGTTTTGGGAGTAGGAATGGCTAAGCTTAGCGGCCAGATTTCTCATTTACACCAATATTTTTTTACAACAAATGATGTGAAATTGCTTTAAGAACTGTCAACTGACAGAGGGAAAAGTATGTCCATGCTGCATTCGTGTGATTTCCACTCTGGCTTTATGACGTCATGCATCGGGGCGAGCGCGACAAGCAAGTATAGTATCAGCAAGCACTCACGCGTCATGCACACAGTATAATATAAACTTATTCTTGAGAACTTTTCTTATTGTGTTTCGTTAAAATTTCTTCATATGTTTACAAGATCTACATGGTTTTCTATTTGTTCTTAACAGTACATGAGTAAAGTGGAGTAATTATTCTAATATTACATGACTTTTTTATACAGAAAAATAAGTCTTTTATGATTTTTAAAAATAATATTTTCATTCAGTTCTTTTAGAGAAAATTCTAATTTTCTTTGAACAGTTTTCGCTTTACTAATCTAGTGTTGAACATTTTTTTTAAAAATGTTGAAAGTAACATGAAGAGTGTATTAGAATGGAGAAGATTCAATCTGTGATATATTTACAACATAAAACATTATTTATAAATTAACTATTTGGTGCATCTCCTAAACACATATATATTACTCTTACATATAACAATTGAAGCCTTAAACAATAGTGTGAATTTCATTGGATGTTAGAATCAGAAAGTCAAAAATAGAATTTGCAGGATTTTGTACCCTAAACCTAGAAGAAAACCTCCCTGGTATTCTTAACTGTTATCAACAAGATGACACACGAAAATCAACGCAGCTGTCAAGAAGACACCGAGCAGGTTGCACCAAGAGGGGGGAAGGGGGAAGGTGAGGGTGGCGGGGAGGTTTTGGGAGGAGTTTGGTTGAGGAGGAGTAGACGGAGGCTGAGTCGATATGACTGGGTTACCAACGAGGGACCATAGAGACAGACACAGTGAGATATGATGGAGCGGAGGGGAGTTGTGACGCGGGAGGCCAGGGAGAGAAAAAGAGGGAAGAAAAAGGAATAGAGGGATGGAGAGAACAGCGTGGATAGCGAGGTCCCAGAGGGAGCTAAAGCTTTCACCTGTTTACATTCGCAGCTCGCGCTCGAATGATGCCGTAAATGAAAGTCATTTGGTGCGCGCAGCTTTCGTTTTTCTCGAATTCCAAACCCGCCTCTCCCAACTGGAACATTAACTATGTTACAGACACATTAAAATCCGAAAAGTAGGAGTTGACGTGCCTTTTCATGATATTTGAACATGAACAGTATATGCATAGGAGCATTCAAAATTTCCTAACGCACAAAAGATACACGAACCGAACATTGTATTCGAAACGTAAGCTTAAAAGGCTTTATAATTGAAAACGTTTCTTGAACACACATTCTATCATATTATTACATTAATTTTTGCTTTTATTATGTAATCTGAGAATAGATTTTCAAACCTAGTAGATTTATTTTGCAAGAAGCATTAGTTTCACTTAAAGGTGTAATTCGTTACGAATTTAAAGAGTCGAGTGAAAACTGAAAGAAGAAAAACAAGAACAAGATTAATGAGTAATGATTTCGTGTTTCCGGGAGCGTCAACTACATTGGTCATTAGTCTCTTGAGAGCAGTGTGCAATATATGTGGGTCATGGCAATATTTCTTCTCCGTTGGAATGTGAAATCCAGCGCCGTCCTACATATTGATTCTCGTAATTTTACTCTTAAGGTATCTCTCATAGTGGGACCCCACACCAGAAGGAACAAATTATAACCGATCGATTGACAGCCCGAGGAGGATGAGAGTGTAGTGGATATAAGTGTGTTTGTGTGTGTGTGTGTGTGTGTGTGTGTGTGTGTAAGAGAGGTGGTCGGATGAAGAAGAAAAGATCGCGCCTCGTTCGTGGGCCATTCATTAAACTACTGCTACTATATTCGCCTTCTCCTGATAGAGGAAACCACGGGAGATCAGAGTAACGGCCGATACAATTCTCGTCTAGAGAAAAATTGAACCCCACCTTCCTATCTCGCTAGGATAAAATATCCACCCCCACCAAGAATTGAAGAACAAAACACTACATTCAGAGGCGCTGTAATAACAGTGGTTGTTATCACTGAACCATCTCTGCACGCAAAGTTGATGACGTTACGCAAATAGGATAAGACTGAGGGAAACGAGAGGGAAATGTGTACTAAGATATCCCCGTTGTGCCCTGCGGTTAAAATGGATTGGGAAATATGCAGAATTACAGTAGTTATTCAAATTATCGTTTCCATGATGTTGCGGCAGGAAGTATTCCTTGACAGAAGGACATCACTGGACCAGAAACCCTCATTATTGCTTATTTATCCTTGAAAATAGATTTTATTACATGAGGTTTTTCATTTTCAAAATTTATGTAGTATATGACTCAGTGTAGGGATCACAGAATTTTGAAAATGTGCACACAATTCACTTTTCCCCATAGCATGTCATACGCAGTTTTAACTGTTTTTACGTTAAATAAATAAATTAAAATTAAATAAATAAATTTAAATTGAATAAATAAATTTAAATTGAATAAATAAATTAAATTGAATTTAAAATAAAATTTAAATTAAATAAATAAATTTAAATTAAAAATAAATTTAAATTAAATAAATAAATTAATTAATAGATAAATAAATAGATAGATAGATAGATAGATAAATAAAAAATAAATAAATAAAAAAATAGATTAATTTAAATTATTTGCTGGGTTGTGTTTACAGTAGTCACAGGATGCGCGCCTGCAGCGTGGGCGCCCCTCGCCAATGACATCTCTTTCGGCACACGTGCGCGAAAGTGGCTTCACGAAATTTTACTGGTCTGAACACACAATGGTCACAACCGATTCTTAACTGCCAGAAGCTTCCAAAAGCTTCGATCTTGTTCTAAAGATTTAAACATGCATTTGCGATTCGTCACTTCAATCCCCCCTCCCGCGCAGAGAACCTCCGGCGCTCCGTGGCCAGCAGGGATTCAGTTCAGGTCACCCCATACAATTTGGTTGTTTTTATGTGTTTCGGGCGCGTCAACTGCTTTGGTCGCCTGTTTTTCTTGAGGAGATGTTTGTCTTCCCCCGCTGGATGGCAGATCCGCGCCGACCTACTGCGTCGGCCAGCTGTGAGTTTCCCCTAGCAGGACTCTCCCACCAGCAGAGACCAGCCCAGACAAGCTCTAAGCTCTGCATAGTCTCTCAGAATGTGTTGTAGTGTAGTGCATGTTAGTGTAAGTGTGTGTGTAAGAGGATAGGACAAGGAAGAGGAAGGACAGATCGCGCGCGGTCCGTGGCCCGTTTGGTAGGGTACTGCTCCGGCATTCGCCTGGTGTTGATCGAAGAAACCACGGAAAACTACCGATCAGAGCAGCCGGTCGCTAGAATTCTCTTCCAGACAGCGACTGAATTCGACCTAGCTGAAAAGCTGGTGTCGAAAATCCTGCCGCCGTGGGGAGTGGGAACCTAGGACCTGCCGGTCAGAGGCGCTGCAGTGACATCAGTTGATGCACTGAGCTACCGCTCTCGCATACAGCGTTTGAGCGCACGCGTGTGCCCGCTGCCTTGAGCTCCGTGTGGAGATATACGATTTTCCTACGTAAAACCTCTTCCAATGAAGCGTTCAGCTTCATGTATGGTTGATGTTCTCGCCGAACATCAATGCCTCATAATGAACTTAATCTGAACACGCGGTCGTAATATATTACTGTCAATCGCGAGTTAAGTTTAATTCTTTGGGCATGTAGCTTCGAATGTAGAGCTTTCTCAATCTCACGCTGACGTTCAGCGGTGTAAAATGTGTCAATTATAACTAAATGATCAACACTGTACATTTGTTACTTGTGCGGTGACTTACGTGGTAACGAATAATCGTGTTTTTGTGCAATCGTCCACAATCAATTAAAGCCATAACCAGTTCGGTTACTTGAAACCGTAGAAGTAGAAACTGAGCTAATGAAACGGGTTACAGACTGACAAAGCAGGAACAACCAAAAATAAAATAGTGCTTCCACTTAGTACAAAGCGGATTGCTAGAGAAATGACCTCCCCGAAGCTTGCCACTGCTCCGAACATTTCCCTTACCCCAGGCACTACCAATGTTAAACATTACAACTTAAAGAGTTTGTAAATTTCTATAACATTCTGCGTTCTCGTTCAGCAGATCGCAGACATTCACACGCTTTCCTCTTTGATGCACATGTAACTACGATAATTTCACTCACCATTTCTTAGCATCGATCGGGATGCAATCGAGCAAGACATCTGGAGAATCAAACGTGAAATGCGGATTCGCTGCAAATCGAATGAATGGACCAGGATTGATCGCGTAATGCAGTCGGGCGATTTTACTGTGGATATATGAAGGCTCCAAGGAGGGAAAACGCGAGGACGTTGCAGGAATTTCCCTACATAACCTCCTTCGGACTCTCAGGGAGGCCAAAGTTTACCAGAGGAATCTTCACTGCATTAATAAAACGAAATAGAGATTGTTGGCACATAGGCAGCCGAAATTAATTTAAATTTGGCGCTCTACTTCGAATTCAATCATTTATAGCAATTCTTTAGCGCTAATTAACAGCAAAAGGTGTACATTTCATACATCTCGTCTTGAACTTAATATTTTTTCTGTAAAATCGCGGGCGGGCTTCCAGAGAGAAAGGCAATACATTTTTCGTGTAAAACTCATCGGAACGGCTGAACTGGTTTCAAAGTTTGAACTACTTTCTAAGAATGGCTACGAGACGGACACCAAAACACGACCAGGTAAAGATAATGTTTCATATTGTCGATATTCCGAGATTCAAACGTCTTTCCAAATAAAGACTCGATGGGATCGCATTGTTTGAAAACGAGGTCGCCGAAACAGTTTTACGGCGACTCACCCGCTCGAGTAAACAGCTTCTGTTAATGCGTACGTATTTATCTACTGACAGTCAATTCAAATGTGAAGGGTTGGTTTTACGATTCCAGCAGGATTATTGGTGCGCAAGCAACTCTCCCACTTGCATTGCCTAGAGAAACGATTTTCTTTTTCGCTGAACCAGGGTAATACTGACAACTAATACTCAATCGTTACTTTTCGCTTTAAATAATTGACTATCAGAATTTTGTGTCGGGGTAAAGGCAGAAGTATTGTTCTTCAACACAAAAACACCACAGATATTCTCCCCCCAAAAACTCAAGCTATTTTAAACCTCAACAGGGATTGGCTCTAAAAACCTTACTACGATTAATGTTTGCTTCCACTAGTCAGAGATTATTCGGTGAAGTGCAGCTCAAAGTGTATTGAAGCATGTTTTCAGTGTTTTAAAATATTTTAATGGACAATTTCCCTTTCAATCCTGCTTCTGCAGATTCTTAAGCCTCTCATACTAAACCCAGTACTTACAAATGAGTACTTTGCGTAATTTATTTCTTTACGACGCCTAATTGGATTGAAGATATGAAATAATTCGTTTCCATTTATTTCATGGATGTTTGTCATTTTACTTAGGCAAACATGAACAAATTTCAAATTTTATAATGAACTTGACATTACTCAATCTCTATTTTATTTCCCTCTCTTTCTGTCCTAAAATTCAACGAGCTTCATTCAACTGCACATTGGTCAACAAAATTCATATATTGAATGAATTAACTCGTGATCGCATCAGTTTTTATTAGCCGATTTAAATTTCCATTACCAACTCACAAAAAACATGTATAAAATTAATCAAATAACGTAGAGTGAATGAAATAAGTAAGAAATTAAAAATGTAAATCTACATCAATACTTGGTTGCTGAGTGGCTACTAGGCAAGAAGAATAAATTTTTAAAAAATCCCAAATTCATCCAGCTTGAAACGTTGCTAACGCAATAGGAATGTTCATGTAGCGATTGATTGTTTACATAGAAAGAAGGCATAGAACAACTGCGAGTGTATATGTTTTTGATGCGTGTATATATTTTATTGCGTACCTAATTTAGTTAATCGTTCTCGAGCGTTGATTCTGTTCTCAATAGAAAGATTGTTTCTCTTCTACATAGCTTACTCTCAAAATTATGTTTCTTATAGAATACGAGATTTCGGATGACGTGGTTAATTCTGGCATAATCCACGTCCATATTGTAAGTGAATAGATCATTCTCGTTCGTTCTCTCATTGTTAACACATTCTTTCAAGAATGAATCACGATAATGGTAATGTTTTTGAACTTTATTAATTTTTTGAGGTAGTGCTATGATGATAATTTATTATTACATTATTAACACATTTTATATTCTTCAATACTCGTCACAAATGTTACTTTGAGAGTTTCCGCATATTAATTATGGTATTTCTTACATTATGATTTCAAATTGATTCTGGAGGTTAACTAAGGTGAGTACCTCCTGCACAATATATCAAATCATATTAATTTCTTTTCAGTTAATTCAATTATTCATTATTAGAATACTAACGTTACCACACTAGATCTAATCGGTAGAGTTAACTCCAGAGTTTATGAAATGTGTTTAAGTCGTATTTTCGTCTAAGTATATGTGTGAACATTTTGTTACAATTTATATAATACTATTTAAAACTTAAAAACTGCAATAGAATTTAATTATTATTTTACATAAATTATTCGTATTTATTCCATATTTCAAATGTCTTCCATCATTTTTTACTGAATTAGTATCATCTCAACATAGTAATTGAATATAAATGGAATTAGAAATTTATTTAGGAAAGCCATTATTTCTATCTTGTCATGTATGAAAATCTCTTTTATAACATAATTCATTAAACATCCCCCTTTTCTAACATATCAATAACTTCCGAATTTCTTGTTCAGTCAAGAGTGGTTTGTACACCATGCACTTGATTATTGCAATTTAATCAATATTCTCATTTTAACACTCTTATTAAACGGAAAAATCCTTCAACGTAGCTACTAATGCAAACTGAATAACAATTATAAGATGTATATACTCATCGATTGTTGAGGGTTTAATTTAATTGTGCATTCGTGACGATTACAAATTAAACATTTTGACACTTTTAATCGGTTTATCAATGTATATAAACTTCTAATGCAGGTACTACAAAGAGGGGATTCAGCAAATGTTCGTTGGCATTAATATAATCCAAATGAAATTGTGTTTTAAATTCGTAACACTCAAGAATTAGCGGGATACCGTTACAACGCGCGCACAACGCCCAATAATCATTTTGAGATAAAAGACAAAACAAAACTGAAAATTAAATAAAACTGCAATTCTACTCGTTATTACTCTTCAAAAGGATAATACAGGTAACTCATTAACGCTGCCCGTAGTCCCTGGTAATTTTCCATTTGGATCTGCTTGGAGCGATTGTTTGGGAGAATGAAGCAATTTTTCGTATGCATAAGGGTTAACATTAATTATTTCATAAATAACAAGTATACACAAACCCAGGCACGTGAGAAAACGTAAATGTATTCACTTCTTACTTTTCAAGGTATAAAATCACTCTAATTGAGTCACTATTCCAAACCCTCTAATTTACGTTTTGCAACATTTCTTAATTATGTACTACTATAAATATATTGTTAAATGACATAGTTCAAATTCTAAAGATGCAAGAAAGACATTACACTACTCATTAATATCATTATAAAATGTTTGTGAAATGCAAAGAAATGAAACACCTTATTCTTCCGTAGTTCATAAGAATGAAAATTACACAATTTCTGGCGCCAATTTCGCGTACTGCACCATCGACTTACATAAAAATTTAGTTATTTTGAACTCGGTCTAGGACTCTCATTTCTTCCTACATGTATCAGATAAGTTAAGTGGCACTGTGTCCGTGTAAGATTTATATTCGCAAAATTGTGTGGTATCTACAGAGCATGGCAAATATTCCTGTAGACAGTTACTCACGCAGTGGTTTAGAGACCATCACTAAACTGGCAGTTGACCATCCTTCTCAGGGCGGCTTGTCAGATGCGATATTCTTTCCAAAACCTATGTTTTAATGTTTACTTTGCTTGTTCCTTCAAACCCCGCATTTCGTTATTCCAGACAAGACGACTATGTTGCTTCTCTGTGAGAAAGAGCCGTTCTTTTTGGGTCATCGAGTTTCAAAAATTTTCCTAGTTAAAGTGAAATCTATAGGATATCGATTTGTTTGCTAACTCATACATCATAAAACACGTATTTTTATTTCTTTGTAACAATAGTTTATCTAAAAGCTTACGAAACAGTTTTCAGAGCACTCAGTTTTTATTAAATTATTCAAAAACTATATTTCTGATACATTTACGTATTTACGTAATAGACTTATTTTTATTTATTTTCCAGCTTTTTTTTATTTTAGTGTGGGGCATGTATTACAATATTTGTTTCGGTTTATGCAGATTATTTAAAAATAGAGCATTTTAAAACATTCAAATGTGTACTTTTTTCGTTTACGCAGAATGTCACAAATAGCCAGATATATTTAATAATATATCACGCTATAGTTGGAAGATACTACCCATTTTTTTAATTTCCAAACGTCTTCATATATTTCCAACTTTAATGTGCGGAACACAAAAATGTTTTGTATGAATTTCTCGAGCAGGAAAGGTATTTAGATAAAAGAGGAAGAAATTTGGAGCGCAATGATAAAAATATGGTTGGAACCGCTTCCGCCTTACAATGAGAATACGAAAAGGATCTCGAGGCGAGGCGCGGCGCTGTTGAAGAAAAGCGCAAGATGTAGAAAGTTGCACTCAGTTACTTCCCTCTCTGAGGGCAGAGCAAAGGTTGGGCACAGTTGGTCCTTTGGGCACAGTGCTCTGGAAAGGACTTCATTGAGGTAACTCTTCTTTCCACCCCGCAAACGAGTTCCAGAGAACTTACAGTACAAAATTAACTTCGTTAAACAGCATTTTGACTTTCTGATGCCGAAACAAGTTATCGTTTTTAAATTACACGCCTTCGTGTGGGTGTCGATGCCTCTGGTCACACCTGAATCATGATCTCAATAGTTTAATAGTATACTCTAAATAATTAGGTTCCTATTAATACTTCACGATTTAATATGTATTTAATAGTAACCGATAGTTATTCACAAACTAATAAAAGATGTTCTAACACACATGGGTTGAATGTTATAACTTTCATAATTAACATATGGTGTGAGAAATTTCTACAACGAACACAAATGTGATATTAGCGCAGATTCTCATACAATGTTATTCTGGAAAAATCTTCTTGACGACACAAGAACGCGTTCACTATTTTAGTGAATTACTGAATTACCCATCAATCAGGAATAATGACACGTAACTTTGTTACATTTATTTCATGAAATTTTTCCTTCACAAGTACTTAGACGGAACGTAATCATCTTCGACTCCACCATCCTTAGAAGATTGTACCATTTATTCCGAGTCTATTGAGGTCTCTGTACACGATCGTTGCATTGCATTTGGTAACCTCGCGTTACGTAACGCGCATCGTAGATTAACGCTGTATCTAATGCGAAATGGTACCCAGGCACTTTGGCCGTTCCGCATAGGTACAGTGAGCATCTACAACTAACGCGCGCCCGTGCGTCAACGCAACTCTTATTGTGACACAGGTCCTAACGCGGGTAATGTGACTGGAAAACCTGACGACGGCATGCCATAAAATAAATCTTCACATTCAAAGAAATTATCAATAGGTAAAACAAAAGTTGCTTCGAACAAAAGGACTCAGCACTGCGACGAGAGATTGATTTTGTGCCCGTCAACTACTTTGGTCATTAGTCCGTTAGTGTAGTGCATGTTTTATCGCGAGAGATGGCTGTGTTCCTCCCCCGCTGGAACAGTGAGATCCGGCGCCGACCTACACATCGGCTTGTGGCGTTTCCCCAGCCAGGACTCTCACTGCACAGCACCGCCCCAGCCGGGACAAGCTCTTAGCTTCCGACCGGTCTCCCGAAATATGTCGTAGTATGGTTCATGTTAGTGAGTGTGTAAGGTTTGAGGACAGGACAAGAAAGAGGAAGGAAAGATCGCGCGCGGTCCGTGGCCCGTTTGGTAAGGTACTGCTCCGGCATTCGCCTGGTGTTGATCGGAGAAACCACAGAAAACTACCGATCAGAGCAGATGGCCGCTAGAATTCTCCTCCAGACAGCGACTGAATTCGACCTAGCTGAAAAGCTAGTGTCGAAAATCCTGCCGCCGTGGGACTCGAACCTAGGACCTCCCGGTCAGAGGCGCTGTGGTGACATCAGTTGATGCACTGAGCTACCGCTCCCGGTTTGAGGAGAGAGAGAGAGAGAGAGAGAAAGAGATCTTTCGCGCATCAAGCACTCGCTCCGGCCCACTGCCATGTGAGCGCGCGCAGTCTCCTCAGCGCAGTCGGGAGCTGCGCGAAAGTCATTGCGGGCGGACGGGCGGGTGTCCCTGGCGAAGGGCGAGCAGGCGCTATCTCGGCGAATCCATCTGCACGCACCGCCTCCTCACCTCTCCTGCGTCGCTTTCCTTTCACATTCCCTCCGGTTATTCTTTGCTCTTTTCAGGAGCGCAGTGTCTCAGTGGCTTGTGTCATCTCTGTGCACTGGAACTGACAAAATGCGATCTCTCCAACGAAACGCAATCTATGTCGATTAAATCCTTCAGATACCTTTCGTACAGGATTCGCTATTACAACGACTTCACTCGTCCTTGGCATTGCTCACATGCCTCCTGTACTTCAAAGCGGGTACATTTCACTACAGTCCACAGTTCGCAGATTCCTCTATCATAAAGCGTTACTTCACTCACTCGCGTTCATACGAAACCACTCCATGACTCACCGCCCTGCCATTTCATTCGAAGCAGTCAATGTCAGCTCCCTCTTTTTCCTTTTTTCCACTGCAAACCTCTTTAGTACAGAAATGGGACGTGCATTTACAACAGGCGTAAAAATATGGCCTTAAGGACCTTTAATGTACCATATTCTGTAGTGATAAAGAAACAGGGATGAAAATTCAAGGAAAGACGCGTCCGCCCAACCCCAACCCACTGTCCTTCTTTCGGAGGCGCCCGCGAAGTTTCCAGAGGGAAACGTAGGAACGAGCTTTTTTATTCTCCTCTCCCGCCCGCGTTTTATAGGTGGCGCTGTTTATAAAACGCCGCGATAAGAGTTTTGCAAAGGAGATTTACACTGGAGCAGCGGACGAGCAGCTCGTAGCTCCACGGGACAAAGACATCGCGGTGATGTGGACTGGACAGGGGTAGGGGTGAGGGAGGGAGGGGGCGGGGCATTTAGGACTGGAGTCGCCCCCTCCACAGAGACAGTAAACGACCGCAGGGTCATCAGCCCGCGCGCTTCCCCGCGCCCGCACTCTGACTGAGCTAAATGACGTTTTGTGTTGGAAGTCGATTTATTAAGCCTCTCATCAACAAATTTTGGGTGAATAATTTTAGATCAAACATAGAAATGCGATTTATACGATGATATTCAAAGAATTATATATGTTTTATATAATAAATGTTGATAAAAAATAATATAGTGATTGAGGATTACTTTAAATCAATAAGAAAGAAGCACATATATTGACAGATTTGTGGTATCAGTTTAACTTTGCTTTTCATATTTTTCGTGTACTTTAATAAAATAACGTATAGTTTTTTAGATATATTTGTTATTACATGCTTAATTCTTCTTTTTTTTCCTTTGACAACATTACAACATTTCAAATTCGGTGCATCACTTTTTATTTGTTATTGGTGACTTTTGAGGAACTTAGTGACGTCATATTTCAAATGTAGAAGTATGTATTAGATATTGATTAATTTGTTCTTTATTGAATTATGATAGATACGATTATTTATAAATCGATGTAAATGGTGGAAAATAACGGCGCCACCAACATGATCTATTGCAAAAACAATACCTCTTAGAGAAGCAGGAAACACTTTGAGGAAAAACTATAAAAAAAAAACGGTTTTCCTCGACCAGAGTCCTAACACGCAAGTACCTCCCAGCCGGATAGCTCTAAGCTTCCGACTGAATCTCCGGCCCGTTATGGTATTGCAGTGCATGTAAGTGAAAGTGCGTGTAAGAAGAAAGGGGTGAAAATGACAAGAAAGAGGACGGAAAGATGGGTGCACGGTCCATGGCCCGTTTGATAGATTAATGTTCCTAGATTTCTCTGGTACTGATCGGTCAAACAGAGGAAAACCACTAGAACAACGGGCCACTACCATCTCCTCAGACAGCAGATGGAATTCTACTTGTATAGCTTCAGGTCAAATTCTGCCACCAACCCTTCGGGTCTCCAACATGAACCTCTGGTCAAAGAACATCAGTTTACATGCCTGAGCCACCGACATTATTTAAATATAAATATTTACACAAAAGCTAAATATTAGAAAAATTGCGGAATAATAGAATAAACATCGCAGTGTCAAACATTTTTTTAATTAATGAGAAAACTTCACAACTACAATTCTCAAAGTTAGATCAGAACCATTTGTTGCAATAAACAGGCAACAAGCCATATGCTTTTCATTGTTCTCCATCGGCTATTGCACATAAACTCTTCGGAGATAAAATACTCAAATCTTGATTGCGACATGTAGAACCTTTAATCCTTACCCTACAATTGTATCACGTGTAAAATAAGTACCAGATAAAATAAATAAAATTTGCGTGAAGCGCAGAAATAAAGCGACGAATGGCGTTATTCCGTCGCGCAGTTCGTATAAATCGAAGAAGCTCCAAAACAGCGCATTATTCAATAGCGAGGGCGGTGTCCGGGAAGAAGGCAATTTACTTCACGCACTTCTAAAGGGCGTTGCCACGGGCGCCGCCCTTCCTTTTCTCGAAGCCCTAACCGGTTTAGGTGACTCAGTGCATCAACTGAGTGCATCGGACAGACTCGGCTCCAGTCCCGGTCAGGATTTCCGAGACTAGCTAGATGGCTAGGTCTACGTCAGCTGCTGTCTGGGTGGCCACCGGCTGCTCTCAGTGCTGGTATTTCGTCTTTCTCCAATCAACTACCGGGAGCGGTAGCCCAGTGCATCAACTGATGTCACTGCAGCGCCGCTGACCGGGAGGTCAGACAATCCTGACGGCAAGTTTTCGGCGCAGCTTGTCAGATAGGTCGAATTCAATCGCTGTCTGGAGGAGAATTTCGGCTGCTCTAATCGGTAGTTTTCCGTGGTTTCTCCGGTCAACACCAGGCGAATGCCGGAGCAGTATCCTAACAAACGGGCCAACGACCGCTCGCGATTTTTTCTCCCTCTTTCTTGTACTTTCCTCATCCCTTACACACACACACACAGTTGCACTAACGCCATTGCACTACCGTATTCCGGGAGATCAGTCAGGGCTTGGGGTTCGCCCGGCTGGGCGGTGCCCGCTGGTAGAGAGTCCTGGTTGGGGAAACCCACTAGCCGACGGTAGGTCGGCGCTGGATCTCGCCATCCAGCGAAGATCACCGCCATCTCCCGCGAAAAAAGCATGCACTACACTAACGGGACTAATGACTCCTCCATCCTCACTCAGTCCTCGTGACTCCTCGTGAAACCACAGCGACACGCCTTTCATTATATTGTCGCGAGACAGCTTGACCTCCGCTTAGCGGGAGGACGAATGCTACTCGTGAGCTCGTCGCCCGTGTGCACGGACCTTCCACTCCTCCGTCGGTTCAGATCGGCCCTAACTGGCCCTGCCGACATTCCTCCACCCCGCTAGTTCAGATCGACCTGCCGGGGTCCTGCAAGCAACTTCCGGCCGTCTCCGTTGACTGCTGTGCTCTTCGAGTGTCGCTAACCCGTCCGATTGGACGCTGCAAATTCCTTTTCCGGAGAACCTGGCAAGGATGGGCTACGTCAGGTTCCTATGTAAGTAACATTATCCCAATAAACTGTTGTTTGCCATGACTGGGGTCATCCCTATTCTTATTGCTCCTCTCATTCGCCTTAGGCTTTTAAGAGAATAGGGAATGGCCCAGAGGGCACCTTCTGCCCTTACCTCCTTCCACTTCCGCGCACGTGGTGCCAGAACCATCCCCCCCACAATACTGATTCTATCAAACATCATCATCATTACCTATCTTTTGTTGCGTCGAGGGTATTCCTAAGCGACACACAGCTTAGGGGACGAAAGGGGAAAGCACAAGCGTTCAGCGCTCTTCGGTAGGGGCGCGATTTGAAGGAGAATCACCCCCCCTTTCCACAAAGCAAAGACGATCGTACCGCGTCGTTATCGCGAGAGAACTGCGTCGCTGATAGAGTTCGGTTGGCAGAGCTTCTTGGCGGCGGTCAGACAAGCATTTCCTTGACCAATTCGCTACCTCCTCCCAGAGCCATCCATGCTCCTTATTCACCGACCTGATGAGCCGCAACACAGGTGCTCACTACGTGAAAGGAGGAAGAACAATAAGTACAAGAGCAAAGGTTGGAACCAGAGAAGAACTCGCGGCCTACTTTGTTTTATTATGGAAAGTACATAACGAGTTTTCAGTCTTATTGTATTCTTGCTGTCTGTTTTAGAAAGATGTAAGTTTGCTTGTAGTATATTATGAAACGATTTTGTAATGATGAGTATTAATACACCGGTGTAAACTGATAAAAGAGCGAGGGACGAGTGAAACTTCATACGAGTGTATTCATACCAATTACATTGAGTTTCATACAGAACTTTCGCAATGACTAATTATAGCGATTATAAGTTAATATTTTGCTACGTGGCAACTGGCATGCAGAATTCAACAAACATCAATATTAGCAGATAGTTACCCAGATCTCCCAGGTGGCATTGGTTACCATTGAGCAGAATCCGACTTGAAACCCTGCAGTCAGGAGTCAAGTTAGGACTCAGTTTACTAAAGAAATGACATCAATGTTCAGTGTGTTCTGATTTCTTATCAGTTTAATAATTGATACAGTCCTCATAGGGGGTCACCGTCCTCATTTTGGAAAAGGAGGAAGACATTAGCGAAGTATGACACCGTCCCACCAGGTGTCTCGGTGAAGTAATGCACGCAGTACAATGAAACATTCAATAGAATGTCCAATGAGCTTTTCAGAGATTTGTCTAACACTTAAAATATAAGCTGTATCATAATAACTATCGTAATGCAACGAGCTGCAGCATTCTCTAATATGAAATTAGATAGAGTAAGAAAATATCCATTATATAGCAATAAAATGTAGAACTTCTATTTAGAATATTTAATACCACAAATTATAGACTTTGTTTTAAGAATGACAATGCTCAAGACATTATTGAAAATATGCGTGTGATTGCATGTATATATTCCATAATTATCTATCAATGCAACCAGTCCTTGTTGCATCGCATTGTAACTGTTATTGGTTTCATGCTGATATGGATTAGTATAGATATGTTGATTCTTGAACTACTTGTCAGCGAACTGTAAAAGTAGTCTCATAACTTCTTGGGGCCACTCATGGTACAGACAATTGATTTAAAACAAAATTATTACATAGTGTCGTATTAAAATAATATTAAAAAATATGAATATTTCTTCTTGTTGAAGTATGAATTCAATTATAGCACTTTTATTTATTTTATAGTAAACTAACCTACTCGCTTTGCAAGAAAGTCCTTCAATGCAACTCTCAGATTTTCGATTCTAAAGGAACCCGCCCCTCTCCGTCTCTTCTTTAAATGCAGTCCAATTTCATTTTGCTCCTCAGCAGTGGATCCTTCACAAGAAGAGGTTTTCTTCAATTCTTTTAGCTCGTCTTTCCTTAATAGGGGCTTCCCCATAATTATTTTCGCATTAAACCACGATTCTCTTCCTTGAATTTCAATGAAACATGCCTTGAAGGCTGAGGAGAGACTTAAATCTCGTTATGTGCGATTTCTACGCGTTCTGCATTCCGACCAGATGCCGAGTCCTTCTCCTCTCAAGTGACAGGAAGGGAAGGTGGGCGGGGGGAGGACGTCGATAGTGAATAAGGGCAAGTGTCCGTAACGTGTGCCCACTGGCTCTTCCTGTGAGACCGGCCAGCTGATTGGGTGGGTTGCTGACACTGGGACTGCAGAAGGAAGGATTGGTAAGGAAATTTCCCAGAACACAATGGGTCTTGGATAATTTTGAACTTCCACGTAATTCGAATTTGTGATTAGCTCAAAGATTTATGTCACTCTTAATATTCATATCTAATGAAAAATAATAATGGATAATTCGATTTTTACCATCTTTAATTTGAGAGTTTTGCATAGGGGTACTTCACATTCCATGACATAAAATGCATAGACAAAATATTTAGTAAACAATCAAACAATTCTTTTGTAAAACTGAAACCACACCAAAAAAGTTTTAATTATAACATTTGAATTATTCGATTTTTTGGACACTTTAGCTTCGAATTATCCAAGCCCCGCTGTACACTTAAATTTATTTTGCTTTGGGATTGGGGATATCAAAGAAGGAGGTGCATTAAAGTTGCTATTTTGAGTCCCATGTGAAGCGTTTACATGATGGCATTTTGCTTGTAATTGTGGCATGGTTGACTTTATAGGTCAACATACAATCAAATAAAGTGTGTATAGACTCAGCCTCAATCACTGTTTACTGCCACTCACCTTTCATAATCAATCCAATCATCAGACAAGTGAAAATGGCAAACCAACATGCTCATCTCAGCACAGAGTTTTCAGGCTTTAGTCTCCTCCTCACTTCATTCTGGGCTTGAGAATGGGACTCATATTTCAGATTTCCTTGCATCTACACACCAAATTTATTCGTTCTCTCTTAATTTGTTACTTTTGAGTTAATGCACCCACCAGATATTTCTTGCAGAATAGTAGGAAATGAATTCTTGGCCGTCCGGGATTAGCCGTCATGGTCAGTGGGAGCTGACTTTTAAGATGTGCATTCTGTTTAGTTCTCTTTCCTCTTCCTTTCCGCCCTCCCCCTCCCCAACATTATCTGATCTCCCGTTATCGCTCCTATCCCTTTCCGCCAATCGCGGGCCACCTGCCCTCCTCCTATTGGTCTGCGGCCAATCGTCTCGCGCACCCACCCAATATAACGCGGCACACCAGTTTTAATTAGTCTAAGATTGGTTTTAGTAGTATTTTAAGTTATCGCCCTCCTGCAGCTCCACAAACCTCTGCGGTTGGGCATTTGTGTATCTAGTAAATGGGCCAATTTCCCCGCGTTGCCAGGGCAACTGGCGAGAGGAAAAATTGAAAAATCTCTGCAGCAGTATGGCTCTGAAGAAGGGACGCAACACGATGGCCGAAACATCCAGCTCCTTGACCACTGACACAGTACTAATCCTGGACAGCCAAAATTCAACGACTCCGGCCGCAGAGAGCCTGACTCTATGGTGAGAAAGATGGAGTTGACAAGGATTATCTCTATTCCGGCATGATCCTCTTCCTCATAGAGAAAGGATGAAGCGACCTGGGAGGATAGGGAGTTGGAGGAACAGGGGGAGGATGGAGTTAGAGGGACACGGAGGAGGAAGAAGGACTGTTGAAAAGTAGGAGTAGGAGTGGGAGGAGGAATATATGATGAGACGAGGGGAAGCAGGTGCGTTGTGGACAGGCAGGATAATACCTTCCTTGTCCTGGCGCTTGTCTCTACCATTCATACTATTTTGTCACTAGTTATCGTAAAGGAGGATGCGTCATGTGATTGCCCAATGCACTTTCTTCAGGATCTCTTGCATTACCTCATTCGTATTTGTCAACAGGAAGCACAGGTGCAGTACTCTAATGAAACTAAGTTGGACTATAATTCCAATGAAATTGATTCGATCAGCCTCCCGACCCGGTCGCGTGAAGTCAATTTTCGGACAAACACTGATCAATTTACATTTATTCTACATGCTATTTACATTAGAGTAATAGACTAACCTTCTTCCTTAAAACTTTTATAAATAAATCCGTATTGTAATTTGTTATTACATTTTATTACATTCATATCTCATCAAACATATTTAAAGTCAGTTCCAAGCGAAAACACTGAAGTCTAACCGAGCAAGTACAATCAAGAAAGTCACAACAATGTTTTATTTTCATTTTCGTCACTGCCTTTATTTAAATGAAACACACAAACTTACAGTCACACAATGCACCAAAAAACCAGACTCCTCTCTTTTGTCAAATTAATTAACTAAAAGATAAATTAGAATCTCACATACACACAAACAGAACAAACAACTCATTCACCAATATGTACAATCCGCAATAAACAAAAGCACTTGTAAATACACACGCAAACACACTTTCACATCACACGAAGCTCAACAAACAAAACGGTAAACACAATGAATACGAAGAAAGGACGTGGTGGCTAGAAGGAAAGGTGAGCACTGAATGAAAAAATGGTGGCAGAAAAGCACATGCGTGAAGCCGTGAAATTGGGCGACGTTTGTGGCTCTATGATTCGCGAAATAGGAACCACTAGGACATCAAGTGCTTCAGAAATTACCACTTCAGCCGAAGAGAGCAGCGATAATGACTGATCTTCCACTTTGGCGAAGCCAATTTATTCACCGCCCGCGCGAAACTAGACGAGTTCGCCGCCTTTTTCTTTTCATCCCTCCGCACCATGCCGATGATTGCCCGTTTGGCCTCAATAACACAATGGGAGTTTCAAACACGCAGGATAGAGATTTGTATTCAATATGTGTTTAGGTATTTAACGAGGCTTAATGAAAACATAACGCCCAGGTAGGTTACACAACAGGACTATTCCCGGTCAGCGCAATGTTTGTGATATGTGCAGTGATGCGAGTTTAACAGAATGTACCTTCATCCAGGGTGTTTGCAACAATCCGGGTGACAGATTTTTAAACTGTAACTGCCAACTTTTGTAGCCAATTCTTTTGAAGAAAGACGTGTTCTGCAGACCAACCTACACTGTATACGCACTTTAGTGTATTGAAAACTAGATACGTATATCTACTTTTTGGTTACTAAATGGTACACACTTGCTAATCTACATGCATTATTAGGTGAATTTTAGGTTTTGTTTTAAAAGGGTATAGCATATCTTTTTTTTAATAATCAGTAGTAACATTCCTTTTTGTGTAGATGCAAAGAAGGGGTACATTAGATACACACAACAATAAATGAGCAAATATTGAGCATCTTTGATATGCATACTCATCCAAAAAATATGTTTCCCACAGATCATAGTGTTTCCCCATAGACAGGTTCCCTACAAGATATGTTAATAATAAGATAAAATTATTAAAAAAAGACTATTGGCGTGATACAAAATTCAAAATAGCTTTTTGCTTTTTCCACAATTTTCGTTCAAGTAAAGTGGTCGTAAAATCAGAACATACATTTACATTGTTCAAATCCTTGAGCTATTTAAAAAAAACGGGCCTCGTTAATTGAAAGAAAAAAAATGCAACACGAATTTGAATATAAATAGCGTTGATTAATTCTTTTATGATGTACGTAAACTGAATAAACAAACTGATATTTGGAACTTCGCAGAAGTCACAAACATATTAAGACTGTTGTAAAAATGGTATACTGCAGAGTTCGAAGTGTCCATGTCTTGACAGAAGATCGTCAATTGGCTTCACAATTTCTACACGAATCTGTATTAATATCCATAACTTCCGTTCCAATAAATAATCAGTATACATCCTCTAAACGGGTGTGTGCACAGGCCTGCCCTGACGAGCTCCTCGGTGCAGCTTCGTGGGCCCCGAATGCGCCCTGGTTCCGTTTCATTGTGCGAATGGAACATGCGATTCACTGCACTGGTGCGCCCTGGCGGTCAAATGGGACAGCCGAGAGCAATGGAAAACGCTCCAGAGTCGCGTGCACTTGGGTGATCGCTCGCCAAGAGGAAACAGAAGCGAAGCGGCGCTTTGGTTGGCGCCGCCGCCGCCGCCAGCGCTGCAGCCCCGACCTCCCACTAACTGGCGAAGTTGTTACCTCGACCCATCACACTCCCCAACGCCACCGACCCAACCGCACTCGGGACTACAGAAACCGCTTGCAATTGATCAAGAAGAAACCTAATCGTAATTTGTATACAAACAATTTTGAAATCGAGGTGATTCGTGGGGAATTGAGGCACACAAAATTAAATAAAACATTGTTCACAAATTTAATTATAAAATAATTAAATTAAAGATAAGCCATCGCCGGTACTTCGTGCATTTTATACAATTATTCAATTTTTTTAACAATGTTTTATCTAATTTTGCATCACTGAACTTATACATGTTATAATTATACATAAATTTTATAATTTTAAATGTACATAATATTTCAATATACCTTGAAAGAAACCGGAAGAGGTTTCGAAACGTTGGTCAATAAATGTTACAAAAGAAACCAAACTAACTGTCAATAAATGATAATATGTCTCTGTCTTATTTCAACTTACAGCCAAACACTCGACCGTCGATTCTCCATCTCGGCAAGCACTGGTCCCATCCACATTAGAGCTCGAACTAGTAGAAAAATGTTTTCCTCGCCAGAGCTTGCTCCCAACGTGACTAATTGCACGATTGACAAATGACTAATTGCAAAATTCTAATGGATGGGTATCAAGCACTTGCGAGTACTTATTTAATATAAAACCGGTGAGTGACGTACTGAGTGAGGAGAAGTGCAATCTGTGCACTGTTCCTAATTCATACATATTAAGTTGAATTATGAACACAGAGAGCAAGGGCGTTTTATTCAACAATTAGTATTAAAATATTCGCGTTGTGCGTTGTCACTAAACCTGCGCAACAAACTCTCACAAATAGACAATACCTATGCTTCGTAGCCTTAACCACTGCTCGCGTATTTTTAGTCTGGAATGTACAAAAATCTCAAATGTTGTGCTGTTTTGTTTGATTTTCTTTCAGTCAGACATCTCTGTAACAGACAAATAGAAAAGTTGACGGTTTTCAAGCCCGCCCGGTTTGATAAATCTCGTTTACACATCTCAAAACACAACGGGGTTAAAGTGTTGAAGATTAAGACATTAGAGCAGTAGCATTGTAGTGACTTCACTTCCTCCCTCCTAATATCCCTTTTCGCCCAGTTGATCTCAGTCGACACAATACCCCCCCGCCCCTCGCTGATTGCACCGTCGGAACTAAGTTGATAATAGTCTCGCGCGCTGCGTCAACAAGGGAGAGCGGCGGGTCTACATTAATAATTAGCTTCCCGGCGGCCAGGTTCTTCGCCGTGACAAAGCTATGAATACGCAATGGCAGGCGGGGCGCGCGAGTTGTGGAAGTTGGAAGTTCTTAGGGAATCGCTATGGTAAATACCGGCGCCGCCGCCAGCGCTGCGGGCGGAGGGCGCCGTCAATTCCCGCGAACTCGTCGCCGCCGCCAGTTTGTGCAAGCAACTCGCGAGACGGGGAGGCGCGCCCATGAGGAAGGGATGGAGAGGTAGGTGGAAGCGGGGGGTGGGAGGAGGGGGGGGGGGAGCGAGAGGGGGAGGAAAAGTAGGGTAGAGGGGGAGATCAGGGCGGAAATCAGCGGGGCAAGATGGAATAGAGGCGTCGAAAAGAAAAAGAAAAGAGAGAAAAGAAAAAAAAGAGAGAGAAAGAAAGAGAGAGAGAAAGAAAGAGAGAGAGAAAGAAAGAGAGAGAGAAAGAAAGAGAGAGAGAAAGAAAGAAAGAGAAAGAAAGAAAGAGAAAGAGAGAAAAAGAGAGAGTGAGACACCTTGTGAGACGTGTTGCATAGGCTGGATCGAATCGTGGCGGTGAATGAGACTTGTGGGATGGAAAACTGAGAGCGTGGAGGGGGAGCTAAAAGAGGAGGAAAAAAGGCAGCGCGGGGCAGGGCGGTGCGGGAGGGGGTTTGGGGGGTTGTCCGCCGGCGAAGGCAACTGGGCGAGGAGGTGGAAGGGAGGGGGAAGGGAATAGTTGGGTAATTACACAGCGCACGGTTCCTCCGGCAGCCTCGGTGCACTGAAGGCGGCTATTTCCCTGGTGCAGTTCAGGTCACGTGCGCTTTCGCTTGCACTTGCGAACTGCGAGAGACCCAATATTATTCTGAGGTGATGATATATCAGGAGGGCTGATTCTCAGCGAAAGCTTCCTCTCAGCGCAATGTTGCTATTACTCTCGCGTTTACTCTCGCGTAGGTGAACAAAGATTGCCCAACAAGAGGTATAGCTTCTTTGCATTCTGATGTACAAGCAGTCTTTAGAAAAAACATACTATGTTGTCAGAAGAATATTTTATCTATCAGAGCAGCATTATGATGTTCTTAGCAAACGAATACTAGTACTTACAACAGCACATAGTTTCGCTCGTTATTTCTAACTTTTGCACTTTTTTAAAATTCAAATAGTGCAACGAAAATTAGACGTGCCAGTTTTTTTAAGTGTCATTTTTGCTATTCGAGAAAAAAGTGTGAACAAATATTGATTTGTGGGAATTCTGACGCGGATTGTTGCGGAAAGTCATCTCCTCAACTTTACTTCACAAAAAATTGAATCAGTTTTGAGAAAATTTTGATAACGTAGGCTTTTAAGTGAATGGCACCCAAAACCAAAATATCCTGTTTATACATGCAGGGTCTGACGTTTGTAAAGATTGATCGGAAAATATCAATTTGGAGAAAATCGACAGAACGGTTTAAGCACTTGCGTTCACCTGTTACAGTTTTGCCGTGAACCAATTTTTTGTTATCAAGGTATCACGTAACGTGGATTCTGACTAGACATGCTAAACAGGAACGGATCCATCATTTTAGAGGGGTCATGTGATTTTTTTAAATAATAAACATTTGTTATTATACTGAATATTATTTTTGTAGAGTGTATATGATACTATACAATAATATTTTTTAAAATAATGACAAAATTCTAACATATTTAAATCAATTTTTCGAAATAAAAGAAGATAGCAAACGAAATCTCTCGGCATTTTGGAGGGGACTTTGTCCCTCATGCCCCCCCCCTTGGATCTACTACTAGTGTTAGAGGAAGAGGACGGTCATTAGAATGAAGATATTTCCACTTTTTTGTTTACAGAGACCCACAACTGAATTTGACAGGTTATAACTAATTCGGTATAAAATAAAAGAGTATTCTTTGAAATTGCACCTACACATTTTACTATTTTGTACTTTAAAGATGGTTCTGAATTTCTAGTTCGCCTGAGTCAGAAGCTGTCTAGTTCTTAATTTACTGGAGGGAATCGACGGAGCCATGCTAATGCACTTCGTTAACCCGAGATTGGTTCACTTCCTCAGCTTCCTTGGAAATTCATCGAACGTTGAACGTTCTCCCCGCGCGCCCAAGTAGCAGCCCTGCAGGAAATGGCCTCCCTGCAGGTGGCGCCACTAATGAACCTCGGCCCGCTCACCCTCCAGGGGCAGGGGGTGCGGGTTCGACGCCTCATCAATCGGACTCCTCCGCAGCCAACTCACTTTTCTGATCACGCGGGGATTCCCCTAACAGCGAAGGCTCCTCTGATTCCCAGCTCTCGCCCCGCCCCTACCGTCTCCCAACGCAGCCGCCCAACCCCACATGCCCCATACCGTTTGCGCACTAAAACCTCCTGCGCAAAACTTCTTGCCACCCCGCAACCGCTTCCCAACGCTCTCCATCTCTCTTTCCTCTCATCTATCTCCTCCATTCTATTCTTGCAGCGGTTCGCTTTACTCTCAGCTATTCCTACATCAATCCCTCAGGTATTTTCCCACCTAATTTGACCAAAATTTTCTCGCAGCTGTCCTACCATCTATTTTCGAATGTATTCTCCCAGCTATTCTCTCAACTTACCTTCCAATTACCCTCCTAAATACCCCCAGGTGTCCTCCCAACAATTCTCATACCAATTGTCTTGGGTATCCTACTAGTCACTCTCTCAGCTTTTCTCCCAGCTATGCAAGAGTGTGAGAGCAAACCTTCCACATAGGAACAGAGGTGCATGCGAGGGAGAGGCCGCATAAGTAGGGCTCAAAAGAGAGGGGCTTAGAAGACAGAGACCTGCACGAGAAGGCGTGAAAAGGATTTGCAAGAGAGAGGGTTCAAACAATTTCCCGGAAAATACTCATTTTTGAGAAAATGTACACGATCTTATTTCAAGATACGTATTTAAAGACAAAAAATCTCTATCCTCAATAGTGTATTTGTGGCATAACACCTAAAAACCCATGCCTTAAACTCTAGGATTTATGGAAAAATCGATTTGTCGGTAACAAGGACCCAGAAAACATCGATTCTGACTACTCAACATGTTAAGAGGAAGTAATTTATTATACATAGGAACAAGATTTATCCACATTTTCGTTACCAGGGCCAGTCAAAGACAGTTTTTCTGTCGAAAAAATTGCAGTTTCCGGCACACGATAATAGTTTCCCTTCTTAGCAAGTAAACGCGAAAGTATTTTAAAACTTCTATACTACGTATACGAGAAAGTAAAAATGGATGACTATCCCCAACTTTTATTGAACCTGGCCTCGAAATTTAAGAGACGTTTTGAAAATTTTTGCGAAACGAACAAGATGGAATTTCCACTTTTCAACAATTCATTTAATTTTGAAATTCCACTGTCCCCAGGTCACTTTCAAATAAAATTGATATATCTAATGCCACAAGGTTTTAAAGGACAAATTCAATGAGATTAATATTACATATTTTTTACGCGCTGTACTTGAGGAATTTGGACAAGTATTCTGATATGAAAAGTATGCAGCGCGAATTTTGTGTATTTGATATTTATGCGATAAAATGTTTTCCATTTCGAAAGTGAGTAAGAACAACAGCTCAAAGCTTAGTGTTGAATATCTCCATTCTATTATTACAATAACTACCACAAATCGACGCCTGACATTGATGATATTGTCAAGAATAAAAGAAGCGAAGTCTCCGGATCTTGACAATAATTTAGCATCAATTATTTGGTTAGAATCATATCATTAAGTATAAAAAGTGGATAGTTCAGTTTCTAAATGAAGACCTATACTGTATTGACCATTTGCGTGTATTTATTTTAATCTGATGTGCATCATATCCATAATTTTGTAAAAACCCGTTTATAATGGAATTATTATGATGCACCCTAATTATAATGCATTCAAAATTATTGTGATCTCTGCCATAATGTAACTTAATGCAAGAATGTATTAAATGTGTAACTTATATTTACTTTTCTTCACAGTGTCTTGGATTTATTCATAAACATCGGGCACCTTCCTCCAGTTGGATGATAATTTCCTTTGGTCCGTGTTTGACGTATGTATGTTTTGTAGGACAGATGTGTCCACACGTGTGACAAGAGCGAATCGGGGAACTGGGGAGGGAACTGACATTAAATGGACCTCACATAACTTCACAATGTTTCTACGTGAGCATAGATCTGCAAGTTAATTTAAACATTGATTTAGAATCACATGTCACCCTCGACTCTGTATCTTTCTGCTACCTTTTGTCGTTGCTAACAACAAGCTTTTCCTTCCTAGATGCCCGTAACATTTATTGATTTTAACTTAGGAATAATACCAATAAAACAATTTAACAATAATAAAAAATTAATAAAGTGAAGGGAAAATCCCCTTATAATATAGTGGAAGTCGTGTTAATTTGAATGGTTCATCTCTTTGATATTTTATCTCCCACTCATCCCAGCTTTCGTTCATCCTTTCATTGTTATGAATTATAATCGATCACCTCTCTGATGATGATGGATCATTATCTCTCAATACTATTCATAAACCTGCTATTGAATTACTTCGCTGGAAATATGTCAAAAGTTAATCGAAAACATGAAAAGTGTCATGAACATACGAGTACAATACGTGTTTTGAAGCTAAACATTTGTGGGAAGCGTAATATTGTTAGCAAAATAAATATCATTTGATAATATCACAGGCTTCATCACATCCACTCACAGAGGCGGAGGCTTCATAAATAATCTATTTTCCGGCGCATGCGAACTCTCATAAGCGTAACTCGTGGCGGAGAACCAATAACAAAATCAATAAAGCACAAATATGCGATGTCAACGTGGTATGAGCACAGCGCAATCCGCCTTCCTCTGTCGAAGGTACGCGTCGCAACGAGAGATTTGCCAAAAATCAGAGGCATTTCCTGTAAATGTTTGGGCGCACTAATGTTTTTCTTGGGAGACTAAAGCCTTTTACATCACCACACGTCAACTCATCACTCGAGAGCGCGAGCACTTTCGAACGCTAAGGGCAACAGAGAAAAGTTGACGCGCAAGAGAAAATTCAGTCAATTTCCAGAAAATGTTGAAAGTGCCACAGAGGCTTCAAGTAAAACATCTTCAAAAGCGAAAATATCTTAATGATCTCCGGGATGGTGGAACTAGACCTTACTTTTGTTGTATTTACCAAGTTCCAACCCAGAAATTTATAATCTCACAGACATGCGTGATACACTGAGACATACATACAAAGGTCCGTCCGTCCATACATAAATCTCAATTTTCTGATACAAAATTGCAAGAACCTGCTCTCCACCAGCACCAATTAAACATATTTGGAACAGCAATGATAGACGTTAATCCTAATGCGTGTGTGTGTGTGTGTGTGTGTGTGTGTGTGTGTGCGCGCGCTCAAATGTGTGCAGCTCAAAAGAATCTTAAACGCGGATTTACGACCAAAAATGGAAGGTCATATCGTTGAGGTGATTCCAATACGTTTCCTCCCTATACTATAGTACATCGAGGAAAAGTAATAATATAATTTATTAGGACACCTTCCACAAAAAATCGAAGATGAAAAACTACTTTTTTTTAATTCAGTGCCACAGGTGTATACGAGTTTCCGTTATGACATCATTCATACGACTTATTTGCTTTAAAATGGACGTTATTGTCAAAATACATGAGTATGATCTGTTTTCTGTTATAGTTATGATTTCTGTTATAGTCATTAAAGTGAACCTATAGTGTAGAAGGAAGGAAATAGTGCCTTCTACTGGATCATTTACTACTGAGACTTCTATGCGTGAATTTATAAAACAGTCAAAAAATGTTACAAACAATAAAACAATGTTATAATTTTTAGTAATACTGCATGACTGTTACTATATTTTCACAAAGGGATCTTTATCCTTCGCAATTTATGAAAATAAGATCCACCCGTACTGTTCAATTCTCCTAATAGGGAGAGCCCCAAAACCATAATAGGGTGATGCTCTGCGAGAAGGTTCACTAAACCTATGTCCCTCATCAAGGTTAAAACAACGGCCACGATATTGATCTTGTAATATCTCTACAAGACAGAAGTGTCGAGCACTTCTCTCGCTTATCCTGATCATGCAAACTGAACCATTAGTAATCTTGTGAATCTAGTGAACTCACTCATGTTTAGCATCATCCACTTAAACAAGAGTAAAACGATAATTCATTAGATCTGCAATTACAATTACGCCTAAATTCGTCTGCGTTGCAAAAAAGAAACAAAATTGCCAACAATATGGGTATTCTGCCGGCGAATGCAGGAAATTGCTTTATTTTTTTTTTAATTCAATCCGTCTCCATTCGATAATCTGTAATCCACCCCTAATACTCGAAAGCCTCTTTTCGGTTACTTGTATTCCTTAAATAAAGGCAAAGCGATACACATTCCCCAGCCCAGAAGCTGATTGCGAAAAGCGCCCGAAAGGGGATCCTTGCGGTACGCCACGATGAAGCGAACGGCGCGCGCTGATTGGCCCCGCCTTTGAGCGCCAGCGTCGCCTTTGCCCCATTAGCCCTCCCCGCCCCCTAGTCACCGCCAGCGCCGCCAGACGGCAGGCCTGGCGCCCTTCCTGCAATTTCCTGCCTCGGAAACAGCGCTCGCCGGACCGGATAACGCTACGCGCGAAGGGCGCAATTTAAATGCGAGATACCCTTCTTGTGGTGACATATTCAGCAATGCAGTGAGCTTTAACTTGAAGCTATCGCCTTGATTCGTTCTTGAAACATCTGACCTGGAAGCTCTGAAAACTAAGATATTTATATTCCATCCAAAACACTATTCTGGTTTTCTCCAAGGTTCATTTCTGTATAATACGATACAGCAATAGATTTGAAAGTGTAATCGATTATTACCCCACCAACCCTCTCCTCTCTTCGTCCCCCCTATATTCTCTCCAGGTTCTGCCACAGCTCATGCCACCCCGCCACTCTCCGTCCCCCTCCCGCTCCGCACTACGCCGCCTCTGTCACCGGTACATCTCACAACCTGTTTTGGCATTTTTTAATATTCAGTAAATAAACTACATCAGGCAGTCAAGGGGGTTCCTTAGAGGGAAAGTGTCGATTGACCAAGAAGGAAGACAACGGGAGATGCGTCCTCAGCTGAGAAGTGGGTAACTTCCCTTTCCAGTGAACGATAGTGCCTCACTCTCAGGGAAATCAACGCGTGTTGGGATATCACCCCTTTCCACCCTCCCTCTCACCACCGTTTACTCTCCAGCCTTCGCTTCGCGGCAGCCCGGATCCCAATAGTCCCGTTTCCCCCGCTCCAAGCACTGCCCCCAGCCTCTTCCCATCACCCTCTAAATATTTCACTGAGCACTTCCACCTCTGCTCTCGGAACTTCAAGGATCTGCCCTTTCCATCGGAACCCTCTTCCCTCCGTCCTCTGACACCTTCACTTAGCACTTTCACCTCTGCTCTCCCGCCTGTTCTACTACAGCCTCTAGCATCAGAGCACTTGCCTGCAACGCTTTCCATCCTCTTGCCTCGAACTTCAAGGATCTGCCCTTTCCTTCGGAACCCTCTTCCCTCCGTCCTCTGACACCTTCACTTAGCACTTTCATCTCTGATTTCCTGCCTGTTCTACTACAGCCTCTAGCATCAGAGCACTTGCCTGCAACGCTTTCCATCCTCTTGCCTCGAACTTCAAGGGTCTGCCCTTTCCTTCGGAACGATTTCCTGCCTGTTCTACTACAGCCTCTAGCATCAGAGCACTTGCCTGCAACGCTTTCCATCCTCTTGCCTCGAACTTCAAGGGTCTGCCCTTTCCTTCGGAACCCTCTTCCCTCCGTCCTCTGACACCTTCACTTAGCACTTTCATCTCTGATTTCCTGCCTGTTCTACTACAGCCTCTAGCATCAGAGCACTTGCCTGCAACGCTCTTTCCGCCTGTTCTACTACAGCCTCTAGCACAGAGCCTTGCCTGCAACGCTTTCCATCCTCTTGCCTCGAACTTCAAGGGTCTGCCCTTTCCTTCGGAACCCTCTTCCCTCCGTCCTCTGACACCTTCACTTAGCACTTTCATCTCTGATTTCCTGCCTGTTCATTGTCCTGTACATCGTTTGGCATCAGAGCTCTTTCCTGTAACGCCCTCCATCCACTGCCATCACAGACACTCTTCCCCCCTCCGCCAGACCGCCACCCTTCTTTATTTCCCTCTTCCACCTGTGCTCCGCGATCTCCTCCTCCCTTCACCCCCTCCTCCTATTTTCTTTGTCCGTGCGGCCTTCCACTTTCTCCCTCTGTATCTAACCCTCCTCCTATTCTCCCTTCACCATTTCTCGTTCTTTTTCCTTCCTCCGTTCTCGTTCCATTTGTGCTCCGACCGCAGCGGTGTCTCAACTCCCTGCAAAGACTGCGGATAAGGGGCGGGGAACTGGATCCTCTGGCGCCCCCCCCCAAAAAAGAGACGAGCTGAATGCGGGTGGCGCCGCCAGGGCCTGCTCCCGGATCGAATTCTAGAGTTCGGCCCCGGGCGGGGGCAGGGGGCGGAGGGGGCGGGCACGGGGTGAAGGCGGGGCGAACGGAGCGAGGCGGAGCGGGCGGGAAGGGGGGACATGGGAGAAGGCAAAAAACAAAAAGAATTAGAAAAGCGAGGTGAACTTCCGTTAGAGGAGAAAGAATAGGGAAGTGCACGAGAACTACGATAAAGAAAATAGTTAAGTTTTAAGAACTAAATAGGCAGAGATCAAAGACAAAGCGGACGTTGGTACGAGCAAAAGCCAGAGGTGAAGCTATCGATGGAACGGGAGTTGGAGGGGTCTTACAGAAGTTTACCGCGCGAATTCTTCGCCAGAGTTGCGCAACTTCTTTCTTTGCTGCGCCGCGCTGCAATTCGAGCAACTCCCAGACGCACTCGTGCGTGACGCAGTGGGGGTAACGAGCCCCCCTCCACGGCGGCCATGCAAACGGGGCCGGGGAGATCTCTCCAGAGGGGCGCCTGCGACCGAACGGTTCAGAGGGAGCGGGAGATGCATTCTGCGAAGGGTCTCGTGGACTGATAATGCTTACGAGGCAGGCATTGTAAAAAACGGAAGGAAAAGTGAGCTGAAGCGAAAGACACGATAAATCTTCAGATGAAAAAGAATAGATAAAATTGAGAAAAGTGCGGTTAAGAGAGTGCATAAGTGCGAGTGTGTGCGTATGTGCATGTGTGTGCATGTATTTATGTATGTATGTATGTATGTGTAAACGCGTGCGGGCGTGTTTACTCTCTTGATGCCTTCTTTTACTATTGAAAATATCACGTACGTTAACGTCTACTGTCTGATCATCTAAATGCTTTACGAGTTATACGAGTTCACACCAAGAACAGTTGTGGAGCTTGAATAATATCTCGTTACTAACACTACTTACAGCTTAATATAGCAAGAAGTTGATATTTTAAACACTTTATTTGTCCAGATATTGAGAGAATATGTTGCAATATGTAGTAGCAATACATCTTCGAAGTGACATCGTAAACTTTTATTCTTATGATATCGGATTCGCATCATGCACAGAAACTTTAAAATAATTATTTTAAATATTTAATTATTAATTAAATGTATTGTTAAAACAAAAACTGAATTTAAATTAATGTTGGTCCTAAACGAAAGTACAAGAGTGCGGGCTCCCGTGTACGTGTTTACCCTTTGGCTTCCAAAAGTAGGCCCGGCAGTGAGGCGTGAACAATTTCGAAGGACAGAGAATCCTCGCTGTGGCGTGCCATGCTTCTGGCGTGTGAAAGACTCGGGCTAAATACGCCCTGAAAAAATAAATACCTCAAATGTTTCCGATCTTATCACATCGCACATTCTCATCCAGATACCCACGCAACATGTTGCGAATTACGACTGACATCCTTATCGTGACCGTCAGCGACGGAGAAGTTGGTAGTAAAAAATAGCAAATGGGCACTCACGTCGTGGTGCCAAGGTGGAAAAAACGTCGCATTACAGTCCATATGAGCCAATGAAAACGTTCCCAGTCTATAGCATTAGATAACAGACAAAAAAGAGACTCCAGGAGTCGTCTGCTTATACTCCAAGTTCAAACAAATGTGTTGCGTATCATAAGATTGTTTATTTTGTTTTCTGGTGCCCCAACTGCTTCTACCTTTTCTAGTACATTTTATAACACAATAACACTATGTTTCTTCCCCGCTGGAAAGTGTGATCCGGGTCATAGCCACTCATCCGCTTGCGATGTTCCTCCTGCAGGTATGTGCCCCAGCCGAGAACTACACCAAGACGGACAGCTTCTAAGCTCATGACATGCGTACTGCATGCAAGTACAAGTAAGGGGAGAGGATAAGAGAAGGCAGGGGAAGGAAAAATCTTGCGCCGTCGGTTTGTTAAGGTATTGCTTAGGAATGCGCTGGTATTGATCAGAGAATGCACGGAAAACTACCAAATAGAGCAAACTACGGCCGAGTAGTTGTTGGAAATTCTGCCTCCACCGGGACTCAGAGCTGTGTCAACAGCCATTGCCCAGAGCTATAGAACGGTTTTCCTAAGGATGAGCCAAAGTGACAGCTAGTGCTGGCAACATAACTGAAGGTGCTGTGGTCGTTGTGCCCTCAAGCCCATTAAACTCCCTTCTGCATTCGTTCGTTTGCAGTTGGCTAACTTGTAAATGGCTTCGACGCTTCCTTTTGTGATGTCCTCGTCCGACAAAAATATAGTGCGCCGCGAGAAATAACAAATTAGGAAGTGCATTGTTATGTGCTCTTCTGTAAAAGTTTTTGTTTTCTATTAACTTTACATTTAATTAATTTTTTGTGTGTTAAATATTATGTTTATTTCAAAACCGAGATTCCGTACTGGTGCACGTGTTTCCGGCTTTGTGCTGTTGTGTGGCGAGCTGTGATTGAGAGCTTTCTATTCACATTCCTGGCAGTTTTTTTACTGATTGTGAGAGTATGTTAAGAGATATTCCACATACGTAATTAAATTTAAATATTTCCCGGACTCGCGTGCGTGCATATATTTAAGCTAAAGTCTTAGACTTCTTCATAGGGATGTTTTCACAGGAGCCATTAGCACTTTACGAAGAGGCGTGGTTGAACAGCTGTCGCGGCGGAGTGATACTTGTCAGCATTACATGTGATGTTCACTTGTTACGCGAACTGTCACTTTGGCTCATCCTTAGGAAAATCGTTCTATATCTTATGCTGTCACATCATAAACTTTGCCCGTACCTTCTTCTAGCGAATGGGAAGGGGAGGCCGGCCGTTCTCATGACCACCGCTCAAAAAACCAAAATCCTCTCAAGAAGAAGACGAAGAAGAATCGACAGAGGCGCATCGAGCGCTGATAACTTTTTAGCTTCCTCTCTCCTCTCCCGCCTCCCTCTCGCCCCCTCACTGCGAAATCTCCTCGGAGCCAGCCAGGATATTATCGCTAGCGCCCGGCGGCGAAATAGAAAATTAATTACTCCGTAATGAAACCGCTACCGCCTCGATGGGGCTCCGTCGTTATCTGCGGCGCACATCACATCGCTTCTCGGTACCTGTTGCCATTCACTCCATCAGGAGGAAAAACTTGGTTCCTCCGGTATTAAAGCGGCCAAGTACCCCACTTGCAAGTAATTATGTAATATGCTATTTAATATACTTCGAAAATGTGATGAAAGGTCGTCATCTTATAGGAAAATTTAAATATAGAAAAATAGTCAAAATAAACTTGATTTTTTAAAATAACATTATATACTTTTTATACCAGCAATAAATGTGACTGTTTGAAATGAAAAAGTTGGTTCCCGAGGATTAAACTACCTAGTGGCAAATTTATCGAAATATATCATTTATATAGTTTTAAAATATTATCAATCGTTTTCATCTAAAAGCTAAAATTAAGTAAGAATGCTTCGTAGATACACAATATATTGTCGAAGATTCTGAAACAAGGATGTACTACAAACTGATATGAAAGAACTTTTTTTAAACAAATACAAATAATTAAATATATTTCAACGATATGTAAACTACCGTCAATAGATTGCCAAATACAATGAAATGACAAAAATCAAGAAAGTTGGAATTCTGTAAGTTCACTTCAGATATAAAATTCATTGCAGACTTATGTGAGCGTATGTTGCAACTAGGGGCGGCGTACCCAAAATTTTCCTTACCTTAATGTTATTTTTCAACAATTACTCGACTTTGTTTTAAAAAGAGTGCATTACATCACTTAAACATCTTTAATTAAATTAAGTCATGCCCAAACCAAAACAAATGAAAACAGCAGCAAGGATCACGCCTAAAATTAGATATGTCGGATGTTGCTATGGAAAATTTCTGCATAGTTAATATACAAAAAATTAGAAAACCCCAATAACTTTGTTTATTTCGTTTGTATAATTCACGAAAAAAATTAAATAAGTAAGGTTTACACATTCTGGAACACTACAATCACCATTTACAGTGAACCCAGTTCAACTTCTTTCTGAAAATGTAATGGATATTTTTTTAGTTACCAAGAGCTATATATTTATGCTGTAAGGAAATATAACGAAGAAAACTTGTGGTCCATCTGCCGTTAAAAATCTTAAAAACATAATCATAATCAATGCTAGGCCAGATATTGCGTTTACATGCACTCACAAATCTTCTAATCTTCATCCAATCAAAGAACCTGCTATAGATTCTCAAACAACAACCATACAATCGCATATTTTCTTCAAGATGATATTCTGAATGTTTTAATAGATGCAATACAATTCACACAATGAAATAATGATGGCATATAAGCGTTCATTCCATTAACTTTAGGATTTCATTAAAATTTTGTTAATTAATTTTATTAGAATTATAAACAGGCCCTTATCAGCAAGCGATAAAACATTTGAAGTCCATCACTTTTCATTTAAAGTAAAAATCGCGAAATTTAGTTGAGTGGAATGCTCAAACTCCTTTCTAAACTTTAATATTTTAAATATAAATACTTTCACAATTTTCTAAATCTGAGAGGTTTTAATAAGAGTACAGACGTGTAAGTATTGGTGTGTGAGCTAGTTTGTATGTGTGTATGATGGGAGAGGAGGGGTAAGGGAGAAGAAGGAAAGATTGCACGCAATCCATGGCCAGTTTGTTAATATACTGCTCCGACATTTGGTGGGTATTGATAAGAAAAATCACGAAAAACTACGGATCGGAGCAGCCGGCCGCTAGAATTCTCCTCCACACAGCGATTGAACTTTATCTGGCTTTGTAGGTGGTGTCGAAAATGGGCCACCGTCGAGAATCAAACTTTCGGACCTTCCAGCATTGCCAGGTGCCCACTCAGCCGCTCCCATTCATTTGCTCTCCCAATGTTTCCTCTCAGCCATGCAAATGCCTCCAGTTGAAGTGCGAACCCCCGGGGATGGGCGGAGAGAACTCGCGAGAGGCAAAATGTCCACTGCGACCCGTCCTTGTGGCGCCCAGGCTCAGCAAGTCTGCCGGCTAACTGCACCGCCGCATCTCTTGCACCGAATCGCGAAATAGGATTTTTACTTTTCCCTACCTCCCACCCCCTCGCAGCCGGGCTTCATCCCTCAAGTTCCCTTGTTTAGCGAACTCTTCCCGCACTTGGGACGCGCTTAAAGGCGATTTCCCTCCACTTCCTCCCCCCCCCCCCGGGCCCACTCGGATGCGCCGCGGACGCCCAGCCCGCTTCCGCTTCATTTAACCCGTTTCCGCCCGATTACCCGCCCGCTTCCCTCGCCGCTGAGCTTCTCCGCAGCCCCGCCAGGCCGCGCTGATTGTTGTGTGCTCAGCGCCGCGTCGGCCGCACACGATTTGGGGCCACAGCACGCACAGGGCTACCACTCTAGCAACGTCGCACCTCCCAACGCGCAAGTTTTCTTATTGGGGAAGCACTGGGCACACAAAATGGAGGAAACATCAAAATGGAGGAAAAGTTCGGGATTTGAAAAAGTATACTATTGATATGGCAATTTTTTTGTTTTCGAATCGTAACTTTTTGTCCTTAACAAATAAGAATAATACACATACAGGAAGAGCACTAAAATCTTCTCTCCTGTTATTACGTTAGCTGAAATTTCGTGATTAGCAGGAATTACGTCAGAGGTGCAACGTATGTATCGATGAATAAACAAGATTTACATTGTCATGTGCCCCGTAAGAAGGCCATAAATTTCAGACTATTGAATGTATGAGTATTTTTTTGCGTGAAACATAGCCAATTTTTAACAATTATTTTAACAAAAGAGGCGCCAATTTTTTAGCGGTAAAGAAAGCTGAGCTGGTCGCATTGATGGCGCACTCTCGGGATTTTCGAAAGTTTCAAATTCGAAATTGTCAATTCGAATTTCCAGCACTTTGATAGACGCGCTGTCAGTTCGCAAACTGTCAATACAGCGGTTTCATATTATTCGAATGGTTCTCATTGTTTCTATCGTTATGATCCCTTAATGTAGAAAATATTTGGAATTATATGAATATTATGAAAGCAAATAGATTTTTTCAAGTTAATAGATTTAACTTAGGACTAACAAATACTTTCTTTTATTTTAAGAATTTTGATCGCTGACTATGGTATTTAGAAATTATTAGCTCAACTCGGCTTAATCAATGTAAGTTGTTTGAAATTATTCATGTTTTTATAATGTTTTGCTAATACTGTAACAATTAAAATTCATCACATTTGTTTAATTTGTAAAAGTAAGAAAAGATTGCTACTCCTATCGCAATAATCGCAGATTTGCAACCCAGGTGCTTCGTTTGAATTGGTGAATTGGACTTTCTCACTTATATTGAGTTGATAGTAGGGCAGAAATTACAATATTTGAATATTACGTAAATATTTCTAATGCGAGAAAGTTGTGCTTCTGTGGCATCTCTATTAACTTTAAATAAACAATTGATTCCTTCCCGCCGAAAGAGGTGTCTCAGGGCATCAACTGATGTCACTGCAGCGCCTGAGACCGGGACATCTTAGATTCCATTCGCAATTTTCGACACTAACTAAATAGCTAGGTCGAGTTAAGCCGCTGTCTGGAGGAGAATTCTAACGACCGGTTGCTCTGATCAATATTTACCCGTAGCTTCTCCGATCAACACCAGGCGAATGCCGGTGCACCACCCGAACAAAGGGGCCACCGACCTGTCGCGATCTTTCTTTCCTCTTCCTTGTCCTATCCTCACCCCTTACCTACACACTCTCAAGCACTGCATTGTCATACACTGAAGTGACCGACCGCGAGGTTAGAGCTTGTCCCGGCTGAGGGAGTGCCCCGCTGGAGGGAGATACCTGGTTAAGGAAAACGTCGCTAGCCGACGATAGGTCGGCACTGGATCTCATCATCTAGCGAGGTGTGATCACCGCCACCTCCCGCGAAGAAATCATGCACTACTCTTACGGAACTAATTCCCTTGGCAATGACTTCCCCAGAGGAGCCCTTGCGGGCCCAGTGGCCTGCCCCGCCCTGCCAAGGGCGCCATGCGGCGGAGGGGTAGGGCGGAGGCGTTTAGCGGGAGCAACAAGGCGAACAGGGCTCGACAGCCGCAGCGCCACCTCTGCACGGGGTTTTGTCTGGTGACCTTTAGAGGCCGCCATGTTTACAACTGAACATATTCATCCTCGCGGAGGAGTGGACGACGGGAACACAATGCGTTTCTTATGGGAAATGGTGTTGGAGGAGGACGAGGCCACGGCAAGCAAAAACGCGCATGGAAGTGACCAATGGTCGCATTTAAAGGAGAATATTGTTAAACGATTCGTACCTCTGTAATACTTGGCTTTGGCATTCATTTTGAGTTCGAGGAAAAACGGGAGCGGTAGCTCAGTGCATCAACTGATGTCACTGCAGCGCCTCTGACCGGGAGGTCCTAGGTTGCAGGATTTTCGACACTAGCTTTTCAGCTAGGTCCAATTCAGTCGCTGTCTGGAGGAGAATTCTAGCGCCCGGCAGCTCTGATCGGTAGTTTTCCGTGGTTTCTCCCACCAACACCAGGCGAATGCCGGAGCAGTACCCTACCAAACGGGCCACGGACCGCGCGCGATCTGTCCTTCCTCTTCCTGGTCCTATCCTCTCCCTTTACACACACACTTACACTAACATGCACTACACTACCACATATTCCGGGAGACCAGTTGGGAGCTTAAAGCTTGTCCCGGCTGGGGCGGTGGGAGAGTCCTGGTTAGGGAGAAACCCCACTAGCCGACGGAAGGTCGGCGCCGGATCTCGCCCTTCAGCGGGGGAAGATCACCACCATCTCCCGAGAAAAAAACATGCACTACACTAACGGGACTAATGACCACATTATTTGACGTGCCCGGAATCACGAAAAAAATCAATCAATCGGAGAAAAAATAATTTACGAAAGTACAGGATTGATGTGGCAAGCTTTCCGTTTATTATCATTTAAAAAATAAATAGCAAATTAAGTATTCTCTATTAGATAATATTTTGAGAAAACTGGCGATTAGTTGTCACTAATAATGATTTATTACGTCCTGTTCTGTAACAATCATTAACCTAATCACAAGTATCCGCTCCGATGTTTGACGGCGCGACCTCACTACTCAGATACATCAAACGCCAGCTACATCTGCGGACAAATGGCCACGCCGCGAAGAGGCTTCCCCATATGAAACTGATAAGGCGACTAAGAGAGCAAGTTCCAACCTAGAACAAGACAATGGCTAGATGGTAAAAACGTTACCACAATCTTCGCGCGCCGTCACAGGCCATTTGAGAACATTCGCCTGACTCCAGTCGCACCCTTTCATGACAGTTTTATTTCCATGCACGTCATATAAGCTCCCAAGAGCGAAAAACTTTAGATAGAAATGCAATCACTGCAATTCAGGATTAAGCAAGATGTCATGAATTAAAACATAAATTCGATTCATAAATACATTGTTATAATTGTATTTTAGAAAATTTGACACACACGAGAAACAAAGAGACTTACATGTGACATGTATCGCAGAAATGATGCGAAGAGAAAACTCAAACAATAAATACAAAATAAATAGAGAAATCAAGAAATTAATTTAAGGGTTATTATGTTCTGGAGATGTAATATTGGCCTAATAAAATAAAATAATTATGAAATATAATGTATAATATTATAAACATGAAGACTTAAAGAAATAGGTTTGAAAGTAAACGTGTCGATTCTAGCATGAAAAAGTGTTTCAAAATAAATTATTTTAAAAAAGACCTACATCTGATGTAAGAAGGCTAACGCGAATAGAAATATTTTTAACTTGTGAAAAACGCAACACATTAAACTCTGATGGCCGAAAGAACTGTCTTGTGACGCAAAACGGAGAGGCAACGGGCGGAATGATGACACAAACGCACACAGAAATATTGTCGGGAGCCTGCAAGTGGCTCTGGGAGAGGGCCCGAAGGGCTTAGGCGAAGGGAGGAATCGGGCGGAGAATCTTTTTGGGAGTCGGAGAGGGATCTGCGCGGATTAACTGGCCCGGGCTCCGCGACGCGGCGCTGCTGTTCCGCCCTCGCGCGCTGCTTCCCTTCTTCCCTCCGTTTCCCCGCCTTCCTTCCCCTTCCCTTTCTTCAATGGACTCAAACAACGCAGCCCGTGAAGACGAGATAATCTCGCAGAATGGCATCATTACACCCCGCGGGCCAGCCACTTCTGCCACCTGCAATTAACAGCCAGTCACCAACGCCACTGGCGGTCCCCGAACAACGCCATTGGGAGGGGGCGTCTTGAGAGGCTAAACTCCACAATTTGTAATACAACTCGAGAAACATTTTTGTTATATTTGTAAAGCTAATATACATATATTTAGCAACTTATTTTGTGCAATTTTGTCTTTAAAATATTTATGTGGTTTTACATAAGCAAGGTCATATATATTTAGAATACATATTATAAACATTTTCTGAATTAGCAGTCCTTTCCGCGGTGACAGAGATGAATTCGTTCTTAAAAAATTGACTTTGCCGACATTCACAATATTGCTGCAATTGCACAAGTCGCGTTCAAAGACAGATATCGTAAGAGTTGGAGTTAGGGAACGTGTTAATGAGCAGGCATGACTGTTCGAGAATAATTGAGTTTACGGCGGTGGTTTGCAATCATTTTTAAACACCCGATAACGTTGAAATTATCACGTAGAATCAGGAAATGCCGACATCCTCTCCGCCTGCGACAGGGCTATTCCCCCGCCGCAATGCGGCTCTGTTCCCACCGCCCCACGGCGACCGCCCCCTCTACCGCCCCCACTGCAACGGGTTCTTAGGGCGTTCACGAACTGTGCGCGTTCGCCCCGCACCACAGTCTCCCGCCCTGCTCCACCTCGGCCCCGTACCCTCAACACTCGTCATGCCCTTTCCGGTTCCAATTTTGGCCCCCCCCCCTCCGCCCCGCTCACTCCCACCCCATTCAATTCTTTAACCCCCCGGCCTGCTCCACCCCCGTCACGTTCTCCGTCGGCCCAGAAAGTACACCCCCTCTTCTCGATCTCCCCTCTCCTAAAAATTCCACTCCACCCCATTCTTCATTACGTCGCCACTATTCTCCAGCAAAAAATTGCGCCTTGCTTCCTGCCCTGCTCTATTCCGCACCCGCCTCGCAATTCTCCCCACGTCGGCCCTCCATTCTCCACGCTGCGACCCGCCCCTCGAGCGCTGCTTAGCGGAGGTTACGAGAACGACGCAAAGGAGGGGGCGGTTGGGGAAATAAGTTACGCACGACCTCTGGGCGCCCCTGGCGCGGCCACGCGGCGCCGCCAACAACTACCGCCGCAGGCTTCATTTAAACTTCCCAGCGGGCGCGATGGGACGAGGCGTTTATTTTCTTCATAAACACGCGGCGTTAAATTTAAAGCACTTATTCGGCTCGCGCGCTGGGATTACTCGATAAATCCTGATTCCGACGCTGATTGACGAAAGAATGCTCCAGCTGGGAAAAGGAGACCGTCCGAGGGACAAAGAGGGAAAATGAAGTTGATTTGCTCTTCGCAGGACAGAAACGGGCGGTTTTTGCCTACCGTTGAAAGGAGTTGCTTTTTCGTCTTTCTCATCGGGTCCCAGAACACGGGAAGGCTTTTGTAACGTTATGTTGGCACATATCTGAGAGATAAGAAAAGACGCTTTGTCCCCGGATTTTTGTTCTAAAGAGGCTGACACGCCCGTCAAGCGAACTATTGTTTCGGCAGTGCCATGATGGTCACGAACCTGATTGGGAACAATGTGCACTCTTTCTCAGCGGTGACATCTAGAACTACAATTATGAATTTCATAATTCAGTGATCATATTGACTACATTATAACTCAAGACCCCAGTTGTTTCACCCATCAACGATACTGCCAAGAAAGTGTTTACAAGAGCGAAAATATCTCCTTACCCACCCATAGTAATTTCACCATCATTAGCACAAAATTAATGAAGAAAACACTCGTTTAAATTGCTACACACATTATTTAAGCAATAATTTTGGAACTTCAAATAAAAGGTTTAGGCCTTGTTAAAATTATAATTGTTTTCGATTATTAGTATTGAAAATTCAAAATTTATTTTTCTCGCCGAATGAAATCTGTTTTCTATTGAATTTAAATTTTGAATTTTGATGAACGTATTATTACGGGATTTGAACGATTTTTAATGAACTAAATTAACTTCTTGGATTAAGGAAGTAAAAAATGAGTCATGTTTGTTACCATAATTTAGATGTTCTAAATCACGATGTGACAGAACTAACAAACCAACACAGGCCCACAACACGGGTTTCTTCATGAAACATATCTCAACCAAAAGTAAATTCCGCTGCTTTAAAGGAAAATATTTTAATCTAAAAATAATGATCCACATACACTGGTCATTGCAGAAAAAAATATTTATTATATTTTATTTAATAGATAATTATTACGTAGACAAATTAGATAACTTCATTCTATGTGGCTAGGCCGAAGGCCTTTAATTACAACAGCCACATCCTAGCGCGTTCTAACCCTTCTCTTGGTGGCGCAAATGCACGCGAGTCCGGAATGGGGTTGCAAAAGTTACGTTCACACTCTTAGAAAGGACTCTTGGTTCAGGGTCTCGGTCGGGGGGGGGATGCAACGTAGATTGAAGGACTCGAATGGCAAAGGCCTCTGTGTGCTCTGCGGTGATAGGGAAGATTGGATCCACGTCCTTTTAATTTGCTGTGCACCCGAAACATCGAGGAAAATCGATGGGATGGGAAATGACTACTTCCAACAAAGGAATGTAACGCTCGCCCAAATCATTGTAGGTGATAAAAGGTAAAACTTCATGAAAGAATTAGGAACATTTCTAAAATAGGTTCGGACCATTAGGGAAATGGAAATTAGAGTGTGAAAACAGCACTGGTTAGTAGGAGTGACGCCTAGCCTAGAGAGAAATAAATAAGTCAATAAACTAACAATAATTAATTTAATCAGTAAGTTATGTTAAGTTAGTAAACAGAAAGTAAATAAGTCGGAGTCAACTGCATTCTACCGCAAAAGGTGACTAAAGGCCAACATTTTCTGCTTTGGTCGTGAGGCATCGACGGCAAAGGGAAATAAAGGGCGATGGAGAGGAGCCGGAGGATCATCAAGGGAAATGGATGAGGCAGTGCAGGGCTGACCGCTGGAGGGCGAGCTGCAGCGGCCAGAGACTTGGAGATTAAGGTTTCGGGAGAGGGGCTCCGATACCTTCTACTCCTCTACCCCTCCCCTTCCTCCCCTCCCCCTTTTGCCGCCCCCGCTGCGAAACGTACGCCACCTACTTGGCACGCACTCTCTTATTCCCTTTCGTTTCTACTCACTTTTCTCTTTTACCCTACACTATTCCACAATTTCCTTCATTATCCCTTGCACTCCCGCTCCGTTCCTCTATCTACTTTCAGCCTGCCTTATTCCGCCCCGTCTCTTTCAGCCCCTCACAGCCATTTCTCACACCAACTTTCTATTCCCACATCTATTTCCTCCGCCATTTGCTCTTTCCATTCGCGCTCCCTCCACCAACCTTCCCCCGCTCCGTCCGCTCCGCCCCTTTCGGCCACCCACGGCTCGGCTCCCTCGCCCCAAGCCCGCGCATGCGCCTCGAGGCCGGTCAGGGGCTCGGGTTAAAAGGCCACTTTATCCCCCCGTCGCTCGCGCTGCCGGCAGATGTTTACACAGGCCCCTGCAACACCCACCCACGGCCCTCTGACATCAAATTTACAGCGGCGCCTAAAGACTCCTTCTCTTCGCCCGCCAGCCTCACCTTGCTCGCAGTTTCAGTTGCAACGCGCCGCCGACAGGGGCGCGCCGAACAGCGAATAATTAAGCACGCGGCGATCGTAAAAGGGACAAATATCAGGGTTGAGTGGTGCGAGTTTTTCCCCTTTTTCTGAGAGGGAAGTTTTTGGCCTGTCTTTCAGTTTTATTAACTGCGACAGTCGGCAACCTTTTTTACAGTATGAGGTAAAAGAAGATTTTACAAGAAACTGTCTAACTCATTTTATTTGTTCTGTGCATATGTGCGTTATGTTCTGCTTAATTAGGATCTTTATTGTAAAAAAGCCTCTGCTCTTAAAATAGAAAAATGAAGGAAACTTCTTGAGATTTAATCAGAAAGCAAGAAATTAACAAATCCTATTCTTTCTCAAATATAATTGAGGCAGAATTTAAATGTTGCGCATATTTCCCAAAATTAAGATTCTAGGGAAAAGCAATAACTTTTTGTGGACTTCGGACAGGAAGTGAATTAAGTTTTATACCGCAGACTTTCTCTCTCAACATGAATTTATTCCTTCGCCAACAAATCGAAGAGTTTAATGATCAAATAACTACGATATACTACGATATAATAAATACGATAACTTATAGAAAGGGGTAACTTACAAGGTAAAACATATTAATTAAATATCTTACTTAAACGTATCAACTTTTATGAGATAAAGAACTCAAAGGATAAACAGCGATAAAAAGCAACTTTATTCTTGCCACGAAGAGACCGCCAGCTTGTGGGCTACAGCCCTTCCCCTGCCAAGGAGAGGGAGGGGTAAAAAGGTGGTCCTTGACGCAGAGAAAAGAGAAGAGGCCAGCTCTTCCACTGACAGGGGCGAAATGCAGATGAGGCGCAAAAGAAGAGCGGCAGGACACTTCTAATTTCGTGCGCGTACTATTAACTTATAGACTGTATTTGATCCTTTGCGTTCTGTAGTTTTTTTCTCTCCTGGACTCTCGTGGGATTGGCTGTGTTCTTGGACTTGATTCTGGGCGTGGTTAAAAAATACGAGTTTGATCTTTTTTGTTGATGAACTGGCATGGTACACGATATTGAATAACTTGTAATTGACCTTGTTTCTGGTCCAGTTATTTCAATTAAAGCCATGGTTACCGATCTTCTTTTATTTCAACTCAGTCGATGATTCGCCAACCACCTCACTGATCATTGTCTCAACAACGGTCATTTTAGGGTGACTTCGCCATAATGTGCCCTTTTGTTTCTCTTTCATTTGCACGAATTTGTTCTTTACACCACACAAGAAAAAAAGAGTTCGTTTAAAAAGAAGAGCTGGCTTCAAACGGGAGTTAAGCATAGAGGGCCGTTGCCATAACGCAAACTGCTCAGGCTCCTCTCGAGGGTACGCAAACGCGTAGGCGGTGCAAGGAGGCCATGGAACGTTCTCGTCAATTGCAAGCGCTTTATTCTTATAGATAACGAGCAGGCAGAGGTCGTGCTTTTTCCTCTTTGTGTTAACCCCTCACTTCGGGCCAGTGGATTTTAACAAATGTCTAAATTATTTGAAGAACAGGGAAAGGAAGATCATCCTATAGAGAAGGATCTATTCTCGGTCTCGGGATGTGTCAACTGCAATTATCATCACTTCCGTAAGCACAGTGCATGTTATAGCTGAAGTCCGGGGTTCCTTCCCAGCTGAACATCGGATTCCGGGCAGGCGTAGTCGTTGGCTTGTGGAACTACCCGAAAACAAACACGTGTATGGTAGCATTGTGCGCGTCAGTGTGTGTTTGGGTATACGGAGAGAGAGCTGGACAAAAATGAATAATGAATGTTTGCGCGCGCTCCATGGTCAGTTTCTTACGATACTGCTCCAACCTTCGCCTGGCGTTGATCGGAGAAATTGCAGAAAACTACCGATTAGAGCAACCGACCGCTAGAATTCTCTTCCAGTTAGCGGCTGAGCTCGATCTAGCTATGAAGCTAGCTCCCGTGGCGTCGTCATAACAGTCGTTTTATAAAGTAAATATTGGCCACGTGCATTTCATGCACGAGGAAGTAGGCTGTGGGCAGTATGCAAGGGACGCCTCGCAGAACAAAGGGAGGCTATATTGGGACGGGAAACCCGGCTCTCGCGTAGGGCGAAGGGCGGAAAACCCCAGGGAGCTGCTGTGTCGAGCGTTGCCACGGGGGCAGATTTGTGAACCCCGGTGTCGGCTGTCTGGTAAACGCGGCTGGCGGAAGCGGCGAGATGACACAGTTCCGTCAGCCGGCCAGAGGGTATATATGCGCGCCCACACACAACTCCGTCTTCTGAATACTCAAGTCTCCCAACATTCGCATTAATCTTTCGCCTTTTACTAAAGATTACCGTGTTAGGGGACTTTTAATGAGTCATTACTCAATGAAATGTATGCCTTAGGGCTGCCCTCTGCGCCCCTAAGCTCACTTTAATTTAAAATTTGCATCGCGATGTTTCAAAGCCACTGCTAAAAGAGCACTTCAAAAGCATTATTGCCAAATTTTTCAGAAAAGCCTCTGACTCTGAAAATACTCTCATTTCCGAGGTCCCTTCATACGAACCCGATCAACGGACGAAGTATAGGCGACCGAAACAATTCCTGGAGTAAAAGAAATCTGAAACAGCGAAATGAGACTTCAAATATAAGCTTTGAATTTCAGCACACGCAATGCGCGCGCCAGTTGGCTAAAATCTAACTGATCTGTTTTTTTCTTTTCATATTGCAGGATTGGCCATAGATGCCCGTAAGGGTAGGATTGGCTGCACCGCGGTGGCGTGAACGTACACTGCACCTTACGTGCGTTCACAAAACTGCACAAGTATACACACTCGGTCTTCTGATTCTCAAGCTCTTCCTGGGATGTCGTGTGAGGGTGCGCGGCACGTGGCACGTCGTGTAGGCTACGGGGGCAAAGGCGGCAGGAGTCGGCGTGAATGCGTCGAGATTTAAAGAAAGGTGCATCACACCGCGGGAGTGAATCTTTATCAGGCAAGCAGTTGTGGTGACCGGTTGAATGTTCCTCTTAGTAACAGTCTGTATATATTGTAATAGTAGATTCGGGTGTCGGAGAATATCTTTAATATTACAACTGTTCACGTCTGTTATTTATTGCTGCAGCAATGACGCCACACTCCTCCGCCACCATGGGGACAGAAACCGTACGACCTCATAAGCAGCGACGCTCGAGAGGTTTCGACAACGCTGCTCTGAGCCATCACTGCCAGTTCAGAAGCCACACCAAAAATGCAAACATTGGAGGGTTGAATAATTGTGTTGCAATTCACTTCCTCTTAAGAATCTCCCCAATATCAAAAAAACAAATCCACACAGCCGAATCGATAACTCGGGCGTAAAGCCAGTTTTACATTGTCATTTTTTTCATGATTTTTTTGTACAGAAAATAAATGGGAAAGAGATGTTCGTTTCCACGCGGTTTTGTTGCAGTACCGAAACTGGATGAACGAGACGTAGCGTTTTACACGGTCTTTTTCTGCGCGTAATCGTGATGAAAATAATCTGAACGCCGCAAAAAGCGCTGAAATCAAACATCGCATCTGTAGTTACAAATTAAGTTAGGTTATTTTAGGACTGAGCACGGAACGATATTTTAAAACACGATTCGTGTTTTATTTCTCCCACACTACCAACTTCAGATTAGAATTTAACATATTAGAATGCTCTCAGAGTGCATAAAAGGAATACATCGTTCACACTCATAAAAAACTAGGAAAAGTACCGTAATGAGACGCCAGGGGCGCGGTAAACAATGTGGATATAATCTGTACCACATGATGAAGCACGCGTCATTTCTGCATATTGCATCCCGTCTGGTCCGTCATTTTTCTGTACCAATAAAAAATGGAAAAATAATGACCCGCTTAACAAGCGCAATATATTAAAAGGGTAAATCGAGGCGTTAGATAAAATTCAAAAACGGGCCGGGAAGTTTGTAAATCATGGACGCGTTGATGGACGAGATGAATGGGAACCCTTATCTAAGACGGGAACGGGCGCGTTTATGCGTAATGTACAAGACATACAAAGGGGACTCAGCATGGGCAGACATCAGTAAAAGATTACAGAAATCTGATTATAAAAGTAGAGGAGACCATCACTGGAAAATACGATGTAGAAAGCAAAGAACTGATGTAGGCAAGTTCTCCTTTGTGAATCGTACTATAGTAGATTGGAACAAACTACCTGCAAAAGGACTAGAGACTCTTCCTTCTAATGTAGTGAAATTTAAAAATATACTTAATTCTATGTAGGTCATCATTAATAGCACTGGGACTTTTATCATTATTATTATTATTATTATTATTATTATTATTATTATTATTATTAGTTTCATTATTATAATCGTTAGTATTATTAATAATATAGTCATGTCTCTTATTCAGTGAAGTGAAGTGAAGTGTAGTGTGGTGGGGGCACGGAGGGGGAGGGGAGGGGAGTGTAGTGCAGCGCAGTGAAATGAAGTGAAGTGAAGTGGAGTGAAGTGTTAGAAAAGCTATAAGTCAACATATAGATAACTCAAAATTAATTATAACTAGGATATTAATCTCTAATTCTAATTGTAATTATATTTGTAAATATTCGTAATAGTTTTGTAATTGTATATCTAATTGTAATAATGTTTGCCACCGAGCATTAGCTCAAAGCGAACTTTAATAAATCTATCTATCTATCTATCTATCTATCTATTGTGAGGTTATCTCATGGAAGCCACTGAGAATCTGAGCACATCGAGTGCGTTGGTCTCCGCCAGTAGTCGCGCAGGTCCATGAAAGTGCCCGGAAGTGCTGCCTCTGCCACCCCGCCGCAGCAAAAAGAGCGCAGCGCCCGCACGGCCGCCTGAAGACTGAAATATGGACGCGAATAAACAAGTGCCGGCGTCGCAGTCTCCTGCGACCACAAAGCCTGCTTCCCTTGCCCCCCCCCCCCGCCGCACATAACGCGCTTCGCGGCGGGCTGCAGAAATACGACGCAGTAACCGGTTGACGAAATCAGTCTGCGCGAGGCGACGCTACGAGGATCAGGGCCGGGAGGGGAGAAAGGGGGGAAAAAGACAGATAGGGAAGGGAAGGCGGGGAGGAGGAAGGGGGGAAATGGCGGTGAGGAGGGAGGAGTGGGGTGGAGCTTGCGCCGCGGGTTTGGCCCGGGGTTGGGAAGTTTGAGACAAACAGACACAACTGGCGTCCTTTGCGGCTCCCACGGAGGTTCAAGTCACTTTTGTTCACTTCCGAGGAAGATTTTGTCCCACAGACACACACACACACACACACACACAAACACCTCGCGTCCTATTCATATTCAAATATCGCCATATGAGGAATAGTCCAACCGAACGTAAGAATAATTGCTAGATCTCTCACATTGATGATGAGTACAGTATCAGGAATGAAATTTATTTTCCATCATCTGTCGACGAACACAAGATCAAATTTATCGTAAGAGATATATATTAGAATATTGATTAAACAATGTACTGTATCCTTAATAATGATCACTCCCCTGGAACAAAATATGCTTGAACTCGCTCCGTTTTCCTGTCATTTTCTAACTACTTCAGAAAAACATTAATTTACAGATATATGAACATTATTTTGTTTAATAATAGTATAAAATTAACAATTACAATTTAAGATTATTTATACCAGGTTAATGCTACACAACTTTATTTTTAATCTGCAATGAAATCAGATATAAGATTAACTCATGAAACGATAAATCCTATTTTCATCAATTTATTCTAAAGCTTGTGTAAGTCACGAAAATACGTAACGCGTTCCTTCGTTCAACATAGTCGAAGCTCAACACTTCTGAGCACCGCTCAGGTCCAAATCTTGTTTCTCCTTCGGCGAAGAAATTGGGTTCGGTGGGCAGGTGGCGCGGTGGCGGCGCGGGGCGAACCTCGCACTGCGCCGCCTCAGACGGCGTCGGCGGCGGCGCATAACTCGCCTGCGGACGAGTGGAATTTCCGACGCTTTAAAGTATTCACTGCTTTTTATGCGCCCTTCGGGCCGGAAGTGCGCGGGTGAATTCGCAGGAAGTATTCTGTTATTTCCCTTTCCCTCGCGTCGCCGGAACTGCGGAGTTTTTTTTCTTTCCCCGGGTCCTCTTTCGCAGCGGAATATCACATTCAAGCGGATTAAAGATCTGGTATTATCATCGTCTCTGAAACGCCCCGACGCCTACTTTTGTTCATTCGATTTCTAGCTTTGGTACTGGATGTGGGCAGTGCAGTGCATTAGAAATGAAAGGAATGAGTTCTATTTCTAGCTGAGATTGCCCCACGATAGCAAATTGTTGTCGTTCACCAGAAGATCCGACTCAGGCCAAATTTCTACCTTTTTACTCCACGCAAACAGCTGGGTTGAATTCAGCCTCTTTCTGGAGGATAATTTCAGCTGCCAGCTGCTTTGAGTTTTCCATGATATCTCCGATAAATCCAGGTGAATGCCGGAATAAATACCTTATTGCATATATACATTCACTACATTACTACTCAAGTTGAAAGCACAGAGTTCGCCTCGCCCGCAGTTTGACTATTTAAATCAACCCAATAAAAATTCCATAACATCTCATTAAGAACCAAAAATGCACAGCAAAAACAGGCCATCACATGATATCACATAATCAACACGTATATCAACAGTAGATAGCGAGTCTGCACTCAGGAATAAAGTACATCACATGCCAAACAATTCTACATTAGGAATGATAATCATTTAAAGAAAAGGACTTACCAGAAAATATCAATTCAGAAAAATATTAATATTCTCAAAAGAAGTAAACTTTTTGACCAAGAGTAACTACTGATAACTGGAAATAGTAATCGTAATATAAAATACTATTTTTATTTTTTTTATATTATCAGCGCATATTAATATTAAGAGTTGGGTTGAAATGCAATTAAATTGTTGTTAATTTCATATTTATCTTTTCTAAAGGGTCTCCCCTTCCTTCAGACTTTTTTTACTTCGATTATTCTTTTCTCATTAGTAAAATGTTTTCAAAAACGAAATATTCACGAGATGAAAAAAAATCTCTGCAACAAATTAATAATCGCAACAAGTAAATATAGCCTTGAATTATTCGCCTATCATGTGCCAAATGCTCGGCACTGAGAAAAGTATAACCGAGAAACCGATTATGAAAAAAAAAAAATTTCTGTATGAAAAAATCTTTCAATATTCTTTTCTTGGTAGAGAATATACATCGAAAATTGAAATTTACATCTGTTGTTTTTCATTTCATTGAATGGAATTTTGACATTTTGAAAAACCAATTTTCCATAATTTTATTCTACTTAATATTACGATAGAAAATGTTGCCGAAGTACAATAATAAATTAAAAGAAATATAAGCTATATATGTGAATAATCAAATCATAGAATATTTTTCTTCTGCATGACCTAATTTCAACGATTTAAAACGTAATTTAAAATATTTTTTGTAAAATATGCCATATTCTTTCCTTGACGCAGAAGAATGTCTAGAAGAAAAAGGAATTAAATTATCAATTTAAGAGAATCTGGAGACTCACCGAAGGCCACAACAGCAGAGCAGAATAGCAGCACAGAGCAGGAGCGCGACGCGGCAAGCAACGTGTTCATACCTAGAACACCAAAAAACAAGATATGGTGAGACACTGGAAGAAATTACACAGAATACAATTAGAGTAGTAGCACGGAAATATGGCGAAAAACACCACGTTTATATCGATAGTAATTCCTATATTTTAAATTTACCTAGTATCTTTTTAATTAATTTTACATTACAATTAAATTTTTTCATTTCTACTTTACTGTATATTTCATTATTTTATTACATATTATGTTTAAAAAATAAAAATTAATTGTGAAATAAAACCGTTGTGTAATTTCACGTTCAGGACTGCAGCACGGGGTAGTAGATTGTCGTATTCCAGAGCATAATACCTACCCTCACCAACATACTACGAATTAAAATCGAAATATTACTATCATAAATAGTGCACAAATGTACTTCCTTTGCTTGTACAGCACCTTTATAGCTTCTAATGAACTTAATTCTTTCCAACTTACCATTGTAGGGAGGTGTCAGTTCCCCAACATGGCGGTCGTGAGTGCAAAGCATGTTGAATTATTTTTCAATTTTATTTCACCCAGAATATAGTTATAAACGAACGGACGTGATATTACAAATTAATATATTATTTCACTCACCTAATACAAAAGCGAATGCTTATCGCGATATAAAAACCGAAACACGACTCAAAAGAAAGAAATATTTTACACCACACCAATTGCTACCAGCGAACAGACGGGACGTCGCTCACATCCTAACGGTACATCAGGATTTCAGAGGGGAAATGCGTTCGGAATCTACGCCAATCACGATCACTTTGTTTGCTCATGCGCAGAGGAGTGATTTGGACGGCAGCTGCCAAGAGTCACCCCTCTCCCAACACCCTCCCTCCGGCAACTGTTTCGGAACAGTTGACGGTCGCTGCCGGCAGATGGACACCCGCTCAAGGCCACCTGCAGGCCGCAACAGAGGACGAGCGAAACAAAATACGGCGCAACCAGGAATGTTTCTAGAAAACACAGAACGTTGATTATTTTGCCAACAAGAAAATATTGATTTCTTTTCTAGAATTATTATGCACAATCTAATTTTTGCTTGTGTAATATATAAAAGAATAAATTCCGTAGTGGTAGCATTTATCTGGTAATTTATAATGTGAGGTAGAAAATAATCATCCATAATCACAGTTATAATATTCATTACAACCTGCCCAAAGCAGGTTATTACCTTTATTTGCATCCCCTACACAGGTCCAGAATCTAAACGCATAGGTAAATGTGTTTCACAAAATACAATATTTCAGTACCTTACAAAACTTTAAACTCCCTCCAATCTTTATTCCCCAGTTCCAAATCATCCCCACTGAACGAAGTGTCATTTATTACCTCAGATGTAATAATTGTGATTCTGTTTATGTAGACCAAACAGGCAGAAAAATTTCAGTTAGAATTAATTAACATATTAGATGTTGGAAACAAAATTTACATATTTCCTTTGCAGATCATTTGATTAAATTTAATCATTTCTTTGACCCTAATTATAAATTTAAAATCCTTCACATTGTCGACAAAGGCAAAAAATAAACATTTTGGAAAATGGTGAAATACTAAAACTTTTCTAAAAATCTTTTTTTTTCTATCCTGAATTAATTCCTTAATTAAAAGCAATCCCATTTTAAATATTTTTATTGACCAGCCCCCAATTATTCTTTTGATCTTGATATAAGTTCAAAATTCTTCACTTATATTACTTATTTGCATATGTAGCAATAATGTGAAATATTATGGACAAATCTGTATAATTTAGCAATTCTTCCATATGCGCGGAACAGCTCTTTTAACATATAAGATTCTTTATTAAACCTCCCAACCTGAACGCAGAAAGTTATTGCAAAGTTAGTTGCACTCTAAAGAAAACACGATTACAAAATCCAAATACTTTTGATTCAACACGTTTAATGTCTTCATTAACATCTTGAAATCAGAATGATATATTAGTACATTCAATGGATCATTGATTGCTTTAGTAGATAAAATGGAAATTAACGTGGCTAAATTTGATGCAATATCTGTCAACTGACTTCTTCAGAATGCAGCCACGAGACAGGTATGCAGGCGTATCGCCAAACTGCAGATATTTGCACAACCTTTAGTGTCACACCACGCATTAGTTTTTCTTATCGCAGAGCCCGCACCTAGCTTCCTTTCCTGGTTCCTTGACCTAGTGCTAACCATGAAACACAAATCAATATTCAATTTCAGATTTAATTTACGGAAGGAACACCTACTTGTAATAATATCCAAAACGAGACAGAAGGCGTGCAGCCAAGGTTCACAAAGAAATCGTACAGTCGAAGTAATGAAGCTAAACGGAGTAGCTAACAATGGATTTGCTAACCTCCTATAATTCTCATAATGATACGAAGCAATGATAATGAACGTAGCGTCAACGGTCATCAAGTTACTATTCATCCTGAAAGGCGAAAATGGACATCGACAACACAGAAGCTTGTGACGCTACAAGTAAAGAAATTACGGAATTGTGCAGTAAGTTAAATCGTTGCAAAATGTAATATATCTGAAATTGTAAATAGACCTCATTCAAAAGAGCAATCAATAATAGGAAGGTTTTGTGCCCATAAACAGGGAACAATCGACCCGGAACACTCGGGGCGAGGAGGGACGGGGCGTGGAGGGGCGAGGCGAGGAGGGGCGGGGCGTGGCGGGCAGGTCGCCACGTGTGCTCGAGGCGTATCTGGCGGGTGGGCGGGGCGGGGCCGAAATTGAAATGTAAACCTGGTGGCGGCGGCGCAAACGACGTCGCGGCGGCCGATCGTGCGTTTTATGGTTCCGGTCACCCCCCCCCGCCCCGATGCCACTTCCGCCGCCGCCGCCACCAGACGTCGCCATGGAGCAGCGGATGCCGCCACCACATACACACACGCACACGCACACCACACACCACACACACACACATCGACGCAGGCCCGAGGCGAGGGAGGCAGCTGCCAACGACCTGCCGAGGGAAAAGAGCCCAGCGCCGGCGAGGGCTCCAAGCGAACGACGCGACGGGGAAGGAAACTAGGGGTGCTGAAACAGCGACAACGAACATTCTCGCCCCATTTTCACCCAACAACAAGCGAAAAGTACCCACATTTTCGAAACTTTGTACATCACCTTTTCAAAAGGGTAAAAAATCTTCTATCTTCATAATTGAAGTTGTAGGAAGACTCCGAAATAATTTTTAACTCTTGCAATTTCCGAAAAATCAGGATTTTCAACAAACATGAGACCTGCGTCATTCTCTTACACGTTTTCAACACTATTCAACAACAAAATCGAATTAAAAACGATGGAGACTTTTCTGAAAAGTTTGAAAATGTCCCAAGGACTTCCCTTGGGACATGTCCCAAGGCGAAGAGAATAAATAAGGAATTTAAAAGGTAGGTTTAATTCCAATTAGAGTAATATCATAAATAATTGTCATGGTTTAGCATAATTAACTAAAAATGCGCCGTCTGAATCGTCTATTTTAAATACTTTAAGAAACTTGTTGTGAAACTCGGTAATTTATAAAATAGCAACACCTTATCACTAGACTTGTTTACCGACTAAATAATATTGGTAAAGTAAATCCATCATAATCCAGTGTGTACAGCTGTCATCGCAGAAGCAGGATTCATGGTAGAAACAAACGGTACATACAAATCGTCGTGCACGCAGTGGCGGAGTACGCCATACAGATTCGAGTACTGACGAGCATATAAATGGCATATGCACATATGTCGCCTCTCAAATCATAATTTAGAGAAACGTGCCACATTAGTTGATTTGCAACCTTCCTAATTGCGTGAGTTTAGTTTATATTTAGTGATTATTAAGTGCTACTTTCTAAATTGCCGGATCAGATTTGTCTCTCTTTATAAAACTACTGAACAGTCAGCCTCTGCTTTTCATATTTACACATTAGATATATTCATTCGTCGGAAACTTCAATCTGGTACAGCCATCAATGGATGCCACGAGCAACCTCAGCCGGGTTTAAAATATGAAATCATATATTTCATCAAGTAACCATTAAATCGTACAATCCTTTACTTGTAGGTAGTTTGGGCTTTTTCATTAAAGGGAAGGAGACAAGATGGAGGGTATCTTAGCTGAAGTAGCAGTCGTGGGCAGGCAGGCTGGGAGTGCAAGGAGGGGAGCTGGGAGGTGGGTGGAGGTGAGAGCAGGAGCAAGGAGGAGGGGGATGAGTGGGGGTGGGCGGGAGAGCACGTGGTGAGCGGAATCTGCGCAGAGGTGAGGTGGGATGGCGATTCTTTCATTCGGCGGCAGCAGATAGGAACAAGGACCGCGCCAGGGGTGGGGGACGACTGCCCTTGGATGGAGGGGAGGGGCGAGGAGAGGTGGCGTCGAAGGGGGAGACAAGACGGCCGTCACGCCCGACAGGGGTGTAGGAGCAGCAGCGTCTAGTGCTGGACTGACAGGAGATAAAGCAGGAGTGAGAACGGGATGGAAGGAGATAAAAGAGCCAAAAGATGGAACGAACAATCGGGCGGAGTGGGAACGAGAAGTAAAGAAAAAAATGACAGACTTTGGAGCAGGAAGTGAGTAGGGACGAGAGGAGGAAAGAAGCGTCAGACACAGAGGAGGAGAACACTTGACCAAACTCTGGGAGCAGTGATGGAGGCTGGAGGAGTTCAAGCGATGAGACAGAGCGGGGAGACGAAGCGCCGGAGAGCAAAGAGGAGTCTGCGTCGATAACACAGAGAAGAGGGTCTGGAAGAAACGAACAGGTGAGAAGAGGGGCGAGAAGGAAAGAAAGAGAAGGGGCAGAGTACAGAGGGGAATGAGAGGAGAGGTGCACGCGTGGATTTGGGACGGCACCAGGAGGCGGGGAGGGGAGGGGGAGTGGGAGGTGATAGGAGAGAGGAAGGGGGAGGAGCGCTGAGTAGAGGTTCGGTGGCGGAGCGAACAATCGTAGCCGGAGGGCGGGGCGGGCGGGCGGGCGGGGCGGGGCGGGCGGGGCGGGCGGGCGGGGCGGCGGGCGGGGCGGGGCGGGGCGGGGCGGGCGGGCGGGGCGGGGCGTGGGCGGGCGGGCGGGCGGGGCGGGGCGGGCGGGCGGGCGGGGTGGGCGGGGCGGGGCGGGCGGGGCGGGGCGGGCGGCGGGCGGGGCGGGGCGGGGCGGCGGGCGGGGCGGGGCGGGGCGGGGCGGGCGGGGCGGGTCGGGCGGGCGGCGGGGCGGGCGGGGCGGGGCGGACGGGCGGGGCGGACGGGCGGGCGGGCGGGGCGGGTCGGGGCGGGGCGGGCGGCGGGCGGGCGGGCCCATACTTTCATTTTGCGCGAAGGAGGGCCGGGCCGCCGCGAACCGCGGGATCAGCCGGCGCGGGGGTGAGGGCCGAGTGGCCCAGATCCACTTTGCAGCCGATTTGGGGGCTCTGCGCCGAAATTGGAGCCGCCGCCCGACAAAGGCGGCAGTGGCTCCGGGGCTCAGGCGAAGGCAGCGCGGCACCCCACAAGGTCCTCGCGCAGGGCCACGACACCTGCTGTGGCGCAGTTCCTTCCAATCGCACATCACCAGCATTGCTGTTGGGTCTGGTGCGACTATGAGATTCACGCCCGCCAATTCACGAATTTTCGGCAGCAGCTAGATATCTAGCAGTTCAACCGCCCTCTTGATGACACCAAGGCCCGAGGTTGTCATCGGTAGTTTCCGTGTTTTTCAACAATAGACGAATAGTAATGTTACCGAAAGGACCTTGCACGGCATGCGACCCTCTTACGCTTTGTTGTTGTGACCTCTCATCTATCATACACTGACTCTTCCATGGATCAAACTGCTACAAGTGCCAAGAGATGTCGGGAGCTGAAATCTTATCCCTCCTGTAACGGCGCTCCGCAGGGGATGATGCACCTGAGGGAATTCCTCGATACGTCGACGTAGAGTAAGTGGCGTCGCATTTTCCCTCAAAGTGGGGAAGGAACACTGCCACGCCTCCGATAAACCAGAGCATTCACTGGCAATAGCGGACCAATAACCATAACAGTGGACGACGCCTGGCATAATCAATCATATGATGGCACTGGGTAACATTGTCTTTCAAATACTTATATTTGGCTCATTCATTTATTCAGAACTTTTCATTCGTTCCATTTATTCATTCATTTTATTTGATTGACGCATTTATCAAATTTTCTGGGTAATGGCATAATGGTCGTGCAGTTACAAAAAAAAGAAAATCCGGGTGATCGGTGATCAGCCGCCCAGTACACATAATTGTTAATATAATGATGTAATGAATTATACAGATGATAATATTTATTGATAACAAAAGAGGAAGGTCAAGAAGATGAAATGAGAAGGCGAGGAAAACGGGATACGACCAAATATCTGCCGCGATATCACATATCCCAGAACGACGTTATAATACAATAATGAATCATCGAGCGTCCACAAGAAAATGTGGATATGTAATCAATTTATATTTCAATACTGAAATATACACTTTGAAGAATTTGTTGACAATTTTGTCTTAATTTATATTCTATAATATTGAGTAACCTGCAACCTTCAGTCACTCACATTTCTAAATCCTCGGTTCGCCACTGAGATTAATAAGGTTCATTCGGCAATGTCTCAGATCTCCTATGGGGAACTAATTATCTTGGTGCGTATCCATCCACACGATTCTAAGACATTTAATTTTTTGTTTGCTTCTAAGCAACTACAACGCGATTTGGAGTGACTTGCGGTGCATGTTAGAGTTTATCAGCGGCTCAATCGCTTCCTCCCGACAAGGAACATCGATTAACATAATTATTAGCCGTTCCTCAGGTTATTTCGACGAATTCCAGAAAAAACATCTTTTTTATGCTTTCAATGCTCCTACGATAACATTAGTGAAACGCTGTTAATTACTATACTCTCTCTCATTACATAAATTGTCACGACTTGATTTAACAGAGTGATGATAATTAACTCCAATTTTATACAGAACTAAAAAATTAAATAATTTTAGTTGGTATTTCTACTTCCAACATTGTATTCCTGAAAATGGGCGATCCGGTCAACTGTAATATATTTAGAATTTACTTATTATGAATTTGCATAATAAACTATATATATATATATATATATATATATATATATATATATATATATATGTGTGTGTGTGTGTGTGTATGTGTGTGTGTATTTATAAAAATACTCTCCAAAACCAAAAGCACCATAAAAGAATTTAATCAATATTTCACTTCAAATCCCTACATTTACAACTTTGAATCTGCTCGAGACACCATATTATTTTAATTTTGCGTCGGTAGCCGAACTGCTTTAACCACGCCCCGTGAAGTCCTGGAGGTTAAGGAGCTCCAGGTAGCAAGAGCCCCACGGGTAACTGCTGGGACTCCCCTGGATACTAACGGCGCCCCAGTGCTTGACCAACAGGGGTAAAGACGATCGTATTATGACAAAACGACTACAGTCAAGTGGAAATTATTTCAATATCATCGCAAAATAAAATCGTGAAACATTGATACGAAAGCATGGAATCTCTTTAAAACACGGAATACAAACACACATCGGAAATTAATCCACAGAGCTACAGAAATATTTCATCTTTGGTAATGTTTTACCAGAAAAAGATTCATAAGCTTATAGTTTTGGAAACACTTATGAAGCAGCAAAAAAGAAGAACAAAATAGCACTTAAATACACTGGGACCATAAAATACATTTCATTATTCACGGTAGGAGGAAATGTATTCTGATATGCATTTAACGTAATTTATTCAGTTATCCAATTTCCTCAAATTGTGAGTACCTGGATATCACTAATTGCTTCCTATATTTTATGGCCTGGATGTCGTTAAATATTCGCAGGCACATTTCAGAGAATTCTACAATATATAGTTACAATAAAATAAATCATACATCGAAAACACAAATTGAAGGGAATAATTGAATAATAATCACCAAATATCAAACTGATACGATTCTCCAATGATTCTTGAATATTCCTGTTTGATTGGTTGGTCGGTGCTTCGTTTTGACGTTGGGAAACAATTCTGAAAATTTTAGAAAAAAATGTGAACTGAATTTATATTACAAGAATATCTTCACATCAGTTTCATTTATATTTTAAATTTTTGTAGGAATATTACATGAATTTACGGTTTAAAAATTAACTTTAAATTATGCCAGCCTGAAGCACTTTTAAATTATATTTCTGAATTTCATTTCAAATTTTTACAATCTATTTTCATTCAGAAATTAAATGTTATATCTTTTAATACAAAAACATTACAGTAACTGTGACAGAACGTTCTCATTTTTTGTCGTGCAAATCAGTGATTTGAAAACAGGAGCTGGTAAACTAATTTTTGAAGTACTGCAGTTAAGAAAAACATTTTGCATGTGGCATCGTGTAACGGGCAAATAGGAAGGATAAAAATAAAAATGTACCTAGCGGACAATGGTAGGGTGTTAATGTGTGTAATTGTGGTTCAACCACTGACGTTTCTTAGGCAGAGTTTCTCGGCTGCACGCCACGCCGCCATCGCCACTTGTAAAGGCTGCTTGTACCATTCATTTCGTTGATTCCTCCGTACGACCCCAAGTCACAGTCGCAGCAGTTTCTTAACCATCAGGTCTCGGACCAGGTGAGATCGTCACTTCACCGCTCTGGAGGTCCGCTTCCCGAAAGCCAGAAAGGGACTACGGCGACAAGAGGCACAGCAAATGGTCAAATAGACCGGGTATCTCTAGGATAGAGAGGGTAGTTAAGAGGAGACTGTGAGAATAGATTGAGAGAGAAAGAAAACAGCAAAGCAGGGAGACAGAAAGAAAGACGGACGGAAAGATATAAGAAGGAAAGAGGTAGATAAACAGAAAGGCAGTAAGCAAGAAAGGATAGGACGAAAGGATGAACAATTTAGAGAGAAAGGGAAAGACTGATAGAGAGAGTAAGATGTAAAGAAAGACAAAGAGAGAAGAGAGAAACAGAGGAAAGAAAGAGAAGAACAGGAAAATTGAGGAAGGGAGAAAAGAGAACATACAAAGAGGTAAAGGGACACGGAGGAAAATAAAATGCAAGATGCACATATGTACGAGTGACAAATTTCATTACAGCAAATAAAATTATGACCATCTAATTGGGGCAAAGGGTATGATAGTGTACGAGCAAAAATCCAACCTCTCAGGAGCTCTATGGATCAAGCAAGTGGCTGGCGCTAAAACAGGTCAACTGTGTCGCGGAGCATGGAGGGGAGCACTGCCAATCAATAGCTGCCATTCATCTCCTTCAGCATCGCCTGGTCCACGACGCCGCCCCTCCCCTACCCCCAGCACCTCCTCGACCACATGACAAACGGAGACTCATTCAGAGTAATGACCCTCAACTCATGGAGTGACACCTAAAATTTAAGTACCTGCCCTGAAGTCGTGATGGGCAGTTAAAGTGGCGTTGGGATCAACTGAGGTGCTTGTATGAGAGGAGCGAAGGGGCTGAATTTGACTACTCAGAATGTAGGCTAGTGCTTGAGGACTGGTCGAGCGCTCCTTTGCTTTGCGCGGTGGCGCGGCGCCGGCCCCCGAGTGTTCTGCAGGCACAAACTGCCTCCCGGCGCTTCTTGGGCGGGGCGGGTCCCAATGGCCAATTTAAACATTCTTCGCAAACGGTGAAAACCGTCACTTCACCACCTTGTTCCACGTGTACATTGCATCACAATATTTTGTCATTTGAACATGCGTTTTAGTAGGAAACACTTTATACCATTCACCTGGAATTAATTAACGCACGAAATGGAAATTTTTGTCAGTTTATTTGATGTTTGTGATGAATGTTTATGTCTTTCACTGGCACAGTTTCAAAACCCTATCCCTTTTGTCTTTTTTTTACTATTTTTCGAATTTGAATTACTTTTGAACTGTTTGTGCATGTGCACTTTTACTTTTTGAACTGTTTGTGTACGTGAAGTTTCACCGAAACGTTTCATGGAGTTAGTATAATATTGTTTATTTTCACATAACTATATGCAGGGTCATTCTGGGTTAATATGACACAACAAAAACTGAGGCTAATGTGATACACTTTAAGAATTACACTACTGAGATCCAAAATCAACAAAAATAGCAACATTAGTGTTATATTCTATTATTAATAAGGTATATAGAACTCAAATGTCTAGAATTTGCACTTTTTATTTACAGATCTAAAAACAAAAAATGGGAAAAATTGTGTTGAGGCACTAGACCCAAAGGTCCACTATAAACTACTTATACTAAGACTACTATAGCTGACCTGCTGCTTGCCACCAAAAATTCATATAAATATCAGCTTTGTGTCACTTAAGCCCCATCAACATTGCATTACCCTCATGAGGTAGGGATAATTGACAGCACTTTCTTGACTTTATCAAAGAGTTGTGGTAGGACTTAAGATATTTTACTTAGTCTTTAGCGCGTTGGGTGTCACATATTCAGTATTTTTTCCATATGTTTGCTACAAACGGTATAGAATCTAAAGTGAAAAGTTTGCTTCTTTGTATTATAATAGCTCCATCAGACTCCATACATTCAGAGAATTTTTTTTTATTAATGAAGGAAATTGAAAGGACTATGGAAAGGAATAAACAGAACGTTGTCGAAACATCCATGTACTTTTTTGTAAAAATTTTCTGGATTGACTGTTGTGATTATTTCTAGTATTGAATTCCCGCAACAAAGAGAATCACAAAGGCAAAAAAAATGTTCTCCAATATTTTCACAGTAATGGTTCATTCCAGCAAAACAATGAACTTCCTCATGACTTTGGGAATCATGTCTTCAAACGTGCCCATCTTTCGCATAAAAATAGCGAATGTGATTATCCAAAGTTGTTCACCAGTTTGCTCGATTAGTTGGTCTCAGTAGCTCAAAGTCGAAGTGATAGAGTATGTTTATAGTGGGTACGAGTTAGTCCGAGCAGGTTAGATTCCTGTTTGGCAGACACAATCAGCAACTTAAGTCATCTGACTTCGTCTGGAGTTTGCTGCAATAATTTTGGAAAAAAGCATCGGAGATCATCCATAGAACTATTCTTTCAAAAACAAACGAACGGTATTTGTTTACGTCCATTCTAGGGTCCGATTACATCAAATGAACCTGATGGATTTTTTGTTAGTTAGTTAAACCCTTATTTTCGGGGGAGACCGGGCCATCGGCCCCCCGTCAAACCCCGCAAACGGCCCTTTTCACCCCCCGGGAGAAAGCAGGTATTATCTTGAGCGATGAAACGGGGGATCTCAATTTGGCTCAGAGGTTTTTTTAGGCTTGAATCTTTACATGCAGTAAATCTACAGGGAAGCCGATTTACTTCCTCCGGGAAGGATTTTTCCCCCTTAAAAAACCAGGTTTGACGGGTTTGCCCCCAAAACTCGGGTACAAAACCGGTACCCCCGTTATCCAGAACCATTGTTCGGGTAGCCCGAATTTTGCGAACGCGTCAAACTAGTACCCTGATCTCCGCTCTAGAAGTTTGATAAAAAAAAAACAAATTTTTTTTATCCATGCTGTAGGGCCAGCCCCCAATATTCAAATTGAAAAAGCTGTTCGAAGGTCGACCGTGTTTGTCAAACACGTTGATTCTGTGGCGGTTTCCCAGTGATTGTTTGAAAATGGGTTTAAAAAGGGTCTTTTTCGTCCGACGCAATTCACCCGAGAATATATTCTTGTACCACCCCCTTTCCCTCGGTTTCAGTCGATTTCCCGAGCGTACGCCCTTTTAACAGGCTTTGAAAATTTGATACGCAAGACTATACCCCCCAAAACCCCTTCCAGCGGGGTTCGCTGAACCTTCTGAAATCGTCCGTAAAAAAGGAAGCTTTAAAGGGACATTGATCGGGGGGGTAGCCGGCATAAACCCGATGTCACGCACCCCTCTGCCCGAAAGTCCTCCTTGAGCCCCCACGGGGGAAATTTTCGACACCAGCTTTTCAGGGCCGAATTAGTCGCTACTGGAGGAGAATTTAGGGGCCGGCTGCCATCGGATTTTTCCCTTTTTTCCGATAAACACCGGGGCATGGATACCCAAAAAATGGGCCACGGCCCGGGCGCGATCTTTCCCTTTTCTTTTTCTTGCCCTATCCTCCCTTCCACACAAGCACCCCCAAACATGCACCCCTACCACATTTCCGGCCTTTTTCACGCCATCTCCCGAGAAAAAAACATGCACTAATAACGGATAATCCCCGAGTTGCGCGCCCAAACACGAAAAAATCAATCAATCAACAGGGACTTGTCCTGCAAGCCACCCAGCAACAATGGTCCCCACACGCGCCTGCTAAGGTTCCCTACCGTTGCAGGCGCCCCCCGGCGGTATACAGCACCTTACATGAGTCTGATTTCTGCACAGAATTGAGATGAAACTTCAAGTACCCCGGGGTTTAAGAGAATGGCCAAAAAAAATGCCCAAACCCAAAGATCAAAATAGGGAAATTTTTTAACACAAATTTCGGAAAAATTGCAGAAAAATGATAATGAACACGAAACATTACTTCATTAATAAAAAAAATTTGCTTAAATTTATTTCGCAATTTATTCTGAAGTCCAGAGTGGACTTCACCTTTCATTTTTCCCGGGGGTGATGAATTGAGCAGGGGAAAATTGACAATACATTAACAATAAAAATATATTGATTAGTAACACTAGAAATAAACGGAAGAAACATTTTTCGGTTCTTTGTAAATATCTGCTTCAATATTTTATAGTAACAAATGAAAATGTTCCATTGTTTCGGTTTTGATGAATAATGTTTTCCCCTAAGATCTGAATAGAGAGGTAAATGAATTATACATAAAAGCCCATACTACCACCATTTTTAAAAGCAAAAACGGATAATTTTTTTGTTTATTGTGTTTCACTATGTGAAAGTTTTTTTTTGTATTCGATATTGCACCCTAAACCCCGATTTTTTCATCGTTTTTTTTCCGTTACGGCCAAAACCCCGCCCAAATCATAGAAAAAACGACTGATATTACAAACATTCGAGTCGCTTAATAATATCCCTTTTCATTGTTTGCAATGTCCCTCCTCAAAACCCACAGTCAGCAGTTTATCTTTGGCCCGGTACCCCGGCGAAAATGACTACGCGGATAGCGCGATTTTGCGGGACCCGGAAAACTTTCCAACAGAAGCTAATTTCAAAAAGAATGGAAGAAATTTTAAATCAAAAACAAAGGGGAATGCGATGAGGTGCGGACGAAATAAAAGCATTTTGTCGATTTAAATTTTGATTGAAAAACTTTTAACTCAGAAAAACCCTAATACAGATAAAAAAGAAAAGGACATTCTACTACTTTTTATACTGGGACCTTGGATTACGGGGGTTAAGAGTTAAATAAAGAGATTCTGAAGATTTTTCCCATTGGGCACACGCCCGCACACGCCAGCAATTAGCCGGAGATGGGAGGAGTACTAAAACAAGAGGAAGTTCGCTAGAAATGATTTCCAACGTACAAAAATAGCGGAAAGAAATATTATAAATGATTAAATGTGTGAAGCATGGCTTTTAAGAGACAAAAAACAAAATATATAAACAATTACTTGCTGTTACGATATTATTTGATTCGTTTACTTTTATATTTGATATAAAAGCGGGGATTATACTGTGTCCTCTTCCTGTACAAGTGTCATTTAATATTTAAAATATCCGTTGTAGGCCTATTCTTCATGTTAGATGTCTGAAATGGAAGTGCTCATTTTAAAAAATTCCCAGACAGTCAACTTGAGGGAGAGGATAAAGGGGTATGTCAGTGATAACGGACAACAAGGTGAATATGCTAGAATTATCATGAACCCAGAAATTTTCGGAAGAGTTGACTGTCTCGGTAGCTCAAATAGTATGGACGACCGTGGGATTCGGTTTCTTTTTGGGACAGTAAATTTCCCAACAGCTTGAACATCTTATAATTAAAATAAGGAGTGTAACCATTTTTTTAAATACATCTATTTTCAAAAGGAAGGTAAAAGGGTTTCAAAGGGACCATTTTTCCCTTTGAAAAAAGGGCAGAGTTGTTACAAAGAGGAGAGAGAAAAGCTCAATTTGGCAAAAGTATTTTTTGAATGACCCCCCCTTACCCTCATGATATTGCGAGTTTCGGAAAAGGGAGTATTTTTTGGAATCAAACAACTGAATTATCCCCCCACCTCCTGGCAAAAAAATATTCAGTCCATCTCCGATGACCGATTAGCACACTGATCGATGCCACACTCAATATTTAACAAGAAGGACGGAACAAGCACTTCCACTATAGCCCTAAAGTAATCACCCAGGGGAAGCAAAATGCACGTTCCAGGATTTGGAAAAATCTGTAACAAAAGTACAGACACATAGACAAAAATATTCATCCAAAAGGGTGATGTCTGAAAACAATTTTCACGCGTAAATATACCCACTGGTTGAGGGCCCTTTAAGAATGTGGGATAAAGAGTTATTTGCGTTATAATATTAAAATAAATATTTATTCGTTTCATTCAAAGAACTAAGAATTACGAAACGTATTCAGAAAAACTGTATACGGTTAAAAAATATAAATATTATCTTTAATTTAAAGATTATAATTTTAAAAAAATCTGTTTGAAATTCAACATAACAATGATAAACATTTATAAATTATTCTTAGAGATCATATTTTTGTAGAAAACACGATTGGCGGCCTTTTCAGTTCCCAAAAGAGACGTTTCTCGAGGTGAATCGTGCTCCTCCCCGGGGAAAAAATGGAATATTGCCTCACCACGCCACCCAAGTTAACAAACAGCTTTCTAGTATGCATACGAGTGGGTTTGGATTCAGAACCCCCAGTTTTTTTTTTTCTTCCACAAATTAAACATTTTCACTTTTTGTTAAAAATTTCAAGTGTTTAAAATAGTTTTAAAAAACTTCCATGACCCCAGACTTATAAATCAGTAGATTCGGGAAAAAGGGTCTTAACAAAGTGAAGACGTAGTTCAAAGACTCGCAAAAATGACAATTAATAAGATTTAGAAACTGATCATCATTCACCAATGACTTTAAACTGGTTATTTTTAACCATATTTTTAGAAACCCCAACTGCAACAATACATGGAAAGCAACGCGTCACAGGCTGTTAACTTAGTGCTCCTGTCCAAGTAAGATTTTTTAAATAAAAAAAAAACCCCCCCAAAATAAAGTGTTTTGTTTAACATTTTAATTTTATATAAAAAAATTTAATGTTTTGAAAATTAAATTTTTAAATATCATTATTTTGAAATACACTGAATAACATTGGTCGATACACCCATCTCATATAACCAAAAATACCTCCGAGAAATAATTCAAGCAAAAGTAATAAACAAAAAGCTCATTTGCATCGGTTTGTATTCTGCACATATAGGAAGATTAGGGAAGTAGTTAAATGAGCTTCCAAAAAAAAATTAAAAAAAACAATTAGGGAAAAGAAAACTAACGACACTAAAAACGAACAAGACCAAAGAATTCGAGGAACACTGACTTTCTAGTTAAAGAGTACCCAACCCGGGGGTCGGGGTTCCCAGAAGTTTAAAAAGGTTTCCCAATTCTATTCTGCCTAATTAGTTTCCCCGAAGAAACTTTAAAATCGAAAAATGGGCAGTTTTTGAAAACAGCCGCAAACCGCAAAAAGTTCGATATTGTCGGTTTTCGTTTTTTGAAGTAAGTAATTGAAAAACGGGCACAACTTGGGAGGGGAGTGGGGGGGAGGGTAAAAAGTTTTAGCTGCAGCGGCGCCAGGGCGAGGCGGGGCCCCAGTATCGTTTTCTCGCCCCCCTCCACCGGCCCCCCCGGCCCCCCTGTTTTTGGGGGCGGCGCTGGAGACGTGCCAGCGCGGAAGGCGATCGATCTGCAGGGGGGTACGTACAAATGGCCAAATATACCGTTGTTTTTTTTCGTCCTGTAATCATTTCACCAAACACGGGAAAAAAAATGTGTTTCACTGCATAAGAAAATTGAAATATTACAATAAATTATAAAGGGGCTAGCTGATCGGTTTTGCGCCATCCTCTTTCCAACTGCTATCTCTCGACACCTAAAATATATTTTTTCGCCTTTTTTAACATGTTCCATTTGAGATTAAGAAAATTGAAATATTACAATAAATTTTTACGAAACAGTAAATTAATAATTCCTTCAATAAGTTCATTTTCATTACAAAATTTGGAACCTATTTCGAGAAAATATAGCTCGAGCGTTTGTCAAAATCTCCACATTTTGAGCTAATTTTCACACAAAACTTTTAATTTTTTTTAGAAATTTCATTAAAAATCATTTGAATCAATTTAATGATGTTTAACTTTTGAATTTAAATCCCATTCAAATTTTTCCCCAACTTTCCTCGTGAATTTTGTTATTTCTTCAACTATTTTTAGATACGAAATTGGAACTTTGTAAATCGCTCATAAAAACGATCCCTAACAGCCACATTCACGCTCTAAACCCGAAAGAACTGCCCTTTTGAAACATTCCAGCGGCTCCACCCCAATCCAGGGGGCTTGCGCAAGAACATGCGTTTCTCGCCAGCCATAGAACCGGCCACAGAGCAATGCGGTCTTCGGCGATTCTCGACTGTTCAAGAACCTGACAAAAATCTTCTTCTGACCCGGTAAATACCGTACAGCGCTAGGGACTGTAACAATAACGTTGTGTCCAATGGGGTTCCGGCGGTCCAGCCCTTGTCCGTCGCTGTCCTGCTCCGTGGGCAGCACAGCTTTGACTTGTCACAAACGACACTCTGACAAAGCGGGTTACTTCGCGATACCCAGAGCCCCCGCCGACTCGCCCATGAATATTCACCCCGGTGACATATGCTGGGGGGCAAATTTTCAAACAGGAGATTAACCTTTTGTTGGCATTTAAAAATTTTCCCATGTGGCCCTTTTTCTTAAAGGGTGATGCTGGGTTTTTAATTAAACCAAAAATTACAAATATACGTGCTTGTGTGTGTGGGTCTGACTCATAAATCAAGTTACACGTTACTGATTGTTATTTTATGAACACATTTTTTCGTTTTGATAAAAAAATAAATGTATTGAAGAAATTACGCTATTGATATGCAAGTGTTTCTATCAAGCATCAAACAAGAAACGAAAACGTAATCCTATAAATCCTATAAATTAATTTCCATTGTAATAAAGAAACCATCATTTTTTCATTAAATACGAACTATATAAAAAGAACCGACACTGAATAAAACATTGAGTCGGTTTTTTGGTTTTTAAAAAATATTTTCATAATTTTCTTAATGGGTTATTGTTTTAGTTTCGGGGGTGACTCGAGTAAATAACATAATAGTTTTAGAGTAAAATTTCATTTTTTTCACGAAACTATCCTTTTTTCACTGAGGAAAAGAACCCAAAAACGTTTAAAACCTACAAATCGTTTTGAACCCCAAATTATACAGAAGTCATTTATTTCTAAATTACTTAATAAATGTAACGGTTTGGAAAACTGAAAAACCTAAAATCGTTTTGACCGTTTAAAACTTGAATCCAGGAACGGAACTGAAACGTTTTTTGTTTTTTTTTATCAAAAACAGAAATGAATATTTTTTTGCTACAAAGGGAGCTGAAAGAGAGTTGAAATCTTCGCTGTAGATTTCGAACTATTTCTTATGATAAAATGCTTATATAATGTTATGTAGGATTTTATCGTATATTATTAATATGAATGTTCATAATTTACTTATGTAGTTGGGAAAATACAGAAGGGATGCAAAAGAAGAATATATGTCAGAGAATGAACTAGGAAAGAGCAGAAACATCAACGTTAAACACAATTTTAGGGATTGAAAATATTAAATACTGAGCACTAAACTAAGTATTAAATGTTGTAAGTGATACACTAAATATTAAATATAAATCACATATCAATGCTTTTTATTAAAGTACTGAAACAAAAGCAAGAAAATTAAAAATTGTCAAAATTAAAACTTCTCACAACGGAAACACATTTTCACCGAACGAGAATTTTAGATATATTGGATAGCCAGAGATGGATGCAATTCACATTTCCATGAAATTTGAGGTATTGCCATAGATGAGTAGTTAATAACTAGATGTTTTATTGCGACACAGTTTGCAGCTATTTGGTGGTTGAAAACGTAATTACAAGGATGCTGCCATCCATTTCTTTCGTTGGTTTTGTCTTTTCCGTGAGACACAGTTGCATTCAACTAATATTGTAACATCAAAAATGAAGATTGACTTTAATGTTGCAAACAATAATGAATCTCAAGAGGAATAAGAAGAAGTAGAAGTTGACAAAAGATAGATAGGTGATGAATTTTCTTGAAATGAAGGACGTTAAAGATGGAAAAGTTTGAGAGAAAATCAGGATAGAAGAGGCGCAGATGAAATGGGAAGCTGCTTAATGAACACAACCAAATGGCCCATATTCAGACAAAATGATAACTGAAAGGGGAAAAAAATTAAAATTTGGATGATTGTAGACAGTTTTTAATACTTTATTGTTACCAATATGGGTGTACGATGAAGGAGTTTTGACTGTTGAACCTCCCCACCCCACCCTACCGAAATGTCCTGAACCAATGGAACGAAAAGGAAATAGTTTTGTTAAAAAGAAGAGGTAGGCTCAAACCCCCTTTTCCCAAAAACTAATTGGGGCGCTCACAGTTTCCAAGGGGGAAAAGAAAAAGATTTACAAATGCCAAAGTTTTAAAAGAGTAAGTAAAAACATAACTTTGCATTTAACTCGCAGGGCTTTTAACCTTTAGCAAGGCTGGGGTTTTAACCCGACTGCAACTTGACCGCGCGGGGTGGCAGGGGGAGGGGGGAGGCGAGGGGATAACGGGGGGAAGGGGAAAGGGAGGGAGGCTGATCCCTGTCGTGGGTGGCGGCAGTGGGGTCGCGGGCGAGTAACGGGGGGGGGGGGAAGGAGGGGGCGATCCCGTCGGGTGGCGGCAGTGGGGTCGAGGGCGAGTAACGGGGGAGGAAGGGAGGAGGAGGGGTGATCCCGTCGGGTGGCGGCAGGGGTTGCGGGCAGTAACGGGGGGGAGGGGGAAAGGGGGAGGCTGTCCTGGGTGGGGGGCAGGCCGGGCGAGAACGGGGAGGGAAGGGGGAGGAGGGGGATCCCGTCGGGTGGCGGCAGGGGGGCGAGGGGATAACGGGGAGGGGGAGGGGGGGCGGCGATCCCGTCGGGTGAGGGGGGCGGCGAGTAACGGGGGGGGAGGGGGAGGAGGGGTGATCCCGTCGGGTGGCGGGGTGGGGCGAGGGCGAGTAACGGGGAGGAAGGGGAGGAGGGCGTCCTGTCGTGGGGGGGCAGGGGGCGAGGGGAGTAACGGGGGGGAGGGGGAAGGGGGGAGGGGTGATCCCGTCGGGTGGCGGGGGGTCGCGGGGGGTAACGGGAGGGGGGAAGGGGGGGGGGCGATCCCGTCTGGGTGGCGGCAGGGGGGGAGGGGGAGTAAGGGGGGGAAGGGGGAGGGCGGGGTGACCCCGCGGGTGGCGGCAGGGGGGCGGCCCAAAAGGGGAGGGGGGGAAGGGAGGGGGGGGCTGATCCTGTCGGGGGGGCGGCAGGGGGTGAGGGCAGAAGGGGGGGAAGGGAGGAGGGGGGTGATCCCCGTGGGTGGCGGGGGGTGAGGCGGAACGGGGAGGAGGGGGAAGGGAGGAGGGGTGATCTGTCGGGGGGGCGGCGGGGGGCCCAGGGGGGAAGGGGGGGGGGGGGGGGGGGAGGGCGATCCCGTCGGGTGGGGGGTGGGGGGCGGGGGAGTAACGGGGAGGGGGGAAGGAACGATCCCGCGGGGGGGCGGCAGTGGGGCGAGGGCAGTAACGGGGAGGGAAGGGGGGGGGCGGGGGTACCCTCTGGGTGGCGGGGGGTCAGCATAACGGGGGGGGAGGGGGAAGGAGGGGGGGCTGATCCCCGGGGGGCGGCAGGGGGGGAGGGCGAGAACGGGGGGAGGGGAGGGAGGAGGGGTGATCCCGTCGGGGGGGGGCAGGGGGGGCCCGGGGGGAAAGGGGAGGAAGGGGAAAGGGGGGGAGGGGGATCCCGGGTGGGGCGGGGGGAGAAGGGGGAGGAGGGAAGGGAGGGGGGGCTATCCCGCGGTGGCGGAGGGGGGAGGGCAACGGGGGAAGGGAAGGAGGGGGGCGACCCTCGTGGGTGGCGGCAGGGGGGGCCGGGGGAGAACGGGGAGGAGGGAAGGAGGAGGCTGATCCCGGGGGGGCGGCATGGGGGGGGGAACGGGGAGGAAGGGGGGGAGGGGGCTGACCCCGTCGGGTGGCGGGAGGGGGGGAGGGGGGAGTAAGGGGAGGAAGGGGGGGGAGGAGGGGCCCCCGTCGTGGGTGCGGGGGGCCCCAGGCGGAGTCGGGGAGGAGGGGGAAGGGGGGGAGGCTGATCCCGTCGTGGTGGCGGCGGGGTCGGGGCGATAACGGGGAGGAAAGGGGAAGGAGGAGGGCTGATCCCGTCGTGGGTGGGGGAGGGGTCGCGGGCGAAACGGGGAGGAGGGGGGAGGGGGCTGATCCTGTCGGGGGGAATGGGGGGGGCGAGTAACGGGGAGGAGGAAGGGGGGGGGCTGATCCCCGTCGGGTGGCGGGGGTCGGGCGAGTAACGGGGAGGGGGAGGGGGGGGGGCCCATCCCCCGGGGGGGCGGGTGGGGTCGAGCAGTGGGGGGGGGGAAGGAGGGGGGGCTGATCCTGCGGGGTGGCGGCAGGGGCGAGGGCGGTAACGGGGGGAGGGAAGGAGGAGGGGTGATCCCGTCGGGGGGGGGCAGGGGGGCGATAACGGGGAGGAGGGGGAAAAGGGGGGGGGGCGTCCCGCGGGTGGGGGCAGGGGGGGAGGGCGAGAAAGGGGAAGAAAAGGGGGGGAGGGGGTCCCGTCGGGGGGGCGGCAGTGGGGCGGGCGGCAAAAAAAACGCCCGCGGGGGGAGGCGGGGCGGCGCCTGCCGGGGGTATGGGGCCCGGGGGGCCGGGCCCCCCGGGCCCCCGGGTTTTGCCCTCATTCAATTCCCAGAAACCCCCGGGGGCCCCCAAAAAAGAAAAAAGATACAGGCCCCCGAAGGCAATTTCTTTCCCCGTTTAAATTGTTGGCCCACCCCCCCGGCGTGGCATGGGGGGGGGGGCGGGGGCCGGGGGGCCCCCGGAAAAGTCGGCGCAAAAATATCGGCGGCGGCGCGGGGGGCTCCCACAACATTTCCCATCCCAGGGGGGGCCCCGCGCCCAGCCCCCGCCGGCACTCGCCCCGCGCCCCCCCCCATCCTCCTGCCATCCCAAAACGCCTTCCCCACGCCAAACCTCCCACGTCCCGCCATCCCGGGTCCGCCCGGCACACCCCGCGTCATTTCCCAGGCCATCGCCCAAGCCAACCCCCATGTAACCCTCTATAATCCCCCACGCCAACCTACACACCATGCAAGACGCCATCCACCACGTCACTACACACGCGTATTTCGCCTTCTCTCTGGTCGAGGGAGAACGTGGGGTTCCAGGAAGTGCCTTTTTATATGATGATTATATTAAGCAAAGATGACGGTTTCGCAAGACTTACGAGATATTGATCCTCATAATGTAACTATTAGCGTATGCGGATATTAATGTTTACTTCTACTCAGAGACGTTGCAGTAGAGATAAAATGAACTCCCCAGAACGCCTGTTGCAACATTTAAGTCCTTTAGTTTTCCCTCATCAAACTACAATAGACCCGGTCCCTTTTAATGGTCCCCAACTAATCGACCAAGGGCCGGAGCCCATCAAAATTAATCTTTTTAGTTTGCTCCGGGTTTTTCCCCCCCGGAAACAAAATTAAAAAATTCTCAAAAGAAACGTGAAACTTAAAAACATCAGCATTATCATTTACATCTAATGTACTTCTCATTCTCACACATAAATTGCTGGATGCTGGCACCTGTCGTTCTCTTTTTCAACAAAAAGGGGAAAATATGGGATTTTAAAAAAAAAGTCTTTTCATATTTTTTTTGTTGATAAAATCCACGTCCAGGGAATATTTAAAATTGTTCCTTCAAAATTCGATTTCTTCAAGATTCTTTTGACTTATGTATTAACGATTCAAACTGAATCTGAAAAAAAACACACCTGGTGGAATCCAAGTTATAAAATATTTTTTTTTAAATATACATTTGATAAAATAAATGATCAATGTTTGCGATTCATATTAAAATTAAACTTATCAATCGCCCTTTTGCTAATACATTTACTATTGATTTCAATTTTTTTTCTATTATTTTTTTTCCAAGGTTTTTAAGATTTTTGACTTTTCACGGGGGAATTTCTGCGGGTCGATTCGTGGTGAGACGCCCATCCGAGGTTTTCGCAGGGCCCAGTGAGGGCAACGGTTTGCAGATTCCGGGGAAACGCACCAGCGCGAAAGAAATGATGGAAGGGGCCAGGGAAAGGCGTGAGAACTAAACGCAAAAATGAAAGGCAAAACAGTGTTTTAACGTTGGCAATATTTTTCCATTCAGAGAGAGATGAAGCAAAACGAGGCGAGAGATGAGAGCAGAAGGGGGCGCAGAGGCGGGGAGAGCGAGAGAGGGGAGAAAGCGGAGAGTGCGAGGAAAAGGGGGGGCGGGGGGGAGAGCGAGCGAGAGAGAGGAGGGCAGGGGAGAGCGAGGGGGGGAGGGGGAAGGGAGAGGCGGGGAGGCGAGAGAGATTTTTTTGGATTTTAAAACGGGGAAAATTTTTTTAACTAAAAAAAACCCCATATTCACCGTTTAATATCCAGCAGTATGAAGGGGCAAGTCCAGAAATCCTACTCATTTTCTTCACAAATTTTCAACGTTAAGAACGTCTTATTATTTCATACCGTTAGTATTAATGATTATCTCATATTTCTATGCCACTCTTGAGCGAAATTTTTTAAACTTTTCTTCTTCTGAAAATCTGAAACTTTGTAACCCAAAAAAGCCGGGGAAAAGGGGTTAAAACGAAATAGAAGACAGAGAAGAAGTGGGAAAAGAAAAAAGATCAAATAAAACAAGTCAAGATCAAAAAAAGTATGAAGCAAATATAAAAAATGGCGAAATAAAAGAGCCGAATGGGTTAGAAAAGTCAAAAAGAAAACCTCGTCCATTCCCCCTCGGCTCCCCAACCACCGCCCGCGCACCGAACGCGCGCTCCGTGCAACGCCCACGTGCCCTCGAAGCGCACACACAGAGCTAGCGGTGCCACGCTTTGGCGCAGGCCTTTAGTATGCTACACTCTTCACCTGGATTGGCTTTTCGGTTTTACCCCATTCTCCTCCCAGCTGACATCCATCGGCACCTAAAATATATTTTTATATATCTTTTTAAATTTTCCGGTCACCTCAGAGTATGATTGAAGTATGACTGTCAGAATATTAGAAAAGAGTACAACCTGGTCCTAAATGAACATTTTTAAAAAAAATTCCAGTTGTTTTGGAGAAAATATTGTTTTTAAAATATCTATATTGCAAAAAACGATAGTTATTTTCAAAAACAATTACATGATAATAATTCGAGAACTAATTGTTGAGAATAAATGATAATTGACAAACCACTTTTCAATAATGTAATTGTACGTAGGGACCCAAAAAATATAAACATTGGCAATTTTCGAAAATTAGGTTAAAGTAAAAATGGGCCCATTCTGTTTTTTTAAAAGTTTTATCTTTTTTTGAAATTAAAAAAAAATTTTATCAATTTGAGAAAATTTTGGAAATGTCCCAAGAACATCATATAAAATAATTCCAAAATCCAAAGAATTATTTTCAATATCGCAGAGCTTCGAGTTGGGCCAGATTAATTGCGGAATATTAGGGTGGATAGGGAAAATAAAAAAAACCTTTTTAACATTAGATGTCCCAAAAAAGGGATTTTTAATGAAATATCAAATTGATTTTCCGAAACCTTCCAACTTTTTACTGTATAAAACGCGTACCGTACGTATGGGGAAATCATGGTTTCGGAAAAACATTATCGGTTTTAAAATAGGCGGCCAAAATTAATTAAATTTGGGGGTACTTGAAATTTTTTCATTTATAAAATTTTTGCTGCAATTAACAGCGAAGGGATGATTTTAAACGTCCCCCTTGGATTTATATTTTCTGTAAAAACCCCCCCGGCTGGCTTCCCATATAAAGGCAAAGACGTCTTCGTAGGAAACCCTTTGAAGGGTAGACTGTTTGAAAAGTTTAATGTTTCAAAGACGCTCGCGAATTGCACCAATTTTGGGGAACTGTTTGTTTTTTGGGAAAAAATTTTTAAGACACAACCAGAGTCAATTTAGGAGAATTTTCCCGGGGGCATTTTTACAAAGATTGCCTGTCAAAAAGGCGTAGTAATTATATTCTGGGTGATTGTTAGATTTTGCTGTGGGGGTACCTTACAGCCCTTGTTTTTCCGCACAGAGCTGTTTTGGCGCATAAACTAGCGAGAAATTGTATTACGTCCGAAGTACGACAGAAAACAATCTTCTGTTCGCCTAAGACAAGGGAACATTGTAAGCTTCTTCAATATTCAATAATTCTTACGCATAGGGAAACTAATTGAACTTAGATCATTCTTTCAGAATTTTCTATTGTGCCAAGCAAGGAAACTGTGGCCAAGCTTATGAGCAACCCGATTCGTTCGTCTGTGGCTCTCCCAAAATCTCCGATGAAGCTATTTTTCAGCCTCAACAGTTGTGATTGCTCTACCAAAACTTAACAAATTACATAGGCATCTTAATTCTAGTGTCGAGTCCCGACGTCTCGAGACGGGGCTCGAAAAGCGGGAATGAGCGGCACTAGGGGCCAGGGGTTGGTGTATCCCGGGGGACAGCGAGCGAAAAAGATCGAGATCGAGCGAGAAGATCGATTTAGACTGGTCGAGATAGACTGAGAATGACCGAGATCGGAAAAACGGCGGGGTGAAGAAAGGTTAATAGAGAGCGCGAAAGGTCAAAAAACTGTAGAAAGAGCTAGGAGGGTGGAGAGCACGCAAGAAGGGTTGAAAACGCGCGAAAAGGATTGAGAGCGTTCGCAAGCACGCGCGAAATGCCGAGGGCGTTCGAGGAGGGGTTTAGGAGGAAAGGTTTAGAACAACGGGGGGGGGAAGGGGGGAGCGACGCGAGGTCCGGGTTTAGCGAGTGACTGGGTTAGAGGCGACACGGGGGGGAACGGGGAGGGGGAAGAGGCCTGGGGGGGCTGGGTTTAACGAGCGGAAAAGGGGGGCCATGGGAAAGGGTCTGGAATTTCCGGGGGCCCTGAAAATTTTACCGGCGGGGGGGGGAGGGGGGGGGCGAAGCGGCCGCGCCGCCGACAGGGGGGGCATTTGCATCCGCGTTTATTTTGGCCCCCCGGCGCGGGCCGGCCCGCGGGGACCGGTCGCCCGGCGGGGAAAGGGGGGGACGTTCACTGCAGTGGGACAAACGAACTCCTCCCCTACTGGCGCCGGCTCAGTTGGTTCAGCGACAGCATGACGATGGACATTGTTTTTGCAAAAATTTTAATTCAAAAATTTTTTTAAAGGGGCCAAGGTTGCACGCATTTTATGTGTTCGAGACTTTTATGCATAATGAGTTCCGATCGTGAACGCACAGGAAACGTGGCACTTGTATCATTAAGGAGAGATTAAGAAGTGATTTCGGAGTTTTTGGAGAAGAGATTAGAGCGTTGACCGGCGGTCAAAGATGTTCTTTCGCGTCCCCCACCCCTGCGCTGTGCTTCGCAGCGGGTGATCAATCACGCTGCCCGCAGCCTCTGAAGGCGCCGAGACTCTCCCCGATCGCGTCCTCTGGGAACAAGCACTCCGCTGCCACGCGCGCACGCAGGAAAAAGCTCAGGGCGAGAGGACGGGGCGGGCAAACACTGTCCAGTCGTTATAAACGTGTGAGCAAGAGGTGAGTTGGGGACGGTCAGGTGAAGGGGCAGGGCGATGAGAAAGTAAGCAAAGAGACAGGCTGAGCGGAGATGAGGAAGGTTGGGGGGATTGGGGTCGAGTGAGCCCCGGGGGGGCCGCAGCACAGGGGAAAAGCCAGACCAGGCGCACGTATTTGGGCAGTGCACTGTATTTTTCTCCCTCTTCCCTTCGCCTCCACTGCTCTGCTCTGCTCTCCCAAAGGATCTCGATTTCACCCTCTGGCGCCCGGCCGCCAGCGCAAAACCATTCCTGCCCGCTCTGCCGCGTTGGCCGAAAGCCCCGAATCTGGGCAGACTGACCCCCCCCACGGGGGCGCCGAAGAGGGGTTTGGGGCGCGGCCCTTTTAGGGCGGCCAAACTTCAAAAGGCGACTTCTCCATTAAACGTTCTCCCACAAAAATAGTCAAGGGCAACTTTTAATTCCGACTTTGGAGTACATCGAAAGATTATTAAAAAAATGTTTTTTTCAAAAAATAAAGTCCTTCACTCAGGGGGGTTTGTGTGTTGAGTGGATCCCCACACGGTTGAGATTCCCACAATCAAGACATAACGGACACCATAGGATACACTATTCGACGCGTGGTAGTCTACTGATGAGAAACTGAATTTGTTTAAGGATCCGGCCATAAGATCCAAAGAAATTTCCCAAAACCTGTTTTTGCGTGTTTTAGCGCTGCGATCTTAGTGAGCATGCCGAAAATTATACCAACTCCACCTAAATAGATCTATGTCGGGTTTTTAACCCCATCCCCAAAAGGGAATTTTGCCTATCCCTTTTTTTCACGAGTACAACACTAAGACCATCTTCGAACAAGTGAATTACAAATGAATCGTCCAGCTTTTATTTTTAAATTTTTAGCGTATTACGATTTTTGAAAATAAATTTTCAAAACCGAAAGTATTCCTTGGAACAAAATTTGAAGAATTTAGGGGTAAAAAAATTGGGAAAGATTTAAAGTTTATTGTCAACAAATTTTTTTACAAATAGCAGCTTTTATTAAAAATTATTTGAAATAAAAAATTGAAAAGACAAGTTCAATCATTCCCAAATTTTAAATTCCACCCTCACCACTGAATCAATAAACGAATAAGAAGAAAAAAAACTAATAATGCTTGAGAATGGACGAACGTTTTTACGATGTTCTTATGATAGAAAACAGTCGCCTTTTAATGTTTATATAGATGCGCATACAAAACGATTTACAGAGAAATTGCAGACTGAGTTTGCGGAGTCTTAAACTCTTCAAAAATTAGAGGACAAAAATATAGAAGTGTTACGCAAATTTGGGAAGGAATAAAATGTAGGTTTAGAAGATTTTGCAAAGAATTTTCGGACTAATTGAAAATTAACTTGTTATTAGGGTTAGAAACACGGAGAAGAACAGCTTACAGGTGATTCTTTACATTCATATTATCAATAAAGTGTAAAAATGTAGCTGTACTAAACTATCTATTGGGATCATCAATACCTGTAAGTATTTTTTTCAGCATAATTTTGAAATACAATATTAGCGTTCATATCCGTATGGACATAACATACGAGGCTTTGGGTGATGAGAATCTTAACGGGATATAACATTTTCAGCTACTACGATTCATTGGTAATTCCAATACTGTAGGAACACATTGAGAAGTTAGGCATGAAAGAAATAAATATAAAAAAATTTTCAACAAAGAAAATACTTTTAAAACAGTTTACAGCGTTGGCGACCCACAATCAACTAGTAAAAATTATAATGTTACAACAACAAGATCCTCCTGCGTTTCTCGGATTTTAAGCAGTGGAGAGCGCAATGACTGGTAATTAAATTTATAAAATTTTCAGCGCGAAATTGAAAATAGTGCCGTATTAATAGTATCATTTTAATGCAAAATACAATTTTTGACATAATTTTAAAAATCTCCCCAATTTTTCAACATACTTTTTGCAAGAACACAATACTGTTTTCCAAGGACACAATTCTTTATTTCCAAGCAGCGAGGGGTCTCCAAACTGCACGACAGCCTCCGTCTTCCTTCGATGGGGAGCGGAGCACCTGTGAATTTTTATGGACGAACCGCATGATAGTCGGTGTCCATTTTAAACGACTTGGGTACTGTGTCAACATGGACACAAATAATGCACAAGGTTATCGTTCCATCACAAAACAAACTACTTCATTGATAGTAATTACTTGTAATTTCTGCCCTCATGGCTTAAATTATATTTTACCTGTAAGATCCACACATTATTTAATGTTTTATCACCATGTAAATCAGGGTGACATAATTTAAATTAAAAATCTAAAAGTTATTATCAAGATGAAATGGAACAATACTTGTACATTTTTATCGTAAGTATGTTGTGTAGGAGACTTGAATAACTTTAAACATTGCTATAATTTATTGCTACAAAAATCTTCAGTTTCAATTACACGGATATACTCTTGTGTCTTTTAAACTCAAGGAAGTATCCAAAGAAAGGTTTAAAAATAAAAGTCATAAAATCGAAATTTCATTGGCTTATGAAGAATTACGTAGGATTGGTCATACACTTACAAGCTACGTAATCATCCGATAACACGGAATGCAGAAAATTAGCAATAAGCATTATTGCAAAAGTAATTTATAGTCAAAAATACAATGATTACAAATACACAAAAAAACTGCAAAGAAAACTAAGACCACAAGTGCCAAACAATGACGTGCAACAACGTAAAGAAGAAACGAGGAACAAATAGTATACGGAATCTTTCGTATTCATTTACATAAAATGGAGGTAGCTACAGTCTTCATCGACACAAAATGTTTCACCTTTGCAGCCGCCCTGTTCCGTTTTTATCCCTGTCCCCCCCCCCTAGCCTACTTCTCTTTGTGATATCTCTGAAAGAAGCCCTTCAGCGCCGCCGTCCTTTGCTCATGCGTCTTTGTATGTTACATGGCTAACGAGTCCTCTTAATTACTGCCATCAAAGAAAGAAAGCAAGCATTAATGAGTCTCTTCTGTCGCCTTTCATTTGTACATGCGAACTTATGCATTTCCTACAAAAAAGGCTAATTCAATTTCGTGAATCAGTTGTCACAGCCGAGTATGAAAAACATTCGAAAAAGTGAAAAAAGTGAACAAACAGCATTGCACGATATGTAATGTAGATTGTTAATATTTTATATTATTGATTACGTCGTGAAAAGCGAGAGAATGCCAGTTTTCATGTCGTAGTTTCATAGAATTCTTGCATCTTTTTGCAGCTGCAAAATTTAATTAATACCAAATTAACGAAACAAAAAAATTAGTTGGGGAGAATGGGAGCCTACTAAGGGAAAAGTGAAATAAGAATGCAGTAGAAACGATTTTTGTTAATTTTGTTGTTAATCTAGTTATGTTATGTTTTTCATGTTATGTTTGATCCATAAATTATCTAAAGCCAAAAGCAAACGAACACTTCCGTTCTCAGCAAAAACAACAACAAACTGACTCGATTGGCTCTCATTACCCGATCACCTGGCTACTGGGATTACCACACGGTAATGGGAGCCGTAGCAAACTTAATCCACACTAAGGATATAACTCAGCTGTCAGCTATTAGAACTGCAACTTAACACCATGGTTTCCATTCCTGTAGAGAGGCAAATTCATTATTTACGTTTTGTATATTACAAATAAATTATTGTTTCCTAGTATAAAGTTTACAAATAAAAGACGTTCAATATCACAATATGCAAAGTCCAGAGGATAAATATTTTTACACTCTTGACGGTCACAGTCACATTTGACTCACTGAAGCAAATAAATGATTTTATATAGGAATCGTCACTTTCATTTAGATATTTATTTAGTCAAAAAACAGTAAAAAAACTGTATGTGATGTATGGGGGAGAAAATCATTTGCACACGCTTTCTTGAGTTTCAGAATCCCTTCCCAACAATTCAACTATTAATAGTTGAAAGATGAAATAATAATAATAATAATAATAATAATAATAATATTTTTTTAAAAGCGAGAGTAACACTCCAAAAGCCAGATATTTTCGTTTCCGAGTTATAGAAAACTTATTTGCAAACGGTAAACGAACTGCAGATTTGATTTTTCTGAATTGCTAACTAAATAGAAATTCACCCTAAGTTGTTAATGCAAAACGCATTGCTAATGCAAATCGATGAACTCTCAGTGGAAGAGTTTTTTGAAAGGTAAAGCGATCGAAATCTCTGAATGCAGTTTCATAGGAGCAATTTTGAGGGGTTGGTAGACTATTTTTGACGTTGGAGAGATCGCGGACGAATTGTTTGTAAAGAAATCTTCACCTTCGCTCTGGCTGCCTCTTATCAAATAAACATATTTTGTGCAGAAGAGCTCTACGTTCTTGAGCTTTAAATGAAGATGGCCCTATTGATTCTACTGAAGACGTTAGTTTTCTTTCCCGACCATCTCTTTCAAGGCCCCACCTTCGAGAACAAGTCTGGGACGCACTGGTTGTAGTCTGAACTACATTTGAGTTTACTCGTAGTTTTAACTGTAAAATCATACTTTTGGAAGGCTGCAACACTTGCTTTATTTATTATTTATTTATTTATTTATTTATTTATTTATTTATTTATTTATTTATTGTTATTTATTTATTTATTTATTTATTATTTTTTATTTATTTATTTATTTATTTATTTATTTATTATTTGATTTATTTATTTTTTATTTTTTATTTATTTATTTATTTATTTATTATTTATTTATTTATTTATTATATTTATTATTTAGTTCTTTTTATTTTTTATTTATTTATTTATTTATTTATTTGCTATAACATAGGTAAATAAATAAATAAATAAATAAATCATCTTTAGGCTCAACATTAAAGTTCAGATTCTCTTCTTTGTAAGCAGTTTTCGTTTCTGAGCCCTTGAACGATCTTAGAAAATGCTTAATTAAATATTTAAGCTATCACGTATGGGGTTTCTCGCAGACCAGCCGTTTTGACAAAGAGACCGCATTGCCTTATCTGTGACCCATGGTCTTTTTCGAGGCTTTTTTTTAATTTGTTTATTTTACGTCAAAAAAGCAGTTGAAAACTGCGTATGACGTGCTATGGGGAAAAGTGTATTGTGTGCACATTTTCAAAGTACTGTGATCCCTACACTAAGTCATATACTACTTAAATTTTGAAGAAGGGGGAAAAAAGCTCCCATGTAATAAAACCTATTATTAAGGATAAAAAGGCAATACAATTTGGCTCTTATCCATGTTGTCCTTTGGAATAATACTTCCTGCCGCGACATGGAAACGATAATTTGAATAATTGTATTTCCCACTGAATTCTAGAAGACGTGCACAGAAAATGAAGTTACATTTATGTCCAGAAGCAAAAAAAGGGGCCATCTCAGCATTTGCTCAATGGATCAGGGAATCTGGACGAAAAACCTGATCGAGATGGGGGTCATTGACCCGGAGGCTGCAATACAATACTTGTTACAGGTTGTTTATACAAATTTATACAGTTCAAATGGTAAATAATGCATTATGTATCCTGTTAAAATTAATCTTACTTTTCTTGTGATGCTCAGTACAGTACTTGTACTGGAAACAAAATAAATCGCATTATAATGAGTTTGTTTAATTGTGTTAAGTTAAAATAACGAACGTGCAGAGAAAACAAGCATGGAATTGTCAGAGCTAAGCTCCAATTTCCCCTTCCTAATGGCTCTCATTACCCTGAATGGTAAAATTTTTATTTAAATTACAAAATGTAGGATGAAATAATTTTACTCTTCTGTTTAACTCTATCTCGTTTAAGAACATGAATCATGCAATTAATACAATTTATTAAGATCCCTGTATAAGCATGATAGCAAACTCCCCGGCTTAAAATAATAGCAGCAAAAGTTTCAGGCCGAAAACACATCGTGTCGTCTGTTAGGCCAACGGAGTGCGACTGAAACACCGCTCGGACTGTAGACAGAGAGGCCCTCCAGGGAACCTTCAACCCATTCGCAGGTTTCTGGCGTGTAAAAGTTAAATTATTCCGGATAGGCTATTACCCGTAAGCTCCAATTCCCAAGTTCTCCCTTATATTGTTAAAGAGCATGGAAATTCATCGACTATAAAACTATCAAAAACATAATTAAAAAGAAAAAATCAATAATATACAATGTATATTCTTTTCACGCTCAACATCCCCACTTCAGACCACTATTCTACAAACCATTTATCTAATAGAATACATTAACATTTTTTAACACTACATGTCATTCAATATACAATTACAATGTTCAATCCTTGTATAACGTACAGATATTTTAACCCTAGTATTAAAGAAGAGGGTCTTCAAACATCCACCAATTGTTCGATTTTTTAGTTTTAATAGTTTTAGGGAGCTGAAAATCATTTATGGTTTGTCACTTGCTATTTGATTAAAATATGTTGCAATTTATTTCAAGCGTTGGTTAGTTTGTTATACAGCGTTTTTCTTTCTGACGAAAAATCAGACTATTCAACCGAAAATTGAACATTCAGAATACATTTTCAAATTATTTGAAATATAAGCCTTAGTATAATAATTTTATACATTACTACATTACGAACATTCACGGACCTTTTTTCTTTAATGTTTTGTCATTAAATACAAATATTGATGCGAGAAAGTTGATTTTTTTTTTCATAAACAGAGACCTATATTGATTAATGCTTTTGTTTAAATGTACGTACATTTACGTTATTAGTCATATCAATTTATTATTTTTCAAAATCGTTAAAAAAATAAATATCATCAATATGTAACATGTAGGCTCCGATCCCTTCCCTCTTGGTAATGCACTGTTCTCTATATACTTTGGTATTACTAGAGTTAATATTCATTTTTATAGTCACGACCAAACAAGAACATAAAATGCACAGAATCGCAATGATTTAATGATACAACAGCGCGTGTTAATTTGTCAAGCTTTTCCTAAATCCTTTTGCGGTGGCGGGAAATCCAGTGAACACCATATGGGCTCTTCCGATGCGAATAACTCAAAACCTTTGCACAGCGCTCCTAGCGGAGAAACAACGAACTCGACGCGCTCCGAGACAGAAGGGTTAACGCAGCATGAAATATATTGTCCTCGCTTCACCGCTCCACTCCAGTCCAGCCACCCACGAGACAGCCCCGCGTAACTTCATTGCTTCATTGTTGCGTCATCACTGTTCTACGAAGCGTCAAAAACACGAACACGTTCCTCATCGTTCCAGTTGTCCATGTTCTAATAAAAAATGGTATCAAAAAGGTTAACTTAATTATCACTATAACAAATCAAGAAATATATTCATATTTAAAAATTTGGACGTTGTTCAGTGAGATCATGGAGAACAATTATTTGAACAAATAAATTTTCAATTGAAAAATATTATAAGTTATTCTTACAATAATCCTCTTTGGTTAAGAACAAAAATCAATTTAAAAGTAACAATAATTGCCTGGAGACTAGTTGTTGGCTGCTGATGAGCTCTAGCGAAGTGTATTAAGAAGTGGTGATAATTTGCATTGGTGTTTGGCAAGTCTCTTTGCCTGTGGCAGAACGAGCATCCAAAATCTTTCAAAGATGTCAAAATATACAACTGTCAAACAATAGTGCACGATGAGCTGTCGACGAATCACGGGCAATTGTCAAAAGGGTAACTTTGTTGCATTTTTCTTTCCACAGTTCAAAGGCGAAACATCTACTCCTATCCCCTTCATGCCCTTGTACTGGGTAACAGTTATTCTGACATTTATTCCGTGCATAGATTTTCAATAATAGGTAAAAATTGTGGGAGCGTCATAGCCATGGAGACAGAGCCCATCATAAGGTTGAAAAATGTCCAATTCGATTTGTTATTGTATGAAGATACATGAAGAAAGGCATAAAATTCTATTGAAGCTTCACAATTATAGTTGGAAGGTATCGCAGGCGTCCAAATAATACTATATACGGTATAAGGTACTGCTGCTTCTTAAGACAATCTCTAAACTGCAAGACACCGATTGCGAAATTCAATTACTATTCCGTAGCTTTGAGAACTATAAATCAGGATAAAATACTAATTAGTCGTGGGGTAATATTTCCCTGAGGATATGTAATAATTCATATCCTTCGATCGAAATAAATGCTTTGCGAATTTAATATTAAAAACATGAATAAGAGTAATTATTATGAATAATAATTTCAGCCCAATGAATGAGACTGCGAGCCGTTTCTTCCTTTCCTGGAACACGAAGCGATGAATGTCGCTCCACCGAGCGCGAAGTGGCTGCGAAGGGCGGGGGGGGAGGGGGAGGTGGAAGGGCATTCAGGGCCTGCCCGTCCTTCGCCTCTGTCGCGGTGCGGACAAGGGAGCTTTACGAGCCGGCCGCCGCGCCGCGCCACCGCCGTATCTGCGATCTGTTTACCTGCGTCGCCTTCTTTACGGCCTTTCAAGGCCGCCTGCGACTGCGGCCGCCCGCACATCACGGAGACCCTCGCCGACAGGCAACGCCAACGAATTATACGCAGTCGATACGGAGATACAACTTGCTTCGTTTGCACGAGAAGGATTCAGGAAACTTGCCTGCGTTAAAGAATTAATTGCCGTCGGGGAAACGCTAGATAGGGATGAGAGGATGAACTTAAAACTTAAGAACACTGAGGGACTAACTTAAATTTTTAGTGCGACATACTATTGCATTTAATAATTACACCAAGCACAAGAAAAAGCGCCCACGTTCCTTCTAATTGTCACGCCCACCGTCCATTAAGAACTACGAAAACCAGTTAGTAGGAGAGCAAAATGGCGTTCGAGATCTACCAATGCAATAAAAGTATTTTTGATTTTTTGCCTTTATAAGAAAGTAGATTTTCCAAACGTATTAAACGGCACTTCGTGGACATCACAAATAACGAACGTTTTAGTAAAAATGAGTTCAATAATCGTTTATTTACACAAAAAATACTGAAACATGAATATAGGGAAATACAGGCAGGTTATGAATAATATTTTCATGTATTTAATTATTATATTTATTACGCACATACTATTATATTTTAAATTAGTTTTATTTAAAACTATTAGATTTTAAAAAATCCTAAGTCTTTATTTTATAAATTGACAATTATTTGAAGTTATCTTACGTTTACATTTTAACGATGTACCCATAACTTTATATATTATCCATTAATATATATCACGAGCCTTGACGGTTGAAGTTATTCTGCACTTTTTATTAACGACTTGACCAGTATAATTTTTTTGCAGATTGAGTTCAATAATTTTAATTTGTCTTATGTTTCTCAGTGCATATTAACTGAACATGATCCCTTTGCTGAGAAAGAACCGCTGTTGCTTGCATTGCGTGGCAGTTTTATACCGGGAGGTGACAGTAGTTCACCCTCACTGGATTGTGAGATGCGGCGCCGACCTTTATATATAAGTGAAAAGGCAGAAAGGGAGAGAAGATGGAGAGAAAGAGAGAGAAAGTGACAGAGAAAAGAAAGAAAAGAGAGAGAAAAAGAGAAAAGGGATGAAGAAAAACTTAGTGAAAGGAAAAGGGAGAGAAGGAAAAAGGGAGAGAAGGAAAAAGGGAGAGAAGGAAAAAGGGAGGAGGAATGTGAAAGTGCGAGGGTGGTGGAAATGGAGTGAATGAAAAAGGCAGGGAAAGATAGCGGGAGAGAAATAAAGGTTTTCGGAAATCTACTACATGTAATAAAATAATTGAATATTTTGTCGTTAGTCATAATGTATGAGTAACGACGAGATAACGAACTGAACCACAAAAACATGTTGTAATGACAAAAATGACAATTGAATGACAATTCAATAAAAAGTACATTCTATAGAGTTAAAATTTCTCCCAAACAAGACAATGATTCATTTGCTACGCTTCTATTTTAATTGCGTACTTTTAACGTACAATTCCATTTAATGCCAGGGCTACTAATTTTCATTTATTTAAATCATTTTCAGTAATTTTGAATCGTAATGGGAAACGTTTATAAAATGAATGGCGCTGGAAGCTGATAGTCATTTTATTGCGGCTACATTAACGCACAGGGCACAGTGCGTAACACATCAGGGCACAGTGTGAAAATAATTCACCACTGAACTAAACAGAGGATTTACTTGCTGATAGGTTGCAAAGATGATATTATAGAGTTGACCAAGGCAGATCTCGAAATAAGGAAAAGATGGAAATACCGTGTCATTCGCATGAAAATAATTTTTTGTAAATGGAGTATAATAAATGTCTGAAAAACTTTTCCGGGGAACATGGGTCAATGTAATGGGGAGATAGAAACCAAATAAAGAGAGGAACGTTTCAAAAACTAATGTCGCAAAATGAAAGTGCTAAAGAGAAAATGGCCCCGAGCGAGCTCTTTATGATTTCGTAAACAACGGCCGCCTGTCAGGCTCATTAGAGGAGGAAGCAGGCCTGCGGACGCGACACGTCGCCCGTTGGTCCTCGCGGCGGCCGCCGCCTCCACCGCCCCGGGGCGTCTGCGCTCTGCGCCGCAGCGAAGCAGCTGTCTGCTCATCGCGGTTCGCTCGCGCGCTCTTTGCACAAAAGCCCACTCAACATTTATCAAGTAGCGTATTATTGCGGGCGCGACTTTGCCGTGGCGTTTCACACACAATTCAATCAGCGCGGTGCATGGTTCTTGGCCATGTTCCTTTCCAGCTGCAGGCGGCAGAGACGTCCAAACTCCCGAGTCGCCCTTTCTCCACATTTCGAAGAGGTCACTGCGCATGCGCGCCATCTGGAAACTCTTTCGCCGAAAAGAAGCGCAATGTGCGTCTCCACTCGCTCCACTACGACAGGGAGAGGCTAAAATAAATCCACCTTCAAGTTATTTCATGAATATGAAATAACATGAAATACAATAATGCACTGTTAACTTCTTATTATGTTGATTAATCACCCTCAATTTACAAGAAGACTGTCAAATAGGAGCGTGTACATGAGAAGAAAATATTTAAAATATTATTTTATAATTAATTAGGCTTACCGTTGGAGGACAAAATAAACGACTGAATGGGAGGCACTTGTTCTTCAGTAATTTGAATCAGAAGTGAACGGATTAAAAACTAACATCGGAATTTGACTTGTCTGCCTATGAGATTTTGAATTGGAGAAAAAATAGAATTTTGTATATCACCTTTAAATGCTCCTTTGCATTTTTATTTACACATTTTCCCAATTTTGATTACATTGTACCCATTTCTTAATTTGATATTACAAAATCCGGGCCCTAATGATTAATATGCATTAAACAATAAATAAAACGATGAATATTGAATTTTAGAACAAGAGTTTTTGCTACGGAAATCTACACGCCAAATTAATGAAGCATAGAGTTCTTCATAAATATCTTAAGCGAGAAATAAAACGTCAGAGCGCAATCGAAAGAGATACAAGATGATAATGGAGAAAAGTCGCTTTTTTGTTGCTTCTCCGTACACTACAGTATACCCCATCCACTTTGAATACTACAGAGAGGAAACACGTTGGAATCACTTCAACATCACGATCTGGATCTTTCCTGGCCCTCAAACCTCGCAGGGTCACAACGAAATAAAATGTATAATGTGCGTCGACACCTGACGCGTGCGACCATCCCATTACAATATATCATAACGTCACTTTCCTTTTTTACTTCACAAACTATATGAATCGTGTTTATAATTCTGTTATATTTAGTTTAACATTTTTATTCATATGACGAGAGTCGTCTCAATCTCTAATACACGGAAATTATCGCAGAATTTGTGAAGGCGGTATTTGTTGAAATATTTATTTCTTGCAGAGTAATACGAGAGTATTTTACTAGCTGAGCAGAATGCATGTTACTTTTTGGAAATCTCTCGTGAATGGCTTCGTCTAGCAGTACTTTTGCTGCTGTAGGTCAAGAATGAATGGCACTTGTTTTTTTATTTGTTTGAAAATATACCCACGAACAGTATTGTTCTTATACGCTTAACTGCATATTGGAGGCGCAAGCCGCTCGAAGTTTCTCTATCAAATTCTTACATTTCGTTGATAGACATTTCAAGGGTTTATTAATTCATGTAAATGAATATTAACGCTTACCAACATTAGAATGTTTTCTCGCGCGCAATACCTGTTCAATTACGCTGTAAAGCACTGCTCAGACACAGGCAGTGCACAGTTATGCTCTCTTAGGGAGCGATGCAGGGCGTCAGCACGTGACTTGAGCGCTGCCGCCCGCGGAGCCTTCGCGTGGCAGGGGGCCTTGGGGGAGGGGGGAGGGCAGGGCCCCCTGGAAGCCCGGCGCGGCGCGACGGCCGCTGAATGCAGAGGGCGCCGGTGCTGCCATCTGAATGGGGCGCGCGGAGGCGCGATTGAAAGGCTCCCTTGCACTGCGGAGGTCAACGCAATGGGCGTGGCCCCCGCCTCCCTCGCCCACGTTCTGCTCAGCTAAGAGCAGCCAATCGTTTGCAAGAACACCAGCGGGCGCTCTGTTCCCCACGTGTGCAAGTGGGCGTGGCCCCCGCCTCCCTCGCCCACGTTCTGCTCAGCTCAGAGCAGCCACTCGTTTGCAAAAGAACACCAGCGGGCGCTCTGTGTCCCCACGTGTGCAAGTGGGCGTGGCCCCCGCCTCCCTCGCCCACGTTCTGCTCAGCTCAGAGCAGCCACTCGTTTGCAAAAGAACACCAGCGGGCGCTCTATTCCCCACGAGTGCAACTGGGCGTGTCCCCCGCCTCCCTCGCCACGTTCTGCTCAGCTCAGAGCAGTCACTCGTTTGCAAAGGAACACCAGCGGGCGCTCTATTCCCCACGTGTGCAAGTGGGCGTGGCCCCCGCCTCCCTCGCCCACGTTCTGCTCAGCTCAGGCAGCCACTCGTTTGCAAAAGAACACCAGCGGGCGCTCTATTCCCCACGTGTGCAACTGGGCGAATTAAATAAGTAATAAAATAAAGAATAAAAAGTAATGTATGCGTATGTATGTTTGTGTCATTGTTTGGGAATTTCTTTTTCTTTATTGTTTCTTATTTATCCCTTGTAATAGCTTCGTTTTTTTTGCAATTTTTCCTATAAATAAGCATTATTGAAACCTTGAACTGGTCTAAAATATATTAATAATAATAGTTATGTGATATAATAGGCTCGCGGACTGGATGTATTTCCTAAGCGGCTAATTTTTAATTATTTGAATTTAAATCTGTTAATTCTGTTATTCAAATTTAAGAGTGCTTATTTGCACATTGAATTGAATATATTGCACTTACACAATATGCATATTATACAAGTTGTCACAGGCTAAATGTTAGAAACTTCTAGAGTATGTTGAAGGGCTGAAGATAATAATTGTTTGCCAGTGAACATGTGTGAGAAATTCCATGTAGTGATGTTTCGCATACGACTGTGGTCCCTGATATTTAAACAACTTGTATTGCGCTATTTATCGCCAGGCACATGAAATCTTTTTTGTACTTCGGAACAAAAATGTATTTTTGTGTAAAATATATTTTTATTGGGAACTTGCATAGCACAAATGAAACTCTTTCGGGATATGTTAACAACTCTTAGTTAGTTTAATTATAATAGTATACAGACGTTTTATTAAAACAGACCCTACAATATTATTGTTTTAATAATAATTATTAGAATGAATTATAATTTATTAATTTGACGTTTCGATCCAGGTTTGTTAAAAGATTAATTATAGAAATAAGAGATCAGAATACTAATACAATCAATACTTGTTTACCGTGAATACACCCTCCAAATAACCCAAATGACTAAAAAGAGGAAGCCAAGTACTAAGCAAGTGAGCGCGCTCACTGGTGTAGTGCGGCGAGGGCTAAGCTCACCTTTTATTAAAAAAGACACTTCAACAATATTCCTTATCCTAATAATTAATTAATTTCATGTTTAGACCATAATTGTTTTTTTCTTCAAAAAATGGTAGACCCAGGTTTGTTAAAAATTAATTGATTAATAGAAAAAAATAAGATTGTAGTGTTTGTTTCAATAGAGCATAATACTATTACATATACCAAAACGTTTTACTCTGTGCAACCTTCACAGACGCCCCACACGAAGTCAAGTACCAAGCAAATGAGGGTGTAGCAAACCGCTGTAGGTGGCGTAGGAGGCGAGGTACTGACTTTCTATTAAAATATTCCTTGTCCTAATCATAAATTAATTTGACTTTTCGGCCCTCATAAGGGTCTTTTTCGAAAACTCGCGGACCCAGCTTTGTTAAAAAATTAATTAATAGATAAAAATAATAGTGTAGTGTTTGTTTTAATGACAGATCACAATACTATTACAGATCACAGTACTATTGCACGTATTAAAACGTTTTAATAACTCTCGCATATGACTTAGTAGATCACAGAATTTTGAAAATGTGCACACAATTTTCATTTGTCATTTTTGTCAAATTTCATTTGACATGTTCAACTGTCATTTTTCCCCATAGCACGTCATACGCAGTTTTAAGTACAATAAAAAAAAAAGTAGCAAGCAAATGCGTGCGCTCACCGGTGTAGGCGGCGGCCGGGTAGGCGGCGGAGTAGGCGGCCGGGTAGGCGGCGTAGGCGGCGAGCGGCGCGGCGGCGAGGAAGCCGCGCTTGTCGCGGCGCGCGAGGCGTCAGGCGGCCTCCGCCGCGTCGCTGGGGCGGAGCGGCGCGGGCGACACTCCGCGGCGGCCTCCACCGCCGCCGGCGCCTCGCCCGGCTCCGCGGGCGGCGCACAGCACGACGCAGCCAGCAGCACCAGCACGGCCTGCACACGCGCGCCCACGCATGCAATCAGTCGTGGCGAGGCTCAGGCCTGACCACGCGAATTCCGCTACGCTCCGTTCACTGATACAGAAAGGAGGTAGCACTCTGGCGGCGAGTCATGCCTCATTCACAATGCAAACTTAAACGTAACGTAAGCCGTAAACGTATGCAGTAAACGTTTCACGTAAAATCGAGCATTCACAATGGCAAACGTAAGCTGGAACGTAGGTTTTGCTCAACCAACTGTGAATTCAACATATTGATGGATGCGTTTCAGCTTTTTTCGACTCTCCTATCGATTTCACTCTTTGCATTTGGTACATCTGTTGCGCCCCTACCTATTGGAGTTATATGCGAGCAGTGAGTTTAAATTGTGTACCGCAACATATTTAACGCCACGTTCAGATTTTGTCACGTGAGAGATTTCGGCGTGCAGCTTGTGCTGTTGCAAGCTTCTGCAGCATTAATTTTAGGGGCGCTTTATTTAAAAAGAAGAAGGAGGCGCTTTATTTGCCATTTCGAATCAACACTTCGCAACTCGTACCAAAACTCCACAAACTTCTCTGCTCTATCTTTCAACTATACACTCCAACGCACACCAATACACACGCATAAACAAGAATCGATCTGGAGTCAACCTTCCTTCTCGCGGATTTTGTTGTGTATTTGTTTTTTTTCATGCTGCTCTCTAATTGGTCTTTAGGATTACGTAAATTTAAACGTAGAAGCTTGAGCCGCGACCTCTTTGGGTTTACGTCTCACGTTCATGCTTACGTCAAGGCATTGTGAATGATCTCGCTGTATAACCCATTTCTACGTTTTGCGGCTACGTTACGGTTACGTTTAAGTTTGCATTGTGAATGAGGCCTCATACGCCACGGCTCAGGACGTTGGCCTCAGGAGTGTACAGGGGAATCGGAATGTTCTTTGATTGATTCTTTCGTATTTGATTCGTTTCGTGTTTGTATTGTTTCGTGTTTGTATTGTTTCGTGTTCGTATTGTATCGTGTTTGTATTGTTTCGTGTTTGTATTGTTTCGAGTTTGTATTGTTTAGTGTTTGTATTGTTTCATGTTTGTATTGTTTCATTTGGAGTTTCCGGGCTCATCAACTGCTAAGGTTATTACAGCCGTAAACGTGCAGGAAGTTTGTTGATTAACGTACGCGTGCCACGCTCAGTTGTTGGACAAGGCAACTGCTATGGTCATTAGATTGGCAGATTTGAAATAAATGTCATTATTTTCCTTTTCTATTTAGAGCAATGATTTTTAGTATAGTAAGAAAATGAAATGACCCATTTTTGTAGGTCTTTTCTTGCATTTTTTGCGAATTTCATTGGTTTTAATATCGTTTTAATGGCACTTGCTTCAAATAATATGTACTGGATGCAACAAATGTTATTCACAGAAATCCTTAGCAGCCCATTCGATATTTTCGCTCAGAAATTGTAATGTCAGCCGTTGTTAGTATGTAACCTAAGGTTCCTGTGACACATATCAGCACCATCGTCTGTTCAGGTGTCTCGGAATGAATGTTACAAACTTGTATTGCGTGTAGGTGAGTCGAAAATGACCACTTTTTGCCAATCAACGTAGAGTGAGAAATTACGTATAGCGGAGTTATGTGTATTTATACATGATATATCTGCCCTTTAGTGTTAGGCACCCTCGAATGCGCAGGTTTTTTCTGTGAGTATGGAAGATGAGGACTACAGATATCGTGTCCAGTCCAAGGAGGTAAGAATGTGACTGCTATTGCCTGGTTATTGATAGCAACATAACTGAAGCTCCTGTCTTTGCGCTCGCCGGTGACGTTAATTGGCGCTTCTGCTTTCTTTCGTTCGTAGGCACAGGCAATTGACTCTTGAACAAGCATTAGTGTGCCGCGCGAAATAACTGAAATTAAGACATTCTGTGCTACTTGTAATTCTTTGAAAATTGAAAAGTGTTTATGTTTACCATTTGAGTCAAGATCACCAATGATAGCTTTGCGAGCGCCATCTACAAACATGAAAGTTTGGCAAATGGACACGACTGAACAGCTCTCATCGCGAAGGGCTACTTCTCTGTATTAAATATGTTAATTACTTGCTTTCCGAACTGTCACTTCGGACCTATTTAAGCCTATACCAACATGCCATTTTATTACTGCGTAAGTATTTTCTGAAATAATTCTCCCTTCCCCCTCTCTCCCCATTTTCTCCCTGTCACCCTTTTCTCTATCACCCCCTCTCTTCCCCTCTCTCCCTCTCCCCTCTCTCTTTCAAACTTCTAATACACATACGACACATTCAAGTGTTCTAAATGCCCTGAAAGTATGTGATATCATTTCTGTGACAACGTAGATAGATTTCACATGTCCGCCATACATCTCACACAATAGCTTTAACTGTTTTTGACGTCCGAGGGTGCACGCAATGTATCTTTGAGATCCAGGCGTTATACATGTTCAAATAAATGAAAGACGGGACCTTCTAACCATGTAATATATCCTTTATTCTCTGAGTGTTAATTTCTAAGTAATCCAGTGTCACTCATAATGGTTTTCTTGGAAAACTATGCACAAAGTGTTAATGTGCGAGATAGATTTGTGATGAACTTCCATGACAACATCGCACCAACTACAGACGACTAGGGCTGCACTGAGATTAATGCGTCTTAAGATTATAAACTTCGCAAACCCCGTAATCTTTATTCATTTCATTCACCACAGTTCTCCAAGTAACGCGCCTTCCTAGGAATATGCTGATGTCAGTCGCCTTTTGAAGAGACCCATCGCATATTCTTAGCGCGCCCTCCCGTCGGGCAATGTATTCTGAGAAGACTCTTAGTCGACGACTCTTAGTCGACAACTCTTAGTCAACGTCTTAGTTAATTGTTGATAAATGAATGTTTAAAAATACATTTTTCAAACAAATTTTTTTAGGTAAAACTAAAGTACGAGGCGAAAGCTGATTGAAAATATTTTTCATTTAATCTGTCGGCACACTTGCTAGAAAGTTATTCAAGATCTCTCAGATACATCATTTGAATTTTAGTTTTCCTTCCTTCTCAAACTGACTGTTGGGTGTTTCAGGCACAACCCCACATTAACATCGAATTTTACTGACGTTGAAATGTTAACACTTTTCTAAACAACGTTTAACAATATTGAAAACCAGATGTATGTTAGAACACTGTATATGTTTTTAACTAGTGTTCCGGTTTGTTGTACACTGCGCCGCGCACGGTTTGACTGAGACGATTGTAGTGAAGACAGCAAAAAAAATTGACACGAGCAAAAAGCTGTGTCATCTCAAAACACTAACTGAGGCGTTCTGAAAAGGATGGTGTTCTGAAAAGTTTCTAAAATGCTCTATCAACGGAAGAACAACTCAATCATCTGAGAGATTGACCGCGTGCGTCGGAAGGTCAAACAGGTAGAGGCATCAATACGAACAGGAGCAAACGACTCGGCTATCTGGCAGATAAAGTGCTTGAAATGGCCTTGCAGTTTGCACTGCAGGCATTTCCAGGTTAAATAAATAATAATTAATTAATTATAAGTAAGTAGATAATAAAAGTAATAAATACTCAATAATAAATCAATAAGTAATAAATAACTAATAATAAATAAATAATATATAATTAATAATAAATAAATAAGTAATAAATAACTAATAATAAATAAATAAGTAATAAATAACTAATAAGTAGTCATCGGTTGTTTAGGAAAATGCCTATTTTTTCTAGAGAACTTATTTAAAGGCTGATAATATATGTTCACGAATCATGACAAATGATGACATATGACGAAATTTTAGAACGCTTATTTTTGTTTATTTTAGCATAAATGCCTACTTTTTGCATAAATACCTTTTTATGACTTTTTTGACTTTTATTTATTATATTTATATACAATGCTAAGATACTGGATAATCGGCGATGGTCCAACGTGACCATTCACTACGAAACCTGCAATTCACGTCTTGAAATTTACAATTACGAGAGAATCCCTGAAAGTATACCAACTGATTTTTCTCCATTTCCCTATCTCATAAATACCAGCTATGATCTGAGAACATGGATGATTGACAATACACCGAGGGAACCGAAATTTTAAGTAGAAATACATATAAATTCCCAGAAGGTTTCAGTGTTGCTAGTGTTGGACTGCTAAAATGAGGCCGTCACATCACCCAGATATCATTTTCCGCATTCAAACTGATTTTTGTCTCCCACTCGTTGCAAATCTGAAATTGTGATCCTTGAAAAGTTACTGGTAATAAGTAAATATTACTGGTTAATGGAAACTATTAAGAATGAAATGTAGAAGAGTTCTAAATATGTAAATTTAGTTTTACATTAAAATATATGAACTGGTTTTGTGCATTTAAGTTTACAAAATAATATAGACAAAAATTACAATTTTCCCATTTTATTGTGAATGTCACTTATGACAGTGCCTTTTTTCTCTTTATTCTTAACTTTCTCAGTGCCTTTTTAGGCACCTAAAAGACGATTTTTTAGTGCCTAAACATCGGATGTCTACTAATAAGTGAGTATTTAATTGAGTAATTAATAAACAAATAGCGTATGGCCCGTCATCATCAGCTACTCACCAGAACCTTCATGTCTGCGGGAGGTGGGGAGGATGAAGCTGTACTTCAAGTGCTCGGCGCAAGCAGCTGACTGTCCACTCCGACCGACTGGGGCGCTTATATACGCCGCACTTCCACTGCCACCGGCCCTGGCGGGGAGGTACAGTCGGTAACCATGAAAAGTGAACAGCTGAAGAACAGGACCTCTCGGACATCCGTTTCTTTTTTCGGACAAATGTACCCCCACGGGGTACCTGACTTCTCCCAATAAATCATCTATTATATCACCTAATCATTGACGTGGGTATATTTACTTTTTCCACTCACCTACGGTTCGGTTAGACCATGAATACTTGCCTTTTCACTGAAAAAATGTGGTTTTTTGTAGTAATATATTGATGCAGTTCACCTGAACCTGATCACTACGGTTCCTATGTCGTGTGCTATTGTTGTAAATATTAGTACCAGATGAAAATGTTTCCACCCTTGTGTAAGTCAGTTTTATCAACCTACAAATTTGTAAATCAGAATCAGAAGAATGATAGTAATCCAAAATCAATAAAGAGAGGCTTAAGAAAGGAATTTGCTTATTCGCAAAATATACGCAACAAGATGAATGAAGAGTTAATTTGAAAGAATTCTGGATGCATAACATTGCGAATTTTCAAGTCGCTTAAATTCATTACAAAATAATATTCGCTTAGATCTACCAATGCTTGCCTTATTTTTAGATATTCGAAGATTAAATGAAACAATCAATTCGATCGTTTTTTATCTAAAATGTCAGAATGAAATGTGTATGTTAGTAACACTAAATTATAAATATTGTTAATGATATAATTCCTGTCTTCTTTAAAGACATTTGTAGAATAAATTCAAGTCAACAAAAGCAAAAAGCTAAGACATTTCATATCTTTTTCAAATATTTTATCTACATTTTCCATATATCGCAAACATTTTAGGTAATATATATATAAAGTATAATTCGAATGAAAACTCGAATGCTTCATGCTGCAATACTTCCTTATCCACCCTAGGTTGCCAATGAAATCCATAAATTGTTAAATAATAATGTAAATCAATAAGATTGGTAAAATCGATTAGGTACCATTCAAAAAAGATATGCCCAAAATTTTACATTTTTAAACTTCTCCTAATTGTAATAGCGCGTAACGTCTACACCACCCTACCCCTCATACGAACGTTCTAGTTCTATTCCTCCTTCTTGAGTTAAAAATATCTTCATTTTTGAGTGAATATTTATATTTTAATAGACATTGTTAGTTGTATGTAAGATTTTTAGGTTATTGAGTGTTGTTTATAGTTTTAATAAATATGAATGTTATTAAATACAAAATTTAATTTAAATTTAATTAAATGTTAATTTTAATAAAGAAACTAGAAACACCAATTATTAATTGTCAGAACTTTCGTTTTTCATCTCCCCCCTTACCTCTCGTTCATTTTCAAGGGTAGCAAGTATGGAAAAAGACATCTTCCCTAGAAATAAACGTATAACTATAGAAAAGAATGAACGAAAACAAGCATTACCAGCTGAAAAACGATTTTGAAATTGTTTTGATTTATTGTGAATAAATACTATTAAAGAATCAATAGACGTATTTTATTAAAAAAAGAAATGGTGAATATTGCTCTCAAAGCATAGATCACATCTCGTTTAGATATCTTGATCCGTCAAGGAAATGCTGAGATAGTCCTTTGATTTTTTTCTGGCCATGAATGTAGCTTTTCTATTTACGCACGTTTTCTTGAGCGAAGATACTACAACTACGTTTCTGCCACTGGTTTGGTACCATCAAATAAAATCAGTAGCTTTCTCATCAACTAGTGCAAGAAAAGGGATGAGATAGGAATTCTGGAGCTCCCGAAAAAATATGCGGAATCTACTTCTCCCTCGCCAACAACGTACATTTGATGACTATTTTTCGATAGTGTATAGATATATAGATAAATAAATACTTAGATAAATCTAAATAGAAACAAAATGGAATGCAATTATGTCTGTCGCATGTACACGAACAAACTATTCTACCGATTTCGCTGAAATTTTCACAATTTGTTCTTATTAATATCGAAAGATTGAATCGGTGATGTGGGAGCGTATTTTTTCCCCAAAGTATATCGACGAGTTCGGCTCTACATCGTTCTCAGAAGACCTTCTTTAAAGTGCTATCTACGGATATGTTTTTCAACTACGATCTAGAACTTGCGATCTACATATCAGGAAATCTGAACCAAATGCTGACGGTGCACAACATTAATCCAATATTTGATTTTTTTAACAGTAGTCTAAATTGGTAAAGTACAGTCATTACGTAGTTAAAATGTAGTTAATCTTCATTGAATAAATTGATTTTGAAATTTAATTGTATTTATTTAACTGCTACAGTGAAGCGTTGCCGGCTCCGCTAGTAAAAAAAATTTAAAAAACATTTTATTCCATCTCGATCAGGTTTTTCGTCCAGTTTCCCTGATCCATTGAGCAAATGCTGAGATGGCCTCTTGTTTTGTTTCTGGACATAAATCTAACTTTATTTTCTGTGCACGTCTTCTAGAATTCAGTGGGAAATATAATTATTCAAATTATCGTTTCCATGTTGTCGCGGCAGGAAGTATTATTCCGAAGCACAACATGATAAGAGCCTAAATTTATTGCATTTTTATCCTTGAAATTAGATTTAATTACATGTGAGTCTTTTTTTCTCCCTTTCAAAATTCAAAATTTAAGTAGTATATGAGTTAGTGTAGGGATCACAGAATTTTGAAAATGTGCACCCAATTCACTTTTCCACATAGCACTTCATTCGCAGTTTTTAACTTTTTTTTTTACGTAATAAATAAATCAATAAATAATTTTTTTACTGATACGTCATAGCTTGTTATTGCTTTCGATACGGAGCTCGATATACACTGCATAACTTACCTGGATCGAAAGGATCGTGGTTACGAGTGAAATATGAAAACAGTTCAATGATGCTGCATGTTCTCTTATGGAAGGAATTATTAAAGGGAATTATGGGAAGGAAATACGAAACGGCAAATGCATTCAAGTTAACAGCTAGTTAATTAGTAAATAAGGAAATCAGACTCAATAAAACTAGATAAAAAATAAAATTATGAATGTACCTCGGTCGTTAACTGGTTCGAGTGACCTCGGGCGATCAAAAGCCTTCGGGCATTTTGTCGCCGCTCGATTGATTGATTTTTTCGTGTTTCCGAGCGCGTAAACTGCTTTGGTCATTAGTTCCGTTAGTGTAGTGTGGATTTTTTCTCGGGAGATGGCGGTGATCTTCCCCCGCTGGATGGCGAGATCCGGCGCCGACCTACCGTCGGCTATTGGGGAATCCCCCTAACCAGAACTCTCCCACCAGTGGGGCACCGCCCAAACAGTGTAACCGGGGCAAGCTCTAAGCTCCCGACCAGACTCCCGAAGTATGTGGTAGTGTAATGCATGTTAGTGTAAGTGTGTGTGTGTGTATAAGAGGAGAGGATAGGACAAGGAAGAGAAAGGACAGATCGCGCGCGGTCCATGGCCCGTTTTTAAGAGTACTGCTCCGGCATTCGCCTGGTGTCGATCGAAAAAACCACGGAAAACTACCGATCAGAGCAGCCGGCCGGTAGAATTCTCCTCCAGACAGCGACTGAATTCGACCTAGCTGAAAAGCTAGTGTCAAAAATCCTGCCGCTGTTAGGACTCGAACCTATGACCTCCCTGTCAGAGGCGCTGCAGTGACATCAGTTCATGCACTGAGCTACCGCTCCCGGTCACCGTTCGATCAATAGAACTCTTATAACGCCCTTGGAACTTAAATAACTATGGTTTAAAGGATCATAAGTAGGGTTCACTTCGTGGGAGGCAGCGACTGTACTGTCCCCGTCCTCTGCGCCCCGCCGCTCCTCCGGTGTGGGAGGGACGTGCGCGCACGCGCGTGCCAGCGGGGTTTCGCCACGCGTTGCGCCAGGCGCGCGCCCCCGACGCGGCACGCGGCGACACGCCCACGCACGGGAGGTCGCGCGGAGGACCAGGCGAGGGGCGCTTGGCACGCGGCGGCGCACACCGCTCCGCCCCTCCCCGCCCTGCTCCCGCCCCGTCCCGACCACGTCACGCCCCGGCACGCCCCCAGCGTTCCGCCCGCCTCGCCCCCACCTCCCCGCCCCTGCCCCGCCTCTGCCGCGCCCCTGCCGCCGCGCCCTGCCCCGTCTCGCACCGCCTCGCCCCGCTCAGACAGCCATCGGACACTATGCATAGTTTCAATGGTCCATCGGTTGAATTTCGATTATATTTCGTGTTTTACATCTAGAGAGGTGGCCCAGGGCATCCACTGATGTCACTGTAGTGCCTCTGACTGGATGGTCTTAGGTTCGTGTCCTGACGGCGGCAGGATTTTCGACATTAGCTTTTCAACTAGGTCAAATTCAGGCTGGTCTGGAGGAGCTTTCTAGCGGCCGGCTGCGCCAATCGGTAGTTTCCCGTGGTTTCTACGATCAACACCAGGCGAATACGGGAGTAGTATGTAACAAACGGGCCATGGACCTCGCGCGGTCTTTCCTTTTCCTTTTCTTACCACTTACTTATGCACAGATATATTTATGTGCAATGCACTACCATGCATGACGGGTGACCATTCGGTAGCTTAGTGCTTCTACCGGCTGGAGCGGTGCCCCGTCGGTGGGAGATGCCTGGTTGGATAAAATCTTCGCAAGTCGACGTAGATCGGCGCCAGATTTCGCTGTCTACCTTCGAGAGGGAAACTTGGGGATCCGGTGACGGCCTAGCCTTCGTCTCACATGGTTTTTCCCTCCAGGTGCCTCCGCCAGGGTGACAGTCGGAGAAAGATCAAAACTTCCGTGTGATCTTCCGGCGTGTGTGGTAGTGAATTCCCCAGAGGATAAGACAAAAAATTGATTGATTTATTGATTGATTTTTTCGTATCACCGGGCGCGTCAACTGCTTTGGCCATTAGTCTCGTACGTGTTGTGTATGTTTTTTTCCAGAAATGGCGGTGATCTTCCCCCGCTGGTTGACGAGATCCTGCGCCGACCTACCGTCGGCTAGTGGGGCTTCCCCCTAACCAGGACTCTCCCACCAGCGAGGCACCGCCCTACCCGGGACAAGCTCTAAGCTCCCAACCGGTCTGCCGGCATGTGTGGTAGTGTAGTGTATGTTAGTGTAAGTGTGTGTGTGTGTAAGGGGAGAGGATAGGACAAGGAAGAGGAAGGATAGAACGCGCGCGGTCGTGGCCCGTTTTGTAGAGTACTGCTCCGGCATTCGCCTGGTGTTGATCGGAGAAACCCCGGAGAACTACCGATCAGAGCAGCCAGCTGCTAGAATTCTTCTGCAGACAGCGACTGAATTTGACCTAGCTGACAAGCTAGTGTCGATAGGGCAAAAGAGAACAGGGAAAGATCGCGCGACTTTTAGCTCGTTTGCTAGGGTACTACCGGCATTTGCCTGGTGCCAAACGGAGAAACTACAGAAAACTACCGCTCAGAAGGGCCAACCAATAAAAGTCTGCTCCTGATAGCGACTGAATTAGTATGGTACCCTAGGCTGAGAGTATCGACACTACGATCATACTGTCACAAACACTGTTGTGGAATTTGTTCCTCTGAGCCATTTCAGCCGGTCAGCAATCGCAAGCACTAACGATGCTTGGTCTGAATCAGCAAGCAATGCACCCATGCCTCGGTAGAGGTATCGAAAACTATGCATATTTTCTAAATCATCTATTGGTTGCTTGATTGATTGATTAACTTGGGTTTCCTGACATAAGAACTGCTTTGGTCGTAATGTAGTTAAAAGCATATATCGGTTAGAGCGGTATTATTACTCGATACCGTGATCCGGCGCCGAACTAAACATCCACTAAGTGTTTCTCCCCCTGGGGCACCGCCCAAACTCCGACAAAACCAAAATCTCCGACTTGTCTCTATAACATATGTTATAATGAAACGCATGCGTTTGTATGATGAGAAAAGAAAGGGCAAGGATGTTAAAGAAAAGACCGCGCACTGATCGTTGTCTGTTTTGCCCTGGTATTGAACACAGAAACAACGGAAACTCATGGATGAGAGTCACCGATGGATCAGAGATGCCATTCGAACACCATCCACATACAAAAAGCATGTCAGGTACAACCTGGGACTCAGAGCGTAAATCTGTCGCGTTAGGCCGTTCGGCCAAGCAGACTAATTTTAATGCTCTAAAACTCAGACAAATTCCCTTCCAATATCATGCACTACAAAAGAGATGCTAAGTGTTGAGTTCTAACACACGCTACCTCTCGGGACTCAGAGCATACATCTAGCGCCTTAAACCGCTCGGCAAACTTAACGCTCGGTTCAGGCCCAACAATCCTTGGATAATGCCCTTCCAATACCGTACACATACAAAAGCGATTTAAGGTGTGGGGTTCGAACCCACGCTCCCTCTCGGGAACCAGAGCTTAAATCTGGCGCCTTAGACCGCTCGGCCAACCTGACGCTCGTTTAAGTCCCTACAATCCTTGGATACTGCCCTTCCAATACCGTACACATACAAAAGCGTTGTCAGGTGTGGGGTTCGAACTCACGCTCTCTCTCGGGAACCAGAGCTTAAATCTGGCGCCTTAGACCGCTCGGCCAACCTGACGCTCGTTTGCGGCCCTACAATCCTTGGATAATGCCCTTCCAATACCGTACACATACAAAAGGGTTGTCAGGTGTGGGGTTCGAACCCACGCTCCCTCGCGAACCAGAGCTTAAATCTGGCGCCTTAGACCGCTCGGCCAACCTGACACACGTTTCAGGCCCAAAAATTCTTGGATAATGCCCTTCCAATACCGTACACATACAAAAGCGATGTCAATTGTGGGTGCCTGAAGCCGCTTTCGGGAACCAGAGCTAAATTCGGCGTCTGACCGCCTCGGCCAACCTGACGCACGTTTCTGGCCCCACACCCTGATCTCCAATACCGTACACATACAAAGAGTCAGGTGGGCTGATCACACCGCCTTCCTGCGAATCAGAAAGCACCTGGCGTTTAGACCGCCCGGCCAATCTGGACGGTAGTTAAACGTTTGTATCCTGAGAATGCCCTTCCAATACCCCTGCATTACAAAAGAGATGTCAGGTGTGGGGTTCGAACCCACGCTCCCTCTCGGGAACCAGAGCTTAAATCTGGCGCCTTAGACCGCTCGGCCAACCTGACGCATGTTTTCTGGCCCTACAATCCTTGGATAATGCCCTTCCAATACCGTACACATACAAAAGCGATGTCAGGTGTGGGGTTCGAACCCACGCTCCCTCTCGGGAACCAGAGCTTAAATCTGGCGCCTTAGACCGCTCGGCCAACCCGACGCTCGCTTCCGTTCCTACAATCCTTGGATAATGGCCTTCCAATAACGTACACATACAAAAGCGATGTCAGGTGTGAGGTTCGAATCCACGCTCCCTCTCGGGAACCAGAGCTTAAATCTGGCGTCTTAGACCGGTCGGCCAACCTGACGCATGTTTCTGGCCCTACAATCCTTGGATAATGCCCTTCCAATACCGTACACATACAAAAGCGATGTCAGGTGTGGGGTTCGAACCCACGCTCCCTCTCGGGAACCAGATCTAAATTGGCGCCTTAGACCGCTTCTCGGCCAACCTGACGCATGTTTTCGGGGCCCTACAATCTCTGATACGCCCTTCATCGTCAGACACAGCAAAGGATGTCAGGTGTGCCTTCGCTGGAATCAGAATCGGCGCTTAATACACCGCCAACCTGACGAGCGCTAATTGCTCTAAAATCCTATGACAATGCCCTTCCAATACCCTGCACTACGAAAGAAATGTCAGTGTGGGGTTCGAACCTACGCTCCTCTCGAGAAACTTTCAGATCTTGCATCTGGCGGCCTTAGACCGCTCGGCCAACCTGACGAGTTTTTATCAATATTCTTCATTATCTTGCACTGAGCAAAGAGATCAGCGTGTTCGAACTCATGCCCTCCAGAAGCAGAGCTTAAATCGGCGTCTTAGGAGCCGGGCCAACCCGATGAGCGTTAATTGTTCTGTGTCCCATGATTAACGCCTTCATATCTTCGGCACCAGATAAGAGAAAATCCGCCCTCCGAGAGCAGAGTTAGTCTGGCGTCTTAGGAGCGCTCGGCCAACCTGACGAGCGCTAATTGCTCTAAAATCCTATGACAATACCCTTCCAATACCCTGCACTACAAAAGAGATGTCAAGTGAGAGTTTCGAACCCACGCTCCCTCTCGGGAACATTTGCTCTAGAGAATGTGCTGGAATACTTGATCTATCACTAAAAGTTTCAGTTTTATGAGCTGAAATGTCCACAAAAATATTATACACAATTTATTTTCAAATTGTCAAATTCTAACTCTTTAGTTTTCACAGTATCTTTGCTCTTCTAGTTCATTCACTAGAATATTTAATTGTGATTAAGTTAAAAAAATATTATAATATACCAATTTGTTGTGCAGTTATGATGTTTAAAATAATTACCTTCAGTTTTTCAATTATTTTTAAGCAATTAGTATTTTAAAAATTATTTGATCTCTAAAACCATAAAGAAATCAAATGTACTAGGAAAAACAAAATAGACCCAAAATTCTAGAATTTGTTTAAGGTAGACAGCTACCTTAAAACATCGTATTTTTGATCTATTCATAATTAATATTAATGTTTGGTATAATCGATGTATGGATGTTGCGTCTCGAATCATGTACTTAAACGAGATAGAGTTAAACAGAAGCGTAAAATTATTTCATCTTACATTTTGTAATTTAAATAAAAATTTTACCATTCGGGGTAATGAGAGCCATTAGGAAGGGGAAATTGGAGCTTAGCTCTGACAATTCCATGCTTGTTTTCTCTGCACGTTCGTTATTTTAACTTAACACGATTAAAAAAACTCACTATAATGCGATTTATTTTGTTTCCAGAACAAGTACTGTACTGAGCATCACAAGAAAAGTAACATTAATTTTAACAATGATACATAATGCATTATTTACCATTTGAACTGTATAAATGTGTATAAACAACCTGTAACAAGTATTGTATTGCAGCCTCCGGGTCAATGACCCCCATCTCGATCAGGTTTTTCGTCCAGTTTCCCTGATCCATTGAGCAAATGGTGAGATGGCCCCTTTTTTTGCTTCTGGACATAAATGTAACTTCATTTTCTGTGCACGTCTTCTAGAATTCAGTGGGAAATACAATTATTCAAATTATCGTTTCCATGTTGTCGGGGCAGGAAGTATTATTCCGAAGGACAACATGGATAAGAGCCAAAATGTATTGCCTTTTTATCCTTAAAAATGGGTTTTATTACATGGGAGCTTTTTCCCCCTTCTTCAAAATTTAAGTAGTTTATGACTTGGTGTAGGGATCACAGTACTTTGAAAATGTGCACACAATTCACTTTTCCCCATAGCACGTCATACGCAGTTTTTAACTGCCTTTTTGACGTAAAATAAATAAATTTAAAAAAAGCCTCGAAAAAGACCATGGGTCACAGATAAGGCAAAGTGGACTTTACTTGAAATAGACACAGCTGTGAAGTGCATCTTGTAAGACTCAACTGTCTATAGGGCTGTAATATTTTCTGGAATTCCTTACTGTATTTTTGAAGCGGTACAGGAGGTAAGTGAAGATGGAAGTGGTGCTCTGAAACGTCCATGCCCAAGTGAGCTAACCGTGTTTATTTATTTATTTATTTATTTTACGTCAAAAAAGAGTTAAAACTGCGTATGACGTGCTGTGGGGAAAAGTAAATTGTGTGCACATTTTCAAAATTACGTGATCCCTACACTTCAGTCATATACTATTTAAAGCTCCCATACCCAGGCAAATGAAATTGAAAGTGTAAGTATAGAAAATGATAAATTCAGCCTTTGGTAGTATTAGTATTTATAACAGAAACTCCTTTATTCTGTAGCACTATATTTTGTTTAATTGTTTGTATTCCCTGAACAATAGTAATGCATTTGAATGGGTCTCATGTCTTATTTCCAAAACATTCTTTCATTTTGAGTGTATCATTAAGGCAGTCGATTACAAACGATTTTGCCACCTGGAAATCTCTTTTGAAGATTTTATCTCCTACAATGTTATAATTTTATTATTGAGAGTCTAAATAATGGAGCTCTCATAATTATGTGATGCTGTAATTTCATTTTATCTTTATTAGTTTGGTATGTACTTTTCACAATAATCTGCTTCTTAATCAATATCTTAACATGATATAACATTATGCTAAAATCATATCAACCAGCAAATAGCTTCTGTGTGTTACTTATTCGTTTATTGCTATCTCACCGCTGGAAATAATTCAAAGTTGAGAAAACAAACTTGATCTAGTTGTTACTAATCGAATAATCTAAGGTTTATCTTACCATTGGCTCAGACAATTAAAGAAATAAAAATTAGACCGGCAGCGGCAGCGGTAGCTCGGTGCATCAACTGATGTCACTGCTCCACCTCTGACCGGGAGGTCCTAGGTTCGACTCCTGACGGCGCACACTGGTTTAATCGCGGCAAAAACCTGGCCATAATTGCAAAATTCAAAGCGCACGTTTGGAGTTCTGACTTATCAAATCTCGTTCGGAAGACACTGGAGCATACTACTTCAGCTTCAGAAATTTATTTCAATCATTTTGTCTTCCACACGGTGCCGTAAAGTTACTGTTGCCTTGAATGGCTCGAATCGTTGATTCTTGCAACGATATTCGTGAAATAAAAAAGGTTTAAAATTTTAGGATACTTTGTATTTCCGAATATAAGACACTTATGGCTATATAAGTTAAGTATATTTTTTAAGAAAAAGTGTATAATATTTTATATATGATGCGGTTGAATTCCTAAACTATGTAGCGTGTAACAAAGTTAGTCGTTTATATTGTAGATTATATTTTTTGTCCCACGTAGTCCTGCCTGAATTATTATTTTTATTTATTGTCTGAATGTCCTTAATCAAATAACACAAATTTAGCTGTACATATCTGCATCTTTTGTTTTAAAGCGGACTATACTACAAATACATGTGTAGTAGATTATAACATCAGATCGCCCTGATGGTTTCTTTCGATGCCACAGGGAATTGATTTCTTGAAATAATTTTTTACTTCTTTCAGATAATTACTTTAGTAGTAAATTAATAATATAAATTCTTGGAGGGATTAAACAATACAACTCAAAACTAATGAGCACTTTCAGATTTTTAGTGTATTTAAGGATTCTTTTCTTTGATGCAAACAAACAAAACTATGGTAACTAATGTGTAAGAGTGAATTCAATGTGGTCAATTTCAAATATTGTGGACTAATTTTTTTGATTCAATTATTCATAATTAAATATTAAATAAAAATTGTTTATTCAATAAGTGCTGATTTAAAATTAGATCTGTATACATAGATATTGGGTTCCTAAATAGATGGGTGACACATTTGCCTGAATATATCCTGAAAGGGCTTCAGAGTTTTTCTTTTTTTGTACGGATAGTGCTAAACGGACAGTATAAGATGATATAAATGCCACTTATCATGTCTTTCGTTTTTAAAAATTAATCATACTTTTTAAATGTCTCATGACGTCAATACTTACATTACAGGCATTTCATATACATTATCACATTTGTGAGTACAATTGCTGCAATCAGTTTTTATGATTGCTTTTCGAAATCTTAATGTACCAAGAAATTCAAAAACTGTCTTAAATAACATTTCCATTTACAATAGATTTCTTTTTCCTTAAACTGATATTCCTTTAGAAGAAGCTATTTTGAATTTCATAGCAAGTTTTGTATTTAGTGATTTTGCAGTACTAATAGTATTTAACTATGCTTCTTGCGCATATTTGCTTCATTTCAAGCTTCAATTCTGAATTTTGATATTTCATCTGGATAATCGAAATCAGCGATCTCGAGAAACCATTTATACATATTTCTACGCACATTGGGCTCATTTTTATGAGTCAGCCATTTTGAAGGCGCCATTTTGAATTTTGAAATTTCGTAATGATATTCTAATTTAGCAACCTCAAAAACCGCTTGATACCAATTTTTACGCAAATCCACTGACATTTGTAATTACGACCACGTTTTAGGCCCGATTCAACCAGTGTGCGGTGGTGGGATTTCGGGACACTAGCTATAAAGCTAGGCCGAAATCAGCCTCTGTCTGGAGCAGAATTCTAGCAATAGGCTCTTCTCGGTACTTTTCAGTGATTTCTTCAATAAATTTCAGGCAGATGCCGGAGCAGTACCTCAAAAACGGGCCACGAACAACGCGCGCTCTTTCCTACCCCTTCTTTGTTCTGTCCTCATCCCTTACTTACACACACTTACACACATGCAATACACTACTCCATATTTCGGGAGAGCAGGCGGGAGCGTAGAGCTTGTCCTGCCAGGCGGTGTCCTGCTGGTGGGAGTCCTGGTTGAGGGAACCTGCCAGCCGACGGCAGGTCGGCGCCGGATTCAGCCATCCAGCGGTAAGATCACCGCCATCTCCCGAGGAAACATCCACTGCAATTTGGCGACCAATTGCTTTCGTTGACGCCTCTCGAATCATTAATCAACCAACCAAATAAATATTAGAGAGAAACGATCATGGAAATATATTTGAAAACTTTCATTATTCACTGTTCTGTGCGACATGGAGAGAATTCATTTTGCCTTCTTGAAATTCCGTTATGGAAGCCAAATCTTCCATCAATCTGCTCATAGTAATACTCTTCCAATTGTCAACCAGACATGAAACAGTATGTGAAAGTGAGGGGATCAAAACGAAAAGCTCTGGTAAAGTGAGCACTGAGCAGGTATGCCAATCTCATGTGAAAATTTTGTTCCCACAAAACGAGTTTGGCTGCTTCTAATTAAAGGCTAGTCCAACCTCTGTAAAGTGTCCTAAACCCTCACCCTCTCATCCTAATTTCTCTTCCCACCCTGGCCGCTAGGTAGTGACGCAGGAGGCGCGTACGCGGAGATGCTACCTGGCGGTCCTCTTGACAACTGACTGCGATGTGACGTGACATGACAAACTAAAAACGTTAATGGAGGATTACTCCACAGCGCCAAATGTTAATGGAGGATTACTCCCCGCCGCAGAGCTCTCAACGTCCCTTAAGGGGCTTGGAGACGCGTTGCGTCAAATTGTAGACGCAACAAATTAAAAAAAGGACAGTACGGTGTTGCCCAATTTACCAAAGACTTTTCGTCCTACTCAGATGAGGAAATTCTGGCCATTATTAGCGATCACTGTAAATAAAATGTTGATATATGTTTATAATATTACTTTTATAATTCTGTTCTTTACAATTGCGTAATAGCGCGCTCTTTTTATTTTCAATCATGCCCCATTTTTTCTCATTCCTTTACACAAGGATCTGTTGGTACTAGTTACGAAACTAGTCAACTGTAGGCCTTTATGTGGTATTGAAATATTTTCATTTTCCATCGATGAAACAAAATTCATTCGTATAATTAAATAAAATTCATCGTAAGAGTCTCTATTTTTTATATAGGTCTCGCAATACCCATTTATATCGCGAATAAATATTTTTGACTGTAATATGGATTCTCTATCTACTAGGGAATATCTCGCTCTAACCACCTTGCGCATGAAAACAGAATTTAGATATACTCCGTTACTTCATCGAAATGGTAGGGCAAAGATGGCATTTAAGTGTGCAACGTACAGACAGAGGGAGCGAGGATTAGGCTTATTTCTAGCGTCAGGCGCTTGTACCGTCGGGGGAGGTTCCGGACATCCACAGGCAAAGGCTTTACAAGATGTGAGGGGAAGAAAGTAGGTAGTTTTTACTGAGTGTTTGCTGAAGTTCACAGAAGAAGAAAGGAAGGAGAATTCTCAGAAATAATCGAAAGTGGTTCTGAAAGAAGGGTGTAGAGTGGGGAGGTGGATAGGTGGGGGCTCTCCTACGCTAAGCTTGAATTGCCTCTAGCCGGTCCCTGGTTTGCACCCGGGCACGACTGTTACCATGTTTGATGACGATGGTGCCGTCTTCTGCCCACACGTTTTTGAGGCCAAAGCGGTCGATGCAGCTTGTAGCAAAACCAGGCGCGATTTTGTGAGATACTCACGAATCGTAATTCCAGTGTGCTTCAGCAGCCATTTCGAGCGAAACATTTCACTCTGTTTCCTGTAACTGTCAATAAATTTATCAGTGATGGGCCTGTTTTACTCAGTTACCAATGACAAATCCGATGGCTCTTTAATATCAATGTCTTGCGAAGTTAAGCTTACATTTATCTTTTTCGCAACTTCCTCGATGACCAGCTGCCGGTGTCTTCGTTATCATTTTTTCACGCCGAATATCCGCAAGCAAAGCTCTAAAAGCAGGAGTACATCCTTTGAGCTGGTCTGGTCTTTTTCTTCTAACTGGGATTTAGATTTGAAATCTCTCGGTCGCGTTCAGCCAATTTTTTCTCTAAACCTGCCACAAGATGAGCATTGAAATTCATCGAGTCTTCCAATTGCTTTGCTACAAGTTCAGTAAGCACAGATGCCAAAGAGCGTATGAAGGTAGGCGATGTTACTGCCTTATCCAGTGCCTCATTCACTTGCTCTGTAATTTTAGTCTGGGGATCAATAATGCGTTCTTATTGCTCTTCGTCACCTTAAGAGAGAGGATGATAAACATAAAGACAGATGATCAGGAAAAGACACTGGTAGAGACGTTTCGTGGAAAGTGCTGAGGAGTAGAAAACTAAACGATCAGTGGACAGATCTCCAGATCAAAGTAAGAATACAAATGAAACTCACGAAGAAAGATGCAATACAATTTCACTGAACAGTGGAGTAAGGCAAAAAAAACGTATCTTTCGGGCTTCAACGGCGTCAGGTTGTCGTTGAGTGTAAAAGCTGTAACGGTGGCTACCAGGTGCGAAACTACTCGCCGTCAGCTCGGAGCGCCAAGGAACGATGCTTACACCGCGATCGTCATCCACAGACGTGAGGGTGAGGTAAAATCGAATAACTAGCCCAGACTAAAAAGACTTGGAAACTATCTAGTAAGAGAAAGTCCGTGCTATTGTGGAGTAGCACTAGTTAAGTTCATGCACACTACTTAGTATTATAGAGAAAGAAATTAATGTCGCAGCAACATATAGTTTATCATATTTGTCACAGATTCACAATACCACATGAACATGAGTATAGTATTATTCAGTATAGTACATGAACCTGCAAAAAGTAATTTAACCAGTACCTTACTTTCTTGTATACGCACGTATACACGGAGTAATATACGTGGTATAGAGAAAGTTATGTAATGCTGCACAAAAACCGCGAATTTTCGACAAAAAATTCATTGCCGGGCCCTGAAAAAAAGAAAGTGGATACATCCAATAAAGTAAAAAAAATTCCCTAACACGTGGAGTAGCCAGAATCCCTGTTTTATGGGTCCTTGATAAAAAGACCACCTGAGTACAGTAAGTGGTGGCTCATGCATCAACTGATGCCACTGAGTTTGACCGGAGTGTCCAGTCTGAGTCCTGATTGCGGCAGAATTTTCGGCACTTTGGTAGGCTGAACCCAGTCGCTGGAGGGAGAATTCCCAGCGGCTGGTTGCCTGATCGGTAGTTTTCGTGGTTTCTCCGATCAGCACCAGGCGAATGCTGAACAGCAATTTATCAACGGGCCAGACCGCGCGCGCTCTGTCCTCATTCCTTGTCCTATCCTCTGCCCCAAACACACACTTGCCACCAACATGCACTACTAATTACCATAGCTATCCCGGGAGACCGGTCGGGAGCTAGAGATTGTCCTGGCTGGGCGGCGCCTCAGCTGGCGGGAGTCCTGGTTAGGGAAACTCACCAGCCGATTTGGTAGGTTGGTGCCATCCAGCGGGGGATGATCACCGCTATCTCACGAGAAGAAAACATGCACTACACTAACGGGACTAATGACCAGAGCAGTTGACGTGCCCGGAAACACGAAAAAATCAATGCATCAATCAAAAACCAATTGAAAGCAAAACGTCCATCCGTCTGTCGTATGTGAACAAACCTAGGATCTAAACCACACGTACGATCCTTTCCAAATTGAAGAAACGCCTGTCCATCTGGCTCTAGTTGACGCTTTGAAATTTTGAAAAACATTCTTTAAAATTTGGAGGGACTTTACATGAAGCTCCCCGGACATTTTCAAAATTTTCTCAAAAACGGCTACAAGTTTTTTCTTTAAATTTCTTATTAGAATACAGGAAAACACACAAAAGTGATCCACTTTTTGCTGTTAACTCTGAATTTATGAAAATTGCAACTGTTTGAATTTTTTTCGGCGTCTTCCTACAACTATAAAATTGAAGACAGATTTTTCACTCTCGTGAAGTTGGGCAAAAAGCCAATTCTTACATGTACATATGTCATCCAATGGTTTGACCAATAATACCACTTTAGAAGAATTTTACTAGCCTCCATTGTACCTATGCTTAAAACAATTTTCAATAATCTCACTTTACGAAATTACAAGATTTTGCCTAAAATTTGATCGATATAGATAATGAAATATAAAGTAATGGTTTTTGTCTACCATTTAATTCATCTAATCACTAACTAGATGATTTTTACCATTTTCCCATAGCAGATATTGGCAAAACGTATTTTACGGTAATCTGTAAAGCGTGAACTTTGCCTGAATCAAATCTTTGAAATTACAATTCTTTGTCCATCCTTTAGAAAAATTGTTACCAGTCTCTCAAAATTACAGGGGTGCCAAATTGTTACTGAAAATAAATAAAATTGTTACCAGGTCCGGCTCCTAAAAATGACTGGACAAAAAAATGCTTTCTGGCTTCTCCAAATCGACAAATAGCAACAAAAGAAATAAACTGAAACTTTCATTTGCATTCACACTTCACTCCTAGTGACCCCTTATCCATCTTCAGATGAGGCTCATTCCAGTGGGTTGGTCTCACGTCCTGACGTGGGGGACAGAGAGGGCTCAAGCATTCTTTCCTCTTCACAAGTAATTTTTCTTTTCCTCATTGTTCATTCTGCCTTTCTATACCATCCTGTCTCTTGTCTTCTCCCTCTCTATTCTCACTCTATTCTCTGTATGTGCTCCTATGCGTTTGCTGTTCATATGATCCGTGCTGGGAGGGAATGTATGTTCCAGGTTGAGGGGCCTGCCTGTTTCCCCAAATTACTTTCCTCAGCATTTTTTCTTGCATCCAGGTGCCTTACGTAGTTTGTGGGAACATTCCTGCAGGTCTTGCTTTGCAATACACTTGCTTTGGTTACGGATCATCAGACGTGGTCGGGAGCTAACCCACCCCGGTCAACCGGCTGGACCAGGTCTTGTACTGAACTCCAGGGTGAACGGGAATCCACGGCGGTGCAACGCTGTGGTAACCCCACTATATCCCTGGGTGGCAACCCTGGCACCCGACGAGTGTCCCTTGTTGGGCCCGTAGGTGAGACCACGGAGATGAATCTGATATCCTTTAATGATAAAAACTCGCCCGCCCTCTCTTCCATAAGGAAGAGACGGTTGGTGAATCAGTAAATCTTGAGCGTTTTTCTGTAATGAACTGACGCACTTACTTCAAGCCCCGCTTTCTCGTCATGTCAGCGTAAACGATAATGAAACTATGAGGAAAAGTCGTCAATCAAACTTAAGCAGAGAAATCGAAAAGTTTGGCACCAGTCGGTGGTCCGTCAAAGAAACGGCACAATCCTCGAATGTCGCTCTGACGAACAGATCGGAAAATCACTGACCCCAAAGAAATAGCCGGCCTTCCGGTGGCGTGTCCGCCCACCTGACCCTAAACTCGGCTGCGTGGTAAATCACGAAGACTTCTCTACCGGAATCGGAAGAAAATTTAAAAGCTTCTTCGAAAACTATATGGTGTGTCGTAGATTTACAGGATTCAAAGCGGATAATGGTACCACTCTACCTCAACTCTGATACTGACCTTCGACCGTCCATCTCTACCAGAGAAGATATCTTGTAGCTTCTATAATCTCCGTGTCAGGCAGTATGTTCCAAACCCTCTGCGCTGCTTTAAATGCCAGAGGTTTGGCCATACGCAACCTCGCTGCATGAGCGCAGTCTGCGTGCACTGGAAGGGAAGCTTGTAATGACTCTAAATTGCCCTGCAGAGGCAAAGTGCGTGAACTGCCAGAAACATCCATCAAATTCCAACCAGTGCTCCATTTTCTTAAGAGAAAGAGATCCAGGAAGATCAGGTCTCGAGAAAAGCTTTCCTTTCCGGAGGCACGACGTTGTGCATTGTGACGCGAAACCGTGACATGGCTCCGAAGTTCTGCTGACACTGTGGGACAACATAAGAAAGCAAATTCTGAAACTCAAACGCCTAAAGCCTCCACTTTGCGCGATGCTGCCTGCCAGGTCCTTTGATGACATCGGGGGAGATGCCTATCCCAAATCTGTTGTCCAGTCTCAAACAAAAACGGAAACCAAAAGCATAAATATTTTCAACAACACTAAATGCATCCAGAGTAGCTGAGGCTATTGCTAGATCTAGGTCAACTGTCTCAGTAAACAAAAGTCCTAATACATGCGACCTCTCTAGCAGTAATCAAGACAACTCTGTGAGGAACGAGGAACTCCGCTTTGTACCAACTCATTACTCTCCAACAGAAGGAAAAGAAGAAAAAAAGAAAACCCGAGGTTAAGAACTCCACTCTAGAGCCAAAAACCCAAGAACTAGAAAACAATGGCTCTTCTCTGCTGAACTTAAATGGCTTTCGTACCACTTGGACGAATTGTGCCACGGGATGTCCATGCATAGACCCTGGTTATCTGGGCCTGGTGGAAACACATCTCCGTTCTGAGCACTTCCTACGCGGTTTTTGCTACAGGAAAGACGTAGACGATGCGGCCTCCGCGCCCATGGCAGAGTCGCACTTTTACAGACTTCTGGCATCACAGACTTTGTATCTAAAGAGAAATAGACATGTCGAACCACTCTCCGCATATCTAGTTGCTCAAATAATTTGCGAACTATTTCTGTTACCATTTGCAACGTTTATATTCCTGATTCTGGACAAGGCGTGTCAGAAAGAACTGAAGATATGCCTCAAGTGCCTGCACCTTTCTTATTGTGGAGACTTCAACGCCCACAACCCTGCCTGGTGTGGCACAAGGTCGTGCTTTCTCGTCCGTGACCCAATCTCCCTGCTAGCCTCTGTTTATGCAATCTTCGAGTGGACTGTCCTTTGCGACCTGGTATGGCAGGACCATTTTCCCATTCGGGTCAACCTCGATATTCTCTGATCCGAACGTTACCCTTCCTCGCTTCGGCGAATCATCGAGATGTTTGGGAACATTCAAGAAAGAATTAGGAATATCGGAAAACTGCTCAAACGACATCGATGCTATGGCTGCCCATTTTAATAACGCCGTCCTTCATGCGGCCTTATTTTCCATCCCGAAGTCGTCGCAACAGGCACGACACCTCCTGTGCCATGGCAGGAACTCGATTGTGCCACCGCGGTCCGATCGGAAGAGGCATTGCAAACTTAGTAGGTTCCCAAAACTATGGAAACTCAATAAATTATAAAAGATCCTGAGCCAGAACTAGATTAACGATACGGGAAAGTGTAAGCTGCGTCCTGGGGAGCTTCCATCTCGTCACCTCTTGCAGTTCATCCCCTGGGAACTCTGTGTGGGAGAGAGTGTCCGACATCGGTGGGAGAACTCCTTCACCGTTCATTCCTGTGGTTTGGTAAATGGCACCACTAACCTCCCCATGTAAGAAATGTTGAAGAAATGGCCTACGAACACATCTCCAGCTCCGTACACTATCATTCTGGCTTTCAAAAAACGAAAAGAAAAATGGAAAACTGTAAATTAGATTTCTCGAGTCGCGTGGAGGAAGATTACAATGTCTTTTTCTCCCAGGACGAACTCTCCTGAGCCCTCGCTTGTGCGAAGGTTCTGCCCCAGGACCAAACCAGATACATCACTAAATGTTGAAACACCTATCGGAAAACGCTCGTTCCTTTCTCCTCGGCATTTTCAACAAGATTTGGGCTGAACACGCAATACCAAGAATTTGGCGTGTGGCCATTGTTCTCCCAATCACAAAAGAAGGAAAGGGCAGAACAATCCCCTGAAGTTACCACGCAATCTCGCTCACAAGCTGTGTGTGCTTTTAGAGCGAATGGTAAATACACGCCCGGCCTGGCTCCTGGAACAAAAGAACTTATTTACACCTTCCAATGTGGTTTCAGGAAGCAGGCCGTCCATGGACCACTTCTAGGCACCCTTTCTACGCAGATTTCCACTTCTTTCGTGCTACGTCAGCAATCCCTAGCAGCAATTTTCTTCAATATAGAGAAAGCGTAAGACACCACCTGGAGGTACGGCATTCTTCGCACCTGTATTAATTTAAATCTTAGAGACGCCCTGCTTCTAGTGCATGTTTCTTCTCTCATCAAGATCTTCCGCGTCCGCCTTCTGGCGACGTGTTATCCTCTAGTCACGTTAGAAAACGGTGCCCAGGATCGATTTGATCGTCACCTGTTTGCCATTGTTAATAATAGCATTGCATCATATCCGGGAGCCTGTGAAGGCATCACCGTTTATTGACGACTTTGTAACTTTTTTGTCTTCCAAGAGCGTGCAAGTTATTGAGAGGCAGCTACAACTTGTGCTCAACAAACTGTTGGAATGGAGCGATGAAACAGGATTCAAATTCTCTACCTCAAAACCACTTCACGCACGTTTGCAGAATCCATACCTCCATAATCATCCGATCTTTTCTGGAGGACAGCAGTTTCCATCTGTTGAATCCAGTAACCTTCCTTTGAGCCTACATTCGACAAGAGCCTAACATGGCGAAACATATCCGTAAAACTACAGGGCCGATGTGTATCACCTATGAATCTCCTTTCATTCTTACTGGTTGCTCTTTTTCTGGCGCAGACCGTGTTTGTCTTTTTGCGTTAGTATAGAACTCTCATCCGCCCTATCTGGATTACGGATGCATAGTGTATGGGCTGCCTCCATCAACCCTCCGGCTATTAAATACCATACACAATGCCGGCATAAGGATTAGTACAGGCAGGCCACTGCACGAGTCGCATCGATTGCCTCTGATTGGCTGAGAACTATCTCTGAGCCGAAGGCGGGATATTCTGAGTGCCTCCTATGGCGCGAAATTATCCAATGTTGATGCTCCCTCGCAGCAAGCAGTCCTCCATCCAACCCACTTGACTTTTTTTAAAATTTATTTTACGTCAAAAAAAAACAGTTAAAAACTGCGTATGACGTGCTATGGGGAAAAGTGAATTGTGTGCACATTTTCAAAATTCTGTGATCCCTACACTAAGTCATAGCATTTAAATTTTCAATTTTGAAAGGGAGAAAAAACTCTATGTAGTAAAATCTATTTTCAAAATAAATACAATAAATTTTGAATTTTGAAAGGGAGAAAACAAAAACTCCTATGTAATAAAATCTATTTTCAAAGATAAATAAGCAATAAATTTTGAATTTTGAAAGGGAGAAAACAATCAAAAAAACTCCCATGTAATAAAATCTATTTTCAAAGATAAATAAGCACAAATTTTGGCTCTACATTTCCTGCCGCGACACAACATATTCGGAACGTGAACAATTGCTTTTGTAATCTAAAAGTCTTGAGCTATAAGATGTATTTCCCAGAATATTATGCCATATCTCAGGCGGGAATGTAGAACATTCGCGAAGTATACACAACGAGCAGTATGAAGGCTAATTGAATTTGGTAAGAATTCTGAACGCGTAGCACAATGAACTTAATTTTGTACCTAATTCATTTAAATGGACGTTCCATTTAAGGTTTTTTGACTGAATTGAGAGACTTCATATGCACTACATTCATCGTTACCCCCATCTCCCGGGAGTCCGTCTCCATGCTCTACAGAAGTTCTCATATAACTACCCAACCCTGTGAAACCCCTGAAACCTTGTTTCCCCTTGAAACTACACCGATCGATAACAAATTTTAGACTGTCTAACCTTCCTAAACTTAACTCCTCAGTACATTCGTATCGGAATTTGTGGCGATAAAATCTACGTATTCATTACTTCATTACGATAACGATGGTTCCTGTCAAACAGCAAGTCGGATGTGCCTTCTACTGCAGAGCCACGCGATGTTTTCTTTTGATTAGACTCTTCAAAGGTCATACAGCAGAGAAGTATGTGCTCTTGGAGGCAATTTAAATTTGCTGGAACTGATGTCATTAAAGAGTAGTGATCTGCAGTGATTCCAAAATAATATCTCTTTGAATCCACCTCCCTCTTTGTCGTCTTGTGATCCACTGACAATGACCATCCAACATCAAATTCAACATCTATTGGTCTGTCACTATATTTTAGTCTTTTGTTGGGTCCCTGGATACGTGGGAAAAAGAGGAAATGAAATAGCTGACCAGGCGGGCAAAGTCTGCCTGAAGAAGCAGAATGAGACATCTTCACAGTCCCCACGGAAGACACTCAGCTCTTTATAAAACGCTCTATCCGCAGTGAATGGCAAACAGAGTGGCATAACACAGTCAGATTCAAGAGAATCAAGGATTCCATAAATCCTTTGTCTTCATCTCGTGATGCTCGGCGCGAGGAGATCCTTTTAACACGCCTCCAGATCGGTCACTGCCATTTCTCCCACGGTTATCTTCTCCACAGGGATCCACCCCTATATGCGAATACTTCAAAATATATCTTACCGTGGAGCATGTCTCTTTACACTGTGTTAAGATAAGAGAGAGCCGCCGAAGGCATGACCTTGCTAACTCCTCAGCGGAGACTTAGAAAATGACGAATCTTCTCTCAGCAAGCTTTTGGCTTTATGAGAGATCAATATTTGTACAGCCTTTTTATTTGAGAGAAGATAATGCCAATTATTGACTTTTAATGAGACTAAAACGCATTTTTTCTGCCAAACCCTTTATTAGATAATGTCCTTTCGTTTCCATTTTGCTTTCTATTTAAAGATTTTAATTTTTTTTGCTAGCTTGGCACCGCAATATTGTGCACTGTTCTTAAAATAATTTGACACGGGCGCAAATGACCTTACGCCGTTGAAGGGTCCTTAACAATCAATCTTAGATGAGGCTTGATTACCAACGGATCTAACAAATAATTCTTTTTTCAAAACGCCGCGAAGATAAAGCAAAAATGGGAAAATTGAAAATTAGATTTTTTGTGGAATCGTTTGTTCGTTCGACCATTTTGCATGTCCGCTCAAAAGTTATTGGCAGAAAACCTTTTTCCTGCATTTTATTAATTCAAAGAAGACCAAGAAAACATGGAAATTTCTGTTATTGCACTGTCCCCTTCGTTTGTCCAACTTTGGGAAACGAATATCGATCACTTAGAAAAGGTAAGGTACGTTTAGTTAAACAATAGAGCAAAAACAAATTTTAAAATTGTACGAAATTTAAAGATTTTACCTAAAAATATTACAAATACCAAAATTTGATCTGTACTTCTGTTTGGTCCATCGTCACCCACCTTTAATCACTTACTGGATTATTTTTTATCATGTTTCAGTAGCAGATATTGGCGAAACGTATTTCATAGTACCCAGGAAGCGTAAATTTGACTCTGAATCAAATTCGTAATGTAATTTCTTTTTGTGGATTGGTTTGTCCATCGTTTCACACCCTTTAGAAAAATTCATAGGCTCCGGTCTAAAATGACAAAACAGTTTTTCCTGCCATTTCACCAAATCGACAAACTAGCAACATAGAAAGAAAGTCTTCGAAACTTTTCATTTGCATTCGACACTTTTCATCCTAAAGACCCCTTATCCACCTTCAGATCAGCTTTATCACTAACGGATCAACCATATGATTTTTCAAAAAGCCGTGCAGTTGGCCCGAAAACATTAGAAAATTTAAAAATTTGAAATATTTTGAGATTTTGTCATCATCGTTTGACAACGTTTGCCCAACTGACAAACATTTACCCAGGTCCGTCTAAAAATTATGGAAAATAACTCCCACACCAAATCGCCAAAATAGCAATCGAAGAATGAAACATTTCGGAAACTTTTCTACATTATTTACTTAATATCATCCTAATGACCTTTATCCAATCAGATGAGTTTTCTATTAACGGATGAATTTTCCAAACAGCCATGAAGTTGGCCCGAAAAGAATTGGAAAATAAACAAATTGAAAACATTATTGGGGGATTCGTTTGTCCATCGTCTGAGCATGTTTGCTCACCTTTGTAGAAAAACTTTTACGTGGACTGGTTCAAAAATGTCGATAAAACTTTTTCCCACCATTTCTCCTCCATTGACAAACTTTTTATCAGGGTCTGATACTTAACATCCTAATGACGCTTTATCCACTTTCAGATGCGTTTTCTCACCAACGGATCAACCAAAAAGTTTTCAAAAAGCCGTGAAGTTGGCCCGCAAAAATTGGATAATTCAAAAATTGAAATTCTGTTTGGTGGATTCGTTAAACACGTTTGCCCATCCTTGAGAAAATTTTTTCCAGGTCCGCATCAAAAGTTACTGGCAAAATACCTTTCTATTCAATTCTATTTTATCAATTCAAATAAAGACCGTAAACACATGGAAATTTCGATCTTTTACTGTTGTTATTGATGGTGTTTTCAACAAACGGAACTGTCCTTTTCATATACACATTGATCTTTATTTTTATTGATTTAAGAATGTAACTGACTTGACTACTGAAAAAATGAATTCGGAAATAAAAGCCACGCCAAATAATGGTTTGACTGGGTTTTCAGTATTACAAACATAAAGAAAATAAATGCCCTTAGATTATTAACAACTGTCCCTTTGTCCATCTTTGGAAAACGAATATCCATCACTTAGAAAAGGTACAGTACGTTTATTTAAAAAAATACTCTAAAAAGGCAAGTTTTCCCGCCACTTTTTGCAAATTCACCAAAAAAGAAAAATACACTGAAATTATGAAAAATATCATTTGCATTCTTTTGTCCATTGTTTGACCACGTTTGTCCACCACTTAGAAAATTTTTACCAGCCTGCTTTCACAAATTAGAGCAAACACAAATTTTCAAATTTTACGAAATTATCAGATTTTGCCTAAAATATTAAAAATACCAAAATTTGAAGTGCGCTTGTTTGTCCATCGTTTGACCACCTTTAATAGCGAACTAAATTCTTACCACGTTTCTTCTAGTAGATATTGTGATAACGTATTTCATTGCACCCAGAACGTGTGAACTTGTCCTGATCAAATTCAAAATGCAATTTTTTTTTGTTGATTCGTTTGTCCATCGCTCTGACCAATACGTTTGCCCACCCTTAGAAAACTGTTACCAGCCCCTTTCAAAAAATTACAGGAAAACAAAATTTGAATATCTACGAAATTTCATGATTTTCCCTGCAAAAATATTAAAAAAATAACAAAATTTAAAAAAATAACCCCACTCGCGAGGGGCCGGATGCGACGCGGCAAGGCGGCTGCCTTTTGCGGACTTTTGCCCGATGCAGGGTGGGCGGTCCTTGAGCGTGGGTCATACACTATCCGCCCCCGCTGCCGGCGCGGCTGTGGCGGCGGGGGAGAGACGTTGGTCGTGCCAGGCTGGTCCGCTGTCGCAGGCCGCGCAGGTAACTTAGGTCGGCCCCGCGCCTAATGTCTTGGTTAATAAAATCGAGGCTGGAGTAGATCTTGTCCGTTCACGGAGGGTGTGACGATACAATATGTATAATTTGGCATGTTAAACCCTACCCTCTTCCCTATTTTTCCATTTCCATATACAGCCAGTCATATATCTTTTTCTTCAAGACCCTATTATCCTCCTTCACTTGTTCTATTAGTCTCTTTGTAATTGATAACAATATCATATATGATTGTCAAAACAAGCTATTCTTATTTAACGTTATTATTAGAGACCGGAAAAATATGTACTATGAAACGTCAAAATATGTACATAAATATGTAATAAAATAGTAATAATATGTAAAATCGGATATAATATGTAATATTAAAACACACTAATAAAATACATTTACATGATATGAACCTACTTTAATAAAAAAGTTTCTATACAAATTTTAAAAACAATGCAAACGTTTTAAAATTCATTTAGAAAGCACAAGTTGATGTATTCTTGCATCTTACAACATTCCCATCGGTAATACAACCTTCACAAAATTGTTATTCAGGAATGTAGTTTAGCAGCCAGATTAAAAGCAATAGAAACTATCATAGTACAAAGTGGCGATATCTACGACAAGCAAACAATTACCGCAGCATGCAATATTCTCATCGAAGTGTTACACGTCGGCGATCGCCAAAATTTCTCGGAAATTAAGGTTAAAGGTCACGCAACGCGTCAATGATACTTTTCACACCTAAAGGTTAAAATGATTTCAGTTCCTGATGGCACTTCCCGCCAATGATATACCTGGAGCAGATGCACCGGACTGTAAGAGCATCCGGATCATGTAGCGTACCACAGATGTAGTTGAACCTAGTAGTATACGTAGTAGCACGTAGAAATAATATAGGCAAAATTGGTTAACTTTTGAAATAGTTCTTTACATAAAAACATATAAGAAAATCTGATAGAATAAAAATAGCTTAAAATATAGTGGTATATGTAAAATATATAGTATAATCATATATAAATACTTATTGGAAATTGATATGATAATTGGTAATGGCGACAATTCGCCAATATTAAAATTTTGAGAGCGGTAAGCAGAAAGACAAAAAATATGTAATTACATACAAATCTGGTCTCAGTTATAACCAGAGTAGAGAGGTACACCTGTACCCAATGTAGAATATCAAGTAATTAGTTTAATTTTACGTACAGTTGCATCTGAACAGAACTGATATTAGGTTTGTTGATTCAAAACATGCATTGGATAAGTTCTTTGTGTAAAGTTGGCCGTTCTGGACGGAAGTACCTGTCTGACTCTCACTGTGTGCGCTTCTTCGTTGCCTCGCGGCAGCCAGTGTACCAGCAGTCTGCGAGCGATGCTGTGAATGTGTGTAGATATTTCATTATTGCAATATATACCAGGGTAGCGAAGTTTTTGAAATAAAATATTTTTTCTCTATAAAACGTGTCCAAACAATAGTGCTTGTGCAACACTGGAAATCAAAGCCAGAACTACGCGCGTGGGAGGTGAATACATTCGTACCTGACGCGAACAAAAATATGTAAGTAATATTTCAATGCAGATTATTATTAAACTTACTTTTAATTAATTTACATGAATTGCTTTCATTTTATTATATATTAGTATTCTCAATTCTTGGAATTATTTGTTATCTGATAGAGCTGCAACCTCCATCGAATTATTTGTATTACGGCTAAAAATAAACAAATTGTATCTATCATTATAGGATAAATAAAGTCAACTGATTAATTTCTACCAGAAACATAAAACTAGAGAGGTAGAACACAAAATATATCTAACGATAGCTTTTTTTAAATCGCGATAAACCATCGTAAAATTACTTTTTTCCGGGGGTTGTTGCCAGTGCGCAAGACATGACGCATGTTCCTCTACTATGTCGGCGCGCCGAATCTGGAACTGAAGCAAGAATTGTGCCACCACCCTCCAGTTTTTTATCGCAAAAAAATCGTCAAAACTGTAAAAATTGGTTTTAATGTTTTTCACTACAGACATTGTTTAAAAATCAGAAAAAAATATGTTATAGAATGTTATAAGACCCATTTTAGGGGAACAAATTGAGACAGAACTCCAACGTTATCACGTCGAAAATGAATTTAAAAAAATTATTGATTTTTTTCCATATGAATTTGGCGACAAAAATCGTTGCCAAAAATGCCTGCAAATTGAACTATATTTTCCCGTCTCTGCAATTTTTTCCAGTCTGATATATACAATAGATGCTGAGGAAAAAAATAAACATTCTTAACACGTTTCTCGTTGTATCTCTGCAACAACTTGCTTTAGGAGGCTGATTTTTTGTAAATGTACGTCACTTTGTATTCTCTTTCTTATGAGCAACGCGATTATCGATTTGTTTTGGGGGCACTTTTCACCTCCTTATTCGGTAATATCCTTTGCAGTTTTCTTGAATGGAACCAACTAACCATCGCAACTAACCTACAAAACTTGTTGGTGTTGCCTCTCGATGCACCAGTCGGATTGGCTGGCCGGTCAGCCTGACAAATTAGTACGCGTAGAGACTTTAACTATTAATCGCCGCGATCCCCATTTGGGGATCATGATATTTTTTGTTTAGTAGTTGGTAGCACGTGATGCAGAACTTTATCTGATATCTCATTCTCATTGTTTGAAGTGTGTTTGAACGAGATACATGAAGTTATTGTCCGTTTTGTTGTAAATTTCGAAAGCATAACCGAAAGAAACTTATTCAACATGGTAAGGCTAATAGAAAAATTATGTTGATTTTCAATGTCATGATATTCTAATTATTTTTAACAACCCATTATCAATATTTTGTATGTTCTTCACCTGAACATTCTAGTTGTGATATATTCCTATTCTTGGCCATTTTAACTACTAGGTTCATCTGTATTGAACTAATTTTACCGATACTCATTTGGGGATCATGGCAGATGCAATGTTAAAAAATTCCATACTTTGTTATTTCAGGTATGGGTACAAGGCGCTTTCTTCCTTTATTAGAATTGGAGGAAGTGTTGAATGAAACACCTTTTTAGAAGATATTGACTCGGATACGGAGATTGACATTGTCGAACTTCCGCCAGACAATGTCGATACTATTTCTGATGCCGAGGACGTAGATGAAAACATATTGGAAGACACTCATCCAACAGATGTACCAGGGAGCGCAGAAATTCATTCCAGTGCGTTCCCTGTATCATCATCATCTTCAAGAATGGATGTGAGTGAATTACAACCCCAAAATTACGCGCCAAAAGGTTCTAAAGCAAAGAAGTTCAAGCGCATGTCACTAGTTTCAGACTGGCAAAAACAGAAGCCATTTTTTCAAATGATGTTGCCATAAATGATGACATTTTAAAAGCAAAAGATAATATTATCCAAACACTACAAGGTAAATCACCACTTCAAGTTTTTGAGACCTTACTTGATGAAGAAACCATGATTACAGCACAGCAGCAAAGTGTTATTTATGCTGTTCAAAATAATCGGCATCAATTTACGTTTTCACTCGACTGCTTCAAGAAGTTTCTGTTTTTTCTGTTACTAACTGGATACAATTCTTTACCACAAGAACAAATGTACTGGTGTGAAGATGAGGACTTGTATGTTGAAGCTTACTGCTTCAAATGCTGGAATGTTTTAGAAAACAGGTATTTAGAAATAAAGAAAAATTTACATTTCAATGACAATGCTGAATTGAACAAAGGAATTTCAAATAGAAAGTCCTTGAAAATAAGTCCTCTTTTAGATAAAATAAATGAAAAGTTCGTACACTTTGGGTGTTTTCCAAGCACCTGAGTATTGATGAACAGATGAATCGATATTGGCGGCCATCACTATCTGGAAGCAGCAGTTCCTGAAAGGAAAACCAATCCGCTTTGGGATCAAGTAATGGACAATGTACAGCTGAAACAGGATACTGATATCAAAAGGGAGTTATATGAACGAAAACAAGATGGAGATGAAGAAATTACATGGTTTAGGATTATCTGTAAAGTTGAAAAATATATCTGTACTCAAGAATCCTTGCAACCACGCATTCTACTTCTTTGATACTACTAGCTTTACCTAATGATAACATTGAAACATAAGTACAGAGCAGCGGCTACAGGCACTGTACGATACAATCGCATGAACAATTGTACTATCAGAAACGATGAGGCAATGAAAAAAGAAGATAGAGGTGTCTTTGACTACAGAATAGATGTTAACAATGAACTATTTGCTACTGTATGGAAAGAAAATAAGTGTGTAAAAATATTGTCAACTCATAAAGGAATAGAACCTTTAGAAAGTGTACAAAGGTAGTCGAAAAGCGAACAGAAGAAAGTGAACATTCCACAACCTCAGTGTGTGCATGTATATAATAAATATATGGGAGGGGTTGACAAACTTGATTGGTTGACCAATAAGTATAGAATAAGAATTCGTGAGAAGAAATGGTACTTCCCTATCTTTACTACTTTAGTAGATATAGGTTGTAAATGCTCATGGACTGTACCGTCGCAGCAAAATGCCCGCAAATGAGAGCTTCCTCTGGCGTGCGCAGGCTGAGCGACTTCCACGCGGGGGCGTCGGTGTGCGCGCCGTCGCGCGCCGCGCTGGGCGGCCTGCCGCGCAACGAGGCCTCCTTCGCCGAGATGCTCCGCGCCGCCGGCTACCGCACTGCCATGCTGGGTGAGCAAATTAAACCTAAACAAGTACAGGCATAGAAAGCTTGAGGCGTAATTTCTCCAAAACTCAAGTTTTCTGCACAAATGCGCTCAAAATTCCGCATTTTCACAAACGCTCAAACGCCAGTTTTTCAAAAATGGCTTCAAATTTTTTCTTCAAACTTTTCTAATAGATAGTGCTAATTGCAATGTTTAATATTACGCAAATTTTACGTAATATTACGTAATATAAATAAATATTACGTAATATTACGTAAATTTTGCTGTATTCATTTGTTTTTTCAAAAATTACACAAATGTAATTTTTTTGAAATACCTCTCACTTATGTAATTTTCAACATTTCCATCGATATGTATGCATCATTACACCGTGAGGAAGTGTTTCAATATCCTCCAATGATGTTTTTCGTAAGTCTAATAGATTCCTGTGAAACGGAGCTTCAAATTTCGCATTTACAGTCATGCTTAATCGCCCTATTCTTAAAAACCGCTCCAAACTGTTTCAATAAAAATTTCTAATTAGGACGACATTTTTACTCTTTTATTAATATTCTTAATATTTCATAACTAGGAAAGAAAAAAACATTGAGACAATGTCAAAAATGTACTTTGGACGACGATGGATGGCAGCTGGCCAGAGAATGGAGCAAGATCTTAAAGCCCGACCACACCAAGGAAATTAGAAAACTATATTACGAGAAAGTCTGCGCCATTCTGTAGCATATCTAGTTTTAGTTTTCATTGGCAACTGAGGAGTTGGATTCTTTTCACTTTTCCTCGGCAGCTGCGAAATTTCATTCTTTTTACTTTCTCGTATATATTACGTATATACGGAGTAATATACGTGGTATAGAGAAAGTTATGTAATTCAGCAAAAAGTCGATTTCGAGACTTCAAGGGAAATACACGTTTTGGGGCCCCCGATACCGAAAAAAGTGTTTTTTTTAACGTCCGTCCGTCTCTCTGTCCGTCTGAACACTACTGCGCCTAACACACGTACGATCTTTTCCATTTTGAAGAAACCCCTGACCATCTGGCTCTAGTTGAAGCAGTGGATTTTGAGGGGACATTTTTCTTCAAAAACTGCTTCAATTTTTTTCTTTAAATTTTATAAATAATTTACACTTATAAACATGGCATAGGTCCCATTTTCACGGTTAACGCCGAATTTTCGAAAATTGTCAAAATTTAATTTTTTTTCGGACTCCTACAACTACAAAATTGAAGAAAGATTTTTTCTTCAATTGAAATTTGTTGTCCATAAATAATTCTTTCATAAAGGACGTAGATTTTTTAACAAATTTAAGTAGTTTTCGTGCAGTAGTGCTTGCAATATTTACAATTTTAAAAATTACAAAAACAATGATTCTAAAAGCGGCTTCAAATGTTTTCCTTACATTTTTTGAACGGTTAGTGCCAATATAAGATAAACAAATGTACCATATTGCTATAAAAATTACAAAAATGTAACTTTTTTGACTTGTCTCTCACGTCCGTAATATTTAGTTAAGAGGCGATTTCTTCACAATATTATATGTATGAGTACATGTGCTTTAAATAATGTCAAATTAAGTTTCTCAAAAAAGAACAGTTTTCTGTAAAAATGAACTCAAAGTCCCGAATTTTCAGAAATGCTCAAACGCCTTTTTCTCAAATATGGCTCCAAACTTTTCTTCAAACTTTTACAACGGATAGTGGTATCGGCACTGTTGAATATGACGCAAAGTTAATTTTTGTGTATCGTTTTGCTTTTTGAAAAATTACACAAATTCTCAAGCCGTTAATATGCATTTTTCCATCTATTTGTATACATTACTTTATTTGTGAATGATCGTGCTTTCAATGACTTCAAATGAAGTTTTTTGAAACTCAGTAAATTCCTTTGAAAATATTTCAATTTCACATTTCAGAAATGCTTTAATCGCTATCTTCAAAACGGTTTCAAATATCTATTAATGAGGCTTTACTTTTCATTATTCTGAAATAATATTTCGCTTCTTACTATTAAAAACTGAAAGTTAAGAAACTGTCTAAAAATGTAGTGTTTGATAATGTACGGATGATATTTCACTGGGATTTCCGGAAATGTACTTGGATGATAGACTGGCCAGAATGGAGCAAGACCTTGTGTTTCAGTCCACCAAGTGAAATTAAAATTAGAGGTGGCAGTTAGACCACCTTTTCTAATTTCCTTGGTGGAGCTACACTCCAAAAATAAAGGAAAATCGCAAAAAATCGGTTTTTTGACTTTTAACAGAATTATAACCTTTAATACATTCCCGTTAATATGGCGAAGCCCGTTTATTCTACGATGTTTTGTTTTTTTAAAATTTGGATATATATGAAGCCTTACGTTGGAGTCACGCTCCTTTCTTTCGAACGGTCAGTCGCGCCAGAATCGCGCACTTCGTAGATCTTTAGGCGTTACCGCATCGTTCTCTCAATGTTATTACTGTACGTTCACATTGTGACTAACAGATATCGCTGTGTGATCTTAGTGATGTGCTGCACTCTCTTGAGGCGCCAGATTACTATGGCAAACAAATGAAAAACGTTTGACAAACGAAATTCGTCTGTTTACTCGTTTCGTGTCATAACCTCTTTTCAGCGTCTCTAGCCCACGCACCAGTGGAACTCTACGTGAGCATGACGGTTTTGTGTTGCTATTCTTGTTACAAATGGCTAACAAACGTAATCTACAGAGAAGAACAAGCGAAAGTTTGCTGCAAATCAGTAAACGGGGAAGAAAGAAGGCACAACGTACAGTGCAAGTAATGGAAGTCAGCCGTCCTCTTCTCAATCTTCCGAGCCACGAGTGAACAATCCGGAGCATGGTTTCTTGTTGTTTGACACTCGATCTTTGAATAATGCTGTTCTCATTGTTGGGATGTCCCGTGTGTTATAATTTAGCTATCTGACTTTTGAAGAGGAGAAACAAAAAGGACTAGCCTCGTGTTTAACTCTTCATGGGTGCAGTGAATGTGGTTTAGATCCGGGGAATTGTATATGTAAGAGAACTAACAATGTGTTTGGAAAGTACAGAGGTATGTATATGCCTTTAGGGAAATTGGATGTGGGTATAGTGATGCTGTGAAATTCTGTTACCTAATGGATTTCACCCTCCACGTCAAAAATCTCGGGACTCCCATGTAAGGGCACTAGGGAATGTGGTTCAGAAACTAGCTGAGGAGACAAAATGGCAAAAAGCGTTTCATGAAGTTAGGGACCACTGAAGGAAAAGAATGTGCTGTGCTGTGTGCTGAATGTGATGGTTCATGACAGAGAAGGGTCTTTTCCTCTCTAATAGGTATTGTTTCTGCACTATCTGTGTCTACTGGTAAAATTCTTGATGTTGAAATATTGTCTAAAGAGTGCAAGATGTGCAAACAACATGAAAAGGATGACAAAGAATCTCCAGAATACACTACATGAAAAATAGACCATTCTCCCATATGTGCAAACAATTTTAGTGGTTCCTCTACCAACATGGAACCTGTTGGTGCTGGCAGAATATTTCTGCGTTCTGAACATCTCTGAGGACTGCAGTATACAAGACTCTTGGGAGATGGTGACTAAGAGTTACAAAACAGTGTGTCAGTTAGATCCGTACAATGGAAAGGCAATAGAGAAATTAGAATGCGTTGGGCATTTTCAAAAGCGCTTGGGATCATCTCTGTGCATTCTTGTCAAAGAGAAAAGGTTAAGAGGGAAAGGGAAATTAACAAAGGTGTTAATAAATTAAATGCAGAATTACTTTGGAGTTGCACTCCGAGCTAATACACATTCAGTAGAGAGAATGAGCGTCGCATGTGGGCAAGCTTTTACCATTTCCATCAGTGATATGAAACATGACAGATGTCCCAAAGGTGGTTGATAAAGCTGGTGTTCTGACCAAGTTGCAAAAATTTGTTGCATCTACAATCTGACGCACCGCGTCTCCAAGCCCCTTAAGAGGCGTTGAGCGCTTTGCACTGGGCAGTAATCTCCATTAACTTTGTGCACTGGGGAGTACTCCTCCATTAACATTATCTATCATCACGTCACATCACAGTCAGTTGTCAAGAGGATCGCCAGATAGCATCTTCACATACATGCTCCTGCGTCACTACCCAGCGGCCAGAATTGGGAAGGAATAAGGATAGGGGTAAGGTTTAGGACACTTCACTGGGGTTGGACTAGCCTCTTGTGAAGCAGCCGAACTAGTTTTGTTGGAACAATTTACATGAGATTCGACAGGAACTGAACTCAGACCTCGGTGGTGAAAGGCTAGTGACTTCCGGTATGTGCCATGAGGAGTATAATGTTGATTCATAATTCATGCTCTTGGCTCAGTGAGGGCAGAAAGTGAGTTTCTCAATTGACAGAAAGAGTGACAAGTTAATGTGCGTTTTGATATTAGCAGAGGGGATGCATATGATCCTAAATACCTTGTTTACGTTGTAGGTCATTTATGGTAACTAAGCGTTGAAGAGAACATATTTCATAGTGTTTAGCACAATTAGATTTGTTCTTTGCTTCCATGAAGCTGCCATCTCTATTAACAGCCAATATCTGCCAGAAATACTGGTGACTGCTTCAGTCACGAATCACTACAGTGACGTCAACATACACAACACAGACACGAGCTTCTCACGATAATATGTACAGGTTTATTCACAATATGTACAATAAATATTTAAGTTACTTTTAGCTCTTGGGAAACGTTTACTTCCCTGATCGCAGGAGCGATCCTTAAAAATGTAATCTGACTCGTGGCCCGCGCCACTCCTCAGCGAACCTTATGCACACAGCACGTGGCCCGTGACGGTCACCGTGGAAATCTCCACCCCGGCGTCCCAACACATGGGTTGCCGTACGAGCCTCGCTCTCGGCTCCGCACCACCCCGGGCGCAGTTTGTGCATTCGCACGAGGCCCACTCAGCCTGACACAAACCCCACCCCGCGCCTGTTCCTCTTATATAGCTCCCACCCACGTGACCCGAAACGTCACTGGTTTTTCACACGGTTCGCGCTACAGTCGCGTTGCCAGGCATTTTGGGCATCCCTTTCCCTGGATTCTAAGAATTTTGCACGCGGCACGCGGCAAAATACCGTGCTGTCCCGTATTTTGGCATCCTCTAGCTCTCGGAATTCTTCCAATACCGCATTATTCTTACATCCTGCCTGCCTGCGTTCTAATCCCTTTGCGCCATATTTGAGGAGCGTACAATACGTTACATACTTCTCCATAATTCTATTTTGAATTTTTTATAGTGAGGTATCCACAATAAAAAATTCGTCCTGCAACTAGATTTGTGGATCTGGATATGATTCTACCATTTACCTGGCCATTGGGCTCACACTCTATTGATCTCTTTAACCTACTCTATATTTACAACATAATTTTTTTATCAAAATCTAGATAATATAAATAACTAACCTATCTACAGAACCTATATACTAACTTGGCCTAACCTACTTCACGTACCTCCATTCATCCTACTATATACAATTTTCTCCAATCTTAAATTACAAAAATCATCTGAGATGATATAGTCTGCTTCAATTACACAGTACTACAATCAAGGATGTGACACTTTCCCTGAGACTCTGTAGAACCAACAATGTCTTCTAGAGCTTCTACCTTTAACCCCATAATTGTGCCAAGGATAATAATAATAATAAGGAACAAACAGAATATGTACATGGCAATGGGTACTTTCTAAGTCAATTTGTTGGCATATATAAGGTGATTTTTCTCTCTCTTGTCTTGATTTTATACAATGCAATCCGCATCGTTCATGTGAGTCTCCGCATTCCTGTCTAGTTCAGGTTCCATGTATCAGTGCAAACATACGGCTTGCGCATCAGCATTTACGTGATCCTACTTTTATGAATAATTCTAAATTGTATGCTTCGATCATTAATGACCAACGCATCAACTTGGTTCTTACTTGAACAATTATTTCTAACCATACTAATGGGTTGTGGTCTGTTTCACTTTAATTTTTGTATTTCCATCCAAATAGTACTTTAATTTCTGCAGTCTATATTATGGCTGTGCACTCCGTTCTGTTGCATCGTAACACCTGCATTCGTGAATTTACGACTTAAGAACACCGGTTTTCTCTCTTCATCATTATATTTGAGCCAAATGATGCCAATACTCTCTTTATTTAACACACAGCACTATAAAGTCCTTTACAAATCGGGCGGAAGGGACGGGTTCGTGACATAGAGCGTTCCTCAATTTCTCGAATGCCATCTCGCATGCTGGCGTCCACGTTACCCTGCCTTGCCGTTCGCGACCTCGTAATAAGTCCGTTAATGGCGCTGATATACCCGCATAATCGGGAATAAATTTCCTATAGTAACCCGTTAATCCGAGAAAGGCACGCACTTGCTTTTTCGTTTGAGGTACGGGGTGCTCTTTAATAGTTTTCACTTTGGCCTCTACCGGCCGCATCATGCCACTACCAACCATGTAGCCTAGGTATTGTATTATTTCACTGCATTTACACTTGCTTGGCTGCACATAACTCGCTTTCTCTTAATATTAGAAACACCTGCTCTAAATGTCTAAGGTGTTTTATTATGTGTCGCTATAAATGGCGCGATGTCATCCAAGCATGGACTGCAACCCGCAACATCCCCAAGCAATAAAGTTGCCATCATCCTACCATACACTGAAAAAGGTGCATTTTTAGCCCGAAGGGGCACCAGCCCATACGTGCCGTAAAGCTTGTACAGAACGTCAGCATATCTTGCGCTCAGTGAGCGGTATCTGATGATAAAATTACAACCAAAAGTAGTACAATCTTAGCTGCCGCTACTGCTTCTATCCTTTCCTCCATGTTCGGCAACGGAAAATATTCTGATTTTATAATTTGGTTTAGCTTACGATAATCTACACACGGTCTTGGTTTTCGTCCCGGCGCCTCTACAAGAATCATAGGGGAAGCATAATCAGAGTCGCTCATTTCACTATGTTATCACGTAACATCTTCAAGTGATTTCTTCCTGCAGTATTTTTTGATTGACGGGGCGACATCTGATAAGGCGTAATTTCTTATCTTTTTCGACTCGTCCGTCAATTCAATACAACTATGGTGTATTACATCCGTCAACCCTGGTCTGGTCTGAAAACATATGCTTGTACTTTTGGCAATTAAATTGGAGCAGCTGACGTGAACTCGTCTTCGACTCTGTTCCTTCCGAGCATAGCTTCCGCATCGAAGTCGACACTATCAAGGTTATTAAGGTACTTATCCAGCTCGTCTTCTCAACTTCAAAGTTTGAGCTACGATCTGCCACGCATAATTCAGATATTCGGTATGCTGCGCGTACGCTTCTCAACATGTTAATGCGGTAGATACGCCCTTCCTTTTTCCCAGGCATCTGACAGAGTAGTTCAGTCCGATTTTTTCTCTACTATTCCTCTCTCCCTGGTCCTATCCATTGAACAGATAACTTTTTGCGCATTCAGCCAACACCAGCACCCCGGTCGCCCGGCGCGAATTCTCTGTGTACGGCCCGCCAATCGTACCAAGCAAGTTTTTCTTCTCCTGCTCGTTATCAAGCTTCTCGTGAGCTAATTCGCGAGATTTCTGAAGCCTATTTATTAATTTGAACACATATTCGACGACGGAATTTTCTTCCTCATCGTCCTCGCCTGCAAGGTGTTCATATAATAAGGTTATGGGAGTTCTGAGGTTCCTCCCATAGACTAATTCAGCTGGAGTGAATCCGAGGCTTTCGTGCACCGTGGTTCTCAAAGCAAATAAAATTGCAATATTTGGTCCCCACTCCGTTCCCTGCTTTTACATAACACTTTGATTAATCGATTCATCAGTCCTATGTACGTTCGATAGGATTGACTGCGGTTGTATGAACTTCACCAGTTTGATCCCAAACTTCCAGCAAATTCCCCGTCAATGCGCTTTCTGTGCCAATGCCCTGGTCTGTTTGTAATTCCTTAGGGAACTGATTCTACTGAATAATTCCAACAACGCAATTAATGATAGTTGTTAATGAAATCTGTGATTGAATAGCTCGGATACCTAGACGCTAAACAAATACGCCAAAATAAACTTGTTTACTTCTTTGCTTTGTGAAGAGGTCCGCAAGTATCAATATTAATTTTACCAGGATCAAACATTATGGTAATTAAGACGATCATGCTTTTTCGATCATTGGGCCTACCAACCTTTGACACACATCGCAAGTTTTCACATAGGTCTCATATCCCGGAAACAAATGCGCTAATAGCGCGTCACAAACATTGCTCTTAGTGCAACTTCAAATGTGCATTCGCTGTTTCATGGCACACCTTGAGAACGCATGCCCGATATTTAGTCGGAAACTACTTCATCATATTAAATTTTTCACTGCGCTTCTTGCTGTGTCTTGACCGATACAAATATTATTTTTTCACGGAAATAGCGACTCTCGCTCCCGGCTTCCGGTAGTACGTTGTGCCCATTCGCGTCGTATAAATGTTTTGATTTCCTGGTCACTTTGTTGTGAAGCCGCGAACTCAGTCTGGGTAACATTTACATTCATTCACTTCGGGCGTTAGTACGCCGAAATGGCCTCCTTTCACTAACGGCTCTCCATCTCAATTGTTCAAATCTTCCTACCTGCTCGTCCGCGTCAAATTTCTCTCTTTCCTTGTCTCTCAGCCGGCCCCGACCAGTTGTTTTGAGCGGCTTTTGCCCAGCCGTTACGGCGGCAACTAATTGTGGCTCAATAAATCCCGCCTTTACTTTTCCAACAGAGCAGCTGTTCTGGCCACGACGTGGCAGAGTGCAAAAGTCGCGCAATATCCACCGTCAGATTATGAGGCACGACTGCGGCTTTAGTTGGCTACTTCTCCTGAATGGTTCTTCAATCGCGACTTCTGCAACTGGGAGATTGCGCACTTACACATCAAGCGGCTACAAAATTCACACGCTTTCTCCCGTCAGATCTTCGTTGCTAATGATTATCTCGTTAACAATATCGAAGCTGGCACCACAATCGCGTAAAATCGGCCATTCGGCATTTGGTTAATTTTGCCAACGAACACGGGCGGTGAAACAATTCCCGTAGCTGTTTTGTCTGCCACATGATTCATTTTTTCGGCCATTTGCGCTGCGGGTATCTACGGACCATGTGGTCTGGTGGCACCACACCCGTGGTATTTCCGCTTGTCTGGCTTCGCACGTCTCTAACATCGGTTTTCTTACCGCTCGATTTTCCTGGAATTTCCGGTACTATCGGCATCGGCTTGCCGTGCTTAAATATGTTCCCTCACAGCCTGATTTCCTATAAGCTCTTGAACGAAGACTGCTTCCAGCCTGCCCTATTGTTTTCTATAGTTGTCTAGTTTACGAGTTTCAGTTCTAGGGGCAATCTTAAATTCCCCACCATCAATAGTGCTCTTTAACATCAATAGGCACACGACGCTCAATTGGATCGGTCATAATTGATTCACAGCTTCGAACGTATGAATAACATCTAGTCCTGCTACCCATTCTTTGCAATAATGTTTCAGCTCTCACGTATACGTTCCAGGTAGTATCTATGGCTTTTACATGTTTCGTGAACAATTGTCGAAACTTCTCGGCATTGAATCGATACATCTCTAATAACTCATTTCAACCGGTACATTCGCCTTCACTTGTCTTCTAAAAGTTAGCGATGCCATTGATTTGCAGACCGTCCAAGATTTGCCACCCACTCTTCTTTCAAATTTCTAATTCACCGCCTGACTCTCTCAAAACACTTAAAATGCCGTTATGTCGTCGTCCCCTTGAATCGGCTCATAACTCGATTTAATCGAATGCATTTTGATATTTACTGGACTGCAGGATTTAGCTCTATCCGCCAGTTGGCCCTGTCTCTATTCTCCTCAAGCCTTTTCTAACTGAAACACCTTCTCTGATCTGCGTTCATTGACCTTATAGGCTAATTCGCGTTCATCCTTATATGCCTGAGTTTATCCTTTTTCACAAATTCCTCCTTGCACTGGAATGCTCCTCCATCAATTTTTAGTACTACCAAAGTTTCACCTGCAATTTGGAGTCCCACCTGTGCCATGCACTACACAATCTTTCCTGAATCTCGTAAGTAAGCTGGCAACTGAAACCTGAACCTTAAACCTTACAATGCAGATAGCTATACTTTTACACTGAATCCTGCTGACTTCTTGTTTTTGTCAAAGCTGCTGGCCTTGAGACGTTCTTCCTTCTCCGTCCTTCCTTCCTTCCTTCCGGCGTTGCCGTGAAGACGTGGCGTCTGGCTAGGAGCGGACCCTCTCTGCTCCCGTGCGTCGTAATTATGTCTGCCCGTCGACACACCCACGCACTGGCCCACCCACTGTTCGTAATATCGTGAGACCACGCATGAGTATGGTGCGACAATGCCGTGCCGTTCCGGCGGAATGTTTTATTACAAGCGCACACTCATCGCCACCTTTGAGCAACACTTCCCTGTAGAATTTCTTATAAATCCGCATCCACCAATTATGCTATTTGGGCGGAATGGATATTCCCGTGAATTGCAGAAACTCGCTGCTACCAATTATGCTATTTGGTGGGTGTAACACATCCCGCGTGGGTTTTTTATAACTGCTGCCACCAATTATGCTATCGGTGGGTGCAACATCGCGCTTTTATAACCGCTGCCACCAATTATGCTATTTGTGGTGCAACATTCCGCGTGGGCTTCTTTAACTGCTGCCACCAATTATGCTATTTGCGGGTGCAACAACACCCCCCGCGTGGGCTTTCTTTTTTGAACTGTCGCCACTAATTATGCTATTTGCGGAGCAATACCTGGGCGTGGGCTTCTTTATAACCGCTGCCACCAATTATGCTATTTGGTGGGTGCAAATACTCCCGCGTGGGCTTCTTTATAACCGCTGCCACCAATTATGCTATTTGGTGGGTGCAAATACTCCCGCGTGGGCTTCTTTATAACCGCTGCCACCAATTATGTCTCCCCGTCTGTGACGTCGTGGGAATACACAATAACACAGACACGAGCTACGATAAATATGTACAGGCTTATTCACAACATGCCGGCAAGAATGGGCTACTTTTAGCTCTTGGGAACAAGCGCATTCTGATCGCAGGGGAGCGATCCTTAAAATGCAATCTGACCCCGTGGCCCGCGCACTCCTCAGCGAACCTTATAATGGCAGTACGTGCTCCCGTGACGTGGTGGGTCACCGTGAAAATCTCCACCCCGGCGTCCCAACACATGGGCTTTTTCGCTTGCACGAGCCCCCGCTCGGCCTCCGCACCACCCCATGCGCAAGCTGTATCCGCACGAGGGTTCCACCCAGTCGACAAACCCCACCCCCGCGCCTCCGTTCCTTCTTATAGGCCTTCCCACCCACGACCTGGAACGTCACTGGGTTTTTCACACGGCCCGCGCTAGTCCGTTGCCAGGCATTTTGGGCATCCTGGATTCTGTTAATTTTTGTACGCGGCACGCGGCAAAAATGCGGCTGTCCTGGTATTTTGCATCCTTTCCTAGCTCGAATTCTTCCCAATACCGCATTGTTCTTACATCCTGCCTGGCCCTTGCGTCTCTAATCCCTGGCGCCGCCACCTTTGAGTGGAGCGTACAATACGTTACAATAGTAACATTGATTAACAAATTGAATCATCATGCGTGGAAGTGCAATAAAGAAGAGCAAAAGCTCTTACTTGTAATTGTAAGTTTATCATGAAAATAGAATATACCAGGCAACTTGCTTGCTCATGTTCAAAATCACTCAAAGCCAATAGAGCTTTTCGGAGAAAATGCAAAATAGTTTGGAGGAAGAGCTGTGTGTGTTTGTTTGAGTTAGCACACAATTTTCTTTAATATTTTGACATGAAAACCTATTATGTAATTACAATTTCAGGAAACATACTTTGTACAATTAACTTACAAATGAAAAATAAAATTGGCAAACATAATATGGACTGCCTGGAAACTAATAATTTTTAGAAGTAGAAAGGTATATAGACTTACTGAAAGAAGCATGCTTGAAAAAAATGTCTTCATGGAAAGATCCAAAATACAAACATCGCTTCAATGGAATGGTTCTGGCAACGATGTTCAAAAGAAACTGTATGGAATAAAATGTAAATGTGGGTGTAATGGGGATGGTGTGTCATTACAATTATGGCCAAAAGTAGAATTAGAAATATAGAAGGCTGTCTATGGAACCTGGTGCACATTCTGCACAGAAAATGTGAAATACAAAAAATTAAACAAAGTCAAAAACAGAAAACACCAGAAAATAAGAATAGAAGATGATATTTAAGAGGAAGAAGAAAAATGAGAGAATATATGGACGTAGAAAAAGAAGGCATAACTTACAATCCTGGAGCTTTCTAGAGTATTACAAACTTTTAAAGCCATTTTCCCGAAAGTTGACTTTTCGGCTGTCATTGGAAACTTGAAACATCGTATCTCCAGTTCTATGTAAGATAACCCTATGATTCTTTTTTGTTATAATTCAGAAATGTATATTTAGTGCATGAACCAAAACTAAATATTTAAAATAATTACTTCATGAAAATAAAATATTAAAAAAAATTTTTACTTTTTTAAAATTTTCTGAGAGAAAAATATTTAAAATATATAAATTCTAAAGGTACATCTATTGTTCAAATCATCTATTATCGAAAAAATAAAAATTGAAATAATAGAGCTAGTAGTTTTAAAATTATGACGTCACAGCTCAGTGTCTATTTCTGTAAACAAAATAAATTTTCAAAATTTTTCGAAATGTTTTTGTGTTCATTGTAGACATATTGATTCAATAAATATGTATAAAAAAATTATTAAACAATATTTTACATTTTTGTAAGTTTGGGGTATAATGAGCCTGCCTGGTCCATTCTCTCTTGCTAGCTGTCATTCATCTTATCTGTACATATGGGTAGGTACAGATTTGCAATCAACACTCTTGATGCACAGTCTGATAACTATTTACATCACTCATGTGGGTTATAAGGCAAAGAAATTAAGAACAGTGTAGTGAATAAGTGATTACAGGAAATACCAGTGCAATAGGTTACGTAAGACAAATTGGGAGTGTAATTAAAAGGGTTATACGGGTCCTATTATTTATCTCAGCTGGCTAAATAAGATGACGCTTAGAAAAGGGAAGTTGTGACATACCAAATGACGAACCATTTTTTACTGTTTTTATTATGGAAATGTCATTTCCGATACGACATAGAATATAGGATGGTACAGACGAGGGGGTCACAGGTGACAATAAACAACCGGCGTTAAGGATCATTGTCGTTAGTTGAAATGACAGACAGAGGCGGAATAAGTTACTTCGTTTTGAGAGACAAAAGAAAAAGACTTAAAAGTCGGATGCCTGAGTTTTAGAAGAACATTTATCTGCTAGAGCAACGCGGTGATGAGCGTGGGTCGGCTCTTGATATATCTTACTAGATCGAGAAAGACTCGTACTGACAGTTGAATAGTTAACTGTCGTTTTTTATATTACGATAGAGCGTTCATGTAAGAAGAAAAATACATATCTAGGCGTCCACCCGAGACGTTAGTGAGGGAAGTCACGGATTATAATAGTATCGCCGGAAGAATTTGAAAACAAACACGGACATTAGGCGAGGACTTCATCCAGAAGCAAGATTCTGCTGCGTCGACGGAGAAGGTTCTACGGGGCGCCATGGAACGAAGAAGTGATGAGCGCGCGAAAACCCGTGAATAAATAAAAAGGTTTTATAACAATAGGTAATATAGAGAAAACTGGTCATGACCAAAGATGAATTCATTTTGATTATCAATATAATAAATTCCAATTTGCTAAGTTGAAAGAAAGCTGATTATCATTGTTCGTTATGTGCATTCCGATATTTTAATACATTTTCAGATTCTCACCACTGCATGGATGACAGATTTATTATTTACAGAGTAACTTGCAACAATTATGAACTTGACTCAAATAACTTGAGCTAACAACATAATTTTAAGGAGAGATATTTAAATTACGTAGTAACTGGCTATGTTTCAAGTGTAACCTTTTTCTTGCGCCCAAATTACATTTATCAGTTTCAAATGTCCCTCCAAGGGCTTCTGTTAAATAGAAAGACGGGACTTGTGTCAATTTGGTACCAGTCAACGTCTGGTATGTTTCAGCATATACGTATTGAGCATTTGAACTGTAAGCCTGGCTTGTTGCAGTAAATTTATTTGCAAGGACAGTGTTGTTTTTCGTGAATGGGTCGGTTATTAATCAGACACCACTGTTCGCGTGAACAAAATAAACATGGATTACTTCCATTATTCTACACAAATCACTATTGATTACAAATATCTGTGGTGGTCTTTATCCTTTCTTTACCTCACCCAGAATCACTGTTGTCTTTTCTGATCTTACATCGATCGAGGAAATATTTACCGTTTAATACTTCGAGCGTCGTGGTGGCTCTGGGAACTCGGGTTGTTCCCGTACTCCTTCGCTGTGCTGTTTATGCCTGCTCCACTGGGGCCAGCTGATGCGATGCTGCGTTATAGTTTCCGAAGCATCTTTCTCCGCGTAATTTCTCCACGGTGCCTTCTGCGCCTCCCCGCTGAACTCCTTCCAGTTCACCCAGATCTACCTGATGCCACCTTCCGCGAGCTGACAAAACGCCACTAATTATTCAAGGTACAGTTTTGCTAGCACGTGTCTCACCATTCTACCAGGCTGGTGGCCACCCGTGGCGTAATTCTCTGCACACAAGTTCTCGCGATCAGTACTTGCCCGGATAATAGCTGTTACTCTGGCACTACGTCCGGAGCTACTAATGATGGTTATATCTAGCACAACTCGTCCGTCAATCACTTTTGGCAGCGTCTATCTGTCGCACTATTCTACCCTTGTTCGAACGCGGAGTGTTTTCCGAGGTAATTTCCTTCCTTACAGGCGACCGCTGTACACTGAAGCCCTCGCGGCGCTTTTCTCGCCTGGTCAAATCGATAAACACTCTGCCGCCCGTAACTGTTTCTCAGGGTTGGGCGGGCTTCGGCACCGTTTTGCTGCGTGCTTACTTGTTAACACCGTTTCTTTAGGCAGAAACGCGGTGCGTTTCATTACCCTCCTCTTTTTTTGGAATTTTCCAAAAATTCAATGACGGCGTGGTATTCTTGTCCATTGCCTTCTCTTGTTGGGCAAGGTCTTAAATTGTGGAAATTATAATGTCTCCACCACTTCTCTGTTATCAAGTTGACTAGTTTAGCTAATGTTTGGCTTGTTATCTGTTCAATGATGCAATATTCTCATATAATGGGAAAGATTTTGTGCACAACCTTAGTTTAGGGTTGGAACGTTAGACACGCAACAATACTGTCTCGCCTTCGTGAAACTCATATGTCTTCTTTAACTTTGCCTTCCTGTCCTTACCTGCTTGTACCTGGGTTTGACGTATCTGCTCCGATGTCCGATGGTCCTTCCTGAGGACTTCCTCTCTCCAGAGCATATAGTATGAGGTGGTTTCCTTGGAAATGTGTTTCCCAGGGTGTCATGCCAATACTGCCATGAGGAATCCATTCAGCCAGCGATTGATGTCCGGTATTAATTCATTCCACTTTTCAATGATTCCTTTATTACAATATGTTCTAAATAGTCTGATAATCCTTTCATTATCCGTTCTGACGGATTTGGATTGGAGGGTGTCTCACAGTAGAATGAATCATGTCGCCCCCATGCCCTGTATGCCTCTATCCACCTTTCACTGGTGAACATCGTTCCGTGGTCAGACAACATTTGTTTGAACGTCCCTGCACATTGAATAAATCTTTTCACGAGTTTCAAGCAACATTTGAGTTAATTTGTTCACTGATATACTTTTGCACGAACTTCGAGAAGACATCCATAATTACAAAATGTATTTATTCCCTTTCGTCGTTCGAGGCAAAGGTCCGTATGCATCCAATGTAGCCAACTCGTTTTTCTTTGGTATAATGTGATGCATCGGCCTGTCATATTTATGGTTAGTATTTAGCTTTCAGATACGTAATGCATGAACTCTACTGTTCTCCTAATTTGCCTCCTCATTCCTTTCCAACAGCATAAAGATTGTATTGTTTGAAATTGTCTTCTTGGCACCGAAATGCACAACGACGTGTGCACAAATTTAATTAATTCACCAGTGCAATTTCGTGGAACCCAAATCCTCCATGCGTGTCTGGATTTTCTTGGTCTTGATCAGTACTGCTTCTGTACTACTTTCAGCGGTGGTGTTGTTTTCGTCTAAGTGCCGCTACGTCCACGTCGTCCTCGGCTAGTTGTCCTCGCTTAAATAGCTTCACCTTGTGGATTTCATCATCCCTTCCTTGTAATGTTACTAAGTCCTCCCAATCAAATAACGGTGATCTTAATATGCCCAAATCGATCACCATTACCTGAAATTCTCTCGCATTGGCGTATCTGGCCTCTTTACCTGGCTTCCTTTGAGGCTTAATAAGTCCGGCAAACGGTTGTTAATTCCCTTTGCAGTGTTCTATATCGAATGAGTACTTTGCAATGCCATCACCCATCGATGGACGATTTGCTCTGTAAGTGGCATCTACTCAAAACGTTAATGCCTGATTTGTCAGTACGTACTTTGAAATGTCGTCCTTTCAAATACGGCTTAATTTGCTATTGCCCATAATTATGTTTGCTTCCTTTCGTAGCCGGGAAAACTGTAACTCGGGTCCCTTCAGGTCTGGCTGATGATGGACAATATGATTTTTCTTGGCCATTGATAACTTGCAGAGCGTAGCCCCAATCCCAAAGTCACTGCTATCAGTTTGACGATAGTTATGCTTTGAAAAATCGGGGTGGGCTATAGCAACTGTTATAAAACATGTCTTTACTCTACTCAAATGCCTCCTGGTAGGCGTCGTCCCATTTCCATTTTTGACCCTTTTTAGCAGTTATAGAACGGGTACATCACGTCCGCAAATTTCATGGACAGAATTCGAGTAATAATTGCATGTGCCATGAACCTGCGCACTTGCTTATTCGTTCCTTTGTGGTGGCGGTAAGTTTCTGGATTTCTTCAGCGGTTTCTGTTTAATGCTTATCCCTTCGGCTGATATGGCGTACCCCAGGAACTCTCGATCTTCCTAAACCACGTTGATTTCTTTTCAGATTTAACACCAGATTATTCTCTTTGTAGAATTCAAGCAGTTCTTGCAAATCTTGGAAGTGTTGTTTCGATGGATTTTGCTCTGCAGGATCATATTTATCATCCACGTGCCGCTGTGACCTTTGTTCTGCATCTTTCCTTGTAATATTTGATCTACGCACTGAATCAGTGCCGTCTGGCTATTCCGTAGCCCAAACGGTAATTCTACAAAATACATAGCATATTCCTCGAACGAAAATCCCGTATTGGGTCTTTTCAGCAACCTGCTCTGCCAATAAGCCTTGCTGGAAATCTGTACTGAAAAGATCATACTACCCCAAATCCTTGTAATGCTTCCACTGACAGGTGCATCCCTAAATGGGAGCGTCACTGCATTTCTTAACTGCCGAGCATCTAAGTATTAATCGCAACTCTCCGTCCTTCTTCTTACGATTACAATGGGATTCTGTGTACGACGTCTTTGCTTTTTGATAATGCTGCCGCTCACCAGCAACTCTTTGCCACCTCGCCTAAATACGCTACCGGTATCGGGTAGTTTCACGCCTATAAAGGGAAGGTAATCCGTAAGTTGTACATGAAATTCGAATCCCTTGATCGGTGCCCTCGACTTTCCTGGAAATACCCCTTTTGTTTTCTATCATCAGTAGGTCTAACAGCCTGGTTCTCTGCTGAGCTTCAGTACTTCATCTAATCAACCTGTTGTTTCAGTCCCTTTCTTCTATCCCCTCCTCCGATAATGCCCGTACATATTTCTAATCCCTCTCTTCCATTCCCATGTCCATCTCGATTCTCTCTGGCTTCCTAGTTCTACTCTCACTCTGTGGTCGAGATCAATAATCGCGCGCGTCGTTCGGATAAAAAATCTGTCCCCTATAATCACCGGATACAACAATTTCTTTTTACTAATAGAGCTACCACTTCGTACTTCTGATCGCCAATTTCAGCATTAAACATTATTTGTTTCTGGTGATAGGCTTGACTTTCTGAGTGGCTCCTACTACGTATGCCCATTCATGGGCAAGCACATTACTTGCTTTTCCTTTTCGCCATCATCAACTCATTATAAAATTCCTCTGATATAACTGCTGTAGTACATCCAGTATCGACCAGTGCTTCTGTTACCACCCTCTACATTCTACTTTGACCGTGGACATTTTTCTCATGCGAACTTCCAAACTTTTTTTCTCTGCCACGGTTGTGATTCATAGACACCGACTGGAATCGTGGCCGATAAATTACATTCAGCTCTTCCCTCCCTTTGTGTCCGTCATGGGGTCGCCTTCCAATACCGACTTATCTGTTTAAAGATGTTCCTCGTCCTCCACTTGACCAGCCGTGTTGATTGATTGGCGCACCTCGGTTCGTTCCTCTCTTCTTCTCGACGGTTTGGGTCTTGGTCCACCCTCTTCCGGTCTTTGATTACTTCTGTTCCGATTGCCACCGGTTTCTGTCTCGTGTCGCGTCCACTGGTTGCCTACCCCACCACCATTCCTGTCTATTGAATGGTTCCGTTCTAAATCGCGTTCACGTTTCCTTCCTCTTATTCTTCGGGGCATTGGCAAATGCTAAGTCATATCCTCCTAATGCGTTCATAAAGTTTCTAAATTGGTATGGTTCGAACTTCGTGTTATTTTGATCGACATTGAAACCGACGTGTCGGGTCAAACACATAATCTCTGATCATTCATCGGGGACGTGCGTCCTACAATCTCTCCAAATACGTTGCGTCGCATATCCCCTGCAAAGTTCCCATCGACCGAGTATAATAACCATTCATTAGATTTAGCTTTCACATTCATTTGATTCACGTTCCAATACCGCTCTATAGAACTGGTCTTGAAATTCCTTCAGCGTCCCCGGAAATACATCAAATGTGTCAGTCTAATGTCCGGGCATTCCCTCCAACATCAAATACAAAAACTGACCTTGCATTTTTCCGACGTGTTGATCACGGCTAGGTGTCGTTCCATGCCTGCATGAATGCGTGCAAGGGTTCTTCTGACCATCTCCTGAAAATCAGTGATTTCCCGGAGGCGTGTGTTGGTATTCCGCCCGCAATGATCGGCGTCGTCCGGCATTCTTGATTAGCTCCACATTTGTGATTGCAGGATGATACTTTTCTTTCACATTCGCATATCCCCTTTTGTTTTTTTGATAATTGCTGCATCATTGCTGCATTCATCGGCGTTGACGTAACTTTTACTTCTTCCCTTTTGCGCACCTCGTTCGTGACTTGATCCTGGACGTTCGCCCTCTTGCTCTCCGCCATCTGGATTTCATTCCAAATCTGGTTTTGCACCTCCTTGCTCTGTGCAGTAATCTTCTCGAGTTGTTGATTGAGGTTTGTTTTAATCTCCCCGCCCAATTTGTCAATCTGGGATTCTATCTTCTGATCCTGCTCTACAAATTTACTGGCGATGGATTGGTTTTGAATCTCGACCTGTTCCAGTGTCCTCTTCATTTCCTGCTGGGTTTCCTCGATTCGCTTGTTAAGAGGACCTATTTGTTTTTTAATTTCCTCCATTAACTTTCCGTTCTGTTCCTCGATTGCCTTCTTTTGTTCTTCAATCATCTTTTTTTGTTGTTCCGCCTTTCTATCCTGTTCTTCCAACAACTTCCTACTCTGTTCTTCTGCCGATTTCTCAATTCGTTCTTCAATCGCCTTGAGCTGCTTTTTCCGATCTTTTTTGTTCCTCTGCCGTTTTATCAAGTCGGTTGTTAATCATTTCATTATTAACATTAAATCTGGATGATGTCTTTGCTTGGTACCCGACTGTGGGTTCCTGCTACCTGGTTCATCGGTATTGACGTAACTTTTATCATCAAAACACCGCCCGACGTGTCATCTAATTTACTCTGACCCAGTGTCCCACTATCCAGGAACGTACTTCCACCGATTCCTTCATCCAGAGTCTTCTTACACTCTCTATCTTCTCGGTTCCGTCTTCAACATCGCCTTGAGCTCATTTGCTGCTGCAATCAATCTCTCGCCCCAACTGCTTCGTAACGTCTACCTACCTTTTCTCAATCGCTTTTGCATAATGCTTCCGTGCTTGCAATGTTACTGTCAGCTCGCCTACGTCGCAAAAATATTGCAATTGTTCCCCAATTTAATTAAACTAATTAACGTATTGAAACAATGACCTATCAGTGAATCTAAGCATTAGCTGAATACACTAGTCGTTTTGAATTTTGCATGAAAACCACAATTGTATAGTCTACTATATGACCAACCCAATTCTTCACTACATAGTTACCACATATGACATATAAATATCCACTCTCTGCAAATAAATGTTAACATCACCTGTAGCACATAAATTCACTACACAATCATACCCTTCATAAAACACATCACATATCAAAATAATACAAATAACACTCTGGAAAAATCTCCTGAAAACATTACACAACTTCAATCTAAATTCACAAATAATAATTCATAGTCCTACTTCACACACTCCTACAGCCTCCTCAATAATGACACAAAAATTTACTATATGCAACTTTCAAACATTACCCTCAAATCTAAACAAATCTATATTAATTTCTACTATTAATTACTTTCCATTCACTACTAATAAACAATGCCCTCTACACCTGGGCTATTCTAATTTTTAGATGATTCTGACAATTATGTTGTAAAGATCATGCTCATATATGCTCAAAAATAATTAGTATATACAATTTACACCAAACATTAACTTCTCTTGTATTCATTACACTTTCCTATACAAATTCTACTCATTCTTCTGCTTTGTCCAATATTGAGAAACAATCTATTAACTGTGGTATATGCGTTATCAAGGTGCACACAACAATTATTCTAACAAACACTATACTTATACACACTGTTTTCCCTTTGCACATACATAATAGGTACTCAGCATACTGTTTGCTGACTGACTGAATACACAATTGACTAAATAAATACTTACATCCACAATTACCATTGCCTGTCAATATTTCTATAATTGCTTTATATTTCCTCAACAGTATTTTATTCCCTTACATAAAATGACAGTAACATTTCTACTACTTTTTCCCAGTAAACAACTACTGCACATGCACATTAGTCTTATTTCAATATTTCCTGTTCATCAAACTGTTATGTTTCATAAAATTATCACACAAGTTTGTTAGTTCAAGAGTTTAGTTAGTTTTATTCCTCCAACTAATAATGAATTGGTACTGTCTTCAATTTATTGCAACACCATAAATACCCCTTGTTGGGATTAATCCCCAGAGCCACATTTAAATACACGGTCCATACTGTTTTGGCGCCATCCGAGACGAACTGGAAAAGCCCGGTTTGTTCGCAGGTAAATTTATTTGCAAGGGACAGGTGGTGTGCGTGAATGTGGCTCGGGTTTATGAATCAGACACCACTGTTCCAGAACAAAATAAACATGAATTATTTATTATTCTACACAAATCACTATTGATTGCTAAATATCTGTGGTGGTCTTTAATCCTTTTCTTTAATTTCACCCAGAATCACTGTTAGTCTTTCGATCTTTACATCGATCGAGGAAATATTTACTGCTTCAATACTCCCCTCGGGAGCGTCGGCGGCTTCTGGAACTCTCGGGTTGTCTCTGTACTTTCTGCTGTGCGTTTGGTGCTCGCTCCACTGGGGGGCCAGCCGATGCGATGTTGTGTTTCTGGAAGCACTTTCTCCAGCGTAATCTTCCCACGGTGCTCTGCGCCTCGCTGAACTCCTTCCAGTTCACCCAGATCTACTCGATGTCACCTTCCGCGAGCTGACAAAACGCCACTAATTATTCAAGGTACAGCTTGCTAGCACGTCTCACCATTTCACCAGGTTACTAGGTCCTGTGGCGTACTCCTCTGCACACAAGTTCTCTCGATCAGTACTACCCCGGATAATAGCTGTTACTCTGGCACTACGTCCGAGCTACTAATGATGTACTACTACTACTATCTAGCACAACTCGTCCGTCAATCACTTTTGGCAGCGTTCATGCGTTCGCGACACTATTCTACCTTGTTCGAACGCGGAGCAGCCCGAAGGTACTCCTTCCTTACCGGCGACCGGCCGTACAACGAAGCCTCGCGGCGTCTTTCACGCCTTCGGCCAACCGACAACACTTCGCCGCCCGTAACTGTTTCTTGTAAGGCAAGCCCTCTGGCAACCGCTTTGCCGCGCGTGCTTTCTACTTCTGTTGTATCACCGTTTTTAGCAGAAACGCGGGTTGCTCAGTACATGTATATACAAGAAAGTAATCATTTGTTACCAGAAAGTCTTACATTAGAAAGTCGGTACTGAATATGCAAGTAATATACGTATATAGGGAAAGTGATGTAATGCGTTGCGGAAATTCGATTACGCGAGATTTCCAATTGAAATACACTTTTGGGATCCCTAATACTAAAATATGGTTTTTTTTCATAACATCCGTCCGTCCTTCCGTCCGTCCGTCTGACAACATTACTAGCGCCTAAGCTGTGCTTAGGATTTTTTCCAAATTGAAGAAACCCCTGTCCATCTGGATCTAGTTGAAACTTTAAGATTTTGATAAACATTCTTTAACATTTGCTCTCTGCCATTTTGAAAGTTTTTCAAACATTTGGCCCAATTTTGTTAAAAATTCTTGTAAGATGAAACAAAAAAAAAACTTATAAAGCAGTATAGGTCACTGGTTAACTCTAACTGAAAATTTGAAGGATTGAATATTTTGGTGTCTTTCTTCAGCTACAAAGTTGAAGATTGAGATTTTTTCAAATACAATTTGTTTTCCATATTTAGTTCTTTCATTTCATGTTCATTGTATTGAAAATTGTAGTGTTTTTGGCGCAATATTATGTGTAATGCGTGCAATTTTAAAAATTAACAAAAACAAGATTTTCTGAATAACAGCCTCAAATTCTTTCTTTAAACTTTTGAAACGGATAGTGTTAAATGCATTCTATACGGTTAAATAAACGCAATAATGCTGTATTGTTATGTAATTGTAATGAAATAAAGCCTAAAACTCAGCATTTTTTTGTAAAATGAGCTGAAAATTTACTTACAGAAACGCTCAAACGAAATTTTCTCAAAAATGGCTCAATTTTTTCTTCAAACTTTTCCAAACGGATAGTGCTAATTGTACTGTTTAATATGACGTAAAGTTCATTTTGATGTATTCTTTGTTTTTTCAAATATTACACAAATGTATTTTTTATAATATCTCTCACGCCATTAATATGCACATTTCCTGCAATTTGTATACATTATTGCATTTGTATGGAAGTTCTTCAAATGACTTGAAATAAAGTTTTTCGAACGTGTTTACAGTAACTGTTAAATGCCATTTTCTTAAAAGCGGCACCAAATTTTTCAATGAAAATTTGCATTATGACGAGGTGTTATGGTTCTTTAATATTCTTAAAGTAATATTTCTGTTCTACTATTAGGAAACCGAAATATCGAGGAAGTTTTAAAAAAAATGTATTTTGGCGGCGATAGATGACAGCTGGCAAGAGGATGAGGCAAGACTTAAAAGGCAGTCCATGGCAAGAAATTAGGAAATGTTTATTACGAGGTAAGTTCCAGCCATTCCTCTGTAGCAATTCAATAGTTTGACTTTTCTCACGGTTAGGTTAGGTTACAGTATTGGCATTTATAAGTACATGTTTTTTTCTATTTATTTACTTCTCTTTTTCGGCCGTGAGACTTCAAGGGCTTGAATACACAATACACGTGATTAGGTATGACATCCTTTGACTTTTTTAGCTTTCACTAAGTTCATTTAGGTGTTTGATTTGGATGACTTGCTAGAGTTGTTTAAAATTTACTTGCTTAATATTAGGGAAGGTCTATTTGACTTCTCTCTCTCTCTCTCTCTCTCTCTCTCTCTCTCTATATATATATATATATATATATATATATATATGGTATATATATATATATATATATATATATATTGTGACGGACTCATGATTCGGTCCTGTTCTACAGTAAATTTGTGTGGACTGTGTATTCTTCTTGGTGAATGGGCTCTGAGTGCATGCACCAACAATGAAACAATTACTTTTAATGTAAAAACACAGAATGATTTATTCAGGAAAGATAATACATAGATAATACAACACATCGTTCCATTGATGTGTAGAAGGTAAACAAAATAATGGTTACATTAATAACTTTCTCTACGATACTGACAAACATAAACAATTTTCATTAATGCTGTGTAACATTAAGTAATGAACACTTTCTTCTGCTTTAACTTTATACCATACTGTAAAATGGGAGCCTCCTTCATGCACTTGATCCACAATCACCTCTGTTATTTCAATACTTTAATCTATTTACAGACAATGTGTACTCTTCCAAAACACCCTTCTATTCTCCACATCAAATTAGATTATTTATTTCACATGGCAAATTCCTTAGCTAATAATTCTCCAATCTTCTTACCCCCTTTCCAAATCACTGGATTTTACCGCCTATTAATGAATTCCTTCTAGTAACAGTCTTACTGGTTTTGCTGCGTCTAAATTCCTTCGAGCTCAACAACCTGAATGCGCCGGCGCGATGTGACGAGCCGGGGCCGTCTCTGCCTGCCACGATACGGCGCTTGCTCCCCGTTGCTTCTACCCGGGCCGCTGATGCAAATCCCACGCAGTAGTCAGTATTGCCGGGCACGGCGATGTCCATCGCCGCCAGATCAGCAGCCGTCCCTGTTTCCAGTTCTTCCAAATTCGTTTGTTAAACCCGCCGATGCTGTATCGCCATGTTCTCGTTCTACCTTTACGCTGCCTTTGTCGTACACGCGTTCATACACTCATCACTCTCCCCGCCTCACGCCTTTAATGTTTACTGTATATCACTCTAACTCGAGATCAATTACAGTTCTCACTGTTTTCTCATTGTCCCACGCGTTTCGATTTCGCCCGATGTCATCGGATTCCTCTCAACTATATTTCATCACCTGCCATCATTAGCTTTTCCACTACCGTCCGTTACCTCTTCCACACCGACTCCACCTTCCGCTCGCCGCCGTTCCGCGATCCTCCTCAACTGTTTGGAGTCTCGTACTTGCCTGTTTCTGTCTTGGCTTACTGCGGACATCTTTGCTTTCGGCCGAGTCCGCTCCATCGGCCGTCTCTACCGCGCTGTTTAAACCAAGTTGCACCCGCGTCTATGTTCAGAAACGCGCGTTTCTCTCTCTCTCTCTCTCTTCTCTCTATATATATATATATATATATATATATATATATATATATATATATATATATATATACATGACGGAACACACGTCGTGGGGCTCCGCCTTGACGAGCCGCACACAATGTAACCTTGTTTCGACCAGGGTCGTTAATCCCGAGGATGGAAAGCACCGCCCGGGCGTTACCATCGCCGCGCGGCAGCCTACTGGCGCTCCGACGCCAGGCCTGTCAGGTTGTTGAATCGGTTTGCCTCTAGGAGACGAATATTGGGTGTTGTAAAACGGATAGAACACAGGCCGGTTCAAATTCAAAGGAATCACTTTAGTGACTGGTAAATATGCTCATGTATTCTGAAACTTTTCTAGAGACGAACACACACACTCAAATACAAAGCAAATGGCGAGTCTATTTACACTTAAATTTGGACAACAATTTCGTGTTCTTCATCGAGCGTTCAAGCCGGCTCGTAACATCTCGTTGCTACCAGTATAAGCAACGCATTAGAATTAGTTTAAGAGAAATAATGAATTCCTTCGCACTTTGATCAAAACTATAGTCACTATACCAATTTGGGGAAAACAATGCCCAAGCATACAAATAAGGTAACATACAATAAATAGTCTTACATACACAAATAGTTGCAACTCAGTCTAACTATTACTATTGCATCAACTTTGTGCTAAAAGGAAAATGACATCCCTAATTTAAGTACACAAACATCATAAAATTCTAATTTCAGAAACCTAAGTATTTTGCTAATTAATTAAAGAATTTGAAATAAGCACTGTTAATGCAAATCTACAACTTTTGGTAACTCAAACGCTTTCTTCTGCTTACTCTGGCCCACGACTGTGGTTCGAATCTAATTTTATCGAAATGTTCGACATGAACTTTCTAATCACACATTTTAAATAACATTTTTCTGAAATATTTCGTCTTTGTGGTCAGCATACCGCACGGGTATTCACGCTTCGGCGATTGGGGCACACGTAACCCGACCTCGGATAATGCAGTGCACGGGACCTCGGCGGCTTATCGCCGAGATAGCGGGCTGCGCTGCTCCGCGGCGAACTTTGGCCCGCGTCGCGCCGCACACCGCCGCCGTTCCGTTTGGTGACCCGCGTCTCGCGCGGTGCTGCCTCCGTCTGTCTGTGAGCTCGTACAATCTTCTTCGGTCGCTATGTAGAACGGCCGCGTCCCCACGCCCGTTTTCCGGTCCCAACACACTCGCTTCTCTGGCCGTGTTGTAGACGGGATGTCGCCTCGGCCTTCCACCTCAGCGATGCGCCGTAGTGGCGGCGTAACGATTATACGAGGGACGCCGTGTCCGGATCCGTCGTCCTCACTGGACTTCGTGGCTCCCTTCCGCTCGTGCTTTTTACACCACCGTCGGTGAATAGAGGAGCCCATTCTAAGAATGTAGCGTGCCTTCTCTCGCGTACAGTTCTCAGAAAATGGCTCTCGGGAGCAAGCCTTCCTGCCTCCGTCTCTTCCGCACGTTCAGATTTTACTGGTCGCGCGTCTTCTTCAAATCTGTATTTCTCGGAGATTTATAAGCAACTCTCCGATCTACATCACTCGGAAGTTTCTAGATGACTCTGTTATCTGCGGCTCTCGGAAAATTCCTTGACGACCATTCGATCTGCTTCCTTCGAAAATCTCTAGAAAAACTGCGTCTCCAGTTAACGGAAAAACTTTCCCCCAGACACTTTTCCCTCGATTTTTAGAAATTGGCCAATCGCAATATTCGGTTTCCATCTTCTCACTATCCCATTGGCGGCCACTGTTCCGCTCTGCCGGCGCCGTGACACCACATATTCTCGTCTCTGCCACCTGGTCTGGCATCTGGTAACATCTGGCCCTGGTAACATCTGGCCAGTATCAGTCATCATGTTGGTGGTGAGGGTGATGTTGGGGTCCTCTATTGCATGAGGTGCCAGGGAGATGGAGTGATGGTGCAGTGAATGGGTTGAGTTGTTCTTGATGTTGTAAGGTACTGTATGTACTTTTTTCTGCAATAGATAATATGGAAATTGTAAATATTCTGTAACTTGGCTAAGAAGTGTTCTCATACGTTGTTTTTGGTAACATTATTCTTGAACAGTGTTGTTTACTGTCTTTTTATATTAGCCCTGAAGATGGAAATAAAGTTTCCGAAACGTTGGCAAACAACTAGTGAAATTTTTTCTGACCAAGCCCTGTTAACTCGTTATATATATATATATATATATATATATATATATATATATATATATATATATGTGTGTATATATATATATATGTATATATGTGTGTATGTTTCATACATACATACAGGGTAATATACTGGAAACATACATATATATATATATGTATGTTTCAAGCGCACAACTGCTCTGGCTACAGGTCCTGCTAGTGTAGCGCATGTTTTGTCTTCAAGATGTGGCTGTGATCTTCCCTAGCTGGATGATGAGATCCGGCGCAGACCTACACGTCGGACTAGCGGGGTTTTCTCACCAGGTATCTCCCACCATTGGGGCACCGCCCCAGCCGGACAATTTCTAAGCTCCTGACCGGTCTCCTGGGATATGTGGTAGTGCAGTGCATGTTAGTGTAAGTGTGTGTGTAAGGGGAGAGGATAGGACAAGGAATGGGAAGGACAGATCGCGCGCGGTCCATGGCCCGTTTAATAGGGTACTGCTCCGGCATTGGCATGGTGTACATCGGAGAAACCACGGAAAACTACCAACCAGAGCAGCCGGCCGCTAGAATTCTCCTCCAGACAATGATCACCCACCTAGCTGCAAAGCTTAGTGTCGAAAATCCCGCTGCCGCACGCTGGTTGAATCGGGCTTAAATTTATCATAATTGCAAATGTCAGTAGATTTGCGTAAAAATAGGTATCAAGTGGGCTTTTGAGGTCGCTGAATTAGGAATATAATTGGCTGAAATTTCAAATTCAAAATGGCGCCTTCAATGGCTAACTGACGCAAAAATGAGTCCAATGTGCGTAGAAATATGTATAAAATGGTTCTCGAGATCGCTGATTTCGATTATCGGAATGAATATATCAAAATTCAGAATTGAAGCTTGAAATGAAGTATATAAGTAAATATAGTTATACTAGTTTTGAAGTCACTAAATACAAAAATTGCTATGAAATTCAAAATAACTGCTTCAAAAAAAGGAAACATCGGATTAAGAAAGAAATCGATTAAAGTAAAATGTTATGTAAGACGGTTCTTTGAATTTCTTGATTCATTACATTTGAGAAACGTCATAAAAACTGATTGCGGCAATTGTATTCACAAATGTGATAATGTATTTGAAATGCTCATAATGTAAATATTAACAAGATGAGAGACATTTTAAAAAAAGTTTATGATTAATTTTTTTAAAACAGATGTCATGTTATCCTGTCCGTTTAGCACTATCCGTACAAAAAGAAAATCTGAAGCCCTTTTCAGATATATATCTTTCTCTACATCTATACTAATATATAAATATCAGAAGTGCGTTGTCTTTCAGCGCGGTAATCTCTGGAATCTATTAAACCAATGCCGATGAAACTTTTGTGCCAGCATCCTCAAGGCCTGAGCACTATAGGCTATGATTTACAAACATAAACCTTAATATATTTACAAAATATTTATTTTTCTGGACATTTTTCGCCCAGCTTTACATAACAGAGTGAAGAATGCATCAATGTTGGTGTTTAGCTACGCGCCACCAGAGGATGACGTTGAGATCTACTACTGATTTCATCTATGTCCAGAATTATTACGAAATTCATTGAGCTCGAAGAATATACAAAGCCGCCGTAACTTGCTGAACACGACAGGAAACCCTAACTGAAGTGGTAAAGAATGTCAATGTTCATGCATTGCTCTTTTTGTCCGTGCTATATGCAAAAGTGGCAAGAAATCATTGTGAGTCTAAAAGTGTTTAATAATTGAGGTAGGTTGAGAGAATATGCGCAATAATATACAGTACAGACATACAGTAATGTACAATGTACATATAAGCAGATATCGTATACAATCTAAACAAAGTCTTCTTTTTACAGAAATTCGTAATAACTGAATCGTTTGATGAAACGAGTACTACAATTATCTTACAAATGCCAAGAGATGGATAGTCTATTAAAATCTTGAATCGGCTACTCAGAGGAAGATCGACATGCCAGCACTACCATTCAATGAAATAATACTGAAGAAGGGTAGAAATGTGGAATAGTTCTCTCTAAGTAGTAGGCAGCTGTTCATTAGGACTCATTTTGAATAGTTTATAGTTAATTGCTTTTCCGTGAAATATTTAATTTTCATTGAAGTGGAAAGCAAGTGTTAAAATGAAATGAAAGAGTTGAAAAAAGAATTATATTTGTCGTTTTTATCAACAGTATTATAAACCGCTTCCCATGACTCCTGCATCAAGTAATCAATGAATAATTTTATTTTACTTTTAGTAAACAATCTAGTCATACGTGTATTATTTATTGTGCCAGTGATCGAATTTCTTATAATGGTAAGAATTTGTGCATCGTGGTCACTGTATCCTAAATCTTTTGTTTCAACTTCATATCGAGTAGTAGTTTTGTTAATTATAATTTGATCAATTGCCTTCATCGAATGTCAGATCCGTGTATGTACATTAATTGTAATGTCTAAATTCGAAGGAATTAACTAAATTGAGAAACTTTTCTTTCTCGCAAGATTCGACCAGAAAATCAATGTTAAAATCTCCGCATAAACAATGGATTCAAAAGAGCGATTGCTGACTTTGTTAAGTGTTATCTCCAGTTTTTCTAAGAACAAAATATAATCTGCCGTTCTCTTTGTTGGAGATCTGTAAATGCAAAGTATTGTAGTTCACTTTTAGTGAAGTAAGATGTACACAGAAATTTCAAAAATATTTTCAATTTGAATACACATTTAATTCCGCCAAGGGGATAGAATCAATATTATTTCTAACGTAAATACAGTAATTCTATAAAGGTCAGATTCCTCTTCTTTTGAAAGAAGTTTTTTCGTTTTCTACGACCTTAGAAGCGATCTTAGAAAATGCTTAATTAAATATTTAAGCTATCACTATGGGGTTTCTCGCAGACCAGCCGTTTTGACAAAGAGACCACATTCCTTGTTATAAGTTGTTTTCAAGGGTTTGTAGATGATGCGTTGGCTGGAGGGCTACTGCACATTCATACGCAAGGGAATAAAACTAAGGCCGAAAAAACATCAAACTAAATATTAGTAGCTGGCCCGTGAGCTTCTTTTCTTGAGCTTCAGAAAACACACACACAACATGGATAAGAGCCATTTTTTTTTCTTATTTATCCTTTAAAATAGATTTTATTATATGGGAGCTTTTTTCCTCAAAATTTAAATAGTATATGACTGAAGTGTAGGGATCACGTAATTTTGAAAATGTGCACACAATTTACTTTTCCCCACAGCACGTCATACGCAGTTTTAACTCTTTTTTGACGTAAAATAAATAAATAAATAAATAAACACGGTTAGCTCACTTGGGCATGGACGTTTCAGAGCACCACTTCCATCTTCACTTACCTCCTGTACCGCTTCAAAAATACAGTAAGGAATTCCAGAAAATATTACAGCCCTATAGACAGTTGAGTCTTACAAGATGCACTTCACAGCTGTGTCTATTTCAAGTAAAGTCCACTTTGCCTTATCTGTGACCCATGGTCTTTTCGAGGCTTTTTTTAAATTTATTTATTTTACGTAAAAAAGGCAGTTAAAACTGCGTATGACGTGCTATGGGAAAAGTGAATGTGTGACATTTTCAAAGTACTGTGATCCCTACACTAAGTCATAAACTACTTAAATTTTGAAGAAGGGGGAAAAAGCTCCCATGTAATAAAACCCATTTTTAAGGATAAAAAGGCAATACATTTTGGCTCTTATCCATGTTGTCCTTCGGAATAATACTTCCTGCCCCGACAACATGGAAACGATAATTTGAATAATTGTATTTCCACTGAATTCTAGAAGACGTGCACAGAAATGAGTTACATTTATGTCCAGAAGCAAAAAGGGGCCATCTCACCATTTGCTCAATGGATCAGGAAACTGGACGAAAACCTGATCGAGATGGGGGTCGTTGACCCGGAGGCTGCAATACAATACTTGTTTCAGGTTGTTTATACACATTTATACAGTTCAAATGGTAAATAATGCATTATTGTATCATTGTTAAAAGCAATGTTACTTTTCTTGTGATGCTCAGTACAGTACTTGTTCTGGAAACAAAATAAATCGCATTATAGTGAGTTTTTTAATCGTGTTAAGTTAAAATAACGAACGTGCAGAGAAAACAAGCATGGAATTGTCAGAGCTAGCTCCAATTTCCCTTCCTAATGGCTCTATTACCCTGAATGGTAAATTTTTATTTAAATTACAAAATGTAAGATGAAATAATTTTACGCTTCTGTTTAACTCTATCTCGTTTAAGTACATGAATCATGCAATTAATACAATTTATTAAGATCTCTGTATAAGCATGATAGCAAACTCCCGGCTTAAGATAATAGCAGCAAAGTTTCAGGCCGAAAACACATCGTGTCGTCTGTTAGGCCAACGGAGTGCGACTGAAACACCGCTGGGACTGTGGACAAAGAGGCCCTCCAGGAACCTTCAACCCATTCGCAGGTTTCTGGCGTGTAAAGTTAAATTATTCCGGATAGGCTATTACCGTAAGCTCCAATTCCCAAGTTCTCCCTTATATTGTTAAAGAGCATGGAAATTCATCGACTATAAAACTATCAAAAACATAATTAAAAAGAAAAAATCAATAATATACAATGTATATTCTTTTCACGCTCAACATCCCCACTTCAGACCACTATTCTACTAACCATTTATCTAATAGAATACATTAACATTTTTGAACACTACATGTCATTCAGTATACAATTACCATGTTCAATCTTGTATAACGTACAGATATTTTAACCTTAGCATTAACGAAGAGGCTTCAAACATCCATCAATTGTTCGATTTTTAGTTTTAATAGTTTTAGGGAGCTGAAAATCATTTATGGTTTGTCACTTGCTATTTGATTAAAATATGTTGCAATTATTTCAAGTGTTGGTTAATTTGAGTTATACAGCGTTTTTCTTCTGACAAAAATCAGGACTATTCAACCGAAAATTGAACATTCAGAATACATTTTCGAATTATTTGAAATATAAGCCTCAGGTATAATAATTTTTATACATTACTACATTACGAACATTCACGGACCATTTTTTTTTAGGTTTTGTCATTAAATACAAATATTGATGCGAGAAAGTCGATTTTGTTTTCATAAACAGAGCCTATATTGATTAATGTTTTTGTTTAAATGTACGTACATTTATGTTATTAGTCATATCAATTTATTATTTTTCAAAATCATTAAAAAATAAATATTATCAATATGTAACATGTAGGCTCCGATCCCTTCCCTCTTGGTAATGCACTGTTTTATATACTTTGGTATTACTTTGAGTTAATATTCATTTTATAGTCACGACCAAACAAGAACATAAATGGGAGAATCGCAATGATTTAATGATACAACAGCGCGTGTTAATTTGTCGCTTTTCCTAAATCCTTTGCGGTGGCGGGACATCCAGTGAACACCATATGGGCTCTTCCGATGCGAATAACTCAAAACCTTTGCACAGCGCTCCCAGCGGAGAAACAACCAACTCGACGCGCTCGGAGACAGAAGGGTTAACGCAGCATGAAATATATTGGCCTCGCCTCGCCACTCTGCCCGCTCCACAACAGACACCCACCACACAGCCCCGCGTTATGATTGCTTCATTGTTGCGTCACCATTGTTCGTCCATGAAGCATAACACGAAAACACTGTGTTCAGCAATTTTCCAGTTGTGAATTTTCTACCCAAACGAAACAAGTTAGCCAGAGAAGAAAACTTCATTTCTAAAATAACAAATCAGGAAACATTCATTTTAATTTATTTCTAGAGACTTTTTGAGGGGTAAGTAACATTTTCGGATAAACGTGTAATTACTCTGAGACTAGTCATGACTGGCAATGAACAGTGGTGAAATATATACAGAAATATGTACAGTGTTCCAAACTCGTATGGAAAATAATGCTTCAACCAATATAGCCCGAAATGTTCCAATAAACAAAGCACTGTCGTTGCCACAGGAGAATTCCCACCCTGGCCAATGTCACCAAAATCTAAATAAAATAACCAAATGCGGGCACTGTCGGTGAAGGAGAATTTTATTTGAAATTGCAAAAATCTTACGTTTAGAGAAAATGGATTTCAAATCTATTAATAACTAGCTTACATAAAATCACCAACCGATAGCGCTGAGAATTTGTTTTCTCGCAGCCCTGTGTTATTATTTCAATATTTAAGAACAAATTTAAAATCTAATAAAGCTGTTCGTTAATGGTCAAAATATGATCTCACGAGTGCAAATGTATTACAGCTTCTACAACAATCCTACCGTTCGTTTACCGCTACAAATAAGCTTTCTATAACACGGAAACGAAAATGTCTAGTTTTTGAAATTTATTACTATTATTATTATTATTATTACTATTATTATTATTATTATTTTCAACTATTAATAGTTAAATTGTTGGGAAGAGATTCTGAAACTCAAACTCAAGAGCGTGCGCAGATGATTTTCCCATACGTCACATACAGTTTTTTACTGTTTTTGACTAAATAAATAAGTAAATAAATCCTAATGTCTCAGTGTAATCTAGTAAGAATTAGATTCTGAGTTAACAGAACTCTATTTGACACAAGTACGCGTTTCTGTGTAGTATTGTCAGTGATATTAATTGCAGAATGTATTTCAATGTTATGCCTGAATGTGATGTAACTTTCATACGAAATAATTTATACGTTTAGCAGGAGGACATTGGCAGTTTGGAACGTTACACCAAGACATGAATTTCCGATAGAGAGAAGATAATATTGTTTTATGAATACTATTATTTTGAACCATACTTCAGTGGATGAGCAACTAGCTGCTACTGGTGACTATAAAAGCTGCAAATTAGTGTTACAATGAGGGTGCAATGCAGATTGTTACGTTTTAGGTGGTGAATTAAAAGTCTCGTATTATTTTCTACAAAAACGTTTATTTTGTTTCTAAAACAATCACTGAAAACACTTGATTATTAATTTACACTACACTTTCTTCCTTTATTTACACTACACTTCTCAGTTATTTTACACTAACACTTCTCTTGATTTATTTACACTAACACTTCTCTTAATTTATTTACACTACACTCTCTTGCACACTCGCACAGTCCTAAGCACTGGCCACAGTTCACTGCACTGATCACAGTTCGATGCACTGGTCACAGTTCACGTCACCGACCACAGTACGATGCACTGACAACGGTTCACTTACTGAGCACACTCACTGCACAGCTATTCACGCGATGCACACACTTCACAGTTCAGCTTCAACTGCGGGCTCAAGACTGACCAGGCCGCCGGCCGTCGCGTATTTATACTCGTCAGGACAATCCAGAACCATCCGGACGCCGCGCACTTCTGGACGAATCCGCCGGCAGGTGACGCAACCGCGCTCACCGGCAGCTCGTGGTCGCCGGCAGATGACGTAACCTGCCACCTCGAAGTGGCGCCGGGGATGACGCATATCGTTACACTACCCTCCTTAGCTGCGATCCGTCTCGAGCGCGTTTAGTGAAATCATGCCGATACTTGCAGCTGGAGCCTCAGTGCAGTTGAGGTTAAGAAGAAGGGCAGTCAATTGTCTTCTTGATATGACAACATTCCATGGTGGTAGCTGCAGACTAAGATGCTAACCCCAGTGTACCGGAACAGTACTTCCAACATGCTTTCACTATTCTCCAGTTCAGTCCATCAAAACCACATCCCAGTTTTGACATGGCAATCTTCTGACGTTGTCTTGCAGTACTTGTTGCCGTAATTCAATCAGAGTTTCCACAGATTTTCATAGATGCCTTGTGATATGACTTACTTTTGTGACAAGATAATAAACATAGTGACTGACGTCGTGCAGATGCAGAACCTTCCAATATCTGGTTGTTGGTTCTTTAATTCTATCCTTCCGTATTTTCTCTTGAATACAGTAGCAACACCTCTGGTCATATCTAAATCCTGGCGACACAATGCGCCAATGCATATTCTGGGTAGCGCAACAGATCCCGTTGCACTCTCCATTGTTACCCATAACGCGCTTGATGCTTTTCATTATACTGAGACATAAACTCGTGAAATGTGCACTCTGTATGTCCAGCCTACAAACTCGTGCGGTCTTTTCTTCATCATTTTCATTACTTCCTGCGTACGGGCCAGCCGATTCGAATGAACGACTCGTGGTTTTCCATTCGGCAATTTTTAATTCGGTAGACAACATCATTTATCCTCTTCACGACCTCGTACGGTCCTTCCCACTGTCGTTGTAATTTTGACACAAACCGCGGCGACGTTGGGGGTTAAACAGCCAGACATGATCTCCAGGTTGATAACCTCCTCCTTCAGCTTTGATGTCATACCGGTCTTTCATCCTGTCACTCGCGATTTGGATTCTTCACGCACCTGGTATGAATTACGTCCATTTTCCGTCTTAGGTCATTTACAAAGTCTTCACCGGCTATTTCTTCATTAGTTTTACAACCAAACTGTAGATCTATGGTAGACGTAGTTCCTGGCCGAAGAGGATATTAGCGGGCGTTTGCCCAGTTGTCTCATGAACAGATGAGCGGTAGGCTAGAAGAAAAGATGTATGTATTGGTCCCAGTCGCGTTGGTGATCTGAACGACCTTCGCTAAATATTTTCCCATTGTTCTGTTCATGCGTTCCACCATTCCGTCTGACTGCGGATGTAGGGCTGTTGTTCTGTTTTTCTTATTCCAAGAAGTTCACACCCCTTGAAACACTGCAGATCTGAAGTTCCGTCCTTGATCTGAATGCATCCAGTGGCACACCAAATCGGCTCACCCATTCCTTAACCAGTACTTCGAGATAGCAGTGGCCTCTGGCTAGGTAGGGATATGCTTCAACCCACTTGCTGAAATAATCCATAGCCACGAGTATGTATTTATTTCCATCATTTGACATTGAAATGGGCCAGCAAGTCAATGGCAATTCGTTCGAAAGGACTCCCTAACGTTGTATTGCCTCATCTCGCTCTTCTTTTATGTGGCCATTACTGGTAGCACAAACTTGACACTTTGTGCACCACATCTTACATCTTGCTTGCAATTAACCCAGTAAAATCGTTCGCGCACTTTCTCTAAGGTTTTCGTTATATGAGGTGTCCTCCGAAGTTCCATCATGCAATTCTTCCAATATTTCAGGACCCTTACCTCGGTAACAATATCTGCGTCCTCTTCTGCGAGCCGTCTTCACTTTCCAGAACTCGTTTCAGAACACCTTTTCTTCAGTAATCGAATCACTGCGCCCAATATGATTTTACTGCTGAAGAACAGGGAGCTATTTCTGCCAACTTGTCTCGTCCTGCTATTTTCCATTCCAAACATGTTTCAATTCCGTGTCCTCTTTCTGATCTTTCTGAAGTTCTCGTTGCATTGGTCATTACTGACAGTGACCCTAAGGTAGGACACATCTTCTCTTCCGCATGACAACAATGTTTGCAGTTTTCCTGCTGGCTGCTAGGTTTACCAACAGACTGCTGCTCTCCTTGTTGCTTCAGTGGACGGTCACATCGACTTTTCACGTGCCCTAATTTTCCACAATTCCAACATCGAGGTTGTCGCCTTTTGCCACTAGAATTGCGTACCAACCTCTCCACCATTGCCTCAAAATATTTTTCGTCATAAGTATCGACGCCGGTTTGCAATTCTCGTACTCGTCCGTCACGTTTCGATGCTCTTTTGCAACCTGAAGTCTAGTGCTTGACTTAATGCGTCAGCTAAGGTTTTCGGTCTGCCAAGTCTCAATGCTTGTGTGTTTCTGCATCATGTAGCGCTTCAATAAAGCACCGACGGCTGTGCGTTGCAGGAACTCTCGAGGCATCAGGGTCCGAAAGGCGCGCCAGACGAGAAATATCAGCTTCCAGTTCTTGAAGACTTCTCCAGGCTTCTGAACACGATTCTTAGCTGGAAAATACATGTCTTCCAGGTGCGCTTGCCCGTACCGTGTTTCGAGTCTCTTGACAATTTGCTCGAAGTTGACTGTTCATCGGTCGGTATTGTCTCTAGAATATCGACGGCGTTACCACGCAAAGCCAAAATCAGGCCGTAGAACAATCTGTTGCGGACCAGCCATTTACCGTCGCAGCAGCCTTGAATTGCTTCAAATAATTCGACCATGAAGAAGTGCCATCAAAGGTAGGTGGTTTTACTCGTGCTTTTCCCAGTGGTCCTGCACGGTGGCTACTGGTGCCATTTCTAGTGGTTCCTGACGATGTTTATATTCGATTTTTCTGTTGAGGGAGTAAAACCTTCAGCTTCTTCTAACAGATTTAGTAACTTTTCTCATTCTTCAAAATTTTCTCATCCATCTTCTCAATTTTCTTTTCCATTTTTCTTCTTTCTTCAAAATTATCTCCTCAATTTCTTCTCGCACCAATTTATTATTCTGCGTTATCTTCTGTTCCAACTTTTCTTCCAAAATCCTGGAATTTTCGATCAATTTTCTTCTAAAGCTTTGGAGTTTTCAGTCGTCTTCTAAAATTCGGAATTTTCTGTTAACTTTCCTTCTAAAATTCTGGAATTTTCCGTCAATTCTCCTGTCAATTCTCCTTTAAAATTCTGAATTTTCTGCCAGTTTTTCTTCTAAATTTCTGAATTTTCCATCAATTCTCCTTTTAAAATTCTGGATAGGTCCGAAAAGTTGCCCGTTGTCTCGAAGAGAAAAGTCTCTGATCCTCGCCTGCTCGCCTTCATCGCGTTTGCAAGACGTTCTGTAATATTGCTTGTTCCGGAAGTGTCTTGTTCCATCTCTTCTAACTCTCTTCAACTCGGCCACTTTCAGATCCTGTAAAACTTTGTGAAACTCATCTTGATTAATGTTTTAATTCACCACTGTTAAACCCCACACCTGACACCAATTGTTACGTTTTAGGTGGTGAATTAAAAGTCTCGATATTTTCACAAAAACGTTTATTTTGTTTCTAAAACAATCACTGAAAACACTTGATTATTAATTTACACTACACTTCTCTTCCTTTATTTACACTACACTTCTCTTCAGTTATTTTACACTAACACTTCTCTTGATTTATTTACACTAACACTTCTCTTAATTTATTTACACTACACTCTCTGCACACTCGCACAGTCCTAAGCACTGGCCACAGTTCACTGCACTGATCACAGTTCGATGCACTGGTCACAGTTCACGTCACCGACCACAGTACGATGCACTGACAACGGTTCACTTCACTGAGCACACTCACTGCACAGCTATTCACCGCGATGCACACTTCCAGTTCAGCTTCAACTGCGGGCTCAAGACTGACTCGGCCGCCGGCCGTCGCGTATTTATACTGTCAGGACAATCCAGAACCATCCGACGCCGCGCACTTTCTGACGAATCCGCCGGCAGGTGACGCAACCTATGCTCACCGGCAGCTCGTGGTCGCCGGCAGATGACGTAACCCGCCACCTCGAAGTGGCGCCTGGGGACGACGCAATATTCGTTACAGCATCTTTGCCGACGACCTCGTGTGCCCTATGTGACAGTTCCGCTTATTGCTGCAATTGATCAGTGTTTAAGGAAAATTACGTATTTCCGAGGCGTAATTGAAAGCTCAAATATCAATATAAATATTCGCATCAACGTAGTGCATGATATACCTTAAGAGGTGGCGGTGTTCCTTTCAACTTTCAAGCGATATCCTTCGCTTACCTACATGTGGCTTGCGTGGGTTTCCTGTCTAGGTTTCTCCACCACTGGTCACCTGCTCCAGCCAGGACAAGCGTAAGCTCAGATTGACTCTCGTTTTGTGCGGCAATGCAGCGCTTGAAAGTGCAACTGGTGTAAGGAGAGAAGAGGGGAGGACCTGTGGCTTGCACTGGAGTAGCTTGGCGTGATCTGCGCTGGCCTCGCATGACCTGGGAGCTGTGACATAGGCAAGTGTCTCGTGTGGCCTCGACTGCGCTGACCTGGCCTGGCCTGGCCTGGCCTGGCCTGGCCTGGCCTGCCGGCCCCCGGGAAGCCAACGCGACATTATTTGGGGCGCTCACCGCCCGACCATCGAAAGAGCCGAAGGCGGCGTAATTTACATCGCCCCCGTCCTCCACCCCATTCCATACAGTTGAACGAAGCGACTTTCCACAAGCAAACACTGGCTGATCCAGCCCCCACACACACACCCACACTTAAACCATCAAACATATCGTCGGTCAAACCCCTTAATTTCAGCGGCTGCGTTAATTGTGTACCATTCTCGGGCGCTCGCCTTGTTGGTGGATCACACATTATTTGGACCCAGAACTCATTATCTACGGTCTCATTTACGAACCGGCTAGGTGACTCAGGACATTAATGGATGCCAATGCCCTGCCTCTGACCTGGGGGTCCTCCCAATGGGGCAGGATTTTGACAACAATTTCATGCTACGTCGAATTGACTCATTGTCTGGGCGAGAATCAAGCGGCCGGCTGCTCGGATCTGTAATTCTCGTAGTTCTAAATCAATACCAGGCGAATTCCGGGAACAGTGTCCTAACAAACGAGCTACGAGCCACGAATCAGCGCGATTTTTCTTCTCCTTTTTTTCCTTATCCTCCCCCCACACACACAATTATTTATAGGAACTACCAAACATGTCGGGAGACCAGCCGAGATCTTACAAGGGCCCCGCTGGGGGAGTTCCTGGCTGAGAAGAATCCAGCAAGCCGACGAGTAGGGCGGCGCCGATCGTGCCACAGCTGAGGAAGATCACGCCACCTCCGCGTTAGAACCTGCACGACACCAGGACGAATGACCTTAGCAGCTGACGCGCCCGGAAACACGAACCAACAATCAACGGAAGGATTCGCATGTTGTCACACGAGCAAGCGCGTGAGGCGAGGGGAAATTTTCTGCATGGCCTACGATCCCACACAATGACCTTTGTTCTACCAGAGGCACAAGCCCTGGGCGGGCTTGCTTCATGCCTTTATCCGCACCCCGCTACGGGATTGTATTCGAACCTGCCGATACGGATTGCCCCCGGCAACCTCTCCATCCAATCCCCGGGCTGGGATGCCCAGCTCAGAGCTGTCCATGCTACTCCCAAGTCTAAACAATACGCGAGACACATCCCTTCTGCCCAGAGTATCGGGCCACTGCCACGATAAAGCCGAGGCCCATCGGGGTCCCACTAAATTCCCGTCTCCACCTTGAGGCTAATGACGTGAGTACAGCCAGAGTCTAGGCAACTTGACAGGATAACTTTGTTCCGTCGGACTTCTATATGGGGACGGAGCGTTCCGAAGAACTCCGCCCAATCCTGCCCAAGGTCGACGCCCAAAGACCCAACTGGATAGAACGATTTCCAAGGAGGCCAAAGTGACAGTTCGCAAAAACAAGTGAACATCACATGTGTTTCAGGGAGATCCTCCGCCGCGCAGCTGTTCAGCCACACCCTTCGTTAAGTGCTAATGACTCCTGTGAAAACATCCCTATGCAGAAGTCTAAGAGTTTCACTTAAATATATGCACGTACGCGAGTTGGGAAATGTTTAAATTTAATTTCGTATGTGGAAAATCTCTTAAATGCTCTCACAATCAGTAAAAGAAAACTGCCACGAATGTAAATAGAAAGCTCAACGAGCTCCCCACATAACAGCACAAAGGGCCGGAACCACTGCATCGATACGCATCCGCATTCAAGTCTCGATTTTAAAATAAACATAATATTTATCAAAAAAAAGTAAATTTAATATAATGTTTATAAAATAATTTTACAGAAGAGAAATATAACACGCATTCCTAGTTTCAATTATTTCTCGTGGCGACTATATTTTGTACGACGAGGACATCAAAAAAGGAAGATTGAAGCCATTTACAGTTAGCCAACTGCAAACGAACGAATGGGGAAAAGGGGAGTCTAATGGCCTAAGGGCACAACGACCACAGAACCTTCAGTTATGTTGCCAGCACTGGCTGTCACTTTGGCTACCCTTTAGGAAAATGCTCCGAGTGATACCGGGCAACACGGAGTTTAGCTGGGCCCCTTGAAGCCACCGGCGAGGCCACCGTGCAACTCTCACCAGATCGCGGCAACCTACGTCACCGCGACCCTCCTCGGGATAAGCGAATGGGCCAGCGGGCGCGAGGTCTCGTTTTGGGCAGCCCCCCGGGCCAGCTGCCGCCGTCGCCCGGCCTCCTAAATCCCCCGAGCCCCACCGCGCCAGCAGCGGCCCCTCCGCCCGCGGCCGCGGGCGAAGACAGCGTTGCCAATCGCGACCGACGCTTAGGGAGAAAGGCTTTTCACACTACTCTCCCCTCACGTCGTCTTCATGGCCCATCAGGAGCGAAGAGCACCTGATGTCCGTTCAGGATTTAGTAGTTCCGTCGACCGTTAAGAACAGTCGAAATAAAGGGAGTTACAGTTGAAAATTACGTACAATTACATTATAACAGAAATAATAATTATTGTTTATATCATTTACTCGGATAAATTGAAATTTTGAAAGTTCTGAACATCTTCAAACGATAATATAAAAGGACTCTCGTTATTTGCCCTAAAAAACAACAATCGAAAAAAAGAGATGCCTAAAGTCGCTTTTTAGTACTCTTATTCAAGGAAAATTATTTTGTTAATGAATTTGTCTTATTAGGAAAGGTAGTGTTGCCACAGTGGCTTATTTTCCACGCTGGTTACAAAGCTAGACCGGCATTACTCGCTATCAGAAGGAGAATTCCGCGGCCAGGTGCTCGGATTAGTAGCCCTTGTTCTCTTCAATCAATACCAGACGAATGCGAGGCAGTACCACCAACAGCCACGGGTACCCCCAATTTTCCTCCCCCCGACCTTCCTAACACATCATACTTACGTACAGAACACTACCAACTATGACGTCCGGAGATCAGTCGAGAACTTTCCGACTGGGGCGGTGCCCCCTGGCCAGAGAGACACCTGGAGAGGAAACCTGCGCTGATAAGTAGGTCGACGCCGGATTTCATAAACCAGCGGGAAGTACCACCATCTCCGGGATACAACGTAAACTGCACTTACGAGATCAGACCATAACAGTTGAGGTTTGGAAATATCAATAAATCACCAGTCGGCCCTAATTCGTTTAGAGCGCTGGCTCAACACTGATCTTCCGCGTGGGATTTGATTGAGCGCCATGCACCGTCTCCAGCGAGGCCACGCTCTCAGCCCACACACCCACGGCCAGCGGAGGTGGCGCTTTATGTTGTATTAAAACAACTCCATATCCGCAGCCACTCAATGCAAAGCGAATCAAACGAAATAACGTCTGCTTGTATGGCTGATTATTCCTCGAGTGCGCTAATTATATTAAAAGGGGATTCATAAAGCAAATTAGATTTGTTCTTTTTGGCGAACATTCGCAACTACATGCAATTGTTCGCCCGAGATGATGTTCAGTATCACGATGTGCAGCAGAGCTGAGGAAGCGCCATGCAACTGACTTAGCGAGAAGCCTTGTGCGGGTTTTTTAATGTTAAAAATTTTTTTGTGCTTGAAAGTTCATTATGAAAATAAATTTTAAAAGTATTAATTGCCCGGTTCGTCCATGTCGGGCATATAAACATAAGTAAAAAAAAGTGTCGATTAAAATACTCGTTTAAATTTTTTTCTTTAAAAAATTAGTTCAGCCCCAATTTCCAACGGATGAACCAAGAGGAAATTATTGGCAAATGCGAAAGGGGTAGTAATTTAGTTTCTCCAGTGCACTTGTAGCTGCATTGAATAATTAAAAACACGTTTTCTATAATTTTCCCAGAACATCCTGAGAAAAGCCACTGATTGTCACAATCCATTTGCCTGTCCAGAAGAACGAGGAGCTTTGATCATCGCAGGAAGTCACCCGGGTTTTGTCAAACACAAAAATTTTCTTTTAAGAAATTTGAAAATTTTCTGGAGGTACTGAAAAGAAATTGCATTTCCTACGAAAAAACCAAGATACGTTAAATGACAACTTATTTGTCACGATTGGGGTCTGAATTTGCCTAACAGTCAGGACGAACGGACAGACTGAGGTTCCTCCATTACTAGAAAAACAATTTATTTTGTTGAGTTTTCCCAATTCCAAAATCAATTCACTAGTGATGTATGTACATAACGGGAGAATAAGTAAATACAGAATATTTTCGCACTTATTTTCTTAGTCATAAGCTTTTGGTTGATTCGTGTTTATTCATCTGTAAGATTTGCTGAGGATTTCTGGGTTAGGCGGAGAAAAATTTTTATCGACACTTATGACAATTCTGATGCCGATCATTTCACCAATTTAACATGGTAATTGCAAAAGGATAATGCTCAGTCAGAAGGGCTTCCTCTTGTAAAGGAGATCTGACCTCTTGAAAAAGGAGTCTATATATTTTAAAAAAAGGTCATTGCAGGTTTGTCAATTGAAAAGGGAATTTCTACCAACTACCAAAAATTATCCTATTTTACCAACTTACTTCAAAATAATCTAAATTGCCATTTTCATTCTGCAAAAGTGTTTATACGATGTTAAGATAACCGTCAAAAATGACAGGACAAATTAAAGTCTCATATTAATAACAATAAAAATACTTTTTTACAAATGACATTTTTTACACCTTGAATAAATATTTTTCTGAAACTGTTCTAGAGTAAAGAGTAACGGATAAAACAGTAAAATATGGCCCAAAATGAACAAAAAACTGAAACACTTATGTGAATCAATGTAAATATATGTGAAACAAAAAATATGGCCCAATGAATAAAGTGACATCACAGAACTAAAACAAAAAACTGTGACTTCTAAAGGAACACTTACTGTATTTTTCCACACGACATAAAATTGAGATATCCGCTAATCCAAATCAGTTTGGGAAGCCTTCTGGCTTTTCTCTTTTCAACTTCCCTAACCTCACACTCCCTCCAGCTATGGAATTGTCTCATGAAAACTATCGGATGGCATCCCCAGTGATGCTAATAGCACTGTGATTTCACTGACTGAACGTTTTTTAATTTTATTGTCTTAGAGAGTTCTATACGAAAATTTTTTTGGCAGCATATACAAAACAATAAGTAATAGTGCAAAAAGTTTTCAGTTTTCCATTTCCCTCAAACTTTAGATAAACCCGGATGATGAAATTAGGATATAAATTTCAAACCCCTGAATATTTTTAAAAGTTACTAGTGATCCAGAGACATCGAAATTTACATGACAACACATCGCATTTCTTGTCAGCATAAATTTCGTATCAGATCGTCTGTAGCGCAGCGGTATCGAGCGCTAACGAGCGAGCAGTTCATTCCTGATCAGAGGACACTTGGGGAGACCGGGAAATTTGGGTGGTTGTTAGTGATTCTGCAAATGTAGTATGTTTTTCATCGAGATCGGCGGTGATTTTCCCTCGCTTGATGGCGAGATCCGGCGCCGCCCTCCCCGTGGGCCGCTGGCTTTTAACAGTTCTCCACCGGGGAACCCAGCCGGGCAAGCCTGCCGATCGGTCCCCGGCATGGGGATAGTGTAGTATGTTAGTGTAAGTATGTGTAAGGGGAGAGGATAGGACAAAAGAGGAAGGAAAGATTCCCGGGCCCGTGGCCCGTTTGTTGGGGTACTGCCCGACATTCGCCTGGTGGTGATCGGAGAAACCACGGAAAACTCCCGATCAGAGCAGGCCGTAGAATTCTCCCCAAACAGCGACTGAATCTGACCTAGCTGACAAGATAGTGTCGAAATCTTGCCACTGTCGGAACTCGAACCTAGGACTCCGGTCATAGGCACTGCAGTGACATCATTTGATGCACTGAGCCAGCTCCCCGTAAACCAGGATGGTTTACTGGTGCTAAATAAGTCACCCGCCATCGCCTTAAAGGTTTACACTTACCCCTCTTTTTTCCCCAAAGTGATTCCCAATATTATAAACTTATCATCTTGGGAACAACGAGAAATATATCTGTTTGCAGCCTACAAATTCCTGTACGCCAAGTACAATCAGGTAGTGAAAATGGCTAAAACAGATATTCGGTTTGTTGCAGATACGTGCACGTTTATCACATTATATTTCATTCACTTAATCAGGAATCAGTCCAAACGAGAATTTCCTTTTATGCATAAAATTCATTTCGACTGTGCCAACATTGTTGAGACCAATTTTTTCCCCTCAGTGAAAATTTAGAGTTAAAATGGAATCCCAGTTGTACATAACCAATTATTATTGTTACATTTTGTATATTATTATTGCATTCATGTTTTACTTCTGCGTTGTGTTTCAGTTATTGTTCTTCAATTTTATTACAGATTTTTGGGAGTAGAAAGAATTTCAATGTTGTAATAACTAAATTGTATTTTAACAATGATGTAACCAAACTGTAATAAAAACTTCACCCCAGAAGTAGATAACAAAACAGCGGGAAATCTGAATGCATACAATGAAAAACGAAGAGAACTGAGAGCAGGGCCTGTGTTCCAATAATCGACGAAAAACATCTGTACGTTGACTTATAAACTTCCTATTTTTATGCGATGTTAATCCCTCATCGATATCAAAAGTCAAATAGTATGTACCAGATTTTTATACTTCGGTTTATTTTCAAACGCTAGGCTATATGTGGCCACGAAGATTTTCAGTGCTAGTGCCGCCTCATGCGTCTGGCTTTTCTGCTTCATTCATCCTATCTTCCAGTCTCCATCTTTGAGGACTCTGCCTATTTGACGCCCTCTCTCCGACTTCCTGGGGGCCCTTTCCCACACTTTTTCCGTTCTGGAGGAGTTCACTCAGGCTTCTTTGCCACCTATTGTTCCATGCTTTGGAGCTGCCCATACTAATTTAGCCGTTTGTTAATTATATCCAAAATGCTTCCCAGTAAGTTCATCATTTGTGTTATGGTTCATCTAGATGTTTCCCAAACACACACGATCCTCCAATAACCCATTTCAAGGCCATCAACCTGATGGGCAGAGAGCTGGTTCTCCTTTCTGATACCCATTATGTAAAACCTGATGATGATTTCCGTTTATGTAAAACGACCACAGCGAGACCAAGATCCAAGTGGCACGAAACTGTAAATAATGTAAAGATGTTTTATTTGTGCATTATTACGCCACCCAACAGATGAGCAGTTTTTCTTGCAGATGCCCATCTCCTTATTTCAATCAGCTCTGCATAAAATAGTTCATCCATCGCTTAGCAACTATTGTCGTAACGGTTGACAGCCGCCATCACATGAAAGAGAAACCATTGGCAAAAGTAGTCACACAAACGACGGTAAAATTTCTATTGTTAGTCGAACGAAATTTAAGCAAGGCGTATGACGGAGTCCCGCCATGCTGTGTACGCTGCAAGGACTTCAAAGTTTTGAGTAAAATTGTGGATGTTTTTGGGTTCAATGAGTGACAAATTTCTTCTTATTAACTTCTATTACTGTAGAATACGTATATGTTCGTATTCAAAATATCTGCTCTATACAATACATGATGTTACAACCATTATAATACTTAAGATACTTTCCATGAACAAACCTAATTTGTCATGAAGAAATTTTAATGTAATACCAAATAATTTATTTCAATAGATGAAGTGAACTTGAAACCGAAATATAGGAAAATAAAAAAGAAGTGATGACGGTAAGTGATAATTAACAGTCCGCGGATAAATTTCTATAAAAAAATGTTTGGTAGTCATATAAAGAAACATGAAAGATACTTGAAACAATGAATAAAGCTATCAAAAGCATAATTTGATAATCAAATTCGTAATGTCTCATGACTAAAATATTGTTGAGTCACAGTACTAAAGTGTGAAAATGTTTACAATAAATAAACAGTTTATACAATTTATCAAAAGCAACCCTGTAATCAATTAACTTGCCGCTAAAACCTGCTCTTATGCGTCTAAAAAAGCAAAAATAAGAATGGTGACGCTGTTCATTAACACAAAAGAATCTGTTGTAATTATAAACCAAAGGCCGCTTAGCCCGTCCACCGTACGAAGACGCAGGCATCGAGGGTCGTTGGCGTCTTACTTTATCAGGGGATTAATCCACATGCCCGACATTGTGATCCCAGAAAACCAAAGAGCAGACCCACAACACATTACAAAAACGAAACAATATTTTATATTAATAATACATTATTAAATATTGAGACTCACTACTAACAGTACACATTGAAATTAGATCATGGATTTGGTTGAGTAAATTAAAAAATTAAAAAGCTGCAAACTATGTTTTAATGTTTGATTTTCTCCGATCAAATTCCATGATCACTATTTCAATACATTACCCTTTTTCATGTATTACAAACATTTTCTGCAAGTTTAGTTAAAATATTTTTTAAGTTTTGAGCTATTGAAAGGGTGAATATTTTGAACATTTTTTTTTTCATTCATTTTCGTCAGAATGGCGACGTATTTTTTTTTTCCTTTTTTCTTTTTCTTCCTTGTTTTGGGAAACAGCAGTCCAACAGTCACAAAAATTTGGGAAATTTTAAGAAGCGATTACGCATGGCAACAGTTCCTATTTGTTTCGTAGTCTGAAAGAATTGAAAGTCGAAGCTAATATTGTCCCAAGCGATGAAACAGTACTTACCTAAAGATAATAGAGGAGAAAAACTTTGGATCGCGTTGACCTCCATTAGTATTTAGATTAAACCTCGGCGGGGACGTTGGGCTTTCATCGTCACTCAAGTATGCTGGGGAGGTGTCCAGATACGCCAAAACGCGACGTAAAACATCCACCTAACAGAGTAGGACCCCGCTGTTCGAAGCCTTCACAATTGCTACCGGAATCACTAAACGCCACATCCCAACGCCAAAGTCCTCGCGAATCCCCACGAGTGAACGGCGCTGTCAGGGGCCCCCTCCCCTCCGTCTTCTTGCTGCCTCGGGCGGGGCTGGCAGGCGCGCCTACCTGGCGGAGACGCTGATCGGAGCAGCGTCGCCAGCATCGCGGCCTCCGCGCCGACCCCACGCTGCATGCCCGCGCTGCCCTGGCTGCCAGCCGCCGCGGTGAGGCCCTGCACTCCGTTCGCCACGCGCGGTCACGCCACTTGCCTCGCCTCGAGTCGAGTCGAGTCGAGGGATGCGCGCGAGGCGCACTGCCCGTGGTCGTGGTCGCGTCCGGCGGCCGACTGCCGCGCGGTGGCGCGCCCGCCCCGGCCCCGCCCGGCCCCGCGCCGGCGCACCCCGCGCGCTGCCGAGCTCACGGGCGGCCGCCCGGCGCCACAGCGGCCATCCGCGCCGCCCTGCGCCAACCACCGCCACCGCCACCGCCATACGCCTCGTGGACGAGCGCAAGAAGAAGAGAACAAAGGGGAAGAAGAAAAGGAAGAAGAAGAGGAGAAGAAAACAAACAAGAGGAAGAAGAACAAGAACAGAGGAAGAAGAAGAGAGAACAAGGGAAGAAGAAGAAAACAAGACGAAGAAGAACAAGACGAAGAAGAAGAAGAAGAAGAAGAAGAAGAAGAAGAAGAAGAAACGGCGGAGATGGCTCAGTGATCAACTCATGTCACTGCTGCGCCTGTGCCCGGATGTCCGAGGTTCGAGTTCCGACAGTGGCAAAATTTTGACACTAGTTTGCCAGCCAGTGCAATTTAGCGCTGTCTGAAGGAGAATTGGCTGCTCTGATCGGTAGTTTTTCCCTGGTTTTCCGATCAACCCAGGCAAATGCCGAGCAGAACCCTATCAACGGGCCACGGGCCGCGCGCGATCTGATCTTCCCTTCCTTGTCCTATCCTCTCCCTTACACCCACACTTACACTAACATGCACTACATATCTCATATCCCGGGAGGCCGGTCGGGAGATTAAAGTTTTTCCGGCTGGGGCGGGCCTGCTGGGGAGAGCTCGTTGGGAAACCCACTAGCCGACGCGGTCGGCGCGGGTCTCGCCAACGAGGGGGAGATCACCACTATCTCCGGGGAAACATGCACTACACTAACGGGACTAATGACCAACAGTTGACGCGCCCGGAAACACGAAAATCAATCAATCAACCCGACCGCTTGTGGGGGAAGGGCAACATCATACGGGTGAGCGCATCATTCATTCCGTCCGTTGCACTAATCGACACTCGATTATCGTTTCAGTGTTTACTCCGCTGGCAAACGATGGATGGCTGGTCCGCTGAAAGAGGCACTGGCCACTGGTCATTCTGCCTAATTATGCGGCCGAACCTCCGACGCAGCCTGGCGACCACGACGCACGGGCAGCGCTCCATCAGGAACACCTTCTGCGCCTTCCACCGTCCGTTGCGTTTAAGTACATCTAGAAGGAGACACTTGAAGCTGTTAAGAGGGTAGCACAGGGAAACCAAAAACGAAAAAGTTTCAAAGCAACGAAATGATTCGAGTATCACGTGAAAAAGAATAATGCCTATTCCCGAAAAATAATTTCCTAGAAATAATAATAGAGTAAGTAATGGGAAATAAAGTAAGTTAAAATTGTATATATAATAATGTGTGATTCGATGCAGAAGAGTTGGAGTAGTCTCATTTAGTTATATTTATAAACAAGGGACAACAAGTATCCCCTTCGGAGAACCGATATCTTGAATGGGTAGCGGCGATGGACAGGGTGCAGGTTCAGAGGTGGGTAGTGTAACGTGTGCAACTGCAGCTTAATTGTCGAATTCATTAATGAGAGGAGAGAAGTTTTAAGAATATCAAATGAGACAAAAAAGTGGTTTTTATTGACTGATTGATTAGTGATTCCGCATGTCAATTCTAGGTCATAGTCCGGAAGTGTAGATATGTTTTATCACGGAGGTGGCGATGATCTCCCTGTTGATGACATTCGCGCCGACCTACGTTGGTTTGCGTGTAATTTTTCAACAGGTGGACCTTTTCCCCACGATTTCAAAATCCCAACCGATCTCCCGGAAATGTGGTAGTGTAGTGCGTTAGGTAAGTGAGGGGTAGGGAGGACAGGACAAGGAAAAGAAGAAAGATCGCGGGGGTCCGTGGCCAATTTGTTAACATTCTGTCGGCATTCGCCTGGTGTGATCGGAGAAACCACGGAAAATTACCGATCAGAGCATCTCGCCTCCAGACAGCGTCTGAACTCGATATAGCTACGTCTAAAATCCTGCCACCGTCGGGAGTGTAACCTAGGTTCTCCGGTCAGAGGTGCCCAGTCCATCCGTTGATGCCCTGAGCCTTGTCAGGTGCCCTTCGCGACGGAACAAGAACTCGACTCACTGCCGCCTCGTCATGCCCTTCGTCACCTGGAAGAAAGGGCACGCATCATGCACCGCCCGTGCGAAGTACAGAACCAGGGAATTTATTCCGAGAATATTTTCTCATGATAGAGTAACGGGAAAAGGAATACATAGTTATGATTCTTGAATTCTTCAATCATCCTCAGCAGTAGTGAAGTTCGATGTTGAATTGAACAAAATTCAAATTTCAAATGTAATTTTAATTTTTTCACAGGCCAGGAGCTAAAATCGAGGCCCCTATCTTCGATTATAAACATGCAATCAAAGTTTTAGATGTATTGGTACAAGTATGAATGGCGCAATAAATACAAGCGGTGAAATAAGGGTGGCGTTCGATTTGTGATTCTTTCTCGTTGTCCGTCAGCGAGGTGCCTTAACAGGGCCCCTTTTAGGGTGCACGGGTGTTCCACCCTATTCGCCCTGCTCCTCGGGATGAACGAGATACAGAAGAAGGGACCGAATTTAGTTTATTATTATATTTGGGCGAAAACAATAAAATGGGGAATACCCCCGGCAAAAAAGTTGTAACCACAAAAAGCAAATTTAACGACACGAGTTTCTTCCCCCATTGTTACAACGTTTATGCACTCGGCGATCCGTTGAAATTAAAAGAAGATAAAAGGCACTTAATGTCCATGTTTGGAACATAGTTTATGCCTTCTCCGACCACATACAACCTTTTGCGAGAAACCCAGCATTACAGAAAGTGAGGGGTTTCAAAGTTTTTGCTGGGAGATTCTATTATCAATTTCACTACTATATTTTTTATTAATGAAATGTTGATCATTTCGATCAGTCGCCGGGTTATATTCGGTTATTGACCCTGATTATTATGCCTTCAAAATGCCCTTCAAAAGTTCATCGACCCGAAAGGTCGATACCGACCGTGGGGCCTCGTGGTATAGTCATGTGTTGAAGTGTTTTTGTAAGGGATGAGGAGGCAAAGATAAGAAATGGAAGGTCACGCGCAGTCTGAGGCCTTTTAATACAAGACTGATCCGCATTCCCTGAAAATTTATCGGAGCAGCAGAAACCGCGATCAGGCAGCCATCGTCAGACTTCGACTAGGGGGCCATTCAGACTGCACCGCAGGCCTCCGGCCAGAGTCGCTGCCGAGGCAACGGGGCCCTGCTGGCCCTGAGCTAACCATTGGGAACTTAACACCCCCTCCCATTCATCTCCACCGCCGCAACGCTGGTGGGCTGTGTTTACCGCCCTCCTCGCACGGCAGGGGTCGACGACGGGTCACCGCGCACTTTTCACGCGGGGGGGGGGAACAACGCGGCCGCGAGGCGGCTGTCGATTTAACGAGGGTCGGGCGCCGCGCCGTCTGCGCGTCCGCTGCGGAGGCGGGCCGAGGCCATCGAGCCTGCCCGCAGCTTATCCGTTTGGCTGAGGATTCCGGTCCAGTCTTTGGGAATTGGCTCGTTAGATCCGTGTGCAGTGCATTTTAACGCAGGAGGTCGCAGGATCTTTCCTCGATGGATGGCGATGTAAAACATTAAACAGATGGGATCCAGTTTAAGATGGAGGATATTCAGATGATGTTTTGAAATTGCAGATGATAATGTTTCGACTTATTACCGTTAAACGAATATAAGCCCGAATATAAACTTAATATAAAATAATATAACAAAGAATACCAAATGTTCAACATGTTCAGTAAGAATGTTGGCAAAGTAAATGAAACAGTTGTGCTGGGAAAACAAAGAAAGATCTGAGACGTTCTCCCACATCGTAGTGGGCAAAATTCATGTTGAAACTATGTTTACTACTTAACCAAAATGTTGACATATCAAGTTAGTATTCCACATTTTCCATTTGTACGTTTCAGTAAAGAAAGTTTATTTAGTAAGGGCATCTGAATTTATTTTACAGATTAGGAAAACTATACCTATATTTAGACGAAAATCTGAAAGGGTTATGTTTTCAAAAGGCCCAAAATTATATTGGAAGAACACATTAGAAACTTTTACTGAAAGCAAATGATTATTGTCTAATTCTTTAACAATTTTGTAGTTTTTTATATTTTTGAAGCATGCGACGAGACAAACTTGCTTATTAACTATTGATTCTATAGAAATCACAAGCAACGGGGAGCTAGTTACACTGAAATGCACAAAAACAAAAGAATGTCTGCAATTCTAAAGATTGTCTTCCATTCAATTACACGATTTGCAAAAATAGAAACTAGACACTTTTTCGTAGGTTAAGAAATGGAAAAAGACTAAACAAGTTGTAGGTATACGCACAATTAGACATACTAAAAAAGTGGAAATTTACAAAATTACTCTCTTGAGGGAGCAGGGCATTTTTTCTGACGATTAGGATACAACTCTAGTCGGGAAAAGAACGTCTTCCGTTGAAAGAACTAGGAGATTGGGGGGGCCCATCAATGCAGAAAATGTATTGAATAAACGATATCAAAATAATTAAAATTTTGAAACAGGTATCAGCACCGACGAGGTTGCATCAACGTCAACAATTAAATAGTAGTCGACGTCGGCACCCTTTTAAAAATTTTGAAGGCCTGGAAATAAGTAATAATTAATAATTGTTAATTCAAATTAATATTTATTGCCAAGAGAAACTCTAAGTTAAAAAATAATTAAACTGAACCTTGAAATTACTTTTTCTATGTTATTTATGTTTATGTTGCTTACTTATGTTATTTGGGCATTTGTTTTCAAAGTTTAATAAATAGTTTAAGATCACGTGGTTCCTTAACGGCCGGAGGCCATTAAGATAACCTTTCCCTTTTCCTGTTGGGTTGCGTTTTGCAGATAAATTAACAGGACGGTATAACGAAAAGAAACTTAAGAATGTTATAATATCGGCTTAAGCAACTAGGGAACGAAAAACACTCTTAACAGCCGCCGTCAATGAACAATCAAAACAAATAAGGTGTAGGTAAGGTACTTATTCCCAAAAAAAAGGCATTACTTGTTTATATTTTTCTATAATAAGATGGTAAATGAAATGTGTTTTTTTATTGGCAAACGTTTAGTTTTTCTAAGTAAATATTTGATCTTTTTTTTTTTTTTTTGTTTGATGAAATTTTGAATAATCAATATATTAATATGGGGAAATGTAGATGTGTAAAAACGAACGATTCTGATACTCATCGCGATTTCTAGGAGACAAATAAAGCTGGAGCGAAGGAGGTTCAAATCACCCAAACGAACTGGCGCCACCACTCAATTATGGAGAACTCTGATAGATGGCAGCACAGCTAAAGAGCGAAAACTCACTTCTTCAAACACAGTGTAAGCTTTGCTAGATGGAGTAAACCGAAATGTCAACGTGCCCCTAAATTAATGGATTTTTTTTCCCTTTAGTTTTAGTTTTAGATAAGGAATCACTGTTTCATCGTTTAGAACTCCCCTTATTAGACTTTCAAACCTTAGTTTCGTCATTCAACTCCTTCGAATGGATATATATATATATATATATATATATATATATATATATATATATATATATATACACACACACACAAAGCACATACTTTCTCGCTTTAAATCTAACTTGTTTCCCATTTGAAAAATTCGAGAGTTAAAGAGAATTAGATTCGCTATTCTTTTCAGCCACACTTGTTGTGCTTAAAAGGAGAGAAAAAAAAAGATTAAAGAAAAACTTGGTTTTTGAGAAAATTTTGTACTTTATCATTTGCAATAAGCTTAAGTAGTTACGAAATCTACTTTTTTTTTTTTAAACAATAGTACGACGTTTAATGGATGTGATTTTTAGGGCAGATTTATTTAAGACAAAATATCTATCTTCGAATTTGTAGTTTAGCCATGTTAATTTTTGCAATTTTCGAAAATTGAGTTCGCTGGGAAAGGAAATAAAATCACTTTTAATTCTTTGATACATACGTGAAGAAAATTTAAAGAAAAATTTGAGCCGTTTTTGAGAAAAATTATTGTTACAAATTGCCAAATTTCACTGAGGATAACAGAAAAACCCTTCACATATTCGAAACATTGTAGACGACTTCTTGTATCTGACTTCCACAGCATATTTTTATTAAGGAAAAATCTGTATCTTCAATAGTTGTTGAGAAGAGCTGAAAAAGAGTTTGACAAAACCTAGACAAATTGCAAAATTTCAAGAGAATAAAAAAATAAATAAATAAATATGGGGAAATAAGAAGGATCTACTCGATTCTTTTCTAACGTTCTTTGTGTTATCCGAGGTTAAAATAAATCAAAAAATTGGGAGTCATTTTTCAGAGCATTTTGAAAAAGTAATTAAGGCTTGTTGTAAGTATACCAAAAAAAAAATATGCACTTTCAAACTCATATAACCTGGAGTTCCCTTTTAAAATTTATCGAGAAATAAAGGAGGCCTGCCCATAATCACTTTTAAAAACTCATTTTAAAATCTAAAGTCAGACAGCGAAACGGGGCAACATAGTAGACATTACCCTGCCATATCTCAAAACTGAAAATATTTAATACAAACACGCAGAAAGTGATTATAATATAGCGGTAATAGTATATTATGCAATTAGTTTAAAATGTGGTCCTTTTTGCCGAATAATAAAATATTAGAATGAACGACGTTAGAAGTGAGTTATAAAAATTTAAGGAAGCAAGTCAATTTGAATGAGAAATTGTAACCTCGGATTCATGTTATTAGTCATGAGTGCTACTAAGCAACTAATTTGTTTACATATGGCAAATAGGTTTAAAGTTACATTTCAAACATTCTGATTCTTTACAAAATAAATTTTGGAAGGAGCTGCAAAGTAGAAAATGAATGCTGATAGATGAAAAATATGCGAATTTTGCTTATGAGGTTGTTCTTTCTATCTGTCGGAGTAGGTTGGTTAGTTACTACAATGCACATGCTAGAATAAAACGGTAGTTATGAGCATGATTCTTTAAACATTACGTCCACAGCAAAAACGTCTACCTTAGGTTCACATATTCAAAATTAAAGGTAATGTGTAAAAGTGTGCGTTTAAGAGGACATCAGACGTTTTCGCCGATGATGGTGGTGATATTATACACTTACATCTCAACGAGGTGGCGACCTTCAAATGTAGATGAATCTCATTGAAGAATCAGTGATTAAGGGGATTTACATTGCAACTAGATATTGGTTAGTGCAGAAACTAAGAAAAATAAGCACTTTGGAATTAAATCATCTTCTGGAGTGTCTTTGACAAATTTATCCAACTATACTATTAATATTCATATCTAAAAACTAATTAGACGTTCTTCGTTATTATTGTTAAATATTACCGAATAACAGAAATGCAATTTTAAAGTAGTACGTTAATAAATTAAATTTTAAAAGTGCAAGTTTTTCACGATATATTTGATTTTACTGGGAACACAGAATCTATTTACATAGTATCACTGCCTTCTTTATACTCCATAACTGATGATAAATGGGCTGTGACTATTATTTCAGTGATGACTCAAAGTTCGTGCAGAAATAGTGATAATGTGATGATTCGTGCCATAATATGCCATATTATGAACAATTTTACTAATGGAAAGAGTTGTTCAAATGCTGGTTACAAAAATATAAGTTATTAGTTCTAAAATACCAACAGAAAATCCTTGCACCATTCTGGTGATCGCCGTTCGCACCTGCTTGGCACGCCATTTGTTTTCCGGGTCTGGAAAGGCATTGGGTGGTACTGTTAAATATTATGCAAAAACAACAAATTTTCTTTAGGTTCCTGTAAACAGATGGTTCATGGACAATGTTTCAAAACCCTAGGGAAAAAACAATACATTGTTTACCTTTTTCAAATCTCATTTATTTTTTTTTTTCGTGAGGTTGAAACATTGGGTCGAGCTCTTGTTGGGTGTACTGGAAATGGTCACGCGCGCGGACCCATCCTTCCATCGTCGATTTGTCGTCAACGGAAACCGCGGCGCGGTAAAACAGACGAGACACGCGGGGCGCAAATGTTAAATCGGAGCACAGCGTCGCGCCGGTAAAGAGGATTTTCGTCTCGACCCCTGTACATGCTATGCGAGGCACATGACGGAAGACAGGGGTTGTGGCCTCCAAAAACTTTGAGCCTTACATAATAAAAATTTTACTTTTATATACCTATACAATCCCGTGGCACCTCCTGCTTGCTGAGCACGGAGGGGGTGCGTTCGGAATGTTTCGGGGTAAACAAATATTTCAAATATCACGATTTGCATCAGTACAGTAAATCTAAGCCGGAATCGTTCGGGTCAAGAAAATTCCGTTAAGGGATGTTTCGTTTTATGAAAGGGTTTTCCATTATACGACACTTGTGATATTGATATTTTCTTCTGAAACTAATAAATTAATGTAAATAGAAGTAATAAAGTAAAGAAAAAATTACATGGTTTATTATTATTATTAAAATACATTTACTTATAACGTATATAGAACAAATCATAAATAAATTAATATTAAACATTCTTCATTGACAGCTTCTGAGTTTTCTTTCTTCCGTAAGTTTAACCTTATGGCTTTCACGCTGTTAAACTGATTGTGAAACTAAAAATACACACCACCTCACTACCTATGCTACAATCGGACTGCTTGCTGACTCAAGCACAATACGTCACAGCCCAGAGTACTATGATTTTCTGATACCTTTACATGGCCTGTGTCTCTGGCCGAGGGGTTACGATTTTCAGAGTGGTGCAGGGAGAGGCGCGAATAGAAGACAAGTCCATGTACCTTACCATGCTCAGAGAGGTGGGAGGGGGAGATTCCCCTACGGCCTACGTCTTCAGAGACATGTGACCCCCAAGGTCGAATTCTACGTTGTCAGCTGAAGCCCCTCACCTTTACAGTCCAGTTGTCACGACTCAATCGCGTGAGGTAGAGAATTTAATGACGACTTGCAGATGAATGAATTACATCAAGAATATATCGCGTCTCTGCCAATGGCATTAAATTTACAGAAATTCCGATTTATGATTATTCCCCTTTATAGGACATAAAAAACCGGCCCTGTTCCGCGCTGGACAGATTCCATTTTATGCTGTGTAACATACCATATAACTTCACTGGTCAGAGGAATTTTCCCGGTTAAGGCAGGTTTCCGGCTTTACAGGATCCGGTTTAGACAGATATTACGGGATATATTTTTTCTACTCCCATTGTAGATTTCGTCATTTGATAGCTGCAATCCGTTGCATAATGATTCTCATTAAGATGCAGCTTTCATTATGATACTTATTCGATTAATAATCGTCCAAAATAATCAACTCCAGTTTGCTTCTTAGTTCATCAAAAATACTGAATGATGTCATTTAATCTTTCAATGTTTTCTTTTGCCCTTTCTTCAACTGCAGCAAGCTGATACTCGTTTTTTAAACGAAATTTCTTTTCTTGGGGACTTTCTCTGTAGGAAGTGCTCGGGCGATTGGAAATAAGCAGGACAATTAGGCAACAAAGAAGACATAACTCCACGAGACTGTCATGTATGTTTTAAAGGAAGACTGGTTTTTAGTGCATTACCAAAATATAACACTGAATTCTTCTCAACTTCCCACGTTCGCAAAATGCAATTCACAAATCTAAAAGAAAACACAGAACTCAGCTACTTACACATTTCACTTTTACCATAATTTTCATCTTGGACACGGCCTTATACACTATGATTCTCACTATTTCAACAAGAGACCACATCTACATAACCACGACTCGAAAGCTACTCAACACGTGCTACTCAACGTGGATCGCCTCAATTCGAACGTCGCCCTGCTTTAGCCACCATATTGACTTTGAAAACTCCAGTGCGCAGGCCTTGCATGTCTAGGTGGAGTTGCTTGATGAATCAACGTCATCTTTCTTGAGAAAACAATAATACACAAACTATCATTGAAAAATGGACAATACAAATCTACTTACTTAATTGTTTTATTAGGGGTGATTTGTCGCTAATTTAAGGCATTCATTAGAACTACACCGAGTTTTTTGAAACCTTTCTATAGAACAATGGATGTTTTACTATTTCCTGCCACAAGTAACTCATCCACTTCACAAATTAAGTGCTCGCCATTCCACAGTCATCTTTCACGCGAAAATTGTTAGATTCTAATTATTGCATTATCGTTCGGTAACTGTGAATTTTCGTGGAATATATGTCAAGTCTCATGAAAAACAGTATTTATGCAACAAACGCAATGCATGGGAAAAACAGACAACAAAGAACTACTACTAGTCGCATGCGGTTGATTTTTCCCTTCAGTTCTGATGGCTCTGTCTCATTACATACTGACGTTCTGGATCAACACAGTTGGCAAACAGTAGTTGCATGTGTAGTGTGGTCGCCCAGAGGATTTTCTCCTAATTGATATTCCAGACTGGTCTAAAATGAACTCGTGGCCCCACGAGTTTGTCATGGAAAACATGCTTTTTCTTTAATGGCTCCAAATGTTTTGATTGAAATTTGTCCTAGGTGTAAACAGATCTTAAAACATGGTGCACAAGTCATAAATCGTATGCTCCATTGAATATGAACAATATGCAATTAGCTGATTTTAAGGTAACAAAATTTCTAGGTCTCTCAATTCAATCAAACCTCAAATGGAAGGTACATATAACAGAATTAAACACTAAATTGAGCTCATATTATGTTATGCATTCAGAATTCTTTCTAATTCTGTCAGACTTCATGCAGCTCGTTGCATGTATTTTGCAAATGTACATTCCCTGAAATATGGCATAATTTCTGGGAAGCTCATCCTTTAGTTCCAGACATTTAGATTGCAAAAAAATTATCGAATAATGAAAAATCCATCCACGTGATCCGTGCATTTCTTTTCATTGAGCTTGGAATCTTACATTGCCTTGCCTATTTATTTATGAGTCTTAGTATTTGTCAAAACTGACTTAACGTGGAACTTATTTTCATGTAATACTGATATTTATAGTTACAACACTCGACGTAGAAAGTCATGTTCATCAAGTGTCAGTATCAACAGCTCACTACAAGTTATCCACATACCATGAACTTTCCTTTGCTTGTAGTGGTAGTAGAGCTTAGGTGAGTTTCTATTTTTCTAACAATACAGAAAAAACAAATGTTTGTTCCTTTACCGTTAAAAATAAGTTTTCTATAATTTGGCAACGAAAATATCTAGTTTTGAAATGTTAATCCTCGCTTTTTAAATTTGTTGTTTCATTATTATTATTATTATTATATTATTATTATTTTCATCTTCAACTATTAATAGTTAAATTGTTGGAAGGATTCTAAAACTCAAGAAAGCGTGGCAGATGATTTTTCCCCATACGTCACATACAGTTTTGACTGTTTTTGACTAAATAAATTAGTTAATGTCCTTCTGCGCGAATTTTACAAATTTGAAATTCTTTCGGCGTCAGTCACTTGCCTTGTTCAAAAATTGTGAATGCGACGAATGCTTGTACACTCCATTTCTTAATTACCCTTACTTTCGAAGATACGCTTCTCAAGCCAACTTTTAACTACCAAGTTAAAATAAACTCCCATGCTATCAAGTTACAACCGCCGTCGCTGCTGCAATCGAAGAGAGCTCAGTGTAGTCACCGTCGCTTCTGCAAGAGGGTTCCTCCGAGGCGCGCCGCGATACTTATGGTACTCGCGCCTGGGAAATTTTGGAGGGTGAATATTCTCCTCCTTCGTGACCTCCCCGGGAAAAAAAAGTATTCACTAGTTCGGGCGTCATAGTTCAAAGCTGAGGGCAGATGGCGCGTTTACCAGCCATCGCTCCGCTGCATACCCTAGTCCTCTGTTCGTGGGCTTTTTCATAGCAGATGGTGGCGTTATGGGTTGTCTAATCCCATGACGTCACAATATATAAGCCCAAAAAGTTTCTAAAACAAATGTCACCGCAGATTTGCTAGCAATGGATCCCTCTCCAACATTATAGTACCAAAGCTCATTCTAGTCAAATTCATCATCATGTGTCTAATCAATTATAAAAATTACAATATAACCATCACAAGAAATGAGATAGGTATTTATTTTCTGTATTATATACTCACTTCTTAATAATTTAATTTAAATCAAAAGTATAATAAAAGTTTAAACTATTTTTCTTGTCTTTCCTTCTTTTAGACTAAAGAAATTCAAAACGAATTATGTGTAACTAATTAGACATACTGTAATTTAGACATACCTGTATCTGAAGATGTCCACAAACCTTGTTGTTCATGCCAAAAATACAAGTGAATTATATACGTTTAATATTTCTTCAGTGTTTTAACATAATAATATAACTGTCTTTAAATAATAGGAATCTTTATTTTTTTTAATGTAAAAATGTGTTCTAAAAATTTACATTTTTAAGTTATGAAATCAATAATATATTCTCTTTTATAATAATCTGTTTTCATTGATTCTACTTCACATCCACATTTTTATTATTCTTATTTTCTTCAAATATTTAGGAGTAAAAATTTTGGTTATTAGAATTTTTCAAGTGACACAACTATCAAAAGGTTTTTTTTTACCTTAAATCCTTTTGACCTCAGAATCACGTGATTAAACATATAAATTGTTATTAATACACTTATATGTATACAAATATGCATATAATCATTATCATCATTGTAACTGCAGAATATTAGACCTATGTTTTGTAGTTTGTTTTCACTTTTGTGGATCATGTTCCACATGGTTTTGAGTTTTGTTATCAGCTTAAAAAATTCTGGCATCCGTAGAGTTTGCTTTTGCTTTTTTCAAAGCTGTTCTTTATATCATCATCATCATCATGAACAGCAGAGTAATAGGTCTGGTGCCTGATCCTATAAAAGACAGTAGATCTGGTGATTATTCCTCCAGATGTTCCTGAGCTAACTGCCTTTGTTGGTTCTTCCTATATTTTTCGCCTATGGATATACTTTAAAACTGCTTTAGAAATCTTTCCTCTGCATTCTTCACACATGTGAAGTCATCTCTCTGGTTCTCTTTAATGTCATGCACTATATTTTTTATTTTTAGTTTTGTTTTCTAATTTCAGTGTTTTTTGTCAATCTAACATGTAATTTCTACCAGTGTGAAAATCTCATATGGTGGTTATATATTTGACAGTCTCTTTGTTTTATGGTCCATATTTCGATTGACTTAGATGTTTTTTTACTTGTTCTGTTGTCATATCTCTTCCAAAGCTTTTCTTGATTATTCCATTTACCCATTATGTTTTTGAATTTTTCTTCCTCTGAATTTTGTCCAATCATATTTCCTAGATACATAAATTTTGTACTTGTTCTATTATTTTTCCATCTATAACAATTTTAACTCGTCTGATTTCTTTTGCCTTAGAATGCTATAGCTTTAGTCTTATTGGTCCAGATTTTCATGTCAAATGATAAGGCTATTCATGAAGTTTATTTGCTGCCCTCTGTAAGTCATCTTCTGATTCCATTATTAGGATCATGTCATCAGCATAGAGAATTGTTTGACCAATTGTTTTCTGTTTAAATTTATACCTGTTTCACTTTCGTTTCTCTTGGATTGTGTGGTTGGCATACATGTTAAAGAAGTATGGTGATTGCCTACATCCCTGTCTCAGTCCTCTGGTTGTTCTAAAAGTCTCTGTATGTAGACATGTTGTCACTTTGTTGTTTTTTATCTTTCTTTTTGTGTTCTTGCTTTTATTATTTTTATTGTTATATATAATCTGATCTCCTCCTTCATTCTTTTGGGGTTTCAAATGGCTGTATTAGAATCCCTAGGCCAGAACATTTCCTCTTCTACTCTTTCGCTTCTTCTAACGATGTCCCAACTTAGTAGGTTTTGTTATAACCTAGCATTTTAACCTTTCACATCTGCTTCCCTTTAATCCCTTCTTCTCTAAAAATTGTACTACATCTTCAGTCTTCATGTCACTTGCAATTTACAATGTACAATCATTTGAATCTAGTTCCCATTTTTATTGTGTTCATTGTTCCTATTATAAAGTTATTTCTGTTTCTAAAACTTTTTCTAGTTTGTGAACATTCTGTCTGATTTGATTGTTGCTGTTGTATCTTGCAAGGTAAATACTGTTCTCTATTTTATCTCTTTCTATTTCTTACTTGTGTTTCTCTGAGTTGTTTATTTGTCCTTGTTCTTCAGTGTTCTCATCTTCCTTTTCATTTGCGCATCTTCGACTATTCCTTGTTTCCTTTTGTCTTCTTTGACAAATTGTCATACTGTTATTTACTTATTTCAGGAATTTCATTGCTTTTGTCTTTCCCTTTTTCTCCTACATGATTCATGAGTGTAGGTGTGCATCCTTTGTTTAGTGTCTTGATTACACTTCTCTCTTTGTGCCAGCATATTTCTCTGCTAGTTACTTTCCTGTTTACTTAGATTGTTCTTTAATATTTCTTTAGCTCTTGACTTATCCAATGTTTTATATCTACTTTCAGAAATGTTAATGTTTTTGTATATCTTCTAATGCACTTTTGAATCTTTCTTTCCTTATTTCCTTGTAGTATGTTCCTACAGTCCTGAACAACCATATCAGTTTTGTTGACATCTTCTGTAATGTTTTTATAACCCCTTCTGGGACTTCCGCATTTGCATGGAATTTATTCTGCATTTACAGCACACCTAATATAACTGTTCATTATAGATTCTGCTGCTCTTATAGATTCTTGTAAGTATTGTAATGGTAATGGCAAGTGTATTTTGATGTAAGGGTAGTTTATCAAGCCAAGCACTATGTTCCTGTAATCTCAGAACTGTTTTGATATCAGGTAGTAGTTTAAGACTAGTTTTTGCCTGGGTTGATGATCATTTTTACAAAGGACGAGTATTAAGAAGATTATTTATATATTAAAAACTGATTCTACTTGTCATTTAAGTTTTCTCCAACATATACTTCAGACCAGTGTTCTTGAAAGAATAGTATTTAGATTAATTTAGAACTGCATTTATCCTCATATAGTGGAATGTATTTGAATGTTGATCATCTAAAATGTCAATGATCTGAGCATTATGGTCTGATATGTGAAAATAAATGTTTGAGGTTTGAACTTCATCTCTCATCATTATATTATAATTGGTTATAATACAACTGAACTAGACAGAGGTGTTACATCAGGCCCTAGGTTTACATCATCAAGGTTGAAGGTACTGAAGAAGAGTGAAGTCGATTATGTTTGTTATTACTTATTTATGTTTAAATCATCTACAATTATTGTTTTACTCTTATTTCCCATAGTGAGTCTAATCAATAGTTCTTCCAATTTGAAAGAGAATTCATCCTGTTTGAGGAAGGTGAACAAGATTCCTTCTATTTTTAACGATTCACTGAAGGAGCATTCATGTCTTTGGCATTGTTCAGCTGCAAAGTGCTCAGCATTGCCATCATGGCTGCTCACATGCTTTCAATAATCTCTCTTCTGTAATCACTTAGATCATGAGTTAGGCCTATTTTGGAGCAATAAACAATTATTTCCATCAGTACCACAAAAACACAATATCCACAGTCACAAAATTTTATCATATTCCACCAAAATTACAAAAATTACAAAAATATTATCATATTCCACCAAATTTACAGCAAATGCTACCAATATGTCATAATATCCCGTCTACCATAATCATAATATACACTTTCCGAAAGTTAAATTAATCAGTTTATTTAAACAGATTTAATCACAGCCAAAACAAGCCATCAAATAAAAGAATGGACGTAGTCAAATTCTCCTTTGTAAACTGTCACGTTAGAATATCTTGCCTGTGACATTTTCTTACTGAGTGTTGGGTTGCAACAAAATGATAGGGAATAAATCAGTCAGGATAATTGAAAGGAATATCCAGTGTGCATAAATGTAGATAAAGTAGAGTACTTAATCTAAAAGAAAAAGTATTTATCATAAATTTAGAAAGTATGCAATACAGTGCAGTGAAATGGTGAAAGTGAATTTCTTCTCTTCTTTTTTCTCCTCATTGTTTTGGCTATGTTAATCTGCTTTTTCTGTTTGCTAAGCTCTTTTAATATACAAGATATTTTCTGTGATGGGAGTACTGAGTGTTAGAATAGATAACAATTATTCCTTGTATAATATTAAATTATTTGCCACATAAATATAAAACAAACTATGACAAGTCAAGATAGTATACTAACAATATTTAATACAAATTTGTACTAAATACAATACAGAAAATTTTAGTATACTACAACAGAAAATAACATTATAAAGACAATGCATATTAATTTGTATGGCATAGTACAGAAGACTAAAATAAAAAGAATACTTTTAAAATTTTAAAAAACATAATTAAAACAAATATTCCACATCAAGAGATAATTATTGCAGTAATTTAATTCTTAATAACAAATTTTTAAGTTCGATGATGTAATCTATAAACAGACTGATAGTGCTATTGGAGGTGATTAAGCAGTTTTTGCTCTGACATTATAATGCAGAAACTAAAATGGCTATTTATCAAAATTCAATGTTAAGTTTACCATAGCTATGTCAGCAATATGTTTATTATTCTACAGCAGATCTCGTTGATAATATATCTTGGAGTTTAATAACATCCATCCTAAACTGAATTTACTATCAAAAGAGAATAGATAACAAAATCAATTTTTAGATGTTACACTTAAGAATTACAGTCACATGAAAACAAATTGATTCAGAAAACCCACATTTGCAGGCAAAGTGCTTAATTACCTCTCCTCCATATAAAGAAAACCAAAACTGGAATTTCTCATAATCTAGTTGATTGCAAATAAAGTTAGCAGATAGTGAATTCCATCCCTTTAACTTAAAAATAGTTCAATCCATTTTAAGAAACAGCAATTATCCTAAAACTGTTATGATAAATTTATCTTTAAGAGAATAAAGCTTCTTGATTCACATTTCAAACCGATATCAAAAATTAAAATGTTCTGAGAATAAAAGTGATCATTACCTTTCATTCCCACAATTAATTATAAATTAGAACATGTTTTCAAATGAAGTACCACTGTAGACTAAAAACAAAGTTCATAATAAAGTCTGTTGAAATGTCAAAGAGTATACTTCTTTGAATAAAGCTAATGTTGTAGATGGCATTGACTGGAAATATCCATGCTCAGTTTCTGAAACTTAAGAGATTAAAATAAATAATTCCATTTATACTGCAGTGAATAATCATTTTACCAAAATTTACAATGATGCTTTGATGTACAGATGTCAACATAGAAAAGTAGATCCCCTTCTCTTCACTGCTTCCTACCTCTGCCCTCTGCTTCTTTGTTTTAAATTCCCTATCATTCTTTCAACCACTCTCACCAATGAAATGGACTTGTTTAGTTCATCTAGTAACACAGTTTACTGTATCATAATGTTATTATACAAACAATTTGTTATTGGGCTCATATGCCTGGTAAATTCTCACCTGTCATAATTTCTCCATTCCTCGATTGTACTATAAATAATTTTAAACTTTTCACTATATATTTTATCATTCAATTTTACACGGATGATGGAAACAATAATCCTGAAACTTTGCACATTAGCTTATGAAATAAATTATGTTACAAAATTTATTTGTCTACAAATATGGATTCTAATTCTTCACAATATATAATTGATTAAAAGAGAGACTAAATAGGTGAAATAAAAATAATACTAATAAAAAAAAAAAAAAATATTATATGAAATTAGCATGAAGCCTGGTCTGAGTCCATCCTTTAAGTCCATTGTTCATTTTTGGGATGTCAAACTTGGAGAAGAAGGGAATAGAAATTTATATAATTTATATTGACTTATATGAATGTTTATGATACATATATTCTTCTGTTGTAGAATGTATTGTTTCTGAAAGATCTCAGTTTACTTTTAAATGTGTGTATTGAAAGTAGGCTTTACATTCCTTAAAGAGTTTGTTAAATAGTTTAATACCTTCTATGAGTCTTTGCCTTTATTTGTAGAAATTGTTGTGTATTTGCTTTGAGAGTAATGTTTGTGTGATCTGCACGTATTACTATTTTGTTACTTTGTAGTCAGAGGCATGTTGTTGATAAATAAAAGAAATAGTGTAACATTCTAAGATTGATCCTCTGTTACTCCATACTTTATCATTCTAGGATGGGACAATTCATGTTGAAACTGTATATCTAATATGCTTGGATGTGTTAACTGGATAGTGATTTGAAAGATAGATTTACACATTGACATACAATGGCTATAATTCCCAAAGTTACATGTTTTGGTAACAATATCTGATGGTCAATAACATCAAATGCTTTGATAAATCTAGAAAAAACCATTGGGAATTTCTTTCTGATTTAGAGCATCTTCCTCATCTGAATCCATATTGAGCCTCTCAGCAATATATTATTTGAAATTAGAACATTTAGATATATTTGTAAAAATATGTGTAATATATATTTATGTATGTGTGTTATATATTTGAGTAAATTTCTGAGTTTCCTAGAATTTTGAAAATCAGATAATAAAGATATTGCTCTGTAATTCATGAAATTATGAGTGCTGCTTTTCTTGTATTGGTTTAACTTTTGTGTTTTTGATTTCTGGAAAGATGCCTGTGTTAGAAATATGAGTAAGTGGCTTTATTAGGTACAATATGTTGTGGTATGTTTAATGAAAGAGTTAGGATATTATGCAGTCCCAGAAAATTTGCTTTCATTTGATTTATAATTTATCGTATTTGAGGTTGATGTTTCAGTGATATACAGTAAGCAATTTTCATTGGTGTCGTGCAGTTTTTAAATCTGATATTTATGTAATTTACAGAGTTTCGTGGTTAAATTTTCTCTAATTTTGAGAAATGTTTATTGAATGTGTTTGTACTTCTGTGGGTTATGTAGAACATTTTTAGTGAAATTCAATGATATTTGTGTGTCTTTTGTTTTTAGAGTATTTTCACAATGTTCTACTTTGCTTTGATTTATTTTGTGCTTTGGCTTTGTGTTCAGCATTCATTAACTGTTTGGCTTGTTTAATTACTTTCTTCTGAATACTTTGATGTTTTATGGAAACAAATTGCATCTCAAGCACCAACCAGTCCATTAGACATTTCCCATCATGACTACAAATTTTAACGAGACATTACATTTATAATTGAATTTCCCATAAATTTTTTCTTTCTTTCCACAGAATTTTGAAAACGTGCACACAATTCACTTTTCCCCATAGCAAGTCATACGCAGTTCTTTAACTGCTTTTTTGATGTTAAATAAATAAATAAATAAATGTGATACTGTATGTATTTGGTTTGTGAAGTTTTGATTTATGTCCCTTTTAAATTTATATAAGTTCTTATGCTCAGGAACAAGGGCAGTTCATTTTCCCCTTTTTTGAGTGATTTTCCCCTTGTTTGCGTTTTTGTATTTTATTTTCAATTAGTTTTCACTTAGATTTATTTAATTTTGTTTTAACTACTTTCCCTTCTTGGCTCATTTACATTATGCTTTTAATTTGTTCACTTAATATATTGACTCATTTGCACATTTTATTACATTGTTCAATATGTTTCAATTCGATTTTTATAATTTAACATGTTTACATTTTTCCTTGTAAACTCTATTTACTTGTTTCTTATGAATGATCATCGTTTGTCGATTTGATGATTTACTTTCCGTCGGATATCGTTTTCCGACTTTCTATCATAACTTGGCATTGGACTGTGTGTTACAAGTCATGCCTTTACAATATTTTTTCAATCCTATTTCCATCCGGGTATTTTGGATTCATTTACGATTTGCCTAGTTGGTTCATAATAGCTGACAGGTTGCCTGTGGGACCAGGCCAATTATGCCTGGGGGTATTGTGACAGTCACCGGTCACCGGTCATTGGTCACCGGTCATTGGTCACCGGTCATTGGTCACCGGTCATTGGTCACCGGTCATTGGTCACCGGTCATTGGTCACCGGTCATTGGTCACCGGTCATTGGTCACCGGTCATTGGTCACCGGTCATTGGTCACCGGTCATTGGTCACCGGTCATTGGTCACCAGTCATTTGAGTCACCGGTCATTGGTCACCAGTCATTGGTCACCAGTCATTGGTGCGGTCATTAGTCCGCAGTCATTGTTACTGATCATTGGTCACAGTCATTAGTCACCGGTCATTGAGTCGCAGTCATGGTCACCAGTCATTGGTCCCTGATCATTAGTCACCAGTCATTAGTCACCGATCATTGGTCACCAGTCATGTTAGTCCTGCCAGTCATTGGTCACCAGTCATTTAGTCACCAGTCATTAGTCCTGCCAGTCATTGGTCACAGTCATTGGTCACGATCATTGGTCACCAGTCATTAGTCACCAGTCATTGGTCCAGTCATTAGTCACGGGTCATTGGTCACCGGTCATTGGTCACCGGTCATTGGTCACCGGTCATTGGTCACGGGTCATTGGTCACCGGTCATTGGTCACGGGTCATTGGTCACCGGTCATTGGTCACGGGTCATTGGTCACGGGTCATTGGTCACGGGTCATTGGTCACGGGTCATTGGTCACGGGTCATTGGTCACGGGTCATTGGTCACCGGGTCATTGGTCACGGGTCATTGGTCACGGGTCATTGGTCACGGGTCATTGGTCACGGGTCATTGGTCACGGGTCATTGGTCACCGGTCATTGGTCACGGGTCATTGGTCACCGGTCATTGGTCACAACGGCCATACGACTGTTGCATCAGACGCGTCAGTCAGACGCTTATTCTGGTCACAAAGTACTTGGCAGGAAGTATCGGAATACTTCCCTATAAGAAGATTTTTTATGCGCTCGAGAACAATCTCAGAGATGGCGAACAAACATCCACCGGAACGCGCCAAGACGGCGCCATCCCCCCTCCTGACCCCTGCTAGTTAACAAAAGGGTCGGTCGACCAGGCCTCAGCCTTCTTTCTGCACTACCAGCCCTACGAGCAGGCCGCTCTCGTCTCCGCAGCCACTGGACCACTGACTGACGAGATGCTCTTCAAACTGGTGGCAGCCCCGCAATATCGAAGAATCGTAACTGATCGATGAGCAAAATACTGATTTTCTTGCTTTTGTAAAACCTTTCATTAACTTTCAATTCTCAAATAATGTTAGCTTCAAGGAATTAAACTAATGTTCTATTAGGTTAAGTCATACATAAGTCAATTGTGACGTACTAGAAAAGAATAACACAGATGACTGTTTCTGATATTTACAATATATTTACTATATATTTACAATTAATGTATAAATATTATAATACAAAATTTACCCCTTGGCAACCTTTCTATTCTCTTAGCCGCGAAACCCCGCGACCGTTCCTAGGCCTAGCCCAGAACCACTGCTCGGAAGCAGCAAAAAGCAACCGCAGGGTGACTGTCCCGGACCTCAGAGTCCGTAACTACCGAAGTTACATGGCCTATCAGCAAACCGATCTTCGACCTGAAGATCACGTGCAAGATACCACTGGAATGCCTCGTCTTTCGACACTCTGCGTATCCGCGAGGCTGTCATGCAGCCTTAAGTATCAAATCGCTCGCCCCCACTCTACAAGCGGCGGGCGTCATTCGGCTCGCTGGCCAGCCCTTCCAGAGCTGCAACCGACATCACGAGACTCCATTTCTTCCGGTTATTTGCGTACTGAGATTTTTTCGGCCGGCGTGGCGCCGCCGCCTTTCACCCCCATTCCACCTCCGGCTTAGGAGCGGGTTTCTCCGAAGCGGCCCGCCGCAGCGGCGCCGTACCCCGCGACGCCACACAATAAATAGTTTTAAGATGTTGTGTTGAAACATTTCTCATTTTTGCATTCCTGTGTAAGACCTTCCTTGTTAAGAGTTAGCTTGTAGCGCTCTCTGGCAGCCTCCTCTCACTCCTAGCGAGTCGGCCAAGCGAGTCTGAGTTACGCTCAGCTCATGGGTATGAGCGTCACTGCGAATGACGGAAAAGTTCGTGTAATTGCCGAGTTAACTGTTGCTGACCATGACAATACTTGCCAATATAGCTCTGAGCTCAGGCCAATTGTCATTACGTAACGAGTTTCTTTCTCTCATTACGATTTTCTTCGAAACAAATTTAATAAGCCTTTGCCATGTGGTCGAACAATTAGAGCATGACTAACGAAAGAGAATTGTGAGCCCGGTTTGTGTAAGAAGTGCTTTTCTTTATTTTTTATTTTTATTTTTTTTTATTTTTTTATTTGTTGCGTCCACTCCTTGACGCAACGCGTCTCCAAGCCCCTTAAGGGGCGTTGAGCGCTTTTACTTTTGGGAGTAATCCTCCATTAATAGGCATTATTATTTTTAATATTAGTCCCAGTCTCGTCACGTCTCATGATCCAGTCCAGTCAGTGCCTTTTATCCCTTCCGGCCGGGGCTCGACGTCGTTAGATCCAGGGTTCCTGGCTGGTCGCAACCACGAGCCCGCGAGTCTCGAATGCATAGCAGCCCGCGATTTCACAGGCGTAATAAACGCATTCAGCTAGCGCCATAAACAAATGATAACTTATGCTTTACAGCGATGTAACTTAAAGCAAGAGATGGAATATGCAATAGACACAAAAGCAACAGTTTGTTTGTCAACAGATGACATGCATTTGAAGGAACATGAGCTTGATGGGAAAAAAGTGATAGGATATGTTCAGTGGAAACAGATTGAAGAAGTCAGTTTGCCATGTGCAAAAGAAGCTTGCGTAGTTATGTGCACATTAATCAATGGCTCACGAAAAATTCCATGTTGCTATTTTTTCGTTGAATCTATGTGTGGTGAAGAAGCAGCTAATGTAGTAAACAGTGAAGCGGAGAAAACCTAGTATATGAAATAGGAGTGCATGTTTTTGGAAGACTAGGTTTCAGTCTGACGAACCCGTTTCCAGTCTAATCCTCTCTATGGCTGTAATATATATATATATATATATATATATATATATATATATATATATATATATATATATATCTTGTGTTCAATCACGAGGTTATACGAACCAGACCAGCTGCGAACACTAATTCAGCAAATGTTAGACGACGGGATTATAAGGAAGGCGGCCACGGCATACACGAATCCTATCTTGATAGTTAAAAAGAAAGACGGTGAGCATTTAGGCAACTATAACTTCTACAACACGACCAGCTAAGATTTTCCCAAGAAAAATCTTGAATGGGGAGGAAGAGGGCAATGACGTCACGGGTTATACGAACCGTAACATACCATAAGCCACTAGAAAAGACCAGAGAACTAAAAATAGGGTACGCGGCGGAGCGGCCAGGTCGAGAAGGCGACATCTACCGCAGGTTTTCGCACTCCGATGTCCAAAGTTAGCGGATATAATATTTTCTCGAGAGGGCGCGAAGGAGGAAAATTCACCCCTCCAGAAATTTTCCCCAGGCGGGTTGCATAAATGCCGTGACGCACTTCAGTGAGAGCTCTTACGACCGACGCGACGGCGACTCAGCTAAATTCTTCAGGTAATAATTGGTTGGAGTGCAGGAGTATAATTTTACTTACTTTAGTAAAACTGGTTAAGAAACATGGTGATGAAGTGATAGAATTCAGAAGCAAAGTGCATGTAAAAACATTTACTAACATTACGCGAGTAAGCAAGCGTTGTGACTGCTCGAACTTAAAATAGTTTCATCATCAGAAGTAAATTCGCGCAGAAGGACTCAAGGCAGGAAGTCAATGTTTAATTTTGTACCACGACCACGCACGCTCAAAATTGTAGTATGCCGGCCGAGTGCTAGAGTAGTCAATTCAAGCGTTAGTTAATTAAAACTGGAAGCGCGAGCAACGGTACGCGGCAGGCGGCAGAGGACGGCAACACTCCAAGCGTAGGCGGGGACTTGGACCACATACGTGGATGGTACGAGCCGGGACGAGAGAAAGGTTTGGAATTTGGACGTGGCGGCGTGTGGAGATCGAGCGAAAGAAGTGGTGATCATTAGGGCATCGAACCAGTCCGTGACTTTCGCTGAGGACTGCGAGCGACCGAAGACTCAAGGTTAACTGACGGAGAGCAGGAAGGAAATGTCGAGGTAAAGAACTGGCAACTCCTATGCGACAATTTGTTGGGAAACTAACAACTTTAAACACCAGGCATGGCGTCCTAAAATAAATTGAAAGTTCCAAATAGTTGCTGAAATATTTCGAACGTACGAGCAGCAGTTTGATTTCATTCGCTGCTTACGCGCAGTAAATTCAGTTTGAATACCACATACCTTGGCACGGCTTCTAAAGTAAATTATAATTTTTTCACATGTAATGTAAAGTAAATCTTGTTGAAAATGTGTTCCCATTGTATGATGTCAGGATAATCAGTTGCTGTAATTTTGTAAAGGGTACGATTTAGTGTGTATCACGTTTATTATTAATGTTAAGAGTTAACAGCATTATAATAAATGCACAGCTCAAGATGACCTCTATGAAGTCTATAAATAATACTTTGTAAGAGAATCACTTAAAGGGCCGTGCACAGAAAACTTTAGATTGACAAAAGTTAAATGAGAATTACACGAAATAATTGAGAAGGAGGTCAAGCAAAGTAATTGTAAATAGTGCGTATTGAAGTAATCAGGCAATCAGGTGACGCCTATGCGACCTCTTATAGTTTGTGTTATTTCCTGCTGTTCTTTTTGTTTCTGTTTTCTTTACGACCATCTACGTAAGTACATACTTATTGTATATTTATTGCCACTGTGTAATTTGTTTTACTGAATACTATGCTCATTTTACCAGAATTTTATATAATTCATTGTGCCAAGGGTTCAGACCTTTCTCATGCAGAAAGATCCTGCTTCCTGAAATTTAAAGCTCGCTACGAGCATTCATAGTTTCACGCTTCATCGCCACCGGCTGGGAAGGTAGTAGGTAAGACGTGTTATAATATATATATATATATATATATATATATATATATATATATATATATATATATATATATTGTGACGTACCAGGTAGGTAGCTTGTTCTCAGTAAATTTATTTGTAAGGGACAGGTGTTCTTTCTCGTGAATGGGCTCAGGTTATTAATCCAAACACCACTGTTCCGTGAACAAGAATAAAACTGAACTATTTATTAATTCTATACAAATCACTAATGATAATATCTATAGTGGTCTTTACCCTTTCCTTTCCTTATAACCCAGAATCACTGTTAGTCTCTCGATCTTATCGATCAGAAAATATTCCACAATTGCCTTCCACCGAGCGTCGGCGCTTCAGGGACCCTCAGAGTTTGCCTCGCGCTCCTTCGCTGCTTGCCAGGGTCATTTCACTTGCAGGACCAGCCGGTGAGGCGCTGCGCTCGAAGTACATCACCTTTTAATTCTCGATCCACTCGACGTCTTTTGATCTGTGTTACTCCAAATGCAGCTATCGCGTAATATAGTGAATCGACTGTGGTTGTATCACGCAAATTGTCCGTCAGGTTAATCTTTCTGCACTCGTTCGTTCGCGATACCTGGTTGCTTTTCGATCATGGGCAACCCCAGATAAATCCTTCCTCGCCGGCAGCCGGCCGGGCACTGACTCCTCGCGGCCTCGTTCCCACGTTCGGCCAACCGACGACACCTCGCCGCCCGTAACCGTTTTAAGTAGCTGGCAGGCGCCTCTAACCGTTCTGCCGTGTTTCGTGCTTGATGTCTCGCCGTTTCTTTGGAAATTGAAACATGGTGCGTTTTTATAATATATATACATATATATATATATATATATATATATATATATATATATAATAACCGATTGAGCTCAACTTTTGACACAATATACAACCCGCGAAAGATCGTTTTTTATCTATTTTCGCGTCAGTAACTTATCTGCCGAAGCGAGAAAATAGGTTTTATCAACCAGCAGTGTATAGCTACCACGCCAACTGCGGAAGCAAGGGAACTGTCAGCAAACTTCATTAAGTCACATGTGAAACATTTCCTGTTCTCAGTTGCATTGTGTGTGAAAAAGAAACTTATACATTTGCATTCAGACTATTATACACACTGAATTAAATATTCACTTTAAATGAGAGTTCTTGCAACCTTGATTGTACTGTGATTGACCTGTACATTTCCCAAATCATTAGTAGAGGTTATATACTCCTGTAACTGGAGACGATGGACCTTGGTATACGATAGACGGAGAGAGAGAGAGAGGAGAGAGAGAGACGGAGAGAGACAGTGGAGAGAGAGAGAGAGAGAGAGAGAGAGATAAAGACGGAGAAGAGGCTGGAGAGAGACACAATGAGAGAGAGAGGGCAATTGATAGAGAGAAGAGGAAAGGAGAGGAGACGAAGATAGAAAGAGATTGTAGGAAAGAAAGGAATAGGATGAAGACAGAACATCTAATTGTCATATAAATTGTGCCGAAATGTATTTGTTGACATACTTCAATAATTATTTTAATATTTCTCTTTCAGTCTGAAAATCACCTCTTCGCCTGTCACTTTTCTCATTTACAATAATGCACAAGAAAAAATTATTTGAGTTTAGTCACCATCATAGAGATCTCAAAATATTTGTTCACATACATGTACCTTTCAAAGCAATATTGCATCAAATAATCAGTACATATGAAGCTTAATTTTTACCTTTGGAACACTACATTTCGTTAATACACCTTTATACATATTCAAAGTGAAACAACACTACAATACCACAGTTAAATAGTTGAATTTCATTAAGAATAATGAAATTTTCATGATGGATTTGTCACGAAAAATCGTTTCATGACGAATAGCGTCAACTTTCACGTGATACGCAGCTTTATGTAATGTGGCTTCGCAGTGAAGTTCGTGAGCAGTCAGTTATGTTGTACCTCACAGTAAAGGATTTTGTTGGTTGGTTAGTTAGTGATTCCCGGCGTGTCAACAGCTAAGGTCATTAGTTCCGTAAGTGGAGTGCATGTTTTTTCCTCGAGAGATGGCGGTATTCTTCCCCCGCTGGATGGCGAGATCTGGCACCGACCTGACGTCGGCTAGCGGGGTTTTCCCCTTACTAGGACTCTCCCACCAGCTAGACACCTCCCCAGCCGGGGCAAGCTCTAAGCTCCCGACCGGTGTCCCGGAATATGTGGTAAAGTAGTACATGTTAGTGTAAGTGTGTATGTAAGGGGAGAGGGTAGGACAAGGAAGAGGAAGGACAGATCGCGCGCGGTCCGTGGACCGTTAGATAGGGTACTGCTCGGCATTCACCTGGTGTTGATTGGAGGAACCACGGAAAACTACCGATCAGAGCAGTCGGCCGCTAGAATTCTTCTCCAGACAGAGACTGAATTCGACCTAGCTGAAAAGCTAGTGTCGAAAATCCTGCCGCCGTCGGAACTGGAACCTAGAACCTCTCGGTCAGAGGCGCTGTAGTAACATTTTAGTAAACGAGCAGGTGCCACACACAAATAGACTCTTTATTTTTTTTTAATAATTTACAAATAATATAATAATATAATATTTATACACACCTTATTTTACAGAGCAGTTTTTGTTATCAATATTGTTTAAACGTACCGAAAAGTTACAAGTTGCTCTTAGATGTTCTGCGCGTGAATGTACAGATTCTATTACAAATTTTGAAAGTTTATTTTCGAAGTTTAAAATTTTTTAAAGTGCTGAGGAAATTGTTCAGGAATGTGCATTTAGCTGGGAAATGCACTGCAATATGGATAGCACCGCGGAAAAGAACCAATATGACGAAGCCGCTCACTGTTTGCTGGGCTCTGGAGATTCGCTTTATCAAACAGCGCCCTATTTTCTACCAGGTCTTTAATGTGGTCGTGGTTCTTCAAGATATAAGACAGCGCCGTTTTTCCTTCTTTGTTACTTGCATTCTGATCCGCATTCGCGGCCAAGAGAAGCCGCCGTACCTCCAAATAACCATATTTCGAAGAAATTATTAAGGCTGTATCCCCGTCACTGTCCGCAAGATTTACCTCAGCGTTCGCACTCAAGAGCTCGCGCACAGTATTGGAGTGATTATTCCTAGAGGCGAAGAAAAGAGCCGTTTGTCCATGTTTGTTCCTTGCATTCACATCCGCATTCGCAGCCAAGAGCAGTCGCACTATTTCTAAATGGCCCAACCTTGAAGATTCTATTAAGGCTGTAGTCCCGTCTTTGTCCGAAATGTTTACATTAGCTTTCGCGTTGATTAGTTCACGCACTATATTGGCGTGACCTTTCCATGAAGCAACCATGAGAGCTGTTTTTCCCTCATTGTTTCTTGCATTCACATCCACATTTGCAGCCACGAGCAACCCCACAACTTCCAAATAGCCTTCTCTTGAAGATTCTATTAAGGCGGTATTTCCGTTATTGTCCGAAATGTTTACATTAGCGTTTACATTCAAAAGCTCACGCACTACATTAAGGTGACCTATCCATAAGCTAACAATGAGAGCTGTTTTTCCTTCATTGTTTCTTGCATTCACATCCGCATTTGCAGCCAAGAGCAGCCGCACTACCTCCGAATGACCAATGCTTGAAGCTAGTATTAAGGCTGTATCCCCATTATTGTCCGAAGTGTTTACATTAGAGTTTCCTTGCAAAAGGACACGCACTACGTTGGCGTACCCATTCAAAGAGGCATGCATGAGAGCCGTTTCTCCATCTTCGTTTCTTGCATTCACATCCGCATTCGCAGCCAAGAGCAGTCGCACTACTTCAAAATGACCTCTGTATGAAGTTAATATCAGGGCTGTATTCGCGATATTGTCCGAAATGTTTACATTAGCGTTCGCTTTCAAAAGCTCGCGCACTGCATTACGGTGATCATTCACTGAGGCGAAAAAAAGAGCCGCTTGACCATTATTGTTCCTTGCATTCACATCCGCATTCGCAGTCAAGAGAAGCCGCATTACCTCCACATGATCATGTCTCGAAGAGGCTATTAAAGCTGTATCTCCGTTATTGTCCGAAAGGCTGACATTAGCTTTCGCTTTCAGAATTTCACGAACAACATCTGTATGACCTTCTTCTGAGCAGAGAATTAAAGGTGTCTTCCCATCGCTATCTTTAGCATCGATTCTCACGCCCGCCGCCAGAAGCGCCACCAGTTTCACCCACATCCCCACACCCGCCTTGTATCGTAGTTCCCTCTCCCACCGCTCTCCGGCCAGAGGCGCCACGCCGCCCGACCGCAGCGCCCGCACGCACTCCACCTTCCCGGACTCCACAGCCGCCTCCAAGGCCTTCTGGGCGTCGTCTGTCCCAGCGCCCACGCCGGCTGCCAGGAGAGCTCTCACCATGAAGCATCTGTCATCCTTCACCGCTTCCGACAATGAATTCACCCCAGCCACCGAAAGGAAGACGCTTGGGACTGTCTTTGCCAATGCCTCGAGGATATCAGAAGTCTCAGTGAGATTCAAAATCTTCTTAACGATTTCCGTTTTCTCAGGGATGCTAGACACGCTGTTTAAAAGTGGCTCAACGCACGTTGCATTGGCTCCTGGCTGCGAGAGGAAAACCGCGGTGTCCAGCTGTTTCCGTTGAGGCTCCATGGCCATCAGGGCCAGCGCAATGTCGCATCGGCCGTCACGAGCAGTTTGTTTTAAGAACGCGTTCCACTCGGGGCCTCGGAGGACGCGAGGGACCTGAGCATCTAAGGTTTCCAGCAGCATCGCGCTGTCGGCGTCGTAGGGCGCGCGCAGGACGAGGTCCGTGCGGTTGGCGAGCGGCGGCAGGAGCGCGTGAACGCACGCCACGTGGCCCGCGCGCGCCGCCAGCTGCAGCGCCGTGCGGCCGTCTGCACTGGGGAGCGCGGGGTCGACGCCCGCCGCCAGCAGCGCCGCCAGCGCTTCCAGGCGGCCGTCGCGCGCAGCTTGACGCAGCGCCTCCTGCCCGGCGACGCGCACCATCTAAACAAATCGAAAGGCGAATGACGTCACATATTTACGTTCCAAACATCTGAATAGTGTGAAAGGGAAAGATGTTACGGATGGACTTCTGTCAATACCATCCCACCTGTGAAATCTTAAATGACGTCACAAGTGAACATATGTCAATTGTCAGAAAGCAGAAAAATGCAAATGACCTACGAAATGGACCTGCAAGCCACTTGATTACATCAATAGACGAATGACTTCACCAATGACTATCTGTCAATCATCAGAAGAGGGCAAATTGTTCCAAAACCAAAAGACTACCTGATCACGCTGAAAAAGAAAGATGTCACAAACCAAGATATTTCAACCACGAGTAGATGTCCCTCAAGCGCAAAATGTAAATCATATCATAAATGAAGTCTTTCCCACCCCAAGAACAGTGCAAAAATGCATGCTTCAAATGATAAAGACCTGAACAGAGCAGACAGTATGTCATTAATGAAACCCAAACTAACCGAACAGAAGAAACGGCACGAATGACTGGTTGGTTGGTTGGTTAGGGATTCCGGGCGCGTCAACAGCTTAAGGTCATTAGTCCCGTAAATGTAGTGCATGTTCTTCCCTTGGGAGATAGCAGTGATCTTCCCACATTGGATGGCGAGATCCAACGGCGTCCTACCTCGGCTAGTTTCCTCCTAACCAGGACTCTCCCACCAGCAACTCACCGCCCCAGCCGGGACAAGCTCTAAACTTCCGCCCGGTTTCCCGGCATGTGTGGTAGTGTAGCGCATGTTAGTGTAAGTGTGTGTGTGAATAAGGGAAGAGGGTCGGACAAGGATGAGGAAGGAAATACCGCGTAGCGTTCCGTGGCCCGTTTGTTAGGGTACTGTTCCGTCATTCACCTGGCGTTAATCGGAGAAAACACGGAAAACTATCGATTAGAGCAGCTGAAATGCTAGTGTCGAATATCCTGTCGCCGTCAGGACTCGAACCTAGGACCTTCCGATCAGAGGCGCAGCAGTACGATACAAATTATCTGCCAACTGCTAAACATAGCAATTGGAAAGCCATGAATGATGGAGCTCTGAACAGAGCAGAAAACAACTCACTAGTGAAAATTTTAAAATACCAAAACAAAACAAAAAGCACGACAGAAGTGACAATTTCAATCAACTGAACGGAGGAAATGACACATCACGATTGCCAGCGCGCTGCTCAGAAAAGGAAGCACATCACGTCTAAAGTTCTTAAACCACGTAAAGAACAAAACTGCTCGACACAAATGTTGAAGTGACAATCACCAAAAGAGAAGAAACGGCATCCCATTAATGTAAAATGTCTCAAATCCATGAACATACCAAAACACGATTCGAAAGAAAACCTTCTGAAAACCTGAACTGAGGGAAAGAGGAATGACAAACGAACTTCTACCAGACTCACTTTAAATCCCAAAACTTTTGGTTTCAAATCCTTCTGAAGGCAGATAAATTACAGAAAATGGAGAGACCAGTTCATTCGAGTGTTACTGATCTTATCAAGACTAAATATCAGTAACTATTTACGTATTTATTCACTCCTAGTTTTTTTTATCTAGAGTACACCCTTTTACAGCTCGAAGAAATTTCATTTATGTGACTCTTATTCTACTTCTCTTTTTGAGAGGATCCAGGTATCGCTTCCATATAACAATTGGTATTGTCATCGTCTTATAGAGCTTAACTCTGGTTTCCTTTCTTGTTTTATTTTTCAAGCTTATGTGAATGTCCCACAAATATATTTAAACTTGTTTAGTTTGAGACATTGTCGTCAGATACTAAAGATGCTTTGCAATGCAATACAGGCAAAAGACTTAAAAATACTGCTTCATAACGAATGGGCAGATAAATATCAAAGATTGCTTTAGATATTCCAAAATTATTATTTATTTGATATTCGAAATGTGTTCAGTATATGTGTGTTAGGATTGTGGGGCAATTCTTCAGAAAATAAATGAAAGTGAAGGAACGTACAGAACTTAAGAACGCAACACACCCTTGTTTATGTGGTTATTGTAAAATAAATTAAAAATACTCTATGATTTTTAGGGCGTATTGTGAGTACAATATAGTTTTTCTTGAGCTCCCCATTCATTACCCAAACACTTCTAGTTGAATTTTGAATAATGATTGCAACGATCCTTGTGGTATTAAGAACGGAAGAATCCAAATATATCACCTGACAATATAAAGAAAAGATCTAAACATGCTGCCTTGTTTGATGGTAAAGGCGTAGTTAATTCTTAAAGAATGATTTAAGTTACCAATTTTTTAAATTATTTTGTATATGAAATATGTACCCTTTATGTAAATTGAGTTTGTGTGGCAATCCTTTAGAAAAAAATTTAATGAAAAAAGTGAAAATCGGATTGGGTTCTCGGTAAAAATTTACGATTAATCAGGAATTTTTTTTTTTTTGTAATGCAAACATTTGAGGTAATTAATAAGAAAATTTATGACATTTAATACAAATTGTCAGGTGATTATTTCATTCCAAATTGTTTTCTATATTATGAAAGTGGGTTCCCGTAAAAAGAATGTTACTTCACTACAGACTATAAAGTGTAAAAAAAATTTTGAGTGAAAGTCGATTTCAGGAGTAAGGAGTTACCATTATTTTACACACAGTGAATAATGAAGTCAAGGAGTATCAGAGGTCATGTGTACATTTCACTCTTTAATGTAGTACTCAACACAATACAAGATTCCTATAAATGATATTATGTATTAATATCATTCACCGGTAGCGGTAGGTCAGTGCATCAACTGATGCCACTGCAGCGCCTCTGACCGGGAGGTCCTAGGTTACACTCCGGCAGGATTCTGGACACTAGCTTTTCAGCTAGATCGAATTCAGTCGCTGTCTGGAGGAGAAGTCTAGCGGCCGGCTGCTCTGATCGGTAGTTTTCCGTGGTTTCTCCGATCAACACCAGGCGAATGCCGGAGCAGCACTTTACCAAATGGGCCACGGACCGCGCGCGATCTGTCCTTCCTCTTGCTTGTTCTATCCTCTCCTCTTACACACACACTTACAATAACATGCACTACACTACCACATATTCCGGGAGACTGGTCGGGAGCTTAGAGCTTGCCCGACTGGGGCGGTGTCCCGCTGGTGGGAGAGTCCTGGTTGGGGGAAACCCCAGTAGTCGATGGTGGGTCGGCGCGGGATCTCGCCATCCAGCGGGGGAAGATCACCGCCATCTCCCGAGAAAAAACATGCACTACACTAACGGGACTAATAACCGAAGCAGTTGACGCGCCTGGAAACACGAAAAAATCAATCAATTAATACCATTCACGTATGGTTTGATGTTGACAATTTAACCTCCGTAAACTCCGCCCTCAGAATACCACCAACCGTAAATTTACAACAATTATTTGCGGATTGTAAATTCAAAAGCGCGTTTAAACCGGGCCATCTATTCACGTCGCCTTTCACTCGGAACACACGGCGCTCGTTCTGGCGTGGCTGCGAGCTCACAACGAGCGATTCCGCAGAACAAACGGTCCCACACAGCGGCTTGTGGCTCGTCACCCGGGCGATTGACGTAATTCCGGACGCGAGAGTTTGACGCACCGCCATCGATCCGACGAGAAGAATCATCTGCGAACTGGTCTCCCGAGAGAGAGAGAGTTACGCTTTGCCGATGTCAACTATTTTTACCGCTGTGCGCGTGTCCGCCGGTTCGGCTGCAAGTCCCACAGTGGACCGGGCCGAAGACGAGTTGCAGCCGGGGGGTTGGTACAGCGGTATCCGCGTGTAATTCACCGAGGGACACGGAGGCGAGAGTGTAGCGAACACGGGAGTTGTGAGCGCCACGAACGTGTTTTATTTGTTTTTTCTTCTTTTTTTTGTTCGTCTGCGAGCGCACGGGAGGAGAGTAGCAATAATTTTTGTGGGGCGTTTGTCTTTTCATGTCGGACCAAACTCACGGTGTCTTTGGGGAGAGATTGTTTTACCTGATTTCCCACCAAATACAGGATGGTGTTTTGTTTCTAATTTATTTGTTTAAAGACACATGGATTATACTGTTATTAATTTCTTCCTTGTTGTAGTACATTAAAACATTCATGAGTACTGTAGAATCGCGATTATAGGAGGTAGTTGACACTGAGATTACTTCGGATACGAAAAGACTTGGATAATGCGGTGTTTGTTTGGTAAATAATAAACCAAGCATCAAATGTAAAAATAAAAATTACAGAAGACACCTAAATTGAATGAAACGTATTCTGCTGTCACAGAGAGACTACTACATCTGGGAATTGCAATACAAAACAACTGGCACGTACAGAAGAACTCACATTTTCAAGAAGGCATCCGATAATTATCCGTTTAAAGGAAGGACAAATATTAATGGATATTACTTAAGCTCTGTATCGTCCACACTGTGTACACGAAATGGTATTAAAAAAGCGTAAGATTAAGATAAGTAATGTTTCTCAACGTTCTATTTTAATTTAGTTTTAATACGAGATTTTGCATGCCGGAGAGGTAGTTATGATTTTTGTCCTAGTTGTTTGCCTTCTCACATGACTAAAAAAGTAGAATATGTTAATCAACATAAATTTATTTCGTTTTCTTTACCAGATAATTGCAGATAGAAAAGGCCAATTTTTCAACGTAGGAGTGTGCATACTCAACTTGAATAAAATTGATGTCCTCGAAGGAGAGAATTTTTGACATAATTACGTGTGGAAAAGAATGGAAACGTCTGTCGAAGTGCGCGTAACATTTTTAAGACTGCGGAAAATACGAGAACAACCGTAGGTAGCTAGATAATGTAGGCAGTTGACTCGATTGGGAGGAGTATGTTAACTGGCACGTGATGCAATGGACATTGAGGAAGAATTCGAAGATAATCTCTAATTTTGAATAATTATGTAATTGAAAAAATTTTTACAATTTAGTAATTTTGTTGTATCTAAATTTTATAGAATAATGTGAATGATTGTTTTTTTTTCTAAATTGTTTATCTTTTGATAAATTGTGGAAAAGGTTATGTTAAGTTTTGGAGTTCTAAGTCACCATGTACTCCTGCAATCAAGGAAACCTTTTGTTTTTTGTTTGTTGATTGATTGATTAGAGATCCGACGATAACTGCTAAGGTCATAGTCCCTAAGTATAGTACACGTTATTTTTTGGGTAGTGGCGTTGATCTTCCCTCGCTGGATAGTGAGGTTCGGCGCCGACCTACAACAGGTTAGCGGTGTTTTCCCTTACCAAGTGTTTCCCACTAGCGGGGCACCGCCCCAGGCGGTACAAGGTCTAAGCTCCCGACCAGTCTCCCGGCATGTGTGGTATGCATGTGCATGTAGTAGTAGTAGTGCATGCTAGTGTGTGTAAGTGAGAGATGAGGATAGGACAACGACGAGGAAGAAAACATCGCGCGCGGTCCGTAGCCCGTTTATTAGGTATTGCTTCGGCATTCGATCATAGCAGCCGGCCGCAAGAATTCTCCTCCAGACACCGACTGAATTCGACCTGCTGTCTAGCTAGAGTCGAAAATCCTGTCACCTTTGGGAATACCTTCCTGTCAGAGGCCTTGCAGTGACATCAGTTGATGCAGTGAGCACCTCTGCGGGTGGAAACCTGTTTTTGAAGGCGGGACGGCCCGCCGGATGGGAGGAGCATAACGAGAGATCCGCCCACATCACAATGTCGACTACAAATGTAAACGATAGCAGAGTTACCGGAGCTTCACACAAAGCTGGCGAAGCCAACAGCCTCCGGGGAGTGGTGAAAGTTGGGCGGAAATCCGCTCGACCGTGGGTTTTCGACAATAGCTTCGCAGCTGGACGGAGATCAGGCTCATTCTGGCGTCGACGGAGCAGTACAGGCCGAAACTAACGGGCCCCGGAATGGCGCGCTTGGAGCCTGCCTCACTGCAGCGGTTCTCCCACTGCAGGAGCCACCTGCAGGGGGAACCTGCAAGTCCACGTGTAAACCGCCAAAGGTTGGTTGGTTGGTTGGTTGGTTTTTTCGTGTTTCCGGGCGCGTCAACTGCTTTGGTCATTAGTGTAGTGCATTTTTTCTCTGGGGATGGCGGTGATCTTCCCCCGCTGGATGGCGAGATCCGGCACCGACCTATCGTCGGCTAGTGGGGTTTCCTCCTAACCAGGACTCTCCCACCAGCGGGGCACCGCCCCAGCTCGGACAAGCACTAAGCTCCCGACCGGTCTCCCGGACTATGTGGTAGTGTAGTGCATGTTAGTGTAAGTGTGTGTAAGGGGAGAGGATAGGACAAAGAAGTGTAAGGAAAGATCGCGCGCGGTCCGTGGCCCGTTTGGTAGGGTACTGGTCCGGCATTCGCCTCGTGCTGATCGGAGAAACCACGGAAAACTACCGATCAGAGCAGCCGGCCGCTAGAATTCTCCTCCAGACAGCGACTGAACTCGACCTAGCTGAAAAGCTGGTGTCGAAAATCCTGCCGTCGTTGGGAGAGTAACCTAGGTCGTCCCGGTTAGAGGCGCTGCAGTGACATCAGTTGACGCACTGAGTAGATTGATTCGTAATATATTCCGTGAGAGGCCAAAAGCGGTGCAGCAGAACTGGTACGTAATAGTTCGCTAGAGGTCAGTAGCTGAGCGTAAGATAAACATTTTTAATTTAATAGCATGTACTGTAAAATAAAACGAAAGATAATTATAGCATTTTAATAAAATTTGAACCAATTACATTACAAATTATAACGTCACCGTTGTTTATATAAAATTGACATTTCTCCTCTTGAACATGGATGACATTGGAAGAGAAACGCCAGGTATTTTGCTAGTGCACTACTTTTACGGGAGAAGTGACCATATCAGTTGTCAGCCGGAAACACGAATCAATCAGTCAATCGAAGTTATTTGTTATTTCTATTTTTTATGTCTCCACATCGCATAAAAGATCGAGTCGGGAGGTCCCATATATCTTCGTCCGGCCCTGCTATTGGCCGGACTGTAGTTGTAGGTGAGGGAGTGGGGAAGGACCGTCATCGCCCGCACGCTGCCGGTTGCACGCGGCAACAATATCAGAGTTACCGCAACTCCCCAGCGCACGCGTCCGGTCGCTCGCGAAGCCAACCGCGCGTTCGCCCGCGGGGAAGTTGCGGAGTTGGGCCGCAATCCGCCAGAGCGCGGAGCGGCGCTGCGGAGATGCGGTGGTCGGGCGGCGGAACGGAAAGTCGAGGCCGCCCTGCGCTACGCAAGGGCGACGGTGGCGCGCTCATAACTGCCAGCGGCGGGCGCGAAAAGTGGCGGCGACGTGACCGCAGCTCGGGTTGCGCTGCCGCCGAAACGGGAGGCCGTGGGTGCGATCAGCGCGACTGCTGTCTTCTTCCTCATTTCCTTTCCCTTTTTCTTTCCTTTTTCTTTCTTTTTCTTTCTTTTCTTTCTTTTTTCTTTCTTTCTTTTTTCTTTCTTTCTTTTCTTTCTTTTCTTTCTTTCTTTCTTTCTTTCTTTCTTTTTTTTTCTTTCTTTCTTCCTTTTTTCTTTCTGATTATGGGTTTTTTCTGATAATGGTTTTTTCCTTCGATTTTCGCCGGTGCACGCAGAATTAGAAACATTAAAAAATTCTTTGTTTTAGAGTAAAGTGAAAAGTGTATTCAGAAAATAGTCTATGTTTACTTTTTAAAATTTCGTACATACAGCGAGATTGGTAGTAATTAGGCGCTATTTCCTTTCATTCCTCGGGCTCGTTTTTTTAAATACAATGCTTCTCTATTATTTGTTCTCCGCTTTTCGCCGGTGCAAAAAGAAAAGTGACAGGATTTTAACATGTTCATTCGTTTTCTAGTAAAGAGAAGAAATGTGTTCTGAAAATAGTCCATGTTTATTTTTGAAATTTTTATAGAGACAGCATGATAGCTACTAAATTGACTAAAACGTGTGGTCTTTGACTGTGAAGTAAATGGATCAGCTCAGATTAAGAGCGTTTTCTCGAAATATTACAATTTTAAGTGCCAGTTTTCTTCTGAAGTGACAATACTGAATTTTCCTTCCTATTTCGTTTTATTCTTGTTTTACTTTGGCCTTAAAATATTTTCACATTTTATTTTCTCTCTATACTTATAATTTCTTCTCCTCCTTATTTTTTTTTCCTTCAGATATTCTCGTTCTTTTAATTTTTCATTTCTTCTTTCCCATTAGTTTATTTTTTATTATTTCGTCAAACACTTTCATTCTCTTAATTTCCCGTCGTTAATATTGATCTCATTTCATTATTTTAAATATCAACATTATCTTTTGTCTCTTGCATTTCAGTTTAATTCAAAATTTCGAAGCAAAAGCTTCAGCGTTTCAAACATTTTGCGGAAAAGCATTTATACATACGTTCCTTACTATGTAATATCCGGGGTCTTTTTTTCTTGAGCTCTCATTTCGCTTGATGCGGAGTAAACTGAGATCTTAAGTGTATTGACGCCACTATTATCAAATCTACTTTATGATTTGATCATTGTGGGAAATTTTTGTTTTAAACGCAGACGAAAATTTCTTATTATCAATTTAATGTTGAAAAAAACGCTTGCTACTATCGTTTATTTACTATTGAAATGAATTGGTAAAGTAATGGTGACAAGAATTCCAGATATCAAGATTGATTAATATATTTTGTGTTTCTAGGAACGTTAGTTCATTTAGCTCCGTAAGTGTAGTGCATGCTATATCTGAGAAGGGGTGGCGATGTGCCTCTTTCGTTGGAACATTAGATCTGTCGTACACCTATGCTTCCGCATCGCAAGACGCGCGCGCTCCGTGGCCCGTTTGGGAGGGTACTACTCTGGCATTCGCCTGGTGTTGATGGGAGAAACCATGGAAAAGCACCGACCAGGGCAGCAGGCCGCTAGAATTCTCCTCCAGACAGCGACTGGATTCGACCTAGCTGAAAAGCTAGTGACGAAAATCCTGCCGCCGTGGGGAGTGTAACCTAGGACCTCCCGGTCAGAGGCGCTGCAGTGGCATCAGTTGCCGTACTGAGCCACCGCTCCCGAAATCACATTCGAAAACACAGCATGACAACGACGCCCGCCAACTTCCCCAGAGAAGCGCGCGGCTCGCAGCAAGGCCCTCTGCGAGCTGAGCCCCGCGCCGCGCGCCTGCCGCAGCGGGGCCGTGACAAAGCTGGCCCGCGTGAGCGCGTGCGAATCGCGAGTTGGGGCCGTCCCCGCCCCGCCCCGCCCCGCTCCCCTCCTCGCCGCTCTGCTATTGATCCTCCGACTCCGCCCCTCCCTTCCCGCGTCGGGGTGGGGGGAGGGGCGGCCCGTCCACGCACACAAAATAATTCGAAACTGCCTCAGCGGCGCGTCTCCTGCGCCGACTTATTGGACTTCAGTTCCGTAGAATGTATGGCAATGCCAACTCACTGTATTTATTGTACATCACCCAGCACATACGCTTGGAAACGTACGGTCTTACCATCAGGTGCTAGAATTGTAAGAGACTTCGAAACGTGTACGCTAACTGATATACAATAAAATATGATATCCACTAATGTTTTCATTGTTCTTAACATTACGGAGCCAAAAGTATAGTGCCCCAGAAAAGTCTTTCCACATTGTTCATTTATGTTGGTAGCAACTAGATGACTGGGAAACACGTGAACGGGACAACACTTCAAACTTCTATTATGATTGTGATGAGATTTTCCTTTTCACAAGCTGCAGCTCGAGCTACCAACATCATTTCAGTTGCCAGCACTCTCTCCAGCTAGGTGGCACTACGGAGAGATTTTTCTGGCGCACTCTTTCATCTACATACATATGTGCAACTGAAGTATATGTCTTTTATTTTAAAATAACTACATATTTATAATTTCATAGGCCTATTTAGATGTTATAAGAATCAATTCAATATTTTGTTTATGATATTTGTCTGTGAGTCCGGGTAATCTCTGAAACGGTTGAACCGATTTCAATGCGGTTTTTGTTGAATGGTACAATGTTTCTTCGGGCATATCTTATGGTTGTTTGTTTTTTTAAATTATTATTTGCTCTTATACAAGAAGAATTATTGATTTTTTCCATACAAATCTACGATTTTATTGCGATCTTAATGATATTTTATACACGTGATTTTCAAAACAAAAGAAAAGTTACTTTCTACATGAGATTTGAAAACAATGATTCTTATTCCCTTTTTCTATCATCTAAAGCAAAATTTAAGTGTGCGCTCTTTCCGTTTTCTGCAAATATTTTGAAAACTGTGTGTAAATTGACTAAAATTATGGAATCTTTCTGAATGCCCATAATATGCGTTACAAAATGCATTCTAATTCATTGCAATAGGGCAATTACAATGGGAGTAATTGAAGGGTAAAATTGTTATTGAAAGTATGCAACAAAACATATAAACGATGTTACAGTTGCACATATAAACGATGGTGGTATCAACGATAACTGTAGCAAACACGACAGGGCGGAGCAAGTCGGGACGGGTGGCAGAATGAGGTGGGGCGAAGCAGGTTGAAGAGGGGCAAAACTTGGGGCAGGTAGGACAGGGTACGTGAGGATGCGACAGACAGAGCAGGGCGGGGAAACACTCTAGATGAATTCAATGCTTTTACTCTATTGATTCTGATTAATCGATCCCCTGGTAACGCAGAGTACTTAAGCAACTAATATATAAAATTGACGAAAATCTTATGTGAAAAATACTACATATGTACTACACTATTACTATTAAAAACCATACTATTGAAATCGGTTCAACCGTTGCAGAGATTAACCGGACTAACCGACAAATATCGTAAACAAACTATTGAATTGATTCTTACATCATTTCCATAAGCCCATGAAATTATAAATATATAGTTATTTTAAAATCAAAGAGATATATTTCAATTGCACGTGTGTATGTAGATGAAACAGTGCGCCAGAAAAATATTGCTGATCATATATACGTATGCTTTCCATGCTCATAATAAAGAAGCGAACACAATACATTTGCGTGGCAGTTTGAGAGTTGGCCCGATTTAAAAGGCGAGGCGGCAGTGCGGAGCGGAGGCGGAATGCGGGGGCGGCCTCAGGGGGCTGAGGATTCGAGTGAGCCCGCGCGGGCGGAGGGCGAAGGGCGACGGCGCGGGAGCGTTCGCGCCGCCGGTCAAAGGCCCCCGAGGACGAATATAGCCACGCCCCCCCCCCCCCCCCCCTTCCGGTTGGTTGGCTCCAGCAGATGCTCCTTTCCAGCCCTTCCACAGCCCTCCGCCTCCACAGCCGCACCCGCATATAGGCCCTAGATATAGGTGTAGCTCATTCCTTTGCCTCGCCGATTCCTCCGTTTTATATCCTGTTCACTTGTGCGGTATGGTGAGTGTGTTAGGAACCACCAATCTACCACCAAGAGCGGTAGCTCAGTGCATCAACTGATGTCACTGCAGCGCTTCTGACCGGGAGGTCCTTTGTTCCCGCTCCCCACGGCGGCAGGATTTTCGACACTAGCTTCTCAGCTAGGTCGAATTCAGTCGCTGTCTGGAGGAGAAGTCTAGCGGCCGGTTGCTCTGATCGGTAGTTTTCCGTGGTTTCTCCGATCAACACCAGGCGAATGCCGGAGCAGTACCTTACCAAACGGGCTACGGACCGCGCGCGATCTGTCCTTCCCCTTCCTCGTTCTATATTCTCCCCTTACACATACACACTTACACTCACAAGCACCACACTACCACATATTCCGGGAGACCGGTCGAGAGCTTAGAGCTTGTCCCGGCTGGGGTGGTGCCTCGCTGGCGGGAGAGTCCTGGTTAGGGGGAAACCCCGCTAGCCGACTGTAGGTCGGTGCCGGATCTCGCCATCCAGCCGGAGAAGATCACCACCATCTCCCGAGAAAAACATGCACTACACTAACGGGACTAATGACCGAAGCAGTTGACGCCCCGGAAACACGAAAAAATCAATCAATCAAAAGAATTAATCTACCAAAATTCAGCGGCGGCGATAGTGTAACGGTTAGCGGATGGTTATACCCAAGTTCGCTGGTTCAAACCCGATCGAAGCTATGATTTTAAGGGCAAAAAAATCCTTCGTACACCTTCCTTCGGAGGGGAAGTAAAGCCGGCTGTCCCGTGTTAGTAGATTTACTGCATGTAAAAGATCCTCAAGCTTAAATGAAGCAACTGAGCCAAATTCAAATTGCCTGTTTCGTCGCCCAAGTAATACCTTCTTTCTCCCCTAGTAGGTGAAAGGAGCGTAACGAAATTTGCGTGGTCAGACGGAAGAGCAGGCCTCATGGCCTGAGTATCGCCACGTGAAATAAGGCATTTATTCTATTCAATTCATTAAAAAATCAATAATAATATATTTGAAACTCCCCGTAATACCTTCAATTGATCGGCGTTGGTGGATCAGAACATCAATTGATTCTCCTGTTTGGGAGGTCCGACGGTTCGGGTCTCCCCCACAGTGGCAGGTTTCTTGACACTAGATCGAGTTCAGTCGCTGTGTGGAGGAGAATTATTGCGGCCGGCTGCCCTGATCGGTAGTTTTTCGTCGTTTCTCCGATCAACACCAGGCGAATGCTGGGACAGTATCTTAACAAACGGACCACGGACCGCGCGCGATCTTCCCTACGTCTTGCTTGTCCTATTCTCACCCCTTACGCGCACACTTACACTAACATGCACTACACTATCACACATTAGTGGGAGCAGTCGGAAGCCTTCAGCTTGTCCCGGGTGGGGCGGTGCTACGTTGGAGGGAGATACTTGGTTGCGGAAAACCTCCGCAAGTCGAATGGTAGATCGGCGCCGGATCTTGCCATCCAGCAGGGGAAATCACCGCCACCTTCCTCGATTAAAACATGAACTACATTTACGGCACTAATAACCAGAGCAGTGGATACGCCCGGAACCATCCATGAATGAAATCTTCAATCGTTATCATATCTCTTTATCTCGTGAATGTACCCTGACGGGGCTGACAAGTGTGAGGATGTCACTTGGCTATCCGGGACAAGCCGCGTGGATCTGCTCGTAATCATATAAGTGTGAGGATGTTAAATGGCAGCGACCATTCAGGTTGCCTTTGTTTGAGAGTGTGGGGTCTCAACCTCCACCCGGCACGCGATCCGGCACCCCTATACTTTTTCCTCTCCGCAGTACCACTGAGGAGGCGGTGTTTTATTTTGTACTTAAGTGTACAGTGAGCTGCTGTCTGACGGCTTACGCAACTAATTGAGGAGGGGAGTTTTTTTCTTAGTATCTAACTAAAATTAACTCAATTTTAGCTTAATATTATTGTGTAGCTAATAAGTAGGCGCTTTGGCATACCTAACTTGAATCCGGGAAACTATACTTGGTACTCCTATACTTCATCCATACTACTAACGCGCTCCCCGGGGGCGGGATGGGTTGCGGCCTTGTGTTGCGGTCTCAAGTAGAGAAGCGTTGACGGGGAATTGGAATCTCTCGCGCGGTGTAGTGAAGGTAGACCGCAGTGAGCAGCCGGGACGGAGGCGGGAGTAAAAACCTGGAAGGCCCCCGGTTTGACTGCTGGCTTTCTTCGGGGCAGTGCCCGACACTTTGGATATTAAGCAGGGACTTGTCCGGAAGGTAGCGATATTTTGACAACGTTTTCTCATGTGTTTCTGTACCTGATGTGAAGAAACGTCGTCGAAACATTGTACGTGAACAAAATATATAAATAATGTGTGTGTGTGTGTGTGTGTGTAAAATTTCTTCAATGTTTTGAAAACTTTAAAATAAGGAAATATCTGTCTATAAAATATTCGAATCTGTGTGTTTTGAAGATGAAAGAGATACCGCAAAGAAGGCCTGAGAGAGGCTGTTATGAAGGGTGGTTTACGTTTCAGGGCAAGGTTGTAAGGAACTCCTAGAGAAATAATGCAAAGAAGGTGAAAAGGAACAGAGGAGAGCGTATCGTAGCGAAAGAGGGAAGGAAAAGGGATAACGGACAGGAAATGCAGGAGGAAGGCATGATAAAGTTGCAAATATAGTAAGGCTGAATTTAATTAAAATGTATAAAAGTGTAAAAAAGTATTGGCGAATTGCAGTGATGACGAAATAGTAATTTGCTACGCGTCATGAAGTGAAATACGAAATCAAAACATGTATAATGTAAATTATAAAAACGATGAAAAAAAGCAACGTAAAATAGTAAACGTAAAGTAACTGGAGAGAATAATGAGAAAGTAGAAGGAGGATCTACAAGAAAAATGTGCAGTAGTAATGTTCTGACGTAATCCAGCTGAATGATGGTTGTTGCAAATAAATTTAATTCTGATTTGGTGTTGATGACGTTCTTATAAAAAGAAATAAAAGAGGTCATCTTCGTCAACATATTGGCTTTATTAAGATAGCCGGCTTTCGACGGCGTTGCCGTCATCGTCAGTCTCGCTGCTGTCGGCAAACAGTCGCTCGACTTTTGCCGACAGCAGCGAGACTGACGATGACGGCAAGGCCATCGAAAGCCGGCTATCTTAATAAAACTAATATGTTGACGAAGATGACCTCTTTTATTTCTTCAAATAAATTTAAGTTAACTAGCGACAGGTACTCGGATCACAAGTGAATTCGATAAAGAAACATTTACAAATGTATTTGAGTGGGAGTGCTTGCCAGCCCTCACAGTGGGGTGCGTTGCTGTGTTGGTTGTCGGGGCGGCCGGTGGCAGCGTTCCCTATGCTGCTCAGCTGGCGGGCTGCGTAACTCCCCTCCACCGCCGCCGTCGATAGCGCCGTCGTCATTTATTTAGGCCTCCGCCGATTCCTCGCCAGGCCACTGCTCTGTGCCGCGGATGGCGGCGCCCGCCCGCGCCCGTCCACCGCCTGCCCCCCTCGCCCTGCTTCAGTCCGCCCCTCCCATCGCCCCTTCTCGCACGACGTCCCTCCACTCTACGCTACTTCACTCTATTCCACTCCACCCTACCCTACTCCACTATAGTCTACTCTACATCTGTCCACTCTACTCCACTCTATTTCCTCCCCCTCCACCCCTTACTCCACTCAATTTCCATCTAGTCTCTCCACTGAACTTCACATCATACTACTCTACTCTACTCCACTCCACCCTACTGCACCCCTGGACCCTTCCCCCATCTCTACAACAGTTCACACTGCTCCGCTTCGCTCTCCTCCACTCCATTCCACTCCAACCCGCCACGCTTGGTCATGCACTACCCACTCCTATTTACTCTATTCCATCTTACCCTTGTCTCGCCTCGTCCTCTCCGTATCGCCCGACGCAGACCCGTTTCGTCGTTTCCTGAATCGCCCCTTCGCGCCGCTTCGCCGATCCATCCTGTTCCACGGAGACCCGCACTCGTCCTCGTACCCTCCTTCCGTGCGCCCCCCTTGTTCATGTCCCGATCCTTCTTGCATCCTGATTCTTGTAGTGTCCCGCCTCGATATGCTCCGTATCTTTCTTTTCTGTTGGGTCCCCGGTCCGTCCCGCTCTGTTCTGGCCCGCCCCCGCCCCGCTCCGCCCCTCCCATCCCACTCCCCTCCCTCCCCGCCCCGCCCCCCCCTCCCCCCCCCCCCCCCTCCATCCCTTCCCCTTCCCCCAACCGGCCTTCTCGCCTCAACCCATTCTGCGCGATCCCGAACTTCCCCGCCCCTCCCCATTGCCACCCCCGCCCCGCCCCTTTCCCTTCCGATGGCTCCGCCTCGCTCCGCCCCATCGCCCCGTCCTTCCGCGGGTCAGGGCTGCCAACCGTCGCGCGGGATTACCCCACGCGGCTGCGATTTGGCCGTGCCCGCGTCCACGCTAAGCTCCCGAACAGGCGCCTCTTATCCCCGGCCTTGTTTATGGGTGATTTAGGAGCCGCTTTTTATCGCACCGCCCCACTCTTTGGGCCCTGTTTATGCCTTGCTTGCGTCTGTCCAGCTCTCTCCTTTTCGTTCTTTTGTTTTACCACATGCCGCCGACTGGACGTATTTTATTCCCAGTCTACGTATTTTAATATCGATATTACTAATTTACTACAAGTTCAACTATTTTAATATAAAAAAACAACACTTTTTCAGTACAAAGGTTTCACTGTTCGTGAAAACACAGTGTGGGTTGTTTACGTTTCACGATAGTTCTACGATAGTATTATATTTGTTGTTCATGAGCAGAGTGTGTTCTACTGTTTCGATATGTATTTTGTGTGTTTTTGTTTAGCTGCATTTTTACTACTGCAGGCCACTATTTGTTGACCAATTCGTTTACAATGTGCAATTCTGAGCACTTTTTATACCTCTCGTTATGATAATTAACATTACTTTCTTCTAATTTGGTTTTTGCTTCGTTTTCTTGTTTTCTTGATTTTTCAATTGCATTCCTGTCTTCCTCCAGCAATTGCCGAATCACTCAATATCGCAATTTCTCTTCATCTTTCGTCGTGTGCCTTTCCTTTCTCCGGATAATAGAAAATCAATATTTTTTGTATCCTTCAGACATAAATACTGTAGAACACATTTATAATTTACACGCAATTATTTGAACAAAGAGTTACGTTCAGTTATGCGTTCATTGTTACACTGGAAGTGTTCAAGATGAAAATAATACAAATCTTAAATACTCGAAAACTAACATCAGCGTATGATATTGAAAACGTTCCTTAGCTACAAAATTGTAAAATAAATTAAAATCTCTGAAATAATTATGAACAACTTATTAGAAGCAAAAAATCTATCACGAATACGAAAATAATGTGGATGTATATGGAAGTAATAGGTCGTGATGATCAAAGTTTGCGCACTTTGAAAAATTATACGACACATCAACTGAAGTACAACTTATTGTAAATATTGGGAAGTTTTAATTACTATTGTATTGTGCAACAAATACATTTTCTGTAATATTACCTTCTTGGTCATGTAAATAAAGCTACGAAAAGTAAGGAATATACAATAAGCGCTGAGGCTGTCGAGAAAGTAACGCATTCCACACGTACTACATGAAAGTTCATGAAACGTACATGAAAGTTCACGAACAAATCGTCATAAACTTGATGTCCAGAAAAAAAATTGCCCATCAAGCGACAAAAGTGACTTTACAAGACATATCGAGATTCTTACGTTGAGACTATCAGCTTCTTCCGAGAACTCTCCCGTCTTGTCATGAAAACATCTACTTTCTTACCTTCAGATGTAAACCATTATTTAGCGACTTCTTTGTACAGAGAAACAATGTTTTTTATGCCCCGTCGAATTAAAATGAGGTGTCAGGTAAAGTCAACAATAAATGGAAATGTACAGAGTTACTATTGTGGAAGCACGCAGTTCTATGGTCTACTCGCCCGGTCGACTATAATTTATGTGCTAGTAACCAGGCATCCTCTCCCACACGAAGACTTAAGTTTCCTGTGCGTACAACAGCAAACAGAAGACCATCGCACACCGCGCAGCAATAAAGCCTTTATGGAGCCCGGATTAATTCAGGGCAGTCCAAGCTTGCATTACGCAACCCGTAACCTCATAAACACAAACAATTCACAACACAATGGTGGCCCGCACTGCACACGAAACGATTTCAATATTCTCATGCGAAAGCGGAAGCTCTGAGTTTGTACGTGGCACGTCCCGTCTTCCGACGATATTGTGAAGGAAGAGCACGTACTGCTGTACAGGCGGAAGTAACGTTCCAAGGGGAGCAGCAGATGTGGTTTCGTGCGGCTTTATTGCCTTCTTCGACGGTGGAGCATCGAGGGGCGGAATTTCCTTCGATATAAAGAATGAGAACTCGTGCTTCTCCTTTGAAAGAGGTCCTCTGTCACAAAGGTGGCACAGGGCGTCAACTGATGTCACTGCAGCTCCTCGGATCTGGAGGTCCTAGGTTCGAGTCCCGACGGTGGGAGGTGTTTAGACACTAGCTACATAGCGAGGTCAAATTCAACCACTGTCTGCAGGATAATTCTAGCGGCCGGCTGCTCTGATCGGAAGTTTTCCATGGTTTGGTGGGTCCTTGATACTGAAAAAGTGGATTACAGCAAAATGTCTGTCCGTCCGCTCACCCGTTGGCAAACAACTAGCTGCTAAATTTTAAAAAGTACAGTTCCAGAAAGAGCTCCAATTTTTTTTACATGTTGTTTGTCTGATAGAGCAAAACTCTCTTAAAGAATTGGCGTATGTCGCATTTTCGTTGAACTCTCTGAATCGCAAATATGTAAATTTCTAAAGTACAAATTTTTTTAGGCGTCTTCCTACAACTACAATAATGAAGATGGATTTTTCCTGAATAAAATGGAGTCACAGAAATATATCTTCAAAGTAGGTGATATTTCGAAAATATGAATAGATTTTACGTAATTTTGTGAGAAAAAAAGCATTTTTAAACAATTTTAACCAATTTTCTCAAAAACGGCTACAATGTTTTACCTTCAACTTTTTTCTTCGAATGCAGTAATTAACGGTAAAGAAAGTGGTGCTGTTTTCATTTTCTGTATATGTTCTGTGTTTTCGAGAATTGCAAACAAATACGAGTAATTAACGTTGCAAAAGTACAATATACCAGTCTGTGGATGTCTCTCGTCGAGTGAACACCGTCCCGGAGCGCTCCGAGCTTAGGCGCAGGTAGTTTTCCCGCAGGTGGTCAAAGGCTTAGTGTACTGCACCGGCGGTGTCGTCGCAGCGCAAGGATAGAAAGATAAGTGTTGCACGTTTCTTTTATTGGTGTTTTTACTTTATTCTTTTTTGTTACCTTTCTATTTTATCTTGCTTTTTACATATTCTATCTTTGACTTATTTCTTCTCTATCAAATTTACCAGTGTCTCAGTTTTCTCCTCTGAATTTTCTTTCGTCAATTCTCTCTCATTGTTATTTATATTCGCCTGTTTCAATTTATTACTTTACTTTCCACTTTCATATCATCATGGCAAGGACTAACAGATCCAACTCTAGCTCGGCCAGTATCAATGTAGAGTTGAACACGGCATTGCAAGAGGTGGTGAAGTGTCCTGCTTTCCTCGAGTCTTTAGCGTCCGTTCTCACCGGAATGGTCGCTACGAAGTTAGAGGAGAGCATGCGCTTCAACACAGATTTAATTAATGATCTGCGCAGGGAACTTTCAGAACGGGATCGCGAAATAAAAAATCTTAAGGCTGAGCTGGAAGCGAAAACTGATCAACTAGAAATGTACGCGGCGAAACTCCTACGGATCTTCGGGATAAAGGAACATGATAAAGAAGATCCAGACCAGCTGGCGATCGACGTAGCAAAAAAGATAAGTATTGAACTTGATCGCAATGATATCGATAGATGCCACAGAGTAGGCCCAAAGATTCCTGGGAAATCTCGTCCACTCATCGTAAAATTTGTTAGTTACAGGAGGCGCCGGGAGGTCTTCCGCGCAAAGAGAAATTTGAAAGGTTCTGGCGTGACCATTCGGAAGACCTCACAAAGCCCGCCTGGACCTGCTGAATGAAGCTATTGCTCGCTTCTGACCTGAGGAACGTGTGGACAGAAGACGGAACAATCGTCATAAAAACAGGTAGTGGCCGGGCCCGCGTGCAGACAAAGGCCGATCTGCAAGCTGTAGCCGCTTAGCGTAGGAGCGCCCTCCCCTACAACCCCACCCTTTCTAACCACAGCTAAACGCATTCTTGGTATTTCCAAGACTCTTTCTATTCTTTCAAGACTATTCTACTCTTTCTAACACCCCTTTCTCAAGGCATGACGTCACTAACAGGTAACCATAATTCAAGCCAACCTTATGCATCAGTACCAGAACTAGATACGCAACAATTGCTAGACGCCACTAGTTCCTATAATAATATATCAATACCCCCTTCGCGATCATTTTATGTAGGACACATAAATGCACAGTCCCTCTATTGCCATATCGATGAAGTTAGGAGCTAGTTTCACTACACCATTTTCATGCACTCCTTGTTAGCGAAACGTGGTTGAAGGCGTCTCTTAATACGTCTCTTGATTCACTTCCGGGTTACCGTTTTCTAAGAACCGACAGGAATCCAAGTGTCGCATCACGAGGAGGAGGTGTCGGTATCTATATTCGAGATGATCTTGCTTACAAATATATCGTATCTTCAGTAGACGAAGTCAATCAATTTAATGAATACCTCTTCATTGAAGTCTCGATTTTGGCAAAAATGTGCCTTAGCGGTAGTGTACTGCCCACCTAAAACTGGAAATATTGAGGCCATGGGCAATGAATGGCATCTTGCGCAGCAAATATGAAAACATAATATTGATGGGCGACTTTAATTGCAATCTCCTGACACCATTACAATCTGCCGAGAATTTTAAGCGTTTCTTTTCGAAATGAACCTTACGATTCTGCCGCTAAATCCAACTCATCACACTGCCGGCACAGACACATGGATTGACCATATGATCGTATCAAATCGCGAGAAAGTAAATCAACATGGACAGATGTCAGTTCCCGGGATATCTAAACACGACCTTGTATACCTATCATATCAAATGAAATGCCCGAAATATACGCCCAAAATTTTTAAGTACCGTGACTATAAGAGCTTCAATTCGAAGCATTTACCTCCGACGGTTTATGTGTTCCTTGGCACCTTATCAACCAAGAAAATTGTATAGACAGAAAAGTAAACCCCTTCACGTGCTTACTGACAGAACTTCTTGATAGGCACATACCAATTAGAAAAGCTCGCGCGACACGACCTCCGCTCCTGGTTAACGGATGAAATACGTGCGTTAATGAAACAAAGAGATGCCCTTTAATGTATTTCGTAACACAAAGTGCGAACATGACAGAGACGCATACAAGAAACTGAGAAATCTTGTAACGCAAAAATCTAGGAACGGCAAAATTAAATATTATCATAGTATTCTTGGCACGAACAGAGATTCAAAACAAGTTTGGAAATCGCTGCGGACCTTAGGTTTAGGTAAATCACGAACCCCAACGCAAATTGATGCATCTCTTGACACTCTTAACCAACATTTTGCTAACATGGCTCCTCACTTCGACTATTTCTCAAAAAACAAAACTCTCTCAACCTTACGAGACGTTTCGGAACACACTCAGGAAGAATTCTTCTTCGCATCTACAAATCATTATGACATTTTTAAAACCATTCAGAGCCTCAAATCAAACGCCGCAGGCACAGACAACATCAATGCCAAATTACTAAAACTCAGTGCCGAAGTTATATATCCCATTGTAACCGACATAATAAACTTTTCTCTAGTAAGTGGAACGTACCCAAACCCATGGAAAACCGCACTTGTTCACCCTCTCCCTAAAACTACCACAAACCCTCCAGAATACAGGCCAATAAGCATTCTACCTACAATCTCAAAAGTTCTGGAAAAATAGCGCGACGCCAAATTATAAGTTACCTCGAAAGCAAAATCTGATATGTGATCAACAATACGGCTTCCGATCAGGTAGAAACACAGGAACTGCCCTCTTAAATATTATCGAGGAAGCTCGATCCTCCATTGACAAAAGCAAAATAACAATACTTGTTCTCCTAGATTTTAGTAAAGCATTTGATTCGGTCGACCACGAAATTTTGCTTGAAAAAATGAAAATATTGGGTTTCGCTAAACCCACAATAAGATGGTTTACTCAATATCTTTCAAATCGACAACAAATTGTTGTATCTGATGAAAAGCAATCCTCTGCCGTTAAAACTTCCCGTGGTATTGCGCAGGGAACAGTTCTAGGACCCTTAGCATTTTTAATTTATGTAAATGACGTAGGACAATGCCTCAGTTACTGTGAGCACAAAATGTACGCTGACGACCTTCAGATCTATGTAAGTGGATACCCATCGGAGTTAAACTCATTAGCCCAGAAAATAAACCATGATTTAAATTCTCTCAATAAATGGGCAGAATCCCTTGGTCTCTATTAAATCCAATGAAGTCTCAGTGCTTAGTGATAGGCTCTGCAACGCTTTGAACAAGTTGGAGAAATCTCCCCTACGGAAATTAGCATTGGTAACTCTCCTGTCCCCTGGTGTAGTGATGTAAAGAACTTAGGAATATATATAGACAACACACTTAGCTGGACCACGCAAGTAGGTAAGATTTGCCAAAAAGTCTTCGCAGGCCTCCATTCCTTAAAACGTGTCAGAGAACTACTACCTATTAACACCCGCATAAGCCTAGTAAATTCACTCATAATGCCTCATTTCGATTATTGCGATTTCTTACTTACGGACTTAAAGGTCAAACAACAACGCAAATTACAAAAGCACAAAATGCATGCATCCGTTTCATATTCGATCTTAGGAAATACGATCATGTATCGGACTTTTACGGTCCAACAAACATTCTCTCAATCGAAAAAAGGAGAACTTTACATAGCCTCCTCCTACTCCATAAAATTTTGAATAATAGCTATCAAACGCACTTATCGCACAACTTTAAAATGCTGACGCTGGAACGATCACGTTCCTCGCGATTACTATGCATACCTCGGCACAACACGGTATCCTACAGTAAGTCATTTACTGTCACTATAATTAGAATATGGAACTCTCTACCCACATATCTAAAACAAATTTGTGGTTTCAGAAAATTTAAAACCCAACTCAGTGACTGGATCAAAACGATTAATTAGAAATAACACAAGCCCCTATTCCCATTTTCACACATTTCCCCTAATTAAACACCACGTCCGCTATCATCACTGATCAAATTCGATTACATTTAAAGACGTCAAGCTCTTCTCCTGTATTTTCCTCCTCTACGGAAAGCCCTAACATATCATCCTGTCTAATCAAATGCCTCAAAACAAGTATATTACATACTAAATAATAAGACTTTCATGCATTTTCACACTGTAATGTATATTATTTTCGTGCTACATTTGTGTTCATCTTGTTCACTTGCCTGCTTTCTGTTCCTGTTTTTTTTCTCTGTTACAGATTATCTTGTAGACCTCAGCCAACTGCCAATAGCCAACCTACGAAAACTACATCTATGTATACCCACTCTCACAGAATATGGGCGATGCCCTGTGCGGCCAAATCTGGCTTTTCCACAGCTTGGACAACCATCGCTGGACACTTGACCAATCCTGGCGTCGAGGCGTATCCGCTCTTATCATTGGCTTTTGCTCCAAGTTTCAGACACGCCCCCTTCCTCCCTCGGAAGATTTTCCTCCTAGTTATCTCAAAGGGCGGAGCAATTTCTGAGGTCAGTGACGCTGCCTCGCTAACGTGAGCAGGGGTAACAGGAGAGGGAGGGGTGAGAGGAAGTAAGAGGAGGTAACAGGAGAGGGTACAGAAACGAAACGGATTGGTGCGCGCGGGCGCGAGGATCACTCCGCCAATTGCACTGGACGTTGGTCCTGAACCCCGTGGACGCTGACGAACCAAGGGGCAGGGTCACGGGATGGGTCTGTGACATTTTTATCGAGTTCTTTACCATGAAAATTAACTTAATAGTATTGAAAGTTTTGTTTCTTACAAACTATTTTAAAATGCTAATGGTTCTAAAGCAAGGAACACTAATTATTACATAATCATTTTCGGGAAACACACAATATAATACATTTACATAATATAGACATCCTATCAAGCAAATTGAAATTCATGTTCACGTATTTAAAAACTTGTATTTTGACATTATTACGCCTTTATTAAGGAAATGCAAGCAATACACACATTTTATTACGCATTATGAAAATGTAATCGCCCATTTTTTCTATATGAGCAGGTGCATGCAAACAGTGATTTCGTTAATCAATTAAAAATCACTGCCGGTGTCCCAAATAGATTATCATTGCAAAATTGCTATTGTTAATATTGTTTAGACTACTTCTAAAATTGATGCAATTTTATAGTGATAATCAGTGAAAAGGAACTAGCGAACCTCTCATTAGAAATATTTCAGAAAATATAATTGTCGTATTCTTCATATATTTTTCAAAAGTTACTATTTTTCTGTTACACTGCTGAGAAGATTATATCTATCCCTTCCCAGTGATATTTTATTATTTATTTATTTATTTAAGGTAATATACAGGCAACAGTGGTGGACCGGCTGATATTAGACCAGAGCGAGCATTGCCGCTGAAGCTGCAGCGACTCTGGATGGAAGGTTGTACGATTCGAGTCTCGACGAGAGCAGAGTTTTCGACTCTAGCCAAATGACTAGGTCGAATTACACCGCTGACTGGAGAAACCTAGCGGCAGGCTGCTCTGATCTTTAATTTTCCGTGGTTTATCCCGTCAATAGTAGGCAAATGTTTCTCGATACAAATGCCTCCCCGCTGCCAACTGTAATTGCCGGCGCCGCTGGTAACGTCAACTAATATGGTCAATAGTCCCGTTATTGTGGTGCACGATACATTCCGGGAAGTGGACCGGTTCAGTTTGTCAAATCACTATTGCTACTGAATCTGCAGCGACTCTGACCGGGCGGTCTTAGACTCCAGACAGTGGCATATTTTTGGCACTAGATCAAATTCAGCCACTGTTTGGAGTATTATTGCGGTCGGATGCAATGTTCATTAGTTTTCTACGGTTTCGTCCATTAATACCAGGCGAATACCGGAGCAGCGCCCTAACAAACGGGACCCGGAGCGCGCGCGATCTTTCCTTCCTCTTCCTTGTCCTATCCTCTCCCCTTACACTTACACTAATATACACTACACTACCAACATGTCGGGAATTTCGAGCTCGTCCCGGTTAGGGAAGATGCGCGGGGGAGGTGGTGGACATGGCGAGGGATATCACCATCCAGCGGGAGAGGAACACCTCCCGAAATAAAACACTCACTACGCTAACGCGACTAATGACCACTGTTGCGATACAACTGTCACATTGACAACTGTTAATGTCAATCAATGAACCGAAAGGTGGCGGTGTTCGTATCATGGTGATTCTGAAATTCGGTGCCGACATAAATATCCACTTACGGCAAATTTCCCCCTTCAAGTAATTCGCAGAGTGAGATATGGCCGTAAGTTCTAAGCTTCTGAATGGTCTCGAAATGCATGTGGTGTTGGAGTGCATGTAACTACGTGTGCGTATGTGTAAGGAGAGAGGTGAGGTCGAGGTTGAGGATGGGAAGATCGTGCGCGGTACAAGACCTTTTTCATAGAGTACTTCTCCGGCATTCGTCTGCAGTTCTCAGACAGCTCAACTCTCCAGATAGTGGTTGTATTCGACCTAGAGATCTAGAGAATGTCAAAAATGTGCTTCTTCGGTACTCGCAACCTACGAATTTAAGGTCAGTCCTGCATCGACAGCGTAGCACTGAGCCTCATCAGCGACTCATGTGCGCTGCATTTTCGCAAGGTGTTTTAGATTAAGTAAAGTAGTAAAATGAAGTCACCAGGAAAGTGATCAGTCTCAGGCTAATTTTGCGACGTCTTTGTGGGAATGGTGGGAATGGGAACCCTGGTTCTCATTCTTCAAATTTGGTGTCTTGAAACTGACCAGAAAATGTAAGTTGTTGGACGTATCCCAATGAAGCCTATATGTTGTATATAATAATGTATTTTATTTTTCTGTGCAGTGCTGCACTGGCACTTTTATTTCCCATCTTATCTCACTAATTTTCAGTTTCATTCATTCTTAATAATAAAATAGGGACACCAAAGAGCATGTATAAATTATATCGTTGATATACAAACAAATGATTTTAAGTTGAAAAATCGTGATTCAAAACCAAGACACTTGTAAGCGATTCTGTTAAATATGGCTACCCAAACGTGTGTTAGGTAAGAGTAAAACTGTCTTACATTTTAAAATGTAATATTGTTGTCATGAAACGTACAAATTAGACTTAAAGATCATTTTTTTCTCTACATTTTCTCCGTTATGTGACTTGATAAAATACGAAATTATCGATAATCGCCTAAACTCCAGGGCTCCAGCAGTCTCACTAATCAGAAAAAATAAAAATGTGACTAAGCAGGGAAAATAATAAAAGTAGTGGTGCTACAGAATGGCACTGACTTTCTCGTAGTTAAGTCTTCTAATTTCCTGGGTGTGGACTGGCTTTATGGTTTTGATCCATCATCTTCTCAGCTACTATCTATCACCGGCCAAAGTACTTTTTTTTTTAAAAATGTCAACTGAAATATTACTTTAAGTATATTAAATAAGGTTAAAACCGCGTCCGAAACTGGAAAAATTCAAAATTCTTCATTCAAAAATTTAGAGCCTGTTTTACGAAAATTGTTTAAGCGTCACTGCAAATGGGAAATTTGAATCTCTTTTTCACAGAAACGTTTTGAGTCCGAAATGATAAGGATAAATTATTCATGATGAAATCATTTCATCAACCAAATATCGAATCAAAATATTTTATTAAATGATAACGTATAATTTTTAATTAATCCATCTCGCACACGAGCGACACTCGCCTGTACATTCGCACACAGAATATGAGTCCAGGAAGCATTGTTCTGTTTGCATGAATCAACATTTTTATGTGATCTGCAGCGTGTGTCGCTTGGATATTTGTGTTTTACATTGTTATTAATATTCCCAAAACATCCTCTGCGCGCAGAGATAACATTTCAAAGGAGTAATTTTAAATACATTAAAAATATTATTTGTGAACAAAATATTGATTTCATTAATATATTATCCCTACGCTTGAGAATACGAACTTGTTATATAATTTACGAATTCCCCGGAAATGCAGTAAATGGGTTCAGTTGTATCTTCGGGGAAACCATGCGTGGACAAAAAAAGTGTAATTACTGATACTATCGTTAAAGGCGACTACGAGACAAACAGTAGGAATCACCAACTGGCCGCTCTTATCCGCAGTTCGTTGCTCTCACGTGGGATATCGCTTCGCGTCGCAGCAATCTGCTCTTACGACTCTCCGTTGATTGATTGTTAGTGATTCTGAGCGCGTCAACTATGGCCATTATACCCGTAAGTGCAGTGCATGTTTTTCATCTGGAGGTGGCGGTGTTCTTCTCCACTGGGTGGCGAGATTAGGCGCCGACCTACCGTCGGCTAGCGGGGTTTTCCCTAAACAGGTATCTCCCACCCCCACTTCCTGGGTCATTGTAGTCTCGCAGGCAGCATTTTGGTGACGGGAGGATTGCTCTGGGGTCACTGGATTTGTGTTGAGTCAGGGCTTTCTTCATTTATCAATATAAAAGCCTTGTGACCATACCTGGAAGTGGGCAAATGATTTTACAGATAGGTGAATATGAAGAAACAATATCAATGATGATGGAGCAACCATGCTGCGATAGCTCAATGGCGACACCATTGTCTCTACAGCATCGTTCACTGGTAACTTCTAGTGTTTTAGTCAAGTCGGTTGTGGAATTTCATCACTAAATACACCTGGTATTTTGAGAGAAAACGCTGTTGGCCGAATCTCTTTGATCAGTAATTTCCATGATTTCTCCCGTCACTACCACCCTACACTTAAGGAAAGAGAAACGGAAGAGGCGATAACCTTCCGTCTTCATCCTTGGCTCATCATTACCCCTTATACACACTTGCACCAACATGACCTATGTAGGTAGAACAGAGCTTAGAGCTTGCACTGACCGACTGTGATGTTGTTCTGAAATGAGAATTATCCGGAGGGAAAAAATCTCGCAAGTCGATGTGTAGGGCGGTGCGGGATCTCATGCAAGAAAAAGAAGCATTACCGGAAGAGGTGGCTGAGTGCATTAACTGATGTTACTGCAGTGCCTATAACCGGGAAAGGGGAAACCTAGGTTTGAGTCCCGACTGTGGCAAAGTTGTCGACCCTGGCTTGTCAGCAGAGTAGATTTCAGTCGCTATCTGATGAATAATTCTAGCGGCCGGCTGCTCTGATCGGTAGTTTTCCGAGGTTTCTCTGATCAACACCAGGCAAATGCCGGAGCAGTACCCTAACAAAAGGGCCACGGACCGCGCGCGATCTTTCATTCCGCTTCTTTCTTCTATCCTCATCTCATTTACACTAGCATGCACTACATTACCACACATGCCGAGAGACCGGTCGAGAGCTTAGAGCTAGTCCCGGCTGGGGTGGTGCTGGGAAAGGGAAGTCCCTCTAACCGACGGTAGGTCGGCGGCGGATCTCGCCTCCGAGCGGGGAAGATCACCACCACCTCCCGAGGAATAAACATGCACTACATTTACGGTACTAACGACCTCGTTAGTTGACGCATTCGGAATCAATAACAGCCAACCAACCAACCTGAAAGAAGCACCACTTCCTCTCAGAATATTCGTAATAGCAACGTCACTATGAGACTTAACGGGACAAGTGATCTAATAGCGTTTTCCATTCGCCGCACTGGTGCGCACCCAGTGCGCACTCAGGGCAGCTTTGTTCCGGCCTGAGACTGCCAGGTGCGCACATGCAAGTAGCGCATGTTCCATTCGCACAATCACGCGGAACAAGGCGCACTCGCGGCGCCCTAAACTGCTCTGGCGATCGCGTCAGTGCAGTCCAGTGCACCGTGCTATTGCGAGGTTAGGTATGGAAGTTATCAATGCTGATTTGGATTCGTGGTGAAATTGTGAAGGAATTAAGAAGTAAGAATTACCAAAACACTTCATAAAAATTATAACAATGATCATAATTCGAAATTATTATTTTTAGAGTTCCATCAATGTGACAGACCAAGAACAGTTATCTATAATCTCACTGCGTAGCGCACACGCACTGACTCAGTTCCGGAATCCGTTTCATTCGTAGCTGTGAGGCAGCGCTGTTGTGGAGCGATGGCGTTTTTGCCCGAAGATGGGTTTCAGGGCAACGGATGGAAAAAGCTGTAAGAGTCGTTGACGGGCCCGGAGTCTGTACGCACTTAATCTGACCGCCACGCAACGGGACGATCTAATGAGGCAGGTCTATGCGACTGTTACCGCACCAACGCACGTGTGTCGCTAGTGAGAGATTTCGATTCCCGCGACCGCCCACCGCACGCAGTCGCTTGGAAGGGGCGTGGCGCAAACACACGAACGACAGCCGCGGGGGAAGTGCTCGGCGGCGCGTTTGCGGGACTTCCGGTCCACGGAGAAGGTATTGCTCTGCCACCCGGAGCGTTTAGCAACAAACACTCGCGGTGGCACACGCAGGGTCTAATGCTGCGCAACGGAGGGAAAACCCCCTCTGCCGATCGCGAAAATCACGGGCATCTCTGGGACGTAGAACGTCGGTTGATTGAAACGTCAACTACTGAGGTCATTAGTCCCGTTAGTGTAGTGCATTCTTTTTTTCATCGGGAGGTGGAGATGATCTTCCTCCAGTGTCTGCCGAGATCCCGCGCCGACCTACCGTCCACTAGCGGGGTTTCCTCAACCAGGTATCTCTCACCACACGGGTCACCGCCTCAGCCGGGACAAGTTCTAAGTCTCAGACCGGTCCCCCGTCATGTGTGGTAGTGTATTGCATGCTAGTGTAAGTGCGTGTGTATGTGTAAGGGGTGAGGATAGGACAAGGAAGAGGAAGGAAAGATCACGCGCTGTCGGTGGCCCGTATGTTAGGGTACCACTCCAGCATTCGCCTGGTGTTGATCGGAGGCACCACGGAAAACTACCGATCAGAGCAGCTGGCCGCTAGAATTCTCCTCCAGACAGCAACTGAATTTGACCTAGATGAAAATGCTAGTGTCGAAAATCCTGCCGTCGTGGTGACTTGAACCTAGGACCTCCCGGTTAGAGGCTCTTGCAGTGACATCAGTTAATGCACTAATCATGCAATTAATACAATTTATTAAGATCTCTGTATAAGCATGATAGCAAACTCCCCGGTTAAGATAAAGAGCAAAAGTTTCAGGCCGAAAACACATCGTGTCGTCTGTTAGGCCAACGGAGTGCGACTGAAACACCGCTGGGACTGTGGACAAAGAGGCCCTCCAGGGAACCTTCAACCCATTCGCAGGTTTCTGGCGTGTAAAAGTTAAATTATTCCGGATAGGCTATTACCCGTAAGCTCCAATTCCCAAGTTCTCCCTTATATTGTTAAAGAGCATGGAAATTCATCGACTATAAAACTATCAAAAACATAATTAAAAAGAAAAAATCAATAATATACAATGTATATTCTTTTCACGCTCAACATCCCCACTTCAGACCACTATTCTACTAACCATTTATCTAATAGAATACATTAACATTTTTGAACACTACATGTCATTCAGTATACAATTACCATGTTCAATCCTTGTATAACGTACAGATATTTTAACCCTAGCATTAACGAAGAGGGTCTTCAAACATCCATCAATTGTTCGATTTTTTAGTTTTAATAGTTTTAGGGAGCTGAAAATCATTTATGGTTTGTCACTTGCTATTTGATTAAAATATGTTGCAATTTATTTCAAGTGTTGGTTAATTTGAGTTATACAGCGTTTTTCTTTCTGACAAAAAATCAGGACTATTCAACCGAAAATTGAACATTCAGAATACATTTTCGAATTATTTGAAATATAAGCCTCAGTATAATAATTTTATACATTACTACATTACGAACATTCACGGACCATTTTTTTTTTTTAGGTTTTGTCATTAAATACAAATATTGATGCGAGAAAGTCGATTTTGTTTTCATAAACAGAGACCTATATTGATTAATGTTTTTGTTTAAATGTACGTACATTTATGTTATTAGTCATATCAATTTATTATTTTTCAAAATCATTAAAAAATAAATATTATCAATATGTAACATGTAGGCTCCGATCCCTTCCCTCTTGGTAATGCACTGTTTTATATATACTTTGGTATTACTAGAGTTAATATTCATTTTTATAGTCACGACCAAACAAGAACATAAAATGCACAGAATCGCAATGATTTAATGATACAACAGCGCGTGTTAATTTGTCAAGCTTTTCCTAAATCCTTTTGCGGTGGCGGGAAATCCAGTGAACACCATATGGGCTCTTCCGATGCGAATAACTCAAAACCTTTGCACAGCGCTCCTAGCGGAGAAACAACCAACTCGACGCGCTCGGAGACAGAAGGGTTAACGCAGCATGAAATATATTGGCCTCGCCTCGCCACTCTGCTCCGCTCCACAACAGACACCCACCACACAGCCCCGCGTTACTTGATTGCTTCATTGTTGCGTCACCATTGTTCGTCCATGAAGCATAACACGAAAACACTGTGTTCAGCAATTTTTCCAGTTGTGAATTTTCTACCCAAACGAAACAAGCTCAGCCAGAGAAGAAAAACTTCATTTCTAAAATAACAAATCAGGAAACATTCATTTTAATTTATTTCTTAGAGACTTTTTTGAGGGATAAGTAACATTTTCGGGATAAACGTGTAATTACTCTGAGACTAGTCATGACTGGCAATGAACAGTGGTGAAATATATACAGAAATATGTACAGTGTTCCAAACTCGTATGGAAAATAATGCTTCAACCAATATAGCCCGGAAATGTTCCAATAAACAAAGCACTGTCGTTGCCACCAGGAGAATTCCCAATTCTTGGCCAATGTCACCAAAATCTAAATAAAATAACCAAATGCGGGCACTGTCGGTGAAGGGAGAATTTTATTTGAAATTGCAAAAAAATCTTACGTGTTAGAGAAAAATGGATTTCAAATCTATTAATAACTAGCTTACATAAAATCACCAACCGATAGCGCTGAGAATTTGTTTTCTCGCAGCCCTGTGTTATTATTTCAATATTTAAGAACAAATTTAAAATCTAATAAAGCTGTTCGTTAATGGTCAAAATATGTATCTCACGAGTGCAAATGTATTACAGCTTCTCACAACAATCCTACCGTTCGTTTACCGTTACAAATAAGCTTTCTATAACTCGGAAACGAAAATATCTAGTTTTTGAAATGTATTATTATTATTATTATTATTATTATTATTATTATTATTATTATTATTTCAACTATTAATAGTTAAATTGTTGGGAAGAGATTCTGAAACTCAAACTCAAGAAAGCGTGCGCAGATGATTTTCTCCCCTATACGTCACATACAGTTTTTTTTACTGTTTTTGACTAAATAAATAAGTAAATAAATCCCTAATGTCTCAGTGTAATTCAGTAAAGGAATTATGATTCTGAAGTTAACAGAACTCTCATTTCGGACACAAGTACGCGTTTCTGTGTAGTATTGTCAGTGATATTAATTGCAGAATGTATTTCAATGTTATGCCTGAATGTGATGTAACTTTCATACGAAATAATTTATACGTTTAGCGCGAGTGACATTGGCAGTTTTGCGAACGTTACACCAAGACATGAATTTCCGATAGAGAGAAGATAATATTGTTTTATGAATACTATTATTTTTTTGAACCACATTTCCCAGTGGATGAGCAACTGTAGCTGCTACCGGTGACTATAAAAGTTGCAAATTAGTGTTACAATGAGGGTGCAATGCAGTATTGTTACGTTTTTAGGTGGTGAATTAAAAGTCTCGTATTATTTTCACAAAAACGTTTATTTTGTTTCTTAAAACAATCACTGAAAACACTTGATTATTAATTTACACTACACTTCTCTTCCTTTATTTACACTACACTTCTCTTCAGTTATTTTACACTAACACTTCTCTTGATTTATTTACACTAACACTTCTCTTAATTTATTTACACTACACTCCTCTTGCACACTCGCACAGTCCTAAGCACTGGCCACAGTTCACTGCACTGATCACAGTTCGATGCACTGGTCACAGTTCACGTCACCGACCACAGTACGATGCACTGACAACGGTTCACTTCACTGAGCACACTCACTGCACAGCTATTCACCGCGATGCACACACTTCACAGTTCAGCTTCAACTGCGGGCTCAAGACTGACTCGCGGCCGCCGGCCGTCGCGTATTTATACTCGTCAGGACAATCCAGAACCATCCGGACGCCGCGCACTTTCTGGACGAATCCGCCGGCAGGTGACGCAACCTATGCTCACCGGCAGCTCGTGGTCGCCGGCAGATGACGTAACCCGCCACCTCGAAGTGGCGCCGGGGGATGACGCAATATTCGTTACACTACCCCCTCCTTAGTTGCGATCCGTCTCGGAGCGCGTTTAGTGAAATCATGCCGATACTTGCAGCTGGAGCCTCTAGTGCAGTTGGAGGTTAAGAAGAAGTGGCAGTCAATTGTCTTCTTTGGATATGACAACATTCCATGGTGGTAGCTGCAGACTAAGATGCTAACCCCAGTGTACCGGAACAGTACTTCTAACATGCTTCTCACTATTCTCCAGTTCAGTCCATCAAAACCACATCCCAGTTTTGACATGGCAATCTTCTGACGTTGTCTTGCAGTACTTGTTGCCGTAATTCAATCAGAGTTTCCCACAGATTTTCATAGGATGCCTTGTGATATGACTTACTTTTTGTGACAAGGTAATAAACATAGTGACTGACGTCGTGCAGATGCAGAACCTTCCCAATATCTGGTTGTTGGTTCTTTAATTCCTCTATCCTTCCGTATTTTCTCTTGAATACAGTAGCAACACCTCTGGTCATATCTAAATCCTGGGCGACACAATGCGCCAATGCATATTCCTGGGTAGCGCAAACAGATCCGTTGCACCTCCATTGTTACCCCATAACGCGCTTGATGCTTTTCATTATACTGAGACATAAACTCGTGAAATGTGCACTCTTGCATGTCCAGCTCACAAACTCGTGCGGTCTTTTCTTCATCATTTTCATTACTTCCTGCGTACGGGCCAGCCGATTCGAATGAACGACTCGTGGTTTTCCATTCGGCAATTTTTTAATTCGGTAGACAACATCATTTATCCTCTTCACGACCTCGTACGGTCCTTCCCACTGTCGTTGTAATTTTGGACACAAACCGCGGCGACGTTGGGGGTTAAACAGCCAGACATGATCTCCAGGTTGATAACCTCCTCCTTCAGCTTTGATGTCATACCGGTCTTTCATCCTGTCACTTGCGATTTGGATTCTTTCACGCACCTGGTTATGAATTACGTCCATTTTCCGTCTTAGGTCATTTACAAAGTCTTCACCGGCTATTTCTTCATTAGTTTTACAACCAAACTGTAGATCACATGGTAGACGTAGTTCCCGGCCGAAGAGGATATTAGCGGGCGTTTGCCCAGTTGTCTCATGAACAGATGAGCGGTAGGCTAGAAGAAAAAGATGTATGTATTGGTCCCAGTCGCGTTGGTGATCTGACACGACCTTCGCTAAATATTTTCCCATTGTTCTGTTCATGCGTTCCACCATTCCGTCTGACTGCGGATGTAGGGCTGTTGTTCTTGTTTTTCTTATTCCAAGAAGTTCACACACCCTTGAAACACTGCAGATTCGAAGTTCCGTCCTTGATCTGAATGCAATTCCAGTGGCACACCAAATCGGCTCACCCATTCCTTAACCAGTACTTCGGAGATAGCAGTGGCCTCTTGGCTAGGTAGGGGATATGCTTCAACCCACTTGCTGAAATAATCCATAGCCACGAGTATGTATTTATTTCCATCATTTGACATTGGAAATGGGCCAGCCAAGTCAATGGCAATTCGTTCGAAAGGACTCCCAACGTTGTATTGCCTCATCTTCGCTCTTCTCTTTTATGTGGCCCATTACTGGTAGCACAAACTTGACACTTTGTGCACCACATCTTTACATCTTGCTTGCAATTAACTCCAGTAAAATCGTTCGCGCACTTTCTCTAAGGTTTTCGTTATACCGAGGTGTCCTCCCGAAGTTCCATCATGCAATTCTCTCAATATTTCAGGGACCCTTACTCTCGGTAACAATATCTGCGTCCTCTTCTGCGAGCCGTCTTCACTTTCCAGAACTCGTTTCAGAACACCTTTTTCTTCAGTAATCGAATCCCACTGCGCCCAATATGATTTTACTGCTGAAGAACAGGGAGCTATTTCTTGCCAACTTGGTCTCCGTCCTGCTATTTTCCATTCCCAAACATGTTTCAATTCCGTGTCCTCTTTCTGATCTTTCTGAAGTTCTCTGGGTTGCCATTGGTCATTACTGACAGTGACCCTTAAGGTAGGACACATCTTCTCTTCCGCATGACAACAATGTTTGCAGTTTTCCTGCTGGCTGCTAGGTTTACCAACAGACTGCTGCTCTCCTTGTTGCTTCAGTGGACGGTCACATCGACTTTTCACGTGCCCTAATTTTCCACAATTCCAACATCGAGGTTGTCGCCTTTTGCCACTAGAATTGCGTACCAACCTCTCCACCATTGCCTCAAAATATTTTTCGTCATAAGTATCGACGCCGGTTTGCAATTCTCGTACTCGTCCGTCACGTTTCGATGCTCTTTTTGCAACCTGGAAGTCTAGTGCTTGACTTAATGCGTCAGCTAAGGTTTTCGGTCTTGCCAGTCTCAATGCTTGTTGTGTTTCTGCATCATGTAGCGCTTCAATAAAGCACCGGACGGCTGTGCGTTGCAGGGAACTCTCCGAGGCATCAGGGTCCGAAAGGCGCGCCAGACGAGAAATATCAGCTTCCAGTTCTTGAAGACTTTCTCCAGGCTTCTGAACACGATTCCTTAGCTGGGTAAAATACATGTCTTCCAGGTGCGCTTGCCCGTACCGTGTTTCGAGTCTCTTGACAATTTGCTCGAAGTTGGACTGTTCATCGGTCGGTATTGTCTCTAGAATATCGACGGCGTTACCACGCAAAGCCAAAATCAGGGCCGTAGCACAATCTGTTGCGGACCAGCCATTTACCGTCGCAGCAGCCTTGAATTGCTTCAAATAATTGACCATGAAGAAGTGCCATCAAAGGTAGGTGGTTTTACTCGTGCTTTTCCCAGTGGCCCGTACGGTGGCTACTGGTGCCATTTCTAGTGGTTCCTGTACGATGTTTATATTCGATTTTTCTGTTGAGGAGTAAAACCTTCAGCTTCTCTTCTAAAGATTTAGTAACTTTTCCTCATTCTTCAAAATTTTCTCATCCATCTTCTCAATTTTCTTTTCCATTTTTTCTTCTTTCTTCAAAATTATCTCCTCAATTTCTTCTCGCACCAATTTATTATTCTGCGTTATCTTCTGTTCCAACTTTTCTTCCAAAATCCTGGAATTTTCGATCAATTTTTCTTCTAAAGCTTTGGAGTTTTCAGTCAGTTCTTCTAAAATTCGGGAATTTTCTGTTAACTTTCCTTCTAAAATTCTGGAATTTTCCGTCAATTCTCCTGTCAATTCTCCTTTTAAAATTCTGGAATTTTCTGCCAGTTTTTCTTCTAAATTTCTGGAATTTTCCATCAATTCTCCTTTTAAAATTCTGGATAGGTCCGAAAAGTTGCCCGTTGTCTCGAAGAGAAAAGTCTCTGGATCCTCGCCTGCCGCCTTCATCGCGTTTGCAAGACGTTCTTGTAATATTGCTTTCGTTCCGGAAGTGTCTTGTTCCATCTCTTCTAACTCTCTCTTCAACTCGGCCACTTTCAGATCCCGTAAAACTTTTGTGAAACTCATCTTGATTAATGTTTTAATTCACCACTCGTTAAACCCCACACCTGACACCAATTGTTACGTTTTTAGGTGGTGAATTAAAAGTCTCGTATTATTTTCACAAAAACGTTTATTTTGTTTCTTAAAACAATCACTGAAAACACTTGATTATTAATTTACACTACACTTCTCTTCCTTTATTTACACTACACTTCTCTTCAGTTATTTTACACTAACACTTCTCTTGATTTATTTACACTAACACTTCTCTTAATTTATTTACACTACACTCCTCTTGCACACTCGCACAGTCCTAAGCACTGGCCACAGTTCACTGCACCGACCACAGTACGATGCACTGACAACGGTTCACTTCACTGAGCACACTCACTGCACAGCTATTCACCGCGATGCACACACTTCACAGTTCAGCTTCAACTGCGGGCTCAAGACTGACTCGCGGCCGCCGGCCGTCGCGTATTTATACTCGTCAGGACAATCCAGAACCATCCGGACGCCGCGCACTTTCTGGACGAATCCGCCGGCAGGTGACGCAACCTATGCTCACCGGCAGCTCGTGGTCGCCGGCAGATGACGTAACCCGCCACCTCGAAGTGGCGCCGGGGGATGACGCAATATTCGTTACAGTATCTTTTGCCGACGACCTCGTGTGCCCTATGTGACAGTTCCGCTTATTGCTGCAATTGGATCAGTGTTTAAGGGAAAATTACGTATTTCCGGAGGCGTAATTGAAAGCTCAAATATCAATATAAATATTCGCATCAACGTAGTGCATGATATACCTTAAGAGGTGGCGGTGTTCCTTTTCAACTTTCAAGTGATATCCTTCGCTTACCTACATGTGGCTTGCGTGGGTTTCCTGTCTAGGTTTCTCCACCACTGGGTCACCGCTCCAGCCAGGACAAGCCGTAAGCTCAGATTGATCTCTCGTTTTGTGCGGCAATGCAGCGCTTGAAAGTGCAACTGTGTGTAAGGAGAGAAGAGGGGAGGACCTGTGGCTTGCACTGGAGTAGCTTGGCGTGATCTGCGCTGGCCTCGCATGACCTGGGAGCTGTGACATGCAGGCAAGTGTCTCGGTGTGGCCTCGACTGCGCCGACCTGGCCTGGCCTGGCCTGGCCTGGCCTGGCCTGGCCTGGCCTGCCAAGCCTGAATGCCAACGCGACATTATTTTGTGTGCGGCTGCTCACCCGCCCGACCATCGAAAGAGCCGAAAGGGGCGGCCGTAATTTATTGCCATCGTCCCTCGTCCCCTCCACCCCCCCCTTCCACAGTTGAACGAAGCGACTTTCCCAGCAAACACTGGCTTATCCACCCCCCCCACACACCACACTTAAACCATCAAACATATCAAGTCGGTCAAAACCCCTTAATTTCAGCGGCTGCGTTAATTGTGTACCATTCTCTCTGGCGGCTCGGGCCTTTAAGTTGGTGGATCACAATCATTATTTACGGATCCAGAACCTATTATCTACGGTTCTATTTACGAACCGGCTAGGTGACTCAGGACATTAATGGATGCCAATGCCCTGCCTCTGACCTGGGGGTCCTCCCCAATGGTGGCAGGATTTTCGACAACAATTTCATAGCTACGTCGAATTGACTCATTGTCTGGGCGAGAATTCAAGCGGCCGGCTGCTCGGATCTGTAATTCTCGTAGTTCTTAAATCAATACCAGGCGAATTCCGGAACAGTGTCCTAACAAACGAGCTACGAGCCATGAATCACGCGCGATCTTTTCTTCTCCTTTCTTTCCTTATCCTCCTCCCACACACACAATTATTTATAGTGAACTACCAAACATGTCGGGAGACCAGCCGAGATCTTACAACGTGCCCCGCTGGGGGAGATTCCTGGCTGAGAAGAATCCAGCAAGCCGACGAGTAGGGCGGCGCCGATCGTGCCACTCAGCTGAGGAAGATCACTGCCACCTCCCGCGTTAGAACCTGCACGACACCTAAGGACGAATGACCTTAGCAGCTGACGCGCTCCGAAACACGAACCAATCAATCAACGGAAGGATTCGCATGTTGTCACACGAGCAAGCGCGTGAGGCGAGGAAATTTCTGCATGGCCTACGATCCCACACAATGACCTTGTTCTACCAGAAGGCACAAGCCCTGGGGCGGGCACCTTGGGCTTCATGCCTTTATCCGCACCCCCGCCTACGGGATTGTATTCGCAACCCGCCGATACGCGGATTGCCCTCACGGCAACCTCTCCATCCAATGCCTGGGTTGGGGATGCCCTGCCAGCTCAGAGCTGTCCATGCTACTACCCAAGTCTAAACAATACGCCGAGACACATCCCTTCTCTGCCCAGAGTATCGGGCCACTGCCACGATAAAGCCGAGAGCCCATCAGGGTGCCACCCTAAATTCCCGTCTCCACCTTGAGGCTAATGACGTGAGTACAGCCAGAGTCTAGGCAACTTGACAGGGGATAACTTTGTTCCCGTCGGACTTCTATATGGGGGATTTGGAGCGTTCCGAAGAACTCCGCCCAATCCTGCCCAAAGGTCGACGCGCCAAAGAGCCCAACTGGTATAGAACGATTTTCCTAAGGATGAGCCAAAGTGACAGTTCGCGAAAACAAGTGAACATCACATGTGTTTCAGGGAAGTATCCCTCCGCCGCGGCAGCTGTTCAGCCACACCCCTTCGTTAAGTGCTAATGACTCCTGTGAAAACATCCCTATGCAGAAGTCTAAGAGTTTCACTTAAATATATGCACGTACGCGAGTTCGGGAAATGTTTAAATTTAATTTCGTATGTGGAAAATCTCTTAACATGCTCTCACAATCAGTAAAAGAAAACTGCCACGAATGTAAATAGAAAGCTCAATCAGAGCTCGCCACATAACAGCACAAAGGCCGGAACCACGTGCATCGATACGCATCTCGCATTCAAGTCTCGATTTTAAAATAAACATAATATTTATCACACAAAAAGTAAATTTAATATAATGTTTATAAAAAATAATTTTTACAGAAGAGCACATAACACTGCACTTCCTAGTTTCAATTATTTCTCGTGGCGCACTATATTTTTGTACGACGAGGACATCACAAAAGGAAGATTGGAAGCCATTTACAAGTTAGCCAACTGCAAACGAACGAATGCGGAAAGGGAGTCTAATGGGCTCAAGGGCACAACGACCACAGAACCTTCAGTTATGTTGCCAGCACTAGCTGTCACTTTGGCTCATCCTTAGGAAAATCGCTCCCGAGTGATACCCGGCAACACGGAGCTTAGCACGGGCTCCTTGAAGCCACCGGCGAGAGCGCCACCGTGCAACTCTCCACCAGAGATCGCGGCAACCTACGTCACCGCGACCCCTCCCTTCGTGGATAAGCGAATGGGCCAGCGGGCGCGAGGTCTCGTGTTGGCAGCGCCCCGGGCCAGCTGCCGCCGTCGCCCTGGCCTCCTAAATCTCCCGAGCTCCCACCGCGCCAGCAGCGGCCCGCCCTCCGCCCTCGCGGCCGCGGGCGAAGACAGCGTTGCCAATGCGCGACCGACGCTTACGAGAAAGGCTTTTTCACACTACTCTACCCTCACGTCGTCTTCATGTGGCCCATCAGGAGCGAAGAGCTACTCTTGATGTCCGTTCAGGATTTAGCAGTCTCCGTCGACCGTTAAGAACAGTCGAAATAAATGAGTTACAGTTGAAAATTACGTACAATTACACTTATAACAGAAATAATAATTATTGTTTATATCATTTACTCGGATAAATTGAAATTTTGAAAGTTCTGAACATCTTCAAACGATAATACTAACAAGGGACTCTCTTGGTTATTTGCCCTAAACAACAACAACAATCGAAAAAAAAGAGATGCCCCTAAAGTCGTCATTTTAGTACTCTTATTCAAGGAAAATTATTTTGTTAATGAATTTGTCTTATTAGGCAAGGGTTAGTGTTGCCACAGTGGCTTATTTTCCACGCTGGTTACAAAGCTAGACCGGCATTACTCGCTATCAGAAGGAGAATTCTCGCGGCCAGGTGCTCGGATTAGTAGTTTCCTTGTTCTCTTCAATCAATACCAGACGAATGCGAGAGCAGTACCTTACCAAATAGCCACGGGTAGCCCCAATTTTCCCTCACCCCTCGACCTTCCTAACACACTCATACTTACGTACAGAACACTACCACACTATGACGTCCGGAGATCAGTCGAGAACTTTCCCCGACTGGGGCGGTGCTCCCTGGCCAGGAGAGACACCTGGAGAGGAAAACCTGCGCTGATAAGTAGGTCGACGCCGGATTTCATCAACTAGCGGGAAGTACACCACCATCTCCTGGGATACAACGTAAACTGCACTTACGAGATCAATGACCATAACAGTTGAGGTTTTTGGAAATATCAATAAATCACTCAGTCGGCCCTAATTCGTTTAAGTAGCGCTGGCCTCAACACTGATCTTCCGCGTGGGATTTGATTGAGCGCCATGCACGCCGCATCTGCCAGCCGAGGCCACCGCTCCCTCAGCCCCACACACCCACGGCCAGCGGAGGTGGCGCTTTATGTTTGTATTAAAACAACTCCATATCCTGCAGCCACTCAATGCAAAGCGAATCAAACGAAATAACGTCTGCTTGTATGGCTGATTATTCCTCGAGTGCGCTGCTAATTATATTCAAAGGGATTCATAAAGCAAATTAGATTTGTTCTGCGTTTTGGCGAACATTACGCAACTACATGCAATTGTTCGCCCGGAGATGATGTTCAGTATCACGATGTGCAGCAGAGCTGAGGAAGCGCCATGCAACTGACTTAGCGAGAAGCCTTGTGCGGGGTTTTTAATGTTAAAAAGTTTTCTTTGTGCTTGAAAGTTCATTATGAAAATAAATTTTAAAAGTATTACAATTGACCGGTTCGTCCATGTCGGGCATATAAACATAAGTATAAAAAAGTGTCGATTAAAATACTCGTTTAATTTTTTCTTTATAAAATTAGGTTCAGTCTAATTTCCAATCGGATGAACCAAGAGGAAATTATTCAAGTAAATGCCGGAAAGGGAGTAGTAATTTACGTTTCTCCAGTGCACTTGTAGCTGCACTTGAATAATTAAAAACACGTTTTCTATAATTTTCCCAGAACATCCTCGAGAAAAGCCACTGATTGTCACAATCCATTTGCCTGTCCAGAAGAATCGAGTGAGCTTTTGATCATCGCAGGAAGTCACCCCGGGGTTTTTGTCACAACACAAAAAATACGTTTTTACAGAAATTTTGTAAAATTTTCTGGACGGTACCGAAAAGAAATTGTCAGTTCCCTACGAGAAAACCAAGATACGTTAAATGACAACTTATTTGTCACGATTGGTGGTCTGGAATTTGCCTAACAGTCAGTGACGAACGGACAGACTGAGGTTCCTCCATTACTAGAAAAACAATTTATTTTGTTGAGATTTCAATTCCAAAATCAATTCACTATGCTGATGTATGTACGAGTAACCGGCAGAATAAGTAAATACAGAATATTTTCGCACTTACATTTCTTAGTCATTATGTCATTGTTGCCTGATTCGTGTTTATTCATCTGTAACGATTTGCTGAGGATTTCTGGGGTTAGGCCGGAGAACAATTTTATCGACACTTATGACTTAATTCTTGATGCCGATCATTTCACCTAATTAACATGGTAATTGCAATGTAAGGATAATGCTCAGTCAGAAGGGCTTCCTCTTGTAAAAGGAGATACTGACCTCTTGTAAAAGGAGTCTATATATTTTCAAAGAAAGGTCATTGCAGGCTTGTCAATTGAAAAGGGAATTCACCAAACTACCACAAAATTATCCTATTTTACCAACTTTTACTTCAAAATAATCTAAATTCGCCATTTTCTCATTCTGCAAAAGTGTTTATACGATGTTAAGCATAACCCGTCAAAAATGACAGGACGAAATTAAAGTCTCATATTAATAACTAATAAAAAATACTTTCTCTACAAATGACATTTTTTTACACCTTGAATAAATATTTTTTCTGAAACTGTTCTAGAGTAAAAGAGAGTAACGGATAAAACAGTAAAATATGGACCAAAAAAACTGACAACACTTATGTGAATCAATGTGAAATATATGTGAAACAATAAAATATGGACCAATGAACTAAAGTGACATCACTTATGAACTAAAACTAAAAACTGTGACTTCTAAAGGAACACTTACTGTATTTTTCCACACGCACATAAAATTGAGATATCCGCTAATCCAAATCAGTTTAGGGAAGCCTTTCTGGCATTTCTCTTTTTTCAACTTCCCTAACCTCACACTCCCTCCAGCTATGGAATTGTCCTCGCGAAAACTATCGGATGGCATCGCCAGTGACGTTGCAATAGCACTTGTGATTTCACTGACCTGAACGATTTTTAATTTTATTGTCCTTAGAGACGTTCTATACGAAAATCATTTTTGGCAGCATATACTTAAACAATAAGTAATAAGGTGCGAAAAAGTTTTCAGTTTTCTCCAGTTCCTCAAACTTTAAGATACAATCGCGGGATGCATGAAATTAGGATATAAATTTCAAACCCCTGAATATTTTTAAAAAGTTACTAGTGATCCAGACGACATCGCAAATTTACATGACAACACATCACATTTCTTGTCAGCATCAATTTTCGTATCAGATCGTCTGTAGCGCAGCGGTATCGAGAGCGCTAACGAGCGAGCAGTTCATTCTGATCAGAGGACACTTTGGGAGACCAGGATGATTGGTTGGTTGTTAGTGATTCTGGGTAAATGTAGTGCATGTTTTTTCATCGAGATCTGGCGGTGATTTTCCCCTCGCTTGATGGCGAGATCCGGCGCCGACCTACCCGTCGGCTTGCTGGCTTTTCCCCAACAAGGTATCTCCCACCAGGTGGCACCGCCCCAGCCGGGGCAAGCTCTAAGCCCCCGATCGGTCTCCCGGCATGTGTGATAGTGTAGTGCATGTTAGTGTAAGTATGTGTAAGGGGGAGAGGATAGGACAAGGAAGAGGAAGGAAAGATTGCGCGCGGTCCGTGGCCCGTTTGTTAGGGTACTGCTCCGACATTCGCCTGGTGGTGATCGGAGAAACCACGGAAAACTACCGATCAGAGCAGCCGGCCGCTAGAATTCTCCTCCAAACAGCGACTGAATTCGACCTAGCTGACAAGATAGTGTCGGAAATCTTGCCACTGTCGGAACTCGAACCTAGGACCTCCCGGTCATAGGCACTGCAGTGACATCATTTGATGCACCGAGCCAGCTCCCCCGATCAAATCAGGATAAGTTTACTGGTGCTAAAAAGTCAGCCGCCATGCCTTAAAGGTTTACACTTACCCCCCTCTCTTTTCCCCAAAGTGATTCCCAATATTATAAACTTATCATCTTCGGAACAACGAGAAATATATCTGTTTTGCAGCCTACAAATTCCTGTACGCCAAGTACAATCAGGTAGTGAAAAATGGCTCAAACAGATATTCGGTTTGTTGCAGATACGTGCACGTTTATCACATTATACTTCCATTCACTTAATCAGGAATCAGTCCAAACGAGAATTTCCCTTTTTTATGCATACACATTCATTTCGACTGTGCCAACATTGTTGAGACCAACTTTTTTCCTCAGTGTAAATTTACAGAGTTAAAAATGGCAATGCCAGTTGTACATAACCAATTAAGTTATTGTTACATTTTGTATATTATTATTGCATTCATGTTTTACTTCTGCGTTGTGTTTCAGTTATTGTTCTTCAATTTTATTACAGATTCTTGGTAGTAGAAAGAATTTCAATGTTGTAATAACTAAATTGTATCTTAACAATGATGTAACCAAACTGTAATAACAAACTTCATCCCAGAAGTAGATAACAAAAACAGCGGGAAATCTGAATCGCATACACAATGAAAACGAAGAGAACTGAGAGCATGTGCCTGTGTTCCAATAATCGACGAAAAACATCTGTACGTTGACTTATAAACTTCCTAGTTTTATGCGATGTTAATACCTCATCGATATCAAAAGTCAAATAGTATGTACCAGATTTTTTATACTTCTGGTTTATTTTCAAACGCTAGTGCTTATATGTAAGGCCACGAAGATTTTCAGTGCTAGTGCCGCCTCATGCGTCTGGCTTTTCTGCTTCCATTTCATCCTATCTTTCCAGTCTCCATCTTTGAGGACTCTTGCCTACTTCGACGACCTCTCTCCGACTTCCTGGTGGCCTTCCACACTTTTTCCGTTCTGGAGGAGTCTACACTCAGGGCTTTCTTTGCCACCTATTGTTTCCCATGCGTTGGAGCTGCCCATACTAATTTAGCCGTTTTGTTCCAATTATATCCAAAATGCTTCCCAGTAAGTTCATCATTTGTGTTATGGTTTCATCTCAGATGTTTCAACCAACACACACGGCATCTCCTCCAATAATCCATTTCAAGGGCCATCAACCTGATGGGCAGCAGAGCTGGTTCTCCTTTCTGATACCCATTATGTAAAAACCTGATGATGATTTCCGCTTTATGTAAAAACGACGGCACAGCGAGACCAAGATCCAAGCTGGGCTACGAAACTGTAAATAATGTAAAGATGTTTTATTTGTGCATTTATTACGCCACCCAACAGATGAGCAGCTTTTCTTGCTAGATGCCCATCTCCTTATTTACAATCAGCTCTGCATAAAATAGTTCATCCATCGCTTAGCAACTATTGTCGTAACGGTTGACAGCCGCCATCACATGAAAGAGAACCATTGGCAAAAGTAGTCACACAACACGACGGTGAAATCTATTGTTAGTCGAACGACAACTTCAACGCAAGGCGTATGCACACGTGAGTGCCGCCATGCTGTGTACGCTGCAAGGACTTCAAAGTTTTGAGTAAAAATGTGTGGATGCTTTTGTCAATGAGTGACAAATTTCTTCTTACTTAACTTCTTATTACCGTAGAATACGTATATGTTCGTATTCAAAAATATCTGCTCTATACAATACATGATGTTCACAATCCATTATAATACTCTAAGATACTTTCTCATGAACAAACTCTAATTTGTCATGAAGAAACTTTAATGTAATACCACAATAATTTATTTCAATAGATGAAGTGAACTTGAAACCGAAATATAGGTAAATAAATAAGAAGTGATGACGGTGGGCAGATAATTAACAGTCCGCGGATAAATTTCTATAGAAAAATGTTTGGTAGTCATATAAAGAAACATGAAAGATACTTGAAACAATGAATAAAGCTATCAAAAGCATAATTTGATAATCAAATTCGTAATGTCTCATGACTAAAATATTGTTGAGTCACAGTACTAAAGTGTGAAAATGTTTACAATAAATAAACAGTTTATACAATTTATCAAAAGCAACCCTGTAAATCAATTAACTTGCCGCTAAAAACCTTGCTCTTTATGCGTCTAAAAAAAGCAAAAATAAGAATGGTGACGCTGTTCATTAACACAAAAGAATCCTCGCGTTGTAATTCACAAACCAAAGGCCGCTTAGCCGCGTCCACCGTACGAAGACGCAGGGCATCGAGGGGTCGTTTGGCGTCTTACTTTATCAGGGTATTAATCGCCACATGCTCATGACATTGTGATCCCCCAGAAAACACCAATAGAGCAGACTCCACAACACATTACAATACAATCGAAACAATATTTTATATTAATAATACATTATTAAATATTGTAGACTCACTACCAAGCAGTACACATTGGAAATTGAGATCATGCGATTTGGTTGGAGTAAATTAAAACATTAAAACGCTGGCAAACTCAATGTTTTAATGTTTTGATTTTCTCCGATCAAATTCCATGATCACTATTTCTAATACATTACCTTTATCTATGTATTACTACAAACATTTTCTGCAAGTTTATGTTAAAATATTTTCAAGTTTAGAGCTATTGGAAAGGGTGAATATTTTTGAACATTTTATTTTTCATTCATTTTCGTCAGAATGCGACGACGTATTTTTTTTTCCTTTTTTTACTTTTTTCTTCCTTGTTTTGGAAGCAGCACAAGTCCAACAGTCACAAAATTGGAATTTCCAAGAAGCGATTACGCATGGCAACAGTTCCTATTTGTTTCGTAGTCTGAAAGAATTGAAAGTCGAAGCTAATATTGTCCTAAGCGATGAAACAGTCACTTCTTACCTAAAGATAACAGAGGAGAAAAAACTCTGCTGGGATCCGTCGTTGACCCCCCCCCCCTCCATTAGTATGTGAGTATTAAACCCTCGGGGCTGGGCACGTTGGGCTTTCATCGTCACTCAAGTATGCCATGGGGCAGGTGTCCAGATACGCCAAAACGCGACGTAAAACATCCACCCTAACCAGAGTAGGACCTCGCTGTTCGAAGCTCTCTCACAATTGCTACCGGAATCACTAAACGCCACACATCCCAACGCCAAAGTCCTCGCTGAATCCCCACGAGTGAACGGCGCTGTCACCAGGAGCCCCCTCCCGTCCCGTCTTCTTGCTGCCTCCGGGCGGGGGCTGGCAGGGCAGCGCCTACCTGGTGCGGAGACGCTGATCATGAGCAGCGTCGCCAGCATCGGGCCCCCGCGCGCACCGCCCACTTGCCTCCGCCTCGAGTCGAGTCGAGTCGAGTGGATGCGTCGCGAGCGCGCACTGCCCGTGGTCGTGGTCGGGCGAAGCCCGCCCCGGCGCGCACACAGCGGCCATCTCGCGCCGCCCGCGCCAACCACCGCCACCGCCACCGCCATACGCCTCGTGGACGAGCGCAAGAAGAAGGAGAACAAGAGGAAGAAGAAGAAAAGGAAGAAGAAGAAGAAGAGGAAGAAGAAGAACAACAACAAGAGGAAGAAGAACAAGAACAAGAGGAAAGAAGAAGAACAAGGGAAGAAGAAGAAAACAGGAAGAAGAAGAACAAGACGAAGAAGAAGAAGAAGAAGAAGAAGAAGAAGAAGAAGAAAAACCGGCGGAGATGGCTCAGTGCATCAACTCATGTCACTGCTGCGCCTGTGCCCGGGATGTCCGAGGTTCGAGTTCCGACAGTGGCAAGATTTTTGACACTAGTTTGCCAGCTACGTGCAATTCAGTCGCTGTCTGAAGGAGAATTGGCTGCTCTGATCGGTAGTTTTCCGTGGTTTCTCCGATCAACTCCAGGCAAATGCCGAAGCAGAACCCTATCAAACGGGCCACGGACCGCGCGCGATCTGATCTTCCTCTTCCTTGTCCTATCCTCTCCCCTTACACACACACACTTACACTAACATGCACTACACTATCTCATATCCCGGGAGGCCGGTCGGGAGATTAAAGCTTGTCCCGGCTGGGGCGGTGCCCCGCTGGTGGGAGAGCCCTCGTTAGGGGAAACCCCACTAGCCGACGGTAGGTCGGCGCCGGATCTCGCCAACGAGGGGAGAGATCACCACTATCTCCCGGGGGAAACATGCACTACACTAACGGGACTAATGACCAAAGCAGTTGACGCGCCCGGAAACACGAAAAAATCAATCAATCAACCCGACCGCTTGTGAGGAAGGGGCAACATCATACGGATGAGCGCACTACATTCATTCTCGTCCGTTGCACTAATCGACACTCGATTATCGTTTCAGTGTTTACTCCGCTGGCAAACGATGGATGGCTGGTTGTCCGCTGAAAGAGGCACTGGCCACTGGTCATTCTGCCTAATTATGCGGCCGAACCCTCCGACGCAGCCTGGCGACCACCGACGCACGGCGCAGCGCTCCATCAGGAACACCTTCTGCGCCTTCCACCGTCCGTTGCTGTTTGAAGTACATCTAGAAGGAGACACTTGAAGCTGTTAAGAGGATAGCACAAGGAATCCAAAAACGAAAACGTTTCTAAAGCAACGAAATGATTCCGAGTATCACTGTGAAAAAGAATAATGCCTATTCCCGAAAAATAATTTCCTAGAAATAATAATAGAGTAAGTAATGGAAGTAAAGTAAGTTAAAAATTGTATATATAATAATGTGTGATTCGATGCAGAACGGTTGGAGTAGTCTCTATTTAGTTATATTCACAAACAAGGACGCGACAACAAGCTATCCACTTCGGAGTAGAACTCCGATATCTTGAATGGATGCAGCGGCGATGTGACAGGGGTGCAGTTCAGAGGTGGGTAGCTGTAACGCCGTGCAACTGCAGCCTTACATTGTCGACACTCCATTAATGCAGAGGCAGAGAAGTTTTTTAAGAATATCAAAATTGAGACAAAAAAAAGTGGTTTTGATTGACTGATTGATTAGTGATTCCGGGCATGTCAATTGCTAAGGTCATTAGTCCGGTAAGTGTAGAGCATGTTTTTATCACGGGAGGTGGCGATGATCTCCCTCTGTTGATGACATTCGGCGCCGACCTACGTTGGTTTGCGGTAATTTCTCTAACAGGGTGGCACCGCCCCCGCCGGGACAAGCTCTAAGATCCCAACCGATCTCCCGGAATATGTGGTAGTGTAGTGCATGTTAGTGTAAGTGAGTGTGTAAGGGGAGAGGACAGGACAAGGAAGAGAAAGAAAGATCGCGTGTGGTCCGTGGCCAATTTGTTACAATTCTGCTCCGGCATTCGCCTGGTGTTGATCGGAGAAACCACGGAAAATTACCGATCAGAGCATCTCGCCTCCAGACAGCGTCTGAACTCGATATAGCTACGTCTAAAATCCTGCCACCGTCGGGAGTGTAACTCTAGGTTCTCCCGGTCAGAGGTGCCGCAGTGCCATCCGTTGATGCCCTGAGCTTGTCAGGTGCCCTTTCGCGACCGGAACAAGAACTCGACTCACTGCCGCCCTCGTCACTGCCCTTCGTCACCTGGAAGAAGGGCACGCATCATGCACCGCCCGTGCCGAAGTACAGAACCAGGAATTTTATTCCGGAGAATATTTTCTTGCATGATAGAGTAACGTGAATAGGAATACATAGTTATGATGTCTTGAATTCTTCAATCATCCTCAGCAGTAGTGAAGTTCGATGCTTGAATTGAACAAAATTCAAATTTCAAATGTGAATTTTAATTTTGTTCACACAGGCCCAGGAGCATAAAATCGAGGCCCCCTATCTTCGATTATTAAACATGCAATCAAAGTTTTAGATGTATTGGTACAAGTATGAATGGCGCAATAAATACAAGCGTGGTGAAAATAAGGGTGGCGTTCGATTTGTAGTATTCTTTCTCGTTGTCCGTCAGCGAGGTGCCTTAACAGGGCCCTTGAAGCGGTGCACGGGTGGCTCCACCATAGCTCCGCCCCTGCTCCTCGGGATGAACGACGGATACAGAAGAAGAGGACCGAATTTAGTTTATTATTATATTTGGGCGAGAAAACAATAACATGAGAATACCTGCCGGCAAAAACGTTGTAACCCACAAAATGCAAATTTAACGACACACGAGTTTCTTCCTCCATTGTTACAACGTTTATGCACTCGTGCGATCCGTGGCGAAATTAAAAAAGAAGATAAAAGGCACTTAATGTCCATGTTTGGCAACATAGTTTCCTACATGCCTCTCTCCGACCACATACAACCTTTTTGCGAGAAAACCCAGCATTACAGAAAAGTGAGGGTTACAAAGTTTTTGCTGGCAAGTATTCTATTATCAATTTCACTACTATATTTTTTTTATTAATGAAATGTTGATCATTTCGATCAGTCGCCGGCTTATATTCGGTTATTGACCCCCTGATTATTATGCCTTCAAAATGCCCTTCAAAAGTTCATCGACCCCGAAAGGTCGATACCGACCCGTTGGGACCTCGTGGTATAGTGCATGTAAGTTGAAGTGTTTTTGTGTAAGGGATGAGGAGGGGGCAAAGATAAGAAATGGAAGGTCACGCGCAGTCTGAGGCTCTTTTAATACAAGACTGATCCAGCATTCCCCTGGAATTGATCGGAGCAAGCACGTAAAACCGCCGATCAGAGCAGCCATCGTCAGACTTCGACTAGGGTGGCCATTCAGGACTCGCACCGCAGGGCCTCCCGGCCAGAGTCGCTGCCGAGGCAACGGCCATGCTGGCCCTGAGCTAACTCATTGGGAACTTAACACCGCCTCCCATTCATCTCCACCCGCCGCAATCGCTGGTGGGCTGTGTTCACCCGCCCCTCCTCGCACGGCAGGGGGGGGAGTCGACTTGACGGATCACCGCGCACTTTTCACGCGGGGGCGGGGAACAACGCGGGTGCGCTCGCGCGAGGCGGCTGTCGATGTCAACGAGGCGGTCGGGGCGCCGCGCCGTCTGCGCGCGTCCGCTGCGGAGGCGGGGCGCCGCAGGGGCCACTTCCGAGCCTGACTCCGCAGCTTATCCGTTTGGCTGAGGATTCCGGTCCAGTCAATTGGCAATTGGCTCGTTAGATCCGTAAGTGCAGTGCATTTTTAACGCAGGAGGTCGCAGTGATCTTTCCCTCGATGGATGGCGATGTAAACACATGTAAACAGATGGGTGATCCACGTTTTAAGATGGAGGATATTCTAGATGATGTTTTGGAAATTGCAGATGATACATGTTTCGACTTATTACCCGTTAAACGAATATAAGCCTCGAATATAAATCTTAATATAAACCAATATAACAAAGAATACCAAAATGTTCAACATTGCTGTCAATGTAAGAATGTTGGCAAAGTAAATGAAACAGTTGTGCTGGGAAAAAACAAAGAAAGATCTGAGACGTTCTCTCCCACATCGTAGTGGACAAAATTCATGTTGAAACTATGTTTACTACTTAACCAAAATGTTGACATATCAAAGTTAGTATTCCACATTTTCCATTTGTACGTTTCAGTAAAGAAAGTTTATTTAGTAAGTGACATCTGAATTCATTTTACAGATTAGGAAAACTATACCTATATGTGAGACGAAAATCTGAAGGTTATGTTTTCAAAAAGGCCAAGATTATATTGGAAGAACACATTAGAAACTTTTTACTGAAAGCAAATGATTATTGTTGGCTAATTTCTTTAACAATTTTGTAGTTTTTGATATTTTTGAAGCATGCCGACGAGACAAACTTGCTTATTAACTATTGATTCTATAGAAATCACAAGCAACGGAGAGCTAGTTACACTGAAATGCACAAAAACAAAAAGAATGTCTGCAATTCTTAAAGATTGTCTTCCATTCAATTCACACGATTTGCAAAAAAATAGAAACTAGACACTTTTTCGTAGGTTACAGAAATGGAAAATGCACTAAACAAGTTGTAGGTATACGCACAATTAGACATACTGCAAAAAAGTGGCAAATTTACAAAATTACTCTCTTGAGGGAGCAGGGCATTTTTTCTGACGATCATAGGATACAACTCTAGTCGGAAACGAACGTCTTCCGTTGAAAGAACTAGGAGATTGGGGGGGGGGTCCTCATCAATAGCAGAAAAATGTATTGAATAAACGATATCAAAATAATTAAAATTCCGAAACAGGTATTCAGCACCGACGAGGTTGCATCAACGTCAACAATTCAAATAGTAAGTCGACGTCGGCACCTTGGAAAACTTTTGAAGGCCTGGAAATAAGTAATAATAATAATAATTGTTAATTCAATATTAATATTTATTGCCAAGAGAAACTCTAAGTTAAAAAATAATAATTAAACTGAACTGTTGAAAATTACTTTTCTCTATGTTATTTATGTTTATGTGTGCGTTACTTATGTTATTTGTCATTTGTTTTCAAAGTTTAATAAATAGTTTAAAGATCACGTGGTTCCTTAACGGCCGGAGGCTATTAAGATAACCTTTCCATTTTCCTGTTGGGTTGCGTTTTGCAGATAAATTAACAGGACGGTATAACGAAAAGAAACTTAAGAATGTTATAATATCGGCTTAACGCAACCAGGGGAACGAAAACACACTCTTAACAGCCGCCGTCAATGAACAATCAAAACAAATAAGGTGTAGGTATAAGGGTACTTATTCCAAGAAAAAGGCATTACTTGTTTATATTTTTCTCATAATAAGATGGTAATATGAAATGTGTTTTATTATTGGCAAACGTTTAAGTTTTGCTAAGTAAATATTTGATCTTTTTTTTTTTTTTCGTTTGATGACAATTTTGAATAATCACATATATTAATATGGAGAAATGTAGATGTGTTAATAACGAACGATTCTGATACTCATCGCGATTTCTAGGAGACAAAATAAGAAGCTGGAGCGAAGGAGGTTCTAACATTCACCGCAAACGCAACTGGCGCCACCCACTCTAATTATGGAGAACTCTGATAGATGGCAGCACAGCTAAAGAGCGAAAACTCACTCTCTTCAAACACAGTGTAAGCTTTGCTAGATGGAGTAAATCCGAAAATGTCAACGTTGCCCATAAATTAATGGATTTTTTTCCATTTAGTTTTAGTTTTAGATAAGGAATCACTGTTTCATCGTTTAGAACTCCCATTATTAGACCTTTTCAGAATCCTTAGTTTCGTCATTCAACTCCTTTCGAATGGATATATATATATATATATATATATATATATATATATATATATATATATATACACACACACACAACAGCACATACTTTCTCGCTTTAAATCTAACTTGTTTCCCCATTTCCGAAAAATTCAGAGAGTTCAAAGAGAATTAGACTTGCGCTATTCTTTTCAGCCACACTTGTTGTGGCTTAAAAGGAGAGAGAAGAAAAAAGATTAAAGAAAAACTTGGTTTTTGAGAAAATTTTGTACTTTTATCATTTGCAATAAGCTTAAGTAGTCTACGAAATCTACTTTTTTTTTTTTTTTCAAACAATAGTACACGACGTTTTTAATGGATGTGATTTTTTAGGACAGATTTTATTTAAGACAAAAATATCTATCTTCGAATTTGTAGTTTAGCCATGTTAACTTTTTGCAATTTTCGAAAATTCAGAGTTCGCCGGAAACGGAAATAAAATCACTTTTTTACCATTCTTTGATACATACGTGAAGAAAATTTAAAGTAAAAATTTCGAGCCGTTTTTGAGAAAATTATTGTTTACAAATTGCCTAAATTTCACTGAGGATAACAGGAAAACCATTCACATATTCGAAACATTGTAGACGACTTCATTGTATCTGACTTTCCACAGCATATTTTATTAAGGAAAAATCTGTATCTTCAATATTGTTGTTGTAGAAAGACGCCGAAAAAGAGTTTCGACAAAACTGCTAGACAAATTGCAAAAATTTCAAGGAGAATAAATAAAAATAAATAAATAAATATGAGAGAAATAAGAATGAGATCTACTCGATTCTTTTCAACGTTCTTTGTGTTATCCGAGGTTAAAGTTAAATCAAAAACTTGGGAGTCATTTTTCAGAGCATTTTGAAAATGTAATTAAGGCTTGTTGTAAAGTATACCCAAAAATAAAATATGCACTTCAAACTCATATAACCTGGAGTTCCTTTAAATTGATCGAGAAATAAAGCGAGGCCTGCCCATAATCACGTTAAAATCTCATTTTAAAATCCGTTAATGTCGAGTACAGCTGTGAAATCGGAGCAACATAGTAGACATTACCCTTGCCATATCTCAAAACTGAAAATATTTTAATACAAACACGCAGAAAGTGATTATAATATAGCGGTAATAGTATATTATGCAATTAGTTTAAAATGTGGTCCTTTTTTGCACGAATAATAAAATATTAGCGAATGAACGACGTTAGAAGTGAGTTATAAAAATTTAAGGAAGCGAAGTCAATTTGAATGAGAAATTGTAACCTCGGATTCATGTTATTGCGTCATGAGTGCTACCTAAGCAACTAATTTGTTTACATATGGCAAATAGGTTTAAAGTTACATTTCAAACATTCTGGATTCTTTACCAAAATAAATTTTGGAAGGAGCTGCAAAAGTAGAAAATGAATGCTGGATAGATGAAAAATATGCAATTTTGTTGCGAGGCTGTTGTTCTTTCCTATCTGTCGGAGTAGGTTGGTTAAGTTACTACAATGCACATGCTAGAATAAAAACGGTAGTTATGAAGCATGATTCTTTAAACATTACGTCCACAGCGTGTAAAGCGTCTACCTTAGGGTTCACATATTCAAAATTAAAGGTAATGTGTAAATGTGTGCGTTTAAGAGGACATCCGCGACGTTTTTCGCCGATGATGGTGGTGATATTATACACTTACATCTCAACGAGGGTGGCGACCTTCAAATGTAGATGAATCTCACATTGAAGAATCAGTGATTAAGGAGATTTACATTGCAACTAGATATTGGTTAGTGCAGAAACTAAAGAAAAAATAAGCACTTTGGAATTAAATACATCTTCTGGAGTGTCTTTGACAAATTTATCCAACTATACTATTAATATTCATATTCATAAAAACTAATTAGACGTTCTTCGTTATTATTGTTAAATATTACCGAATAACAGAAATGCAATTTTAAAGTAGTACGTTAATAAATTAAATTTTAAAAGTGCAAGTTTTTTCACGATATATTTGATTTTACTGGGAACACAGAATCTATTTACATAGTATCACTGCCTTCTTTATACTCCATAACTGATGATAAATGGGGCTGTGACTATTATTTCAGTGATGACTCAAAGTTCGTGCAGAAATAGTGATAATGTGATGATTCGTGCCATAATATGCCATATTATGAACAATTTTACTAATGGAAAAGAGTTGTTCATAATGCTGGTATACAAAAAATATAAGTTATTAGTTCTAAAATACCAACAGAAAATCCTTGCAATTCATTCTGGTGATCGCCGTTCGCACCCGCTTGGCACGCCATTTGTTTTCCGGGTCTGGAAAGGCATTGGGTGGTACTGTTAAATATTATGCAAAAAAAACAACAAATTTTCTTTAGGGTTCCTGTAAACAGATGGTTCATGGACAATGTTTCCGAAACCACGGAAAAACAATACATTGTTTACCTTTTTTCAAATCTCATTTATTTTTATTTTTTCTGTGAGGTTGAAACATTTAGGTCGAGCTCTTGTTGGGTGTACTGGAAATGGTCACGCGCGCGGGACCCATCCTTCCATCGTCGATTTGTCGTCAACGGAAACCGCGGCGCGGTAAAACAGACGAGACACGCGGGGCGCAAAATGTTAAATCGGAGCACAGCGTCGCGCCGGTAAAGAGGATTTTTCGTCTCGACCCCTGTACATGCTATGCGAGTGCACACGACGGGAAGACAGGGGGTTGTGGCCTCCAAAAAACTTTGAGCCTTACATAATAAAAATTTTACTTTTATATACCTATACAATCCTGTGGCACCTCCTGCTTGCTGAGCACGGAGGGGGGGTGCGTTCGGAATGTTTCGGGGTAAACAAATATTTCAAATATCACGATTTGCATCGTAGTACAGTAAATCTAAGCCGGAATCGTTCGGGTCAAGAAAATATTCCGGTTAAGGGATGTTTCCGTTTTATGAAGGGTTGTCCATTATACGACACTTGTGATATTGATATTTTCATTCTGAAACTAATAAATTAATGTAAATATAGAAGTAATTAAAGTAAAGAAAAAATTACATGGTTTTATTATTATTATTAAAATACATTTACTTATAACGTATATAGAACAAATCATAAATAAATTAATATTAAACATTCTTCATTGACAGCTTCTGAGTTTCTCTTTCTTCCGTAAGTTTAACCTTATGGCTTTCACGCTGTTAAACTGATTGTGAAACTAAAAAATACACACCACCTCACTACCTAATGGCTACAATCGGACTGCTTGCTGACTCAACGCACAATACGTCACAGCCCAGAGTACTATGATTTTCTGATACCTTTACATGGCCTGTGTCTCTGGCCGAGGGGTTACGATTTTCAGAGTGGTGCAGGGAGAGGCGCGAATAGAAGACAAGTCCATGTACCTTACCATGCTCAGAGAGGTGGGAGGGGGAGATTCCCCTACGGCCTACGTCTTCAGAGACATGTGACCCCCAAGGTCGAATTCTACGTTGTCAGCTGAAGCCCCTCACCTTTACAGTCCAGTTGTCACGACTCAATCGCGTGAGGTAGAGAATTTAATGACGACTTGCAGATGAATGAATTACATCAAGAATATATCGCGTCTCTGCCAATGGCATTAAATTTACAGAAATTCCGATTTATGATTATTCCCCTTTATAGGACATGAAAAACCGGTCCGTTCCCGCGCTGGACAGATTCCATTTTATGCTGTGTAACATACCATATAACTTCACTGGTCAGAGGAATTTTCCGGTTAAGGCAGGTTTCCGGCTTGTACAGGATCCGGTTTAGACAGATATTACTGGATATATTTTTTCTACTCCCATTGTAGATTTCTGTCATTTGATAGCTGCAATCCGTTGCATAATGATTCTCATTAAGATGCAGCTTTCATTATGATACTTATTCGATTAATAATCGTCCAAAATAATCAACTCCAGTTTGCTTCTTAGTTCATCAAAAATACTGAATGATGTCATTTAATCTTTCAATGTTTTCTTTTGCCCTTTCTTCAACTGCAGCAAGCTGATACTCGTTTTTTAAACGAAATTTCTTTTCTTGGGGACTTTCTCTGTAGGAAGTGCTCGGGCGATTGAAATAAGCAGGACAATTAGGCAACAAAGAAGACATAACTCCACGAGACTGTCATGTATGTTTTAAAGGAAGACTGGTTTTTAGTGCATTACCAAAATATAACACTGAATTCTTCTCAACTTCCCACGTTCGCAAATGCAATTCACAAATCTAAAAGAAAACACAGAACTCAGCTACTTACACATTTCACTTTTTACCATAATTTCCTCATCTTGGGACACGGCCTTATACACTATGATTCTCACTATTTCAACAAGAGACCACATCTACATAACCACGACTCGAAAGCTACTCAACACGTGCTACTCAACGTGGATCGCCTCAATTCGAACAAGTCGCCCTGCTTTAGCCACCATATTGACTTTGAAAAACTCCAGTGCGCAGGCCTTGCATGTCTAGGTGGAGTTGCCTTTGATGAATCAACGTCATCTTTCTTGAGAAAACAATAATACACAAACTATCATTGAAAAATGGACAATACAAATCTACTTACTTAATTGTTTTATTAGGGGGTGATTTGTCGCTAATTTAAGGCATTCATTAGAACTACACCGAGTTTTTAGAAACCTTTCTATAGAACAATGGATGTTTTACTATTTCCTGCCACAAGTAACTCATCCACTTCCACAAATTAAGTGCTCGCCATTCCACAGTCATCTTTTCACGCGAAAATTGTTAGATTCTAATTATTGCATTATCGTTCGGTAACTGTGAATTTTTCGTGGGAATATATGTCATAGTCTCATGAAAAACAGTATTTATGCAACAAACGCAATGCATGGGAAAAACAGACAACAAAGAACTACTACTAGTCGCATGCGGTTGATTTTTTCCCCTTCAGTTCTGATGGCTCTCGTCTCATTACATACTGACGTTCTGGATCAACACAGTTGGCAAACAGTAGTTGCATGTGTAGTGTGGTCGCCCAGAGGATTTTCTCCTTAATTGATATTCCAGGACTGGTCTAAAATGAACTCGTGGCCCCACGAGTTTGTCATGGAAAACATGCTTTTTCTTTAATGGCTCCAAATGTTTTGATTGAAATTTGTCCTAGGTGTAAACAGATCTTAAAACATGGTGCACAAGTCATAAATCGTATGCTCCATTGAATATGAACAATATGCAATTAGCTGATTTTAAGGTAACAAAATTTCTAGGTCTCTCAATTCAATCAAACCTCAAATGGAAGGTACATATAACAGAATTAAACACTAAATTGAGCTCATTATGTTATGCATTCAGAATTCTTTCTAATTCTGTCAGACTTCATGCAGCTCGTTGCATGTATTTTGCAAATGTACATTCCCGCCTGAAATATGGCATAATATTCTGGGGAAGCTCATCCTTTAGTTCCCAGACATTTAGATTGCAAAAGAAAATTATCCGAATAATGAAAAAATCCCATCCACGTGATCCGTGCAAGCCTCTTTTCATTGAGCTTGGAATCTTATCATTGCCTTGCCTATTTATTTATGAGTCTGTAGTATTTGTCAAAACTGACTTAACGGTGGGAACTTATTTTCATGTAATACTGATATTTATAGTTACAACACTCGACGTAGAAGTCATGTTCATCAAGTGTCAGTATCAACAGCTCACTACAAGTTATCCACATACCATGAACTTTCCTTTTGCTTGTAGTGGTAGTAGAGCTTAGGGTGAGTTTCTATTTTGCTAACAATACAGAAAAATCAAATGTTTGTTCCTTTACCGTTAAAAATAAGTTTTCTATAATTTGGCAACGAAAATATCTAGTTTTTGAAATGTTAATCCCTCGCTTTTTTAAATTTGTTGTTGTCATTATTATTATTATTATTATTATTATTATTATTTTCATCTTCAACTATTAATAGTTAAATTGTTGGGAAGGGATTCTAAAACTCAAGAAAGCGTGCGCAGATGATTTTCTCCCCCATACGTCACATACAGTTTTTGACTGTTTTTGACTAAATAAATTTAGTTAATGTCCTTCTGCGCGAATTTTACAAATTTGAAATTCTTTCGGCGTCAGTCACTTCGCTTGCTCTCTCAAATATTGTGAATGCGACGAATGCTTGTACACTCCATTTCTTAATTACCTTACTTTCGAAGATACGCTTCTCAAGCTAACTTTTAACTACCAAGTTAAAATAAACTCCTATGCTATCAAGTTACAACCGCCGTCGCTGCTGCAATCGAAGAGAGCTCAGTGTAGTCACCGTCGCTTCTGCAAAGAGGGTTCCTCCGAGGCGCGCCGCGATACTTATGGTACTCGCGCCTGGGGAAATTTTGGAGGGGTGAATATTCTCCTCCTTTCGTGACCTCCCGGAAAAAACATTATTCACTAGTTCGGGCGTCATAGTTCGAAAAGCTGAGGGCAGATGGCGCGTTTACCAGCCATCGCTCCGCTGCGTACCCTAGTCCTCTCTGTTCGTGGGCTTCTTTTCATAGCAGATGGTGGCGTTATGGGGTTGTCTAATCCCATGACGTCACAATATATAAGCCCAAAAAAGTTTCTAAAACAAATGTCACCGCAGATTTGCTAGCAATGGATCCTCTCTCCAACATTATAGTACCAAAAGCTTCATTCTAGTCAAATTCATCATCATGTGTCTAATCAATTATAAAAAATTACAATATAACTCATCACAAGAAATGAGATAGGTATTTATTTTTCTGTATTACATACTCACTTCTTAATAATTTAATTTAAATCAAAAGTATAATAAAAAGTTTAAACTATTTTTTCTGTGTCTTTCCTTTCTTTTTAGACTAAAGAAATTCAAAAACGAATTATGTGTAACTAATTAGACATACTGTAATTTAGACATACCTGTATCTGAAGATGTCCACAAACCTTGTTGTTCATGCCAAAAATACTAAGTGAATTATATACGTTTAATATTTGTGTTAATTTAAAAGGAATTTTATTTTTTTTTATTTAATAATAATATATTTTTTTTTTTCATTTTATTACATCCACATTTTTATTATTCTTATTTTCTTACAAATATTTAGGGAGTAAAAAATTTTGGTTATTAGAATTTTTCAAGTGACACAACTATCAAAAGGTTTTTTTCTTACCTTAAATCCTTTTGACCTCAGAATCACGTGATTAAACATATAAATTGTTATTAACACACTTTATATGTATACAAATATGCATATAATCATTATCATCATTGTAACTGCAGAATATTAGACCTATGTTTTGTAGTTTGTTTTCTACTTTTGTGGATCATGTTCCACATGGTTTTGAGTTTTGTTATCAGCTTAAAAAATTCTGGCATCCGTAGAGTTTGCTTTTGCTTTTTTCAAAGCTGTTCTTTATATCATCATCATCATCATGAACAGCAGAGTAATAGGTCTGGTGCCTGATCCTATAAAAGACAGTAGATCTGGTGATTATTCCTCCAGATGTTCCTGAGCTAACCGTCTTTTGTTGGTTCTTCCTATATTTTTTCGCCCTATGGGTATATACTTTAAAACTGCTTTAGGAAATCTTTCCTCTTGCATTCTTCACACATGTGAAAGCCATCTCCTCTGGTTCTCTTTAATGTCATGCACTATATTTTTTTTTATTTTTAGTTTTTGTTTTCTAATTTCAGTGTTTTTTTGTCAATCTAACATGTAATTTCTACCAGGTGCCTGAAAAATCTCATATGGGTGGCTTATAATATTTGACAGTCTCTTTGTTTTATGGTCCATATTTCTGATTGACTTAGATGTTTTTTTTTAGCTTTGTCTCTGTTGTCATATCTCTTCCAAAGCTTTTCTTGATTATTCCATTTACCCCATTATGTTTTTGAATTTTCTTTCTTCCTCTTCTGAATTTTGTCCAATCATATTTCCTAGATACATAAATTTTGCTACTTGTTCTATTATTTTTCCATCTATAACAATTTTAACTCGTCTGATTTCTTTGCCTTAGAATGCTATAGCTTTAGTCTTATTGGTCCAGATTTTCATGTCAAATGATAAGGCTATTTCATGAAGTTTATTTGCTGCCCTCTGTAAGTCATCTTCTGATTCCATTATTAGGATCATGTCATCAGCATAGAGAATTGTTTGGACCAATTGTTTTCTGTTTAAATTTATACCTGTTTTCACTTTTCGTTTCCTCTTTTGGATTGTGTGGTTGGCATACATGTTAAAGAAGCATGGTGATTGCCTACATCCCTGTCTCAGTCCTCTGGTTGTTCTAAAAGTCTCTGTATGTAGTACATGTTGTCACTTCTGTTGTTTTTCTTATCTTTTCTTTTTGTGTTCTTGCTTTTATTATTTTTTATTGTTATTATTATAATCTGATCCCTCCTTCATTCTTTTGGGGTTTCCGAAATGGCTGTATTAGAATCCCCTTAGGCCAGAACATTTCCTCTTCTACTCTTTTCGCTTCTTCTAACGATGTCCCAACTTAGTAGGTTTTGTTATAACCTAGCATTTTTAACTCTTCACATCTGCTTCCCTTTAATCCCTTCTTCTCTAAAAATTGTACTACATCTTCAGTCTTCATGTCACTGTGTTTCATTTAATTCCCTTTTTTTTTTTTTTTTTAAAACTTTTTCTAGTTTGTGAACATTCTGTCTGATTTGATTGTTGCTGTTGTATTTTGGTAAGGTAAATACTGTTTCTGTTATTTATCTCTTTCTTATTTTTACTTGTTGTTTTCTCTGGCGAGTTGTTTATTTGTCCTTGTTCTTCAGTGTTCTCATCTTCCTTTTCATTTGCGTCATCTTCGACCATTCCCTTGTTTCCCTTTTTGTCTTCTTTTGACAAAATTGTCATGTCTGTTATTTACTTATTTCAGGAATTTCATTGCTTTTGTCTTTCCCTTTTTCTCCTACATGATTCATGAGTGTAGGTGTGCATCCTTTTGTTTAGGTGTCTTGATTACACTTTCTCTTTCTTTTGTGCCAGTATATTTCTCTGCTCAGTTACTTTCCTGTTTACTTAGATTGTTCTTTAATATTTCTTTTAGCTCTTGACCCCAACCTATCAGTTTTGTTGACATCTTCTGTAATGTTTTTATAACCCCTTCTGGGACTTCCGTGCATTTTGCATGGAATTTATTCTTGCATTTACAGCCACACCTAACATAACTGTTCATTATAGATTCTGCTGCTCTTATAGATTCTTGTAAGTATTGTAATGGTAATGGCAAGTGTATTTTGATGTAAGGGTAGTTTTATCGAAGCCAAGCACTATGTTCCTGTAATCTCAGAACTGTTTTGATATCAGGTAGTAGTTTAAGACTAGTTTTTTGCCTGGGTTGATGATCATTTTTACAAAGGGACGTGCAGTATTAAGAAGATTATTTATAATATTAAAAAACTGATTCTACTTGTCATTTAAGTTTTCTCCAACATATACTTCAGACCAGTGTTCTTGAAAGAATAGTATTTCTAGATTAATTTAGAACTGCATTTATCCCTCATATAGTGGAATGTGTATTTCTGAATGTTGATCATCTAAAATGTCAATGATCTGAGCATTATGGTCTGATATGTGAAAAATAAATGTTTGAGGTTTGAACCTTCATCTCTCATCATTATATTATAATTGGTTATAATACAACTGAACTAGACAGAGGTGTTACTCATGCAGGCCCTAGGTTTACATCATCAAGGTTGAAGGTTGAAGGAAGAAGAGTGAAGTCGATTAATGTTTGGTTATTACTATTTATGTTTAAATCATCTACAATTATTGTTTTACTCTTATTTCCCATAGTGAGTCTAATCAATAGTTCTTCCAATTTGAAAGAGAATTCATCCTTGTTTGAGGAAGGTGAACAAGATTCCTTCTATTTTTAACGATTCACTGAAGGAGCGCATTCATGTCTTTGGTATTGTTCAGCTGCAAAGTGCTCAGCATTGCCATCATGGCTGTCTACATGCTTAATAACTTCCTCTTCTGTAAATTCACTTTAGATCATGAGTTAGGCCTATTTTTGGAGCAATAAACAATTATTTCCATCAGTACCACAAAAAAACACAATATCCACAGTCAGCCAAAATTTTATCATATTCCACCAAAATTACAAAAATTACAAAAAATATTATCATATTCCACCAAATTTACAGCAAATGCTACCAATATGTCATAATATCCCCGTCTTACCCATAATCATAATATACACTTTCCCGGAAAGTTAAATTAATCAGTTTATTTAAACAGATTTAATCACAGCCAAAAACAAGCCATCAAATAAAAAGAATGGACGTAGTCAAATTCTCCTTTGTAAACTGTCACGTTAGAATATCTTGCCTGTGACATTTTCTTACTGAGTGTTGGGTTGCAACAAAATGATAGGGAATAAATCAGTAGGATAATTGAAAGGAATATCCAGTGTGCATAAAAATGTAGATAAATGTAGAGTACTTAATCTAAAAAGAAAAAGTATTTATCATAAATTTAGAAAGTATGCAATACAGTGCAGTGAAATGGTGAAAGTGAATTTTCTTCTCTTCTTTTTTTCTCCCTCATTGTTTTGGCTATGTTAATCTGCTTTTTCTGTTTGCTAAGCTCTTTTAATATACAAGATATTTTCTGTGCTGATGGGAGTACTGAGTGTTAGAATAGATAACAATTATTCCCTTTGTATAATATTAAATTATTTGCCACATAAATATAAAACAAACTATGACAAGTCAAGATAGTATACTCATACAATATTTAATACAAATTTTGTACTAAATACAATACAGAAAATTTTAGTATACTTACAACAGAAAATAATATTATATAAGACAATGCATATTAATTTTGTATGTGGCAGTGCAAGAAGACTAAAATAAAAAAGAATACTTTTTAAAATTTTAAAAAACACATAATTAAAACAAATATTCCACATCAAGAGATAATTATTGCAGTAAATTTAATTCTTAATAACACAATTTTTAAGTTCGATGATGTAATCTATAAACAGACTGATAGTGCGGCTATTGGAGGTGTATTAAGCAGTTTTTGCTCTGACATTATAATGCAGAAACTAAAATGTGCTATTTTATCAAAATTCAATGTTAAGTTTTACCATAGCTATGTCAGCAATATGTTTATTATTCTACAGCAAGATCTCGTTGATAATATATCTTTGGAGTTTAATAACATCCATCCTAAACTGAATTTACTATCAAAAGAGAAATAGATAACAAAATCAATTTTTTAGATGTTACCATCATTAAGAATTACAGTCACATGAAAACAAATTGATTCAGAAAACCCACATTTGCAGGCAAAGTGCTTAATTACCTCTCCTCCCATATAAAGAAAACCAAAACTGGAATTTCTCATAATCTAGTTGATTGCAAAATAAAGTTAGCAGATAAGGAATTCCATCCCTTTAACTTAAAAATAGTTCAATCCATTTTAAGAAACAGCAATTATCCTAAAACTGTTATGATAAATTTATCTTTAAGAGAATAAAGCTTCTTGATTCACATTTCAAACCGATATCAAAAAATTAAAATGCTTCTGAGAATAAATGTTGATCATTACCTTTCATTCCCACAATTAATTATAAATTAGAACATGTTTTGCAAATGAAGTACCACTGTAGACTAAAAAACAAAGTTCATAATAAAGTCTGTGGTCAGAAATGTCAAAGAGTATACTTCTTTGAATAAAGCTAATGTTGTAGATGGCATTGACTCGGAAATATCCATGCTCAGTTTCTGAAACTTAAGAGATTAAAATAAATAATTCCATTTATACTGCTGTAGTGAATAATCATTTTACCAAAATTTACAATGATGCTTTGATGTACAGATGTCGAACATAGAAAAAGTAGATCCCCCTTCTCTTCACTGCTTCCATACCCTGCCCCTCTGCTTTCTTGTTTTAAATTCCCCTATCATTCTTTCAACCACTCTCACCAATGAAATGGACTTGTTTGTGTCCATCTAGTAACACAGTTTACTGTATCATAATGTTATTATACAAACAATTTGTTATGTGGGCTCTCATATGCCTGGTAAATTCTCACCTGTCATAATTTCTCCATTCCTCGATTGTACTATAAATAATTTTAAACTTTTCACTATATATTTTTATCATTCAATTTTACAGCCGGATGATGGAAACAACAATCCCTGAAACTTTGCACATTAAGCTTATGAAATAAATTATGTTACAAAATTTATTTGTCTACAAATATGGATTCTAATTCCTTCACAATATATAATTGATTAAAAGAGAGACTAAATAGGTGAAATAAAAAATAATACTAATAAAAAGAAAAAAAAAAAAATATTATATGAAATTAGCATGAAGCCTGGTCTGAGTCCATCCTTTAAGTCCATTGTTCATTTTTGGGATGTCAAACTTGGAGAAGAAGGGAATAGAAATTTATATAATTTATATTGACTTATATGAATGTTTATGATACATATATTCTTCTGTATTGTAGAATGTATTGTTTACCCGGAAAGCATTCAGTTTACTTTTAAATGTGTGTATTGAAAGTAGGCTTTTACATTCCTTAAAGAGTTTGTTAAATAGTTTAATACCTTCTATGAGTCTTTGCCTTTATTTGTAGAAATTGTTGTGTATTTGCTTTGAGAGTAATGTTTGTGTGATCTGCACGTATTACTATTTTGTTACTTTGTAGTCAGAGGCATGTTGTTGATAAATAAAAGAAATAGTGTACATTCTAAGATTGATCCTCTGTTACTCCATAATTTATCATTCTAGGATGGGACAATTCATGTTGAAATCCGTATATCTAATATGCTTGGATGTGTTAACTGGATAGTGATTTGAAAGATAAGATTTAACACATTGACATACAATGGCTATAATTCCCAAAGTTACATGTTTTGGTAACAATATCTGATGGTCAATAACATCAAATGCTTTTGATAAATCTAGAAAAAAACCATTGGGAATTTCTTTCTGATTTAGAGCATCTTCCTCATCTGAATCCATATTGAGCCTCTCAGCAATATATTATTTGAAATTAGAACATTTAGATATATTTTGTAAAAATATGTGTAATATATATTTATGTATGTGTGTTATATATTTCTGAGTAAATTTCTGAGTTTCCTAGAATTTTTGAAAATCCAGATAATAAAGATATTGCTCTGTAATTCATGAAATTATGAGTGCTGCTTTTCTTGTATTGGTTTAACTTTTGTGTTTTTGATTTCTGGAAAGATGCCTGTGGTTAGAAATATGAGTAAGTGGCTTTATTAGGTACAATATGTTTGTGGTATGTTTAATGAAAGAGTCAGGGATATTATGCAGTCCTGCAGAAAATTTGCTTTTCATTTGATTTATAATTTATGTATTTCTGAGGTTGATGTTTCAGTGATATACAGTAAGCAATTTTCATTGGTGTCGTGCAGTTTTTAAATTGCATATTTATGTAATTTAAGTTTGGGGGTTAAATTTTAATTTTTAAATTTATTGAATGTGTTTGCTACTTCCTGTGGGTTATGTAGAACATTTTTTTTAGTGAAATTCAATGATATTTGTGTGTCTTTTTGTTTTTAGAGTATTTTTCACAATGTTCTACTTTGCTTTTGATTTATTTTGTGCTTTGGCTTTGTGTTCAGCATTCATTAACTGTTTGGCTTGTTTAATTACTTTCTTCTGAATACTTTTGTATGTTTTGCGGAAACAAATTGCATCTCAAGCACCAACCAGTCCATTAGACATTTCCCCATCATGACTACAAAATTTTAACAGAGACATTAACATTTATAATTGTAATTTCCTGCATAAATTTTGTACAAAAGTACCAAATATTTCTCTCTTTTGCGGCAGTTATATCAAAAGAATACCTATATTACCCACTATTTTGTAACAAGCAATAACATCTGAACTAAAATTTTTGTGGATTGTTTATTGCACATTGTATTTTCTTTCACATGATATTTTGATTCCTTTGGTTATTGTATATTAACATAATAATAATAATAATAATAATAATAATAATAATAATAATAATAATAATAATAATAATAATAATAATAATAATAATATTTTATTGCTTATAGACTTGTACAAAGTATCAAGCAAAGTCTGTCTAGTAATTAATTTAAATTACAGGAAGTTAATTACATATTACATATTTTTACTACATACACTTACAGTAATAATTTACAAATCTACATTATCTTAATAATTTAAATTAAAAATTAAATTGATTAATATAACAATTAAAAAAGCTATAAAAAATTTAATACTATATAATTATATTATTTACTATAATACTAAGTAGTACATTGTCTTATCAAAACTGAGTAACTGGTACATGAAGTGGTCACACTTGTAGCGGTACATGGTTTTAAAATACAGAAAGCAGTTCAGTTATCTTATATGGACCCAGACTGATGAGATGACATTTAAGCAATGTTTTAAAGTATTTATCATCAGCCGATTTTACGGTGACTGGGAGATTATTAAAAAGCTTAGCTGCAATGCAGAAGGGATCTTTATTAGTTGAAGACTTGTTAATGTACATCCTGTGATAGTCCCTATGTCCTCTAGTATGATAGTTATGTATTTCTTTATTACTCACAAGATATTGATTCTGATTATTTCTCAATAGGAGTATTACTTTGTAAGAGTAGAGTGCTACAACAGTCAGTAATTCATATTTAATAAAATAATATTTACAGGACTGTCTTGGATTCAGCTTGAAAATAATTCTGATACATTTCTTTTGTAGGACCATCAATCTATCCATATTCTTTTGTGTTGTACCTCCCCATATTTCAATACCATATTGAAGTTGTGAGAAGATTATGCCGTAGTATATTGACAGAAGTGAGTCTGTTTCCAGGTATCTGGAAAAGTATCTCAAGAGGAATATATTTGAGTTTATTTTATTACAAAGTGTGTCAACTTGTTTGTTGTAAGTTAGGTTCTGATCTATTAATATTCCTAAAAACTTATGGCAATCAGTTTGATTCACTGATTCCTTGTCTACTTCCACTTTTATGTTTTGGTGTTGGTAACTGTGATGAAACTTGAAATTGATTAATCCAGTTTTATCAACATTTAATTTCAATTCATTTATGGACAGATAACTTTTAATTGATTTTAAAGATTCAGACAGATTACTTTCTAGATGACAAAGATTTTGTCCACTGCTTATTAATGTTGTATCATCTGCATAAGAAATCACAGAGAAATCAGAAGAGCTTGGAATATCATTAACATATATTAGAAATAGCAAAGGTCCAAGCACAGATCCTTGCGGAACCCCTGTGGTAATTGTATCAAAATTTGATTTAACTTTGGACATATCGTGGTGTTACGTATAATTTTTACCTTAGTTGTTTGTGTATGCTTATGAATGAATATGTAAATCCATGCGTTTCTTTAAGGGTATGTTTATAGATTACATTTCCATATTCTGGTACCAGGCAATATATTGTCTCTATCTATGTACATGTACGTTGAATTTTGCTTTTATTCTGAACTAGAAAATTAAAAATCCTTTGATTAAATAATTTTTAAAAAAAAATTTCCAAAAATTATTTAATTTATGCTAAACCTATTCCTAGAACATCCAAATAACCTCTTTTTTTTAAATTTTCATAAAACTGGCTAGGGCTTGAATTAATATTTACCTTAAAATTTACATTCTCACCCACTGTTACTAGATGAAAATCATTTTATCCCCAAATAGTGCTTGCCTTAGGACAGCACAACCAGAAACACGAGGGGTCCGAGTACATTTTTGGACCCCTCTGGGCCAACATTTCTAGTATAGTATGACATATTATATTAAGAAATATATATAACTTTCTACAAGTAGAATGAAATTATTTCTTTAATGATACAAATAATAACTGATTTTATGTTGATCCATTTTCAGGGTTGCTATTAGATACAGGGACCCTCTTCCCCACATCAATTATCAATTCTCTAAATTGTCAGCATAAAAAAGAGGGAAATCAGAAACTGATCTTATTTAATTATATAAGATACTGATTTTACACATGTAAAATATTTATTATTATATTATTAAATATATGTTAAATTTGGTATTATTTTCTTACCATGATTCTTTCATACAAATATTTCACATAATCTTGCATTAAAGATTTGCTTTGTAAATTTTTACAAATATGCTTTTTATAATTTTTAAGTAACAATTATTAAAAACCACATTTTAAAATTGCTTCAGAAATCCCATTTTGTAACTGACACACAAATGTAAAATTATTTCAACCTCTGTTGCTAATTGGGTAATTTGAAAATAACATGATAAATGTACATATCTTCTTAAATTAGTAGTCATTAATCTTCATATCATTTTTAAAAGGATTGGTAATTTTACACTTGTTAATTTTTTTTTGGGGGGGGGGAGGAGTAAAACTTATTTTACAAGAATCGGTGGCGATTCTTTGTTAGAAAAAAAAATATTTAAAATAATTATTTCAATCCATCTTAGGTTCTAATAGTTCAAACAATCTCTTCAGTTTCCTTATGTGTGTGCTGTTGTAATAAAACATAAAAATGTTTTCTCAAAAGTTAATAAATTCAATTTCCCCACAAATTTATCAATAAAAGAGAAAAAAACCAAATCCGGGGGAAGGGGGGGGGGGAACCCGTAACCCGGTAATATTGCTCTTGCTTCACTTTTCTTACAATATAATTCTAATGGTCTAATTTTTTCAGACAATCATTTCAAAGAAACCAGCAAGCAAATTCCCAACGCTTCAACAACTACATCCTCTAGTAGTAATCGATTCGAGATACAATACAATGTAAACGTTTTTCGTACTCTCCGTTCACCGCGCCACTGCCACAAAATGGTTATACGCTCATTCCATAGATGTCATCACTAACTGCGCGAGATCTCGATCGTTTCACAAATTGCACAAATTTGGTCCCTTTTCTATTTTCTCATTGCTATCTGTTTTGGATGAAAAAAAATTGTTCCAATTATTGCACACTGTACATAATAATAATAATAATAATAATAATAATAATAATAATAATAATAATAATAATAATAATAATAATAATAATAATAATAATAATAATAATAATAATAATAAAACAATGTAATTTACTAATCAAGACATTTTTTCTAATATTGTACATGGGAAAATGTTTTCATTTGTTAATCATTATATAATTCATTATCTTCGTTAATTTCACAATTGTAACCCTCATTTAAATTTGATTTCTATTTGTGTTATGTCTTTGGAAATTTGTTTTTCTGCCAATAAAAATTTGCGGTTACTACCACGGTGTAACACTAAGGTTACTTCCTTACGCTATGGTTACTACCATGGTGGAAATAATTTCCACCATAGTTACTACCATTGTGGAAAGGTTGCTACCGATGGTGTTACCACCATGGTTACTATGTCTTTCTTACGCCATGCTTGCTACCTGTTATGTCCAATTAAAACTTGAGCAGAAGGAAGTTGAGAACCACATTTTCCAATGAGCAATGGACACTGAGAAAGAAAAGTTGAAACTTGTTCATTGTGTGATCAGAGGCTAGTAATCATCAGTAACATTTCTACATTATTTCCCGGGCGAAAATGCGGCAAATAGAGGCTAACTGACGTATCTCGAATTTCAACTTCAGTCGTAGTTTAAAATAAATTGTCAATTAGCATTTTTATATTTATTTTTTAAATTTCATATTTGCTGCAATTTTATGTAGTAATAAATTATTCGCTCTATTTCCTTTTACCCTTTGGTGATGGCTGACGGAAGTAAATAATACTTCGCTTATAAAATACATATATATTATGGTACAGTGACCACACGTCTTTCATTTTTACACTTCTTTCAAAATGTTGACATTAATTCTATCAAATGCAGCACTTATTTTGCCCGCGCAAGAACGTTTCAAGTGCAGTAAGCTTCATAATCCTTGAGTTCCCGTGTTTAACCGTTGACTGATTTATGTTCTCATTTTGTTGAGATGTTTCTCCACGAATATTCCATTCAAGAAGTTTGTGCTCAAAACACATTAATTGGGAAACACGAAAATCTAGTTTGTCTGAGTATTACATTGATGAAACACCCATTTACGGATTCATGAGAACGACCACAGCACGACAGTTATCTCTTTTATTATTTATTTATTTATTTGTTTAACGTTTAAACAATTAAACTGTTCCACAATATGAAATAAATTGTTACACAATTTGTCTGTCTATAAATAAGGACCCTAATTCCTTCACAATACAAAACAGTTAAAATATGTATGTGATCTACTATGGGGAAGAAGTGCAATTAATGTCTCCTGATATCAAATTTCAGAAACTTCTAGTTACTAGTACATTTCCCAATACCTAGACAAAAATGAACGGAAACAGAAGTAATATATTTTTAAAAGGTTCGTTTCATTATATTATTGAATTTTAATTAAAATAAAATTGATTTTATTTTAAATTCATAAGCGTGTTTTAAATAGATCTAATCCGAACGAAATGTTCTTTGAGGTATTCACCATTACAAAAATCAAAGCATTACTTACTGTTTGTGAACTAAAGATAAAAATACAAACATTAACGTAATGCAATGTATACTTTCCACAAATAACATCGTAGAGCGCCCCACTTTCGCAAGCCTCGGTAGCGCAGTAGGCAGCGCGTAAGTCTCATAATCTTAAGGTCGTGAGTTCGATCCTCACCCGGGGCAATTTTTGTTTCTCTTCTTTTTTTGTTTCATTTTGTTAATGGTCGCGATTGAACTTCAAATTTGTTTAATTTAGGGAAAAATTACAATTGTAAACCTCGTTTATTGAACACATTCACCGTTTGTGTCCATGTTTTTCATGTTGCCCACTCAAGGTATTTCAGACGCAATTTATTCGGAATATACCAAGGCAAAGTATATGTGCTTTCAGAATTATTCTATTTTTTTAATTTATTTTTTATTTTATTTTACGTCAAAAAAACAGTTAAAAACTGCGTATGACGTGCTATGGGGAAAAGTGAATTGTGTGCACATTTTCAAAATTCTGTGATCCCTACACTAAGTCATATACTACTTAAATTTTGAATTTTGAAAGGGAGAAAAAAAACAACTCCCATATTCAATTCTATTACTTGGTCAATGTGATTTGCGAAACGTAATAATATATAATAAACTACATAATTAATCTGAAGGCGACACCAATTTCACATTTTATCTTCATCTGTCTAAATAACTGAACGATCGTATTTTTTTACTCAGTTCTGTTCTTATTTTCCGAAGTCGTTATCAGACCATCCTCTGCCTTGCCTTCCGTTTGCGCAGATGAAACGAACAAAACACTGTGTCATCATGATCTCCACGAAACCTGGCATTAAGACCTATTTTACAATTTCCTTTTTAGCTTTTCCTGCTGTTGTGCTGTGCTTGTGAATGGTAAAAAAAGTTTTCCGGCACCGGGAATTGAACCCGGGCCTCCCGGGTGAGAGCCGGGTATCCTAGCCACTAGACCATGCCGGACACACGGTAATGACTTATGCTTTATATATTTACATACTTTTTTACTTTCATTTTTTTATTGTAAATTGTTTAATTTTATTCCGTTAATTTCTTTTAATCCATGAACTTGGATTTATGCAAAAAGCAGAATAGGCCTTCATGATTTGTGCACAAAATTGACACGTTTATCTCCTCGGAACAACGCATCTTTTATAAACGCAGGAAGCAGTAGATCCTTCGAATGTGTGAACTTGTGAACATAGAAATCAGTGTAAATGAGAAACTAACATCAACTAATTACACCTGCTGTCAAATCGCTCGATTAAAAATGGTTTTAGATCACTGACTAGTGTTCAAAACAGCACCCATATGGTGGACGAAAAATACACTTCATATTTTCCACATAGTTACATATGATTTGACTAGTTTTATTTCTTATGGGTTTTCTAAGCGCGTAAACTAAAAATAAAATCGTATGTTATGAATTCGGCATTTCAATCTTTGTTGGCAGAGATGCGAACGGTAGTTCGTATGCGGGTCACATGAAATGGGATAGCTTTCTAGAAAATAACTACTACTTATTAAACGTGACAAAATTGTTTTTTTAGAATATTAATTGTGGAATTTCATACATTTTTAGCGACCACATACTCGTGGCTCGTTGGTCTAGGGGTATGATTCTCGCTTAGGGTGCGAGAGGTCCCGGGTTCAAATCCCGGACGAGCCCGTAGGTTTTGCACTTTCTTTCTCATGAGAGTTCAATTATTTCATTATTGTCTTATTATGTAAAGATTTGTAAATTATACGAAGTCTATTATCGGCACCACATGTCAGTGAGTTTTGATCGAATTGTAATGCCTGCGGTTTATAATGCACAGAAGAACATTTCATATCCAAATATTTAAGTGTTGAACCGAATAGATTATGTATGTATGAACGAACTGGCATAGAAAAGTCCTAGGTTTACATAATAAGTCTAAGGTTTATGTAATATCGAGTGTGTAAACTTTTAATCACTACAACACATTGTGGCCTTAACATTCCGTCGAGTGTCCATATCTCTGGTTTTGCTGGAGATACAGGAGGTGCGAGAGAGCACTCTAGCACTTTAGCAAACGCTAAATATGCGAAATGTTCCCAAACGCCGGAAAAAATAGTAATTGTATGTTTGATGGTCGGTGCAGTATATTTCTGAAGGTTTTCAAACTGCGTTAAAATGCGAAATCATGAACAAAGTGCGAAATGATTGTGAACCTGTGAAATAATTGCTAAATTGCTCTTAATGGTTTCCTTCGTGTTCTCTGTCTAATTAGGGATGTGACATCAACATCAACCGATCGATATTTGAAAACATTTCATTTGAACGTGGCTGTGTTTATTAATTTATAATTAAGATTTAATTGATAAATCAAAGTAAAAAAATAATAAAAAATATTTTTTTTTATATCATGAAAACCTGAGCGCTCAGGGTCATGTTCAGGGGTCTCAACTTCCTCAGTGCGGAGGTCACGGGAAGAGCAAGGCCGTACGCCTACAGCGCACGCGATATAACGAGTACTTTCGCTTTTGTATTTGTGGAAGTTCGCAAACAGCCAAATATTAAATTACTTTCCCTTTCTTCCTTAGCAGTAATTTTCATAACAAATATATATATATATATATATATATATATATATATATATATATATATATATATATATATATATATGGCAATATTTAGATATTTATAATTATGAATGCCATACAAATATAAAAATTTGGATGGACATAGAAGGAGAAGTTCGAACCAGGCGAGGAGTACGACAAGGAGATACCATCTGCCAAAACATTTTACAACTGTTAGAAGAAGTCTTCAGACGACTAGATTGCAATATGAACGATTCAATATAAAGATATACGGAAGAAACAACGAATATGAGATTTGCTGATGATATTACAATCTTTGCCGCCTTCAAAAATAAACTGCAACATATGCACCAAGAAATTCACTCAGAAAGCAAGGAGGTTGAATTCCAAATAAACTTTAACAAACAAAGATTACGATGAATCATAATAAACTCCTAATATCAATTGAAAACAACTAAATAGAGCATGTTACAGAATATTATGCTACATATTGTGTTACAATATTATGTTGTGTTAGAATATTATGTTACAAACACTTAGAACAACTATACGTTCTGGACAATAAGACAGAACAAGGCGTCACATCGAGAATAACCCGTACTTGGAAAAAGGTTTGGAGACTTGCATTTATGCCACTGAACGTTACAAGAGAGATAGAACTAAAGAAATCAGTTATAGTCTCATGTAATCTCATGGGAGTTTTTGTTTTTCTTCTCCCTTTCAAAATTCAAAATTTAAGTAGTATATGACTTAGTGTAGGGATCACAGAATTTTGAAAATGTGCACACAATTCACTTTTCCCCATAGCACGTCATACGCAGTTTTTAACTGTTTTTTTTTTACGTAAAAATAAATTTAAAAAAAATAAATTTAAAATTTAAAATGTATACTACCTACACGAATATTCGGTTGCAAGACATGGTCTTTTAACATTAGGACAAAAAATGAAACTGGATAAGTGTTAAAAGATAATCACGAACATATCACTTAAAGACCATACATCCAACAAGTTATCAGAAATAAGAGAAAGATTCCAGATGCAATTCAAGAAGCAAAAATGCTAAAATGGAAATATCATCAGGCAAAAAAAAAACCAATGCAACAATGTTATGGAATCCAAGAGCAGGCTGGAGACGCAGGAAAATAATATAAAAGATGAGAGGGCACTTTAAAAGAGGCAACAGGATCCAAACAGACAAGACTAGCTCTGAATTGGACAGACTGGAAATAAATAAAATGAAAATCATTTACAATTGTTAAAAAATATAATTAAGACTAATTAACACTTTATATTAAGAAACAATTCTATATTTTATAACAAAGATTAAAAGTTTAAAAATATATTAACAGCCTTGTAAAAACCTTGAAAACTATAAAGGTAAAATTTGTTTATTCTCAGGATTGCCAATCCAACTATATGAAAAAATTACTGTACAGCTCATAAACCTGTATACATGAGTCCAATTGTTCATAAGGGACCTGTAACGGCTAAAAATAAATAAATAAAATAAAAAATGTAATGTATAAGAGAAAACTCGTTAGTTTTAACTTCTTGGCTCCTACAGCGGCCCCTCGCGATAAAAATTTTTCATTGGTCAATAAACATTATTTTACACTCTGGTAAGCATTGTCATTCTAAAAAATATTTGCATAGTTCGCTTTCACGAACCCTCGAATATGAGGAACCCTACAACGGCGTAGCTAGAATGCGGAGACCATTTTGTGGGATGTTTAAATGGTGCCCCAAATTGCGATTGCCAAATGTGAAATCAGGAATTTGAGATCTAATTTACACTTCTACGGATTACATTTTAAATTAGATGTACTAACAAGTAATGAAAACATTCTCCATTTTATATTACCGTGATTTTAATTCCAGGATCCCTATACTGAAAATAAATTCGTAAATTAAAATATATTTCGTGTTGAGTGAGATGAAAATAATTGAAATTTGTTTAACACCCAAAAACTAAATATATGTGCCGAATAGTACTAAATATATCGAATAATACTAAATATATTTTCCGAATATATTCCGTAAAACACAAATAACGCAAGTTGTCCGTAACGTTACCAGTTTTACACTGCGGAGATACCAAACGATTTTTTTTCTTTTAAAGCATTCGGGCTCTTGTAGTACCGTAATGTCGGACGTGTATCACAGGCGATAGCCAAGGGCGAAAACATAGATGAGGTTGCGAACACACTGTGAATACCCCATCTCTCGAACATGAATATTCATTGTTGTTAATTAAAACATAATCTCTCACATGTAGTTGCAACAAAACATGAAATTAATATTATGGGAACGAGCAATATTTTTTAACATTCTTTTACCACAAGATAACTTCAAAATATTTCTGAACAGAAACACACTACGATAGGGGAAGCTGAGGCTTTACATTCTGGGCCCCAGGGCGAAGCCCTGGTTGCACAAGCCTGAACCCCTGTTAGTTGGCGCGAAATTAATATTATGGGAACGAGCAATATTTTTAACGTTCTTTTACCACAAGATAACTTCAAAATATTTCTGAACAGAAACACACTACGATAGGGAAGCTGAGGCTTTACATTCTGGGCCCCAGGGCGAAGCCCTGGTTGCACAAGCCTGAACCCCTGTTAGTTGGCGCGAAATTAATATTATGGGAACGAGCAATATTTTTTAACGTTCTTTTACCACAAGATAACTTCAAAATATTTCTGAACAGAAACACACTACGATAGGGGAAGCTGAGGCTTTACATTCTGGGCCCCAGGGCGAAGCCCTGGTTGCACAAGCCTGAACCCCTGTTAGTTGGCGCGAATGCTCAGCGGTGATTCATGGCTGGTTTGCCCAGATAACGGTCCGCTGAGTTTGAAGAAAATGCGAGAATAAATGCTGAACCGCCATTTGGAAGCAAGGTCCCATGGTGTAATGGTTAGCACTCTGGACTTTGAATCCAGCGATCCGAGTTCAAATCTCGGTGGGACCTGCGCAAGTTTTTGTATCTACGATGAAAATGCGAGTCTTTGGGTCAGCGGCAATTCTGCGAAACTGGATAGCTAAAAAATAAAGGCTTTCGGAAGGGTCGGAGGATAATGATAAATCACATTTCAACACATCCAAAATAAAGTTCTTGGAATTCCAAAAATGAACTTTAGTGACTCATGCGCGATACAAATGCGTTCATAGAACTTCGAATTGTATATACGAGTAGAAAGCAGAAGGAAGTTTATAAAATCTAAATGACAAATGTCTGGATTAACACAAAGTTTGTTTTCCCTCTGGTTTACAAAAATAAGATTTATCATGATTGAGCGCCGAGTACTTCAATTCATTCACTTTGGTAATCCAACTGCCGTACAACATAAATCATTTCTTTGCCTGACGGGAAATTCTGAAAACTAACATATTATCATAGTCACATTGCTGTAGGAGGGAAATCAAAATATTTTTCAGAAAAGCCTTCAGTATGAGCCTATTATAAATCATTGATTTTCATATAAGTGGTTTCTTTATAGTAATTTCCTACAAACATTTGAACCTTAGAAACAAAATTTGAAAACTTAAATATCTCATTAATATGTCTAATTGAAAGACTTTACTTATCCAAGTACTTATTGCCTTTGTCTAACACAGGTTCCAATGTTCAAAACTAAGGGCTCGTCCGGGATTTGAACCCGGGACCTCTCGCACCCTAAGCGAGAATCATACCCCTAGACCAACGAGCCACAGATGACATTAGTTTAGTAAAAATAATTTCAAAACAAGAAAAAATATTATACTTTATGTGCAATGAAATTATTAAATGTTTTATTTCCTCGAGCCTAGCAGGATACGGTGCACCGTGTATTTATATAATTACAAAACAGTACTCACATGATGTTTCATGTACTTTGCAATCAGCATGAATGAAATTTAATATTACTAGTTCTGTGTACAGACTTCGCATTGAAAAAAGTAAGACGAAAAATAAACATAACAAATCAGTCGCCCATAATGACTTCCAGAAACATTCGTTCGTCAATTCGAGGGCAATCTAATGAAGCATTTGCTTGTAGATACGAAGTAAACAAATTAACAGTCGCTAATCATGAAAGGTCAAGTTAAAACAGGCACAGTTCGGTCCATTAATAATATGTTTCTTAAGGCAACAGACGGTAAAGAACATGGGTAAAAACATCGAGAATGGATGAAAGGATTGTGCCAAGAAAAGAAAGCAAAAGCTTCTGCTAAAGTCCAACAAGATATAGCGGAAAAAGGAAATCATGATAGTGACGAAGAATGACTGAGCCTGACAATGTAACCACATCCGGCATGGTCTAGTGGCTAGGATACCCGGCTCTCACCCGGGAGGCCCGGGTTCAATTCCCGGTGCCGGAAATGAATTTTTAGTACGTTTCAATCTATTTTTAATCCAAGATGAATTCATCCCTAGAAGCACACAATACACGTGTGAATTCGCATTAACGAAAAATCAAAAATAAACAACTACTCTCATAAAACTGGGAACCCGCATACTAAATTAACATCGTTTATATTTTCCGCTCTCCTGCTAATAAATAAAATAAACAAACAGTTTTTAAAAATTTTTTCAATTGTTGTATCTTTAAATAAATTAAATATTAAAACGTTGGGTAAATGTAACTAAAAATTTAGTTGTATTGCTTAAAATGGCCCAAAATGTTTGCAAAGCGTGATCCATGGCCCAAAATAGTTTGAAAAGTTTGCCTTTTGTACACTATACACACTAATATGAAGTGTATGTCGTACATTATTATTTCCTAAACAAAAATGTACCGAAATATGGAGACAAAAGCGACTGCATAGCGGGTTCATCCAGCACATTTCACAAAGCTTGCGTGGACTTGATGTAGTTCACTGCTTCTGTTGCCAATCACAAGTTGATGTCAACTTAACTATATTACTCCAATATCTTGCTCCATTCATCAAAACGTGTGCCCCGGGTGAGGATCGAACTCACGACCTTAAGATTATGAGACTTACGCGCTGCCTACTGCGCTACCGAGGCAACTGTCTCATATACATGCAACAAATTCTGCTGTTGGCATCTCTTGTATCACCCGAAAACTAAGCATCCGATCGTTTTCAATAATGTTCCGGTTTCGGCCGATGAAACATTTCGATTTCGAATTCTGATAACAAGACCTTCGGTTCCCTTTTTGGAATATCGAAGTTTTTGACGTGCCCTTTCCTGTTCAGAGCAAAATCCTCAACAAGTAGAATAAAGCATTAAAAGGAAATGTCTGCTTCCTCAAAATCTTAATTCTTCTGTTGCCACTTCTCGAAGCGTGAACGCACGAGTAACAAGATTCCAAAATCATAAGAATATTTTAGAAACCGAATTCGAAACCAAAAACAAGTATCATTTCGTTCCCCTTCCACACAGGGGTGGATCCAGCCAATCATTTGAGGGCGGGGGCTTCTCAGATTTTTGTTAAATAATAAACGTGTATTTATGTACTGTAGATATGATATTACACAATATTATTGTTTCAAAAATTGCATAATTCAAACATAAATGATTAAATTAATTTTGCCAAATAAAGGAGGGTAAACGAAAACTTTAAGTATTGGGGAGGGGGTGATGACCCGCATGCCCCCCCCCCCGATTCGCCAGTGCGTATGCCCAACCTCGCGAAGCTTTTGCTTTGGGTCTCTGATCTCGTAAATTTGCTCGTGAGGGACCGATAAGGATAAGATAAAGAAACCCCGACCAATCAATCATATTTTCCGCCTTTTGGCAGAAATGATCAGACAGTGACAATGGCGTACATATTCAATGATAATTGAGGTTAAGAGAACCGTGTATTTTACGGTGACGCCTCGCCTTCATGTATCCGGCATGGTCTAGTGCCTAGGATACCCGGCTCTCACCCGGGAGGCCCGGGTTCAATTCCCGGTGCCGGAATTCGTTTTTATCTATTTTTATGTCAGTCGAAAGTATACAAAGTATGCTTCACCTTGTGAGTTTGTTAGAAACACGAAAAAATGGACAGTGTAGATAAATGTTGATGTCACCTGAATAATATTAATAATAATAATAATAATAATAATAATAATAATAATAATAATAATAATAATAATAATAATAATAATATAATGAAAAATATTCAGAAAAGTAGATGAAGCAGCCTGCATTATTAAGTGAGTTGACTGAATACCGGAGAATATTTTAGTATGTGCATTAGATCAAGTTGTGAGATATCAATCTGAATAATTCGAAGGTGGATATTGCCGATAGTCAAACTCACGTGTCCTGTTCGATTCTGAAATAGTATACCGTTTTTTCATTGATTTAATTGATGCTGGTTATTAATGGAGACTCCTCAGGAATCGGAGTAGTGAACTCTGTAAGTGCGCAGCCGCTGATAGGAACCTCAGTGGCAGTCGAGACGCGTCGCTGGGAGCTTCCAACCATCGAGACGACCTATGTCTATTGTCCTCGGTGCTTTTTCGTTCAATTGAACACGGATAGCTGTTTTTACATTATATACAACATTTTTTGAGTAAAATTGAATCATACAAACAAAATCCTAGTTTAAAGATTTCTTCCGGGCTGAAGGGCCGTGGTCCATTGGAAAACATATTTCCACTTATATGTATGAAATATGTTTTCCAATGGACCATGGCTCTTCAGCCCGGAAGAAATCTTTGGCTACAACTCCGGCCGTGAAAGCCTACATTGTTTTATTAAAAATCCTAGTTTATTTTAAATCATAATAATGGAAGAAAGAAGGAAAGGTAGTCGCAAAATAACAACAATAAGTACACATGCAGAAAACGGATGTCGGGAAATTTTCATTTACAAACCGAACTATTAGAGACTGGAACAGTTTGCCTGCGACAATCTTAGAAACCTTTCCTCAAAGCTTGAGCAACTTTAAAAATAAATTAGTTTTCTAGTTAATTATATATTAGGTTATTGTATCAATGTTAATTTTCCACTATTAGATTAGTAGTATTTCATACAAAATAAGTTGTTTAATTGTATGTATAAATATCAGTTGTAGTAGTATTGTTAATTTATTATTTTATTTTTTTTTTATTTTTTTATTATTATTCATGTAGTACAGTGCAGTGCAGTGCAATGCAGTGTAGTGTAGTGCAGCGCAGTGTAGTGTTATGAAGTGAAGTGGAGGGAAGGGAATGCGAGAAGAAGAAGCGAGTGTGAAAGAAATGCGTCACAGTTAAGTGTTGTGCAGTGAAGTGAAGTGGAGTAAGGTTTGCGTGGTGATTTTAATGTACTATTTATTATTATTGTTATTATTATTATTATTATTATTAATATTATTATTATTATTATTATTAATTAACTCCTTTTTTGTAACTTTTTGTTAATGAATGTAAGTTTAATGTATGTAAGGTCAAGATATCCTGCCATCAAGTTACTACACTTCATTGCAGAATTAACAATAAATCTAATCTAATCTAATCTACCATCTGAGCAATCCCCACACTTACAACGATACTATATGCACCATTTTGAAAAGCAATTAATGCTTTCCTTCGCAGCTGCAATGTTCTTCGGCCACGTCAACCATTTCCCTGAGAGAAGAGAGAGGGTCATAAGGCTGACTTGGACATTTGACATTAAGCAAACTCACATTGACTGACTAACGTGTAAAGGAAATGCTACCGGCTAGCTCGCTTCTTTAAAAAAATATATGGAGGCGCCGGGTATCGATCCCGGTACCTCTCACATGCTAAGCGAGCGCTCTACCATCTGAGCTACGCCCCCACGGCCACTGAGATCATCTGCACCATTTGCAATAGCAATTAATGCTTTCCGACGCAGCTTCAATGTTCTACGGACACCTCAACCATTTCCCTGAGAGAACAGAGAGGGGCATAGAGCTGACTTGGACATTTGAAATTAAGCAAACTCGCGTTGACTGACACTAACTTGTAACGGAAATGCTACCGGCTAGCTCGCTTCTTTAAAAAAAATATATGGAGGCGCCGGGTATCGATCCCGGTACCTCTCACATGCTAAGCGAGCGCTCTACCATCTGAGCTACGCCCCCACGGCCAATGAGATCATCTGCACCATTTGCAATAGCAATTAATGCTTTCCGACGCAGCTTCAATGTTCTTCAAACACGTCAACCATTTCCATGAGAGAACAGGGAGGGTCATCACGCTGACTTGGACATTTGAAATTAAGCAAACTCGCGTTGACTGACACTAACTTGTAACGGAAATGCTACCGGCTAGCTCGCTTCTTTAAAAAAAATATATGGAGGCGCCGGGTATCGATCCCGGTACCTCTCACATGCTAAGCGAGCGCTCTACAATCTGAGCTACGCCCCCACGGCCAATGAGATCATTGGCACCATTTGCAATAGCAATTAATGCTTTCCGACGCAGCTTCAATGTTCTACGGACACGTCAACCATTTCCCTGAGAGAACAGAGAGGGGCATAGAGCTGTCTTGGATATTTGAAATTTAGCAAACTCGCGTTGACTGACACTAACTTGTAACGGAAATACTACCGGCTAGCTCGCTTCTTTAAAAAAATATATGGAGGCGCCGGGTATCGATCCCGGTACCTCTCACATGCTAAGCGAGCGCTCTACAATCTCAGCTACGCCCCCACGGCCAATGAGATCATCTGCACCATTTGCAATAGCAATTAATGCTTTCCGACGCAGCTTCAATGTTCTTCAAACACGTCAACCATTTCCATGAGAGAACAGGGAGGGTCATCACGCTGACTTGGACATTTGAAATTAAGCAAACTCGCGTTGACTGACACTAACTTGTAACGGAAATGCTACCGGCTAGCTCGCTTCTTTAAAAAAAATATATGGAGGCGCCGGGTATCGATCCCGGTACCTCTCACATGCTAAGCGAGCGCTCTACCATCTGAGCTACGCCCCCACGGCCAATGAGATCATCTGCACCATTTGCAATAGCAATTAATGCTTTCCGACGCAGCTTCAATGTTCTTCAAACACGTCAACCATTTCCCTGAGAGAACAGGGAGCGTCATAGAGCTGACTTGGACATTTGAAATTTAGCAAACTCGCATTGACTGACACTAACTTGTAACGGAAATGCTACGGGCTACCTCGCTTCTTTAAAAAAATACATGGAGGCGCCGGGTATCGAACCCGGTGCCTCTCACATGCTAAGCGAGCGCTCTACCATCTGAGCTACGCCCTCTCGAACATGAAATCTTCACAATTATGTGAATTGTCCTTCACGCTAGCAGAGGACGAAGTTTAATCAAAACTGATGTCATTGTTGATACAATTTAGAAAATGTTGTTTAGGCTTCATGTAAAATATTTTCAAAAATCAAAATATCCATTTCAGACGGGTCAAACGGTTTTGGCGCTATCGTTGGCCATGGATATACAGATTTTGCGTCAATCTATTTTTCTATATATTGGTGCCATTAAACATGGATTCTGTATACACCACATAGGAATAATTGTCTTTACCAGAGACCTGATTTTTCCCCTCGTTTTCAAAGACCGAAAATATGAGTTGTTCTGTCGAAAATTCGCCATTTTCTGGCGCACGCTTACAATACGTATTTTGTCTTCTTACTGTTAATATATTATATTACGTTTGTATTATATGGAGTGTTATTAGCCCATCTCTAGTAGGTATATATGTATGTTCTGTCCTTTTGGCAGGTCGGAGCAAGTGTGGAGGCGTGTGCGCAAGGCATGCGCGGGGACGGTGAGCGATCCGGAAGCGCAGCGGCCGTGCGCATTTCCGGCGAAAGGCCCCCGCGAGCGGCGCACAGTGGTTGATTTCCTTGATTTAGCGGTATTAAAATATTTCCAAGTGAACGGTTAAGCCGACGGTGTTGAAAATGGTCAGAATTATTCCTTGGGCTGTTTTCTATTATATTATAATGTAGTGAAATAGTATAATAATAAATTCATTTTTTAGAGGCTTGATAAGGTTTACCAAATTATCAATGAGGAAACTACAAAACAGTTGTGCATGTAATTGCCTACTAAACGTTCATGAGACACTAACTTAAAATGTAATATAGTGATTAGTACTCATACTTAATTGAGCAATTAAAATAATTATAAAAAATTAAGAACTTACAATAGTTGGCATTAGTCGCTCTCTGAATCTGCTCTTCCGCCTTCACGTGGAACACCAGCTCCAGGGACATGTAACAACTCCAGAACTTCCTTCGGTAGCTGTTCAGTTGTCTTAGTTGGTAGTGGCCGGATACTTGTTATAACTGGGTCGGAAGAAGTCAATAGGAAATGAAGCAGATCTTCATTGCCACGTATCCTTGATGATTTTCGAGTATTTCTTTCTCGGCATAACTTGAACTCTTTGTGCCGGGCTTCCTGCGCGTCTTCAGACAGTCGTCCAATTGGGACAATCATTTCATTAATGACATCAGCGCCATGAATTAATATTTTATGCTCTGTTTAAGGCATGAAATACCATCCGTATAAGTTGATGAACAATTCTGCTGTTTCAGTTGAGTATTTTCTGAAAGCCTCTGAATTCACATCATACCCACTCCTCAATGCTTGTGAAACAACGGAGAAGCGGCGAATGAGGCTTTCATCAATCCCAGTGATGTTAGAAGACTGCTTCGGATTTTGGAAAAATCTCCGAGCAGTGTTCCCATCATTCGTGGTGCCACTTCCAGGAGTACTATCTACAGCTCCTTCGATCACTTCCGCTCCATCCTTACTGCCTTGTGACATAAAACTAACTTGAGCTGCCACGGCTAATTCTTCTGCACAATGTTCCACAACGAGTGGTTGTACTTTTCGCCTTTTGGTTCTATTCGAACACGAAGCAAATTCTTTTTCAGGCCTACCTTTTGTCGTTTCCTGCCCTTCTTCCTTGGCACACACTATTGCTTCGTCCACCCACGCTGAGTTCTTTGCCGCAAACCTGTCTACCATTCTATTGCAAACCTTCCATTTTTCAGTAATTTGGCAGGTGAATCTCCATATCTTTTCACTTAATACTGCATCTGGAATACTTCCAAGAACTTTATGGGAAACATACTCCGCATTTCCCTATTCCGTAAATCTGTTGCACGAGAGAGTTCACCCTGACGCAAGAGTTCGAAAAGCTCCCGTCGAGTGGCTGTATAAGCATCTGAAAAAAATCGATTTTTTCGAAATGGGGCAAATTCGGGCAAAAATGTTTTTCACCATTTTGTTGCACAAGGTTCAGGGAATACTTTCATGCAAAGAACATTCTTGGCAATTGCTGGCAACTCAAAATATCCCTGTTTAAATTTCTGATTACTTAAGAAACCAGTTTCAAAAACATGGTGAAACGTTTGCATAAAAATATTACCAAAAATGTAAAATTTTCTAGTAAAAATTAGTGCGTTTTAAAGAACATACCTTCCAGATCCTCGCTCATATTCAACATTCAGAGTTTCCTTAAGAACGCGAAGTCAGTAGGCAGTAACACCAAGCGCGTCAAAGCAGGACTGAGGCACGCCTGCGTGCGGGGTTCGGAAGCGCTCAACGAACAGGCCCCCCATTCTTCTGAGAAATTAATGTTGCACTTATGGTGGTTATTACAGTTTAGGCAAGACTATAAGGAACCCATTCACGTGGACTTTCATTCGTTTTGAGCATATGCATTTTCGATTTAAATACCGCTAGATTCTGGAAATCAACCACTGTGCGCCTCCACCGGCGTGCTCTCTTGCCAGAGGCCAAAGGCGCACGCAGCCGCTGCTTCTACGTCTCCTCTTCCATCAATAGCGTGCGTTCCTCAAGGAGATCTCAGCTTTCCAAGTTAAGCCATCTCTCCCTACACTCATCTCATTGATTAGTGTTTCTAGGCGCATAAGGTCATTAGTAGGGAACGGACTTTATTGTAATAAAAAAAGCAAAATATGTACATATATATGTACTTTTTTTTTTCAAAAATATGTAAGAAAAAATAGGAAATATGTGGAATAAGTATTCGTTATAATGTTTTCAATTCCATACTTCAAGCGTTTTTCGAGCAGAGTACGTTGCCGATCAGAACTTTACATGGCTTCAGAGAGGCTGAATTAACGTTTTACATCTACAGAAGCAATTATTCGCTAGTTTCTTCCGAAACATAATACTTTCGTATTATATACAATGTTGTTAACGAGGAGCCGGAGCTCAAGTGAATAGTACCGTGTAGTCTGTGATAGAAGGGGGGGGGTAAAGGGAGCATACTCCCAACCCAACTCCAGAAAAGGGATAAGACAATGATCTGATTCGTTTACGCATGGAACACGAGTAAGCACGTGGTTGAAATTTCCTTCTGCTTCACATACTACATCCGCTCATCGTTGATCCCGACTACGCTATTTCCTCGAAGCAGGGGGGCGGGGGGAGATGAGTTTGGCAATTAATAGCGATTGTCCAACGTAAATACAAGCGCATTGCGTATTTTTAAGTATTTCAGTAACTAAGTTAGTTTTCAAGTAACATATATTTTTAACATCACAAGTGAAATGTTCATTTTCGACCTATAAATATATTAAAATGTAACGAAATATGTAGCTATAGATAAAATATGTAAAAATATGTAATTATACCAAAATATGTAAAAATATGTAAAATAAAAATGGTTCCAATTAGTTCAGAATGTCGTGTTAAGTGTAAAAAATATTAGTGAATGCAGGTATCTTGTCCCCGTAAAAATATGTATTTACATGAAAATCCGTTCCCTCGTCATTAGTCTCGTAATTGTGGTGCGTTTTTATCGCGGCGGGTGGCAGCGATCTTTCCCCGCTAGATGGCGACATCCGGGGATTGCGGAGATTTTCTCCGACCAGGAGGGCAGTGCCCCAGCCGGGAGGAGCTGTGAGTTGCAGATCGGTCTCCCGGAATACAGGGCATGTAAGTGTAAGTGTGGGAAAGTAAGGGTCGAGGAAAGGACAAGGAAGAGGAAGGAAAGAAAGGGTACTGTTTCGGGATTCGCCTGATTGTTGATCGAAGAAACCATGGAAAACTATTATTTTTTTTATTTCATAGGTAATTATTACATAAAAATTAGAGAACTTGATGCGAAGTGGCTAGGCCGAAGGCCTTTAAGCCATTACAATACCTACCTTCTACCGCGTTCTAACCTTTCGTATTCTGGTATTCACCCCAAATAGTTTTTTCATCGCATCAATGCCGCGGAAAAGAGACCATAAGGTACGGCTGAGGAAAAAAAACCCTGAACCTGAGCCTGAGGAAAAACCTGCCGTCAGAAGCCGAGTACATGCTAATCTATCCGATTTTTGTTTTTAAACTATTTATTTATTTGGCGCGGGCGTCAGGGATTCTCCTTCCAACGATGGAAAACTATTGATCAGAGCAGCCGGCCGTTTCAATCCCCTTCCAGACAGTAGTTGAACTCGACCAAGCTACGTAGCGAGTGTCGAAAATCCTGCCTTGTTCGGAACCCGAACCCTAGCAGAGAGCAGAGGCACTGCACAGACATCAGTTGATGCCCTGAGCCACGAAGCCAGAACCTACACTGAAAAATCAACAATTTTAGCGTTGCTGCAATCCATGTGTTTTATTTATTTATTTATTTATTTTACGTCAAAAAAACAGTTAAAAACTGCGTATGACGTGCTATGGGGAAAAGTGAATTGTGTGCACATTTTCAAAATTCTGTGATCCCTACACTAAGTCTAATACTATTAAATTTTGAATTTTTGAAAGGGAGAAAAAAAAACAAAAACTCCCATGTAATAAAATCTATTTTTAAGGATAAACAAGCAATAAATTTTGAATTTTGAAAGGGAGAAAAAAAAACAAAAAACTCCCATGTTTGATGAAAACAGATGTATTAGATGGAAACGATCCGCGATTCAGTGAATCGCGGGTGCAGTAATGTAATAAACGCCCATGATGCGACGGCAAACTGATATCTGTTTAGGTAGCTTCTCACGAACTGTGTGTGTGCAACATGCAGGAAACTGTTCGCTGTGAAGAAGTATTTGTCTCGGTATATTACAAAAATCCTCTCCCGCAGATTTAATTTTTGCAAAACCCAATTTGATCTAGATGACATCTTTATATTATGCCCATATTCACCATTAAAAACATTATTAGGTTTCAACCATGGTGCCATTCTCCAATCATCAAAAGATCAAAATAACACAATTAACTGTTGCAAAGTCGTGAATATATTTACTGACATTTAAACCCGCAGTTATATGCAAATTGACCCCTCCATAATAATGATTTAATATTAAGTAAGGCACGTTGTTACGTTAATCGCAGTATCAATTTGCAAAATATACTTTGTGTAAAATAATTATGGCTCAGGAATATTTTAGTTTTAAGAAAGTAAAGCAAATCGCTTTACCGACGTTTTTTGTCTCCTCTGGATCATCAATGCAGAAGCGACTGTGAGGGCTTGTTCTCATTTATGCTCAACCACTGACTTGAAAAGCATCCGTAATATCCACTCAATACTTTTGTGTAGAGAAGAGCAAGCATACTTCTGCCAATCCAATATCACTGAACAAGCATCCGAAGTTAATGGAAAGTTTAGCAGGTGGAAAAATGCCTTATCAGCACTTCCGGCTGCATAGGCTCTCTGAAGGTGATCAGCCAAAACGCAGATTTGAGGAACGTTCTCTTTAGCTTCACATGAGTATCCCTAATATTATAAGCGGGATAAAACTTTCCATTAATTTGCGGAGAGATTTGCTTTCACTAGATATATTCAAAATAATTGTTTCTTATTCTGAAGAAACAATACAATTGCGAGTTTCGCGGCATGTAGAAAGCTCGTAGGCGACGGTTTCCTTTCAGGCGACGTTGAAAGAAGCGAACTGGGTTCCTGGCGGCACTTGTTTTGAGGAACCACTGGCTGTAGAAAGTACCGCTGTTCTGTTATAAATTAAAGCTACACAATTTTTTGGTGATATCGTTCCTACGTTTATCGGTGGCAACTCAGACCTTTCTCTAAGCTGAATCTATACTAGTTAATCTGAATTAATATTAATACGGTGGGATCTGGAAGAGAAACACATATCTAGGCCTTTGTCGGGTGAATGTGGCTAGAACATCCACTATTTTTTCTACCTGCAGAAAGCCCAAGGACAACTGTTTCTGACACCTATATGAAATGTATACCGGTGCGAAGATGCTGGTTGTTCTTCAATTACTCATAGAACAGCTACTTCTAAGTGGAGGACAGATAACATCAAGGCAAATGCGTTTAATCCTAGCAATACCAGGGTATAAGGGCTAAGCCACATCGAGTTCATTCTAAGAAATAAAAATATTAGGGTTTTAATCGGACATTTCTTGTAGCAAAGTAAAGCAGAAATTACTCTGTAGTACGGCATCATCTATTAAACCAGCATCATAATACTCTGAGATGGAGAGTAAGTTAGTAGGATTACCTTAATATCGACAAAAAATGGGGCATAAGATTGTCTGGAACTGCGCCGTTTACATCATCCCGTGCATAAACGAGGAGAGGAGGGACTTAGGAGCCTACAGCTAAAAGTTTATGGTGTTGATGTTTTTGACGAATTTGCTGAATTAATAAATGTATCTAATAGTATATGTGTATTTATAAAAAAAAAAAAGATTTAATTGCAGGCTCTGCAAATGAAAAAAGATCGACTTTCTGGCACAAGTAATTGTAGTCAAAGATTTCTTCCGGGCTGAAGGGCCGTGGTCCATTGGAAAACATATTTCCAGACGTTTCGTCCGCAACTACGGCAGACATCCTCAGTGGCGATGTGGTCTCGGACGATCCTCTTTGAAGGTTCCCCGGTGACTGTGAGTTTTGTCAACTGATCCTGTTGCCATGTTCCCGCGCGCCCACGTGACCACTGTCACGTCTTTGTTTTCCATTAGGTTTTGCTTTGGCCTGGCGGATTACGGGGATCCAAATCGGATTGATTTTCATTCCCTCCTCCTTTCTATTGAAATTCCGGGGATGTTTGTGAATTTCAATGGCTTCACGGTTTAATCGTGCATGGTAGTGAGCTGTGGTGGCTAAAACATCCACGTCTTCGAATCTTATGTTGTGTTCACGGCCAGAGAAAGCGTGTTCGGCTACTGCTGACTTTTCAGTGTAGCCAAAACGGCAGTTCCTTTTGTGTTCGGAGAGCCTGGTGTTGATGCTCCGTTGTGTAGTGCCAATGTATTGTTTTATTACAAGTAATTGTATTTAAGACATTGAGTGCCACACATATGAAGCACATTGGTTTCACCCAGGGTACAAACTGTATTCCATGAACAATGTAAGCTATTAAAAGTCCACTGCGGACATTGGCAGACCAACATGCAGCAAACTGATGGTGACGCTTTAGATATGTTTTAGCAGAGGGAATATGAGCTGCTGTCAGTCTAGTCAGTCGGTGCCGCGAAATGGAGCTGCTTCAATTGCCACTTGCGCAGAATCCGCCGGCAGCCACGTGGCCCCAAAGGGCAGCGGGGGCGGCCGCCAGGCCAGGCTGCGGTCGAGTTCCGCTGGTGGGAGATACCTGTACAGGAACACCCCGAAAGCCCACGGGCAACTCGGCGCCGGATCCCACCATCCAGTGGGGGAGGGTGTCACCGCCACCCAAGCGATAAAAATAAGAACTACTCTTACGGGACTAATGACCTGTTTTACGCGCCCGGAATCATCAATCCGTCACGTGCCTCTTTTACTACTTGTACTACTATCCATGAAGCAGTGAAATAAAAGTGCCAGATTGGAATTTCAAGTTCAGAGGAAAATTTCAAAATTGCAATTTTCACATTAATTCAATGTAATAATGTCCACATGGACGTATTTTTCTTATTTGAGCATTGTGCAGTGTTTATCAAATTTTCATATTTCTTAAGTTCAATAAATCGAATTCATAACAAATAGTGTTATTTGTTGTGTTGGTAGCGAAGCGGGCATAAAGTATTCAGTTATTAAATTTACCATTAGGCCAACGTGATTTGTTTCAGAACTCTAAACACACAATAGTAAACCAAATAGTTGTTCGTCTTGTTGTTACCACTAGTGCTAGAAATTGAACTTTTAGCACGCTGCGCATGCCATAAAAGCAACTTTTACCGAAGACTATCTACAATAGTTGTATGTGATACGAGTGGTAAAATTGGTATTTTATTTTGCGACACGAGGCCGAGAAGTCGTTTGGAGCAATCCACCGCAAAAAATACATCTCTTTTCCTATGTATATTACACATTTTTAAACTGACTTATTTTAATTCAAGTATATAAATCACTTAATAGAGTACTATGTAACATTTAAGTCAGTAGTAGCTGCTGCAGTCAAACGAAAGTATTTTGTTTTCGTTTTTGCATTCACAGATTTTTCTGTATATTTTAACATTTTTAACATCGTCTAACTTTCCACTCTAGTGCTTTTACTATTGTCTGCCTAAAATAGTTATTTATGATACGAATGATAGAAATGATATTTTATTTTGGGAGTAGGAAACCCATAAAGTAAAATCACTTTAACCACGTGCATCATGCACTATTAAGAGACAGCCTTAGTGACATTCATTTTATATTCATTCAAGTTTACAAATTAGGTAAAAGATACAGTGAGGTCAGTAGCAGCTGATGCTAGTTGCATTCGCAGTTTTAAGTGAACACTTGATTATCGGCTCAGTTTTAGTTGTGGAGCTAATAATTGAATTTCTATCACTGTGTGCATGTGCTGAAAGTGAGCGCTTTTTCTAGTGTGTGAGTAAAATAAATGACGTAACTGAACCGCCCAGTGGAGGTGGAGAGGGGGGGGGAGGGGCGGAAGAGGAAGGAAGCCCAGCGGCGGCGCGCGCTGCCTCCTTTCGCTTCCGCCTCCGGCCTCGCCCCGTCCCCGCTCGCCGCCACACGAGAGCGCCCCCGCGGCACTTGGCCTGCCTCGCAGCGAGCGGCGGTTCCTGCTTCCTCAACCACTCTGATCTTGTCCCGTGCATGCGGTCGCCCAGAGATGGCGGCGTTCCCCCTGGGCTAGTTGGTCAGTTCCGCCGCCCACCTACACTTCAGCATGCGAATCCGCCCCCGCCCCAGGTCTCTCCTCCTCAGCCAGGAACCGGTAGCGGTAGCTCAGTGCATCAACTGATGTCACTGCAGCAACTCTGACCGGGAGGTCCCAGGTTCCCACTCCCCACGGCGGCAGGATTTTCGACACTAGCTTTTCAGATAGTTCGAATTCAGTCGCTGTCTGGAGGAGAATTCTAGCGGCCGGCTGCTCTGATCGGTAGTTTTCCGTGGTTTCTCCCATCAACACCAGGCGAATGCCGGAGCAGCACCCTACCAAACGGGCCACGGACCGCGCGCGATCTTTCCTTCCTCTTCCTTGTCCTATCCTCTCCCTTACAAACAATCACTTACACTAACATGCACTACACTACCACATATTCCGGGAGACCGGTCGGGAGCTTAGAGCTTGTCCCGGCTGGGGCGGTGCCCCGCTGGTGGGAGAGTCCTGGTTAGGGGGAAACCCCACTAGCCAACGGTAGGTCGGTGCCGGATCTCGCCATCCAGTGGGGGAAGATCACCGCCATCTCCCGAGAAAAAAGAACATGCACTACACTAACGGGACTAATGACCGAAGCAGTTGACGCGCCCGGAAACACGAAAAAAATCAATCAATCAATCAAACTCAGCCGGGACAAGCTCTGAGCTCCCGCCATGTATGGCATTGTAAGGCATGTAAGTGGATGTGTGTATTTTGTGTGTTTGGGTATGGTGAAATGAGAGGACAAGGACGAGAAAAGAAACATCGCACGAGATATGTGGCTCGTTTGAGATGATACTGCTCCGGCATCTGGCTGTTGTTGAAACCACGGGAAACTACCGATCAGAGGAGCCGGCCAATAGAATTCTCCTCCAAACGGTTGAATTCGAAAATCCGCCACCGTCGGCACTCGAACCCTGGAACCTCCTCCTCAGACGAACTGTGTGGTAAGCAATGCCGTCGCTGAGCCATGTCAGCCGGAGACGCGTTTCGGAACAACCAAAAATGCGGCTCATAATCAGTAGTTTTGTCGCAAAACTGGATGTCTACAGAGTTTGGAAAACTAATATCCTTCAATTTACCCGTTTCTCCATACCTATTTTCCCAATTTTGAAATTAATTCAAAGAAATTCAAAATAATTTTGATTTCAATAACATTTTATTTTCAAAAAGTAGCTTCTTTTAAATCAATTTTATTTCTACATTTCAACAAAATTGTAACTTCAGTCCTCCCCCCCCCGGAAGTTGATGATACATAGAAATTAGCTTTTATTAACTTACTGAACTAACGAAAGTCATTCCATATATCAATTGTTAACGTTATAAATATAAACTATAAGTCAACAATTAAGTGTACATTTTATATTCAGCATAATGAATTATTCTTTATAAGAAAGCCTCAAGCTGGCCGGACCTATTACTCCTCCTCCCTCAAGAAAATCATGGGTACGCCTCTAATCATAATTAATATGAATATTAATGAAATCAAATGTTCGATTAAATAATTCTTTAAATATTACGAAACGTTTCATTTACTAACATTATACAATAAACCCTCATTAACACGAATTCTAAGGGATGGAAATTATTGGAGTTCGTGTTATAAAAATTCGTGTTATCCGAGTATTATATGTTCGTATTACCGTAATCCCTAGCTGGGCTGAAGTTTTGTTCGCCTTACGGCGAAATTCGTGTTATGCGAGTTCCTGCTAACGAGGGTTTACTGTACTTTATCCCGGTAGTATGATGCATGCTATTTCCCGGGATGTTGTAGCGGAGTTGCTCCCTCGCAGGAACGTGGGGTACTATGACGACCTACAAGTCTTCTTGTGGGGTTTCCCACCTCCTGTTATCTCCCCAGTGGAGCAGCTCCAAGCCGACTTGTAAAGGGCATGTAGGAGTGGCTATATGTATACAAGGGAAAAGCAAGGGACAAAATCTGTGTTCCATGTGTTATAGTATTGCCCGGGCATTCACCTGGTGCTGATCGGAGAAATTTCAGAAAATTACCGATCAGAGCAGCTGGCCGCTAGAATTCTCTTCCAGACGGCGGCTGAATACGTCGTAGGAATTTGGCTCGTGTCGAATATCCTCCATTGGAGCTCGCTCATTGCGAAGACATTGATGAACGCTGGCAGCCCCCAACCGCGGAGGCGCCTGCCTCGATCGCTTTCGCTGTCGGCCTCCCACGAGCTCCTGCCCCACATTGGGAGCGAGTCAGCGCCGACCAGCGGCTCCCAGCCCCCCGCGCTCGCCTCGGGGACCATGGCGCCCCCAAAATCAGCCGCCTTTGAGCCTTTAGAAGAGCTTCCAGGCCAGAGTGGATGCGTGGTCGGCCAAAAAAAGTTCTAGCGCAAATGGCCGGCTGATTCTGCCGAACGAAAGTGGTCAGTGTCCGACCTTCGCCTTCAAGTCATGACGTGTAGGCACCGTATAACGGAATATAATATGTTAGTACTGCTCGGACGGACTTGCTGTGATAAGAGAAACGTTTGTAAAAAGATATTTCCATTCTTATTGGACTAAGTTTAGGTTAAATTTGGCAGAAACTTGACAAACGTTTCGTTCATTTCTTCTGAAATTTTCTGCGAATGTTCCTGTTGTGGCACCTTGATTCAGAGATCATTCTCAACTCGTATCATTCACAACCTAACGAAACACGTTCGTCTAAATCCATGTCGAATGGCCTAGTTCGCACTAATAATTCGAGTTACAGTGGCACTGGTTTGGAACATGAGCCGCGTTTGGCAGAACTTCTCGAACGCGAAGCGACCGAGAGTTTAAAATATTCGTTCGCGAACGGCCGTGTTCACTCGAACGCGAATTCGGCCAAACACGAAACCACAGTGACCGCCCCTTGCGCGAAACAGGACGCGCCCCTCGGGGACTGAATGCAATGGTTTTGGTCATTAGACAAGTAGTAATAACAATGTATCATGTCAAGAAATATTTATGAGTGTGACAATTGGGGATGTCACAATTGCATAGTATTAACATTTTCAGCCATACGATTGATGTTGAAATAGCCTATTACATAAAATATTACAAAATGCAAACAATAAAGGTTTTGATTCATTAAAAACACTCCACAAATTTTGAACGTACGAGTATTGAGTGTATATAAAATATTTCGTAGGTCTAAGTTACGAAAGAAGAAGAATACAAACAATTTAAATAGTTCATGCATATCAATCATGACAGAAAGTAGCATTTTAGTTTGTGCAAGTAATCATAATCCCCAACAGAAAATATTTTATGGCCAATCTTGAATAAATGGAAAAGGGAAAAGTTTAGTTAGATTTTTATCTTTTTCAATCGGCAATAAATCGACAGCTTTCGCCAAAATTCAACCGCCAGCAATCACCAACAAATTCAACACACACAAAACAACAGACTGAATGGAATACCACTACAATAATGGAATACAACGCGTACCCTCCCATATTGATGTTACTATTTGCATTTTTATTGTTTTTAGTTATAGTTTATCTTCTCGAAGATTTTTTGCCCAAGCTTCACAGTTTGAGAAACCTTCAGTCACACTACTTTCTATGTTTCATACATTCCATATAGTGAGGACAATCCGTCAGGATCCGATTACGACTGACTTGAGCTTTCTGAATTATTTTGTTTGTAAAAAAACTAAATCTTTGTATAAGACATTCGTTAGGCATTTATTTCAAATAAGTAAATATGATAACTAGCAGAACAGACAACAAAATAGACCTAAATATAGCTACAAAGAGAAGAGCGCCGGCCCGGTGGCCGAGATCGCCAAGCTAGTAGTGTCGTAGTGATCTCGAACCGAAAGGTCGCGGGTTCGAGTCCCGCCTCGGGCATGGTTGTATTTGTGTTCGTCCTTTCACCCCTTATCATCACCATATCGTTTCATCCACATAGTTACCGTACCGTTAACAACAATAGTGGTCGCTAATGACCTTAAATGTTGAAGCGACCCTAAATAAAACCAATTAAGAAAAAAGAGAAGAGCTTTAATAATTGCTAAAATGTTGCATCTAACAGTAGAGATTTGTTTACATCCAAACAGTCTATTATTGTGGCAGTTCATTGAGCGCGAGATGACTGATCACTCTCAGCAGGCAATTGTTCCGCGAAACGATTCGCCACGACGTAATGGAGGCTCTTCAACAGGATTTCACTCGATGAAAAACACGCAGTAAGAGCGAAAGAAATCGAATGTAGTACATTGCGTGGTTGGAGGAAACGTTCATCGACGATGCATGACGAGCAAATAAGAGAACGAGAAAGTGTGGGCAATCCTCCCTGAGTGGCTTCTGAGAGGAATAAATGCCCCAAGTGTTCAAGAAGATGCAAACAGATGGCAGTTCTTAACACAATAAGGCTCACTTCACGATTTCCGAAGCTATTTTGAGGGACAGAGAAACACAACAATTAACATCTCTGATTAATAAGCAATCTTACGCTTGTTTCTACCTTGGAACTTTAGATCGTTGTGCCTTTGTTTTTAAAAACAATTGTAGTAATTTAACACGATTAGTTACAACGCATTAAATAATTTATTTTCTCAAAAATTCATCTGTAAACTCCCTGAATACAAATACTTTCGTAACATGATTCATGTAACGTAAGTTAACAATAAGAAATTACCTTTTTTCTTTCTTTGAATATACTGTAGGGCGATTCTATTCGCCTTTACAGAGCCTCTGGTCACAATAATTATTAATTCATCCATAACTATCGTATATATTTATTATGCTCTAAAATTATCAATTTTAATTTAAATATCATTCACAGTGAGGCAGTGTATGATAATATATGTTTACTTTCTCGCATTCTACTTACGTACGACTATATAAAAAGAATCGTAATGCTGCAAAAGAATGGCGAATTTTCCACAGTAAAACTGGTTATCTGAGTCTGTGATATCGAAAATTGGATAAATATATTTCCAATATGTGGCAAATTACTTCCTCTAAGACGTTGTATAGTCAAAATCCACGTTTTGTGGGTCCTTGAAACCGAAAAATTGGTTTCGGGTAAAATGTCAGTCGGTCTGTGAAAAACGTTAGCAGCTCAACAGTTGGTAGAATTTTCACCAAAATTGATATTCCCCAATCGATCTGGGTGAAGTCGTGGCTACTTACATTTGAAAGGGATGTTCTAATTTTGAGAGGTATTTTACATGAAACCTCAACATTTTTAAACATTTTCTCAAAAATGGTTCAAAACATTTTTTTTAAATTTCTTGCTAGATTAGAAACGCTCTTATAAAGATGGTGTAACACCAAGTTTCACTATTAACACTGGATGAGGCAAATTCGATAATTTTGTAAACCATCTTGTTTTCTTAATGTAATATATTCTTAAAGAATCAGGTCTTTAAATACTAAGATCATGAGTAAGTTTTTGAAAAAAACTGTTTCGCCTAATTTGTTCTTGAAATGAAGGCAATTTATAATTTTTTTTTCTCAAAATGACTTTTTATTTCATATTTTAACTTTTATATATTGAGATTATGGAACGTTTTCAATTAAACAAACGATCGAAAAATAAAAACAAAGAGTACAAAACATCGATGAGAAAAAAGCAGCTATAATATATTGATGTTTGAACTATAGGATGTATGCTTTGCCGGTGGCGAGAGTCGTTGCCCTGCGCCGTCTCCGCCCTCAATCGCTGGGCGTTTCGATGGCTCCATGTGGCAGCAGTCGCCTTGCACTGCTCTCCCCGAGCCGAAGCCCAAGACGTCGAGTGCGTGTGTGGGGGAGGCGATTGCAGAGGGCCGTGCGCGGGCGAGGAGTGGCCAGGAGGCCGTGCGGCGCGGAGGAAAGACCTGGCCTGTCCGGCGGCGAAAGGAAAGGCCGGTGACGGGTTGTGGGCGGTGACGCCCAGTGGCGTGCGGTGGGCGGCGACGAGGTGACGGGCAATTGGCGGCCGGAGCAGTGAACGCATGGAGCGGAAACTGCGCAGCATTTCTCCGCTCCGCCACCAATCAAATAATCATTATCTTTATTGCATTAATACATTGTGTATATATTTATATAAATACATTCATAATGTAAACCGTAATCTGTACGCAATAACTTATCGTTTAAGTCTCTCATTAAGTTAATGCGACTCAAAATAAAAATAAATAAAACTACAAAATTGAAGATGTTTTTGCCTGAAAGTCTATTCCAAAAAATCAACTCTTTAAAAAAGTTCAAGTTAATTTTATTGAAAAAATTAGAATTTTTCGCGTAATTGAGCTTGAAATAAATGCAATTAATAAATAACATTTTCTCAAAAAACTGCTCCACTTTTTTCCCCACAGATAGATGAAGAGACGCTTAGAAGAGTAGCGCGGGTCTCATTTTCGTTGAACTCTCTAAATTTTCCAAAAAAGCCAATTTAGAAACAAGGCGAGGAAGTATGTGTACAACTAGTTACACTAGTTATGTAGCACAACTAGTTTTAAAAGGATTTCATTTTTAAAAATCCATTATTAATATTCCACTTTTTGAATGTTTTTTTTCTACAATTTTAAAAATAGAGTGTTCGCAGAGAATGAAACCACGACAGCTTTTTTACTGTCCTTTTCTACATGCGAGTCAAAAATATAAATTAAAAAAATTGATCTTTTTGAGAACATTTTTTAATTGCCTATATTTCACGCAAAACTACGCGAAAACTACTCACATTTCCGATAAATTGTATACAACGGTATTAATTCAGAGATTTCAATGAAAATGACACCTGCGCCCTTTTTTTAAGCTATCCGAGTACAAATTTTATTCAAAAACTTCGAAACAGTTTTATGAAAATTTAAAAAATGTTGAGGCTTAAAGAACCACCAAAATTCAAAATATCTGGCTTAAACCCGTAGGGCCTCCAGTTCGTTCAGATCCATCGGGGAATATCAATTTCAGAGAAAATCATTGGGTCGGGTTAGGCGCTAGCGTTGACCACAGATAGATGGATGGACGGACGGAAGAATTGATTGACGAACAGATAGACGCGCAGACAGAGGGATAGATAGACAAAGGACGGCCATACAGACAGACCGACAGACGTTTTGCCATCAATCGATTTTCCGATACCAAGGACCCACAGACTGGATTCTGATTACACAACATAATAGATGAAGACTTGTCATGCAAATAGGATCAAGATTTATCCATTATTTCATTACCAGAGCCCAACAATAAGAGTTTCTCTGTCGAAAAATCGCCGATTTCCAACGCACATGATTACAATTCTTTCCCTTTACTGCGTAAGAAGGCGAGAAAGTAATAAAAACCTTATCGATAATTATTTTAATGTAAGATATACCATATGTCAATGATTCCTTTGGTTTAAAAATGTAAATAACATTCATATATTGATATTAAATCTCAATTGGAAACTAGATCAGAACATCGTATTTTTCAACGTAGTACACTGTGGCAGCAATGTTCTGCAATAGTGAAAATGAAATATAAATATTATTACGTGAATTTGAGGACTTTGCGTGCGATCGTGGCTGAAATGGACATCAGATTCCGAACGTTGAACATCAGAGTTAGTGATTATTAAGTTTTCGAAGGGACAAATGGTATTACCGTAAATAAAAACTTAATATTTCATCAGAAGTTTATTTCCAGGAATTATACCACAACCAGTTATGACACGTTTTGTTACCTGGTGTATATGATACGACAAAAGAGATGGAGGACAGTCAGCCGGGTAATATGTCAAATGGCAAAATTAACAACAAGAACATAAAAAAAGAAACAGAAACATTTTGTTTTACATTTTGGCGTCTTGCTCGACTGAACGAGCTTAAGACTTGTGACTGATGTGGAGAACGAGCTTAGATTTCGGTAGCCATGAATGTGGAGAAATAATTTAGACTTCCGTAGAGACGGATTTGAAGAAAGAATTTAGACTTCGGTCGTGATAAATGTACAGAACGAGATGGACCCGGCATACACAGATGTGGAGATTGATTTCAGATTACGGCATAGACGGATGGGAGATCGGTTTTCGTGATAGATTGGATTAAATTAGGATTTTGTTAGAAAATAATTTAATTTTTTGACTCGTGTTACAAGAAATTACATTGTTTAAAAAATTAATATTATGATAATTTGGAAATAGGTCGTGTTGGAAGTGCTAATAATCAGTATCGCGATTGAATGTCAGACATACCGGGTAATGTGTAAATAGTTGTTTTTTCGTTAGTCATACCTTATTCAAATTAATTTAAGTTCGTTTTCAGAACTTAAATTTTTTTCATTATATTTTTGTCATTTAAATTGTAATAGTTATAATTTCAAAAATTGCATGTGATTACATAAATTATGATTCGGAAGTGAATTCAAGAAAAGACTCCTTGGGAAATTTTGAAGATTCTTCCAGACCAAGGCTTTGGCCAGATCATCGAAGCGTCACCTAAAGTGGAAGGTAAAATTCATGAGAAGACAAATTTTTGGCAAAGACAATTATTTAATTAATTTCGCTCACGTTGAAAATATATGTCTAGTAGTCTGTTTTGCAAGTACTAATTGCATGCATAACAATTTAAAACGCTCTTTTTAAATTAAGTAAAGCTAAAATATAATGAATATAATAATGTAAATACGAACTACAGATTTCAGTGGGGCATCAATAATTATTTTATGTTCTTATTACGTATATTGAGGAAAACAGACAAATCACTTCAAGAAACGCCGTCATCAATATCCAAATAAAAGCCGGGAAAACATTTTAATGGATAGAGTAAATGCGTTTCAAATGAGATTGAAATGCACTTTTGGATGGAATCTTTTAGAATGTGACAGTATGCGGAAATGGCAAAACATTTTCTTCTCTCAAAACCTTCAGGTAATGAATGCTCGAGATTCTGCATGCGATATAACCGAGAAAGGCCTGCATGAAGCGAACAGACTTCTCTGTGTTACCACCTCATTAAGGATTTCATTAAACTTTCTCCATAGTTGGACTTCTAGGCATGTTCTCGAATGTAGTTCATATTAATTAAATGTTTGGTTCCTCTCTGAAACTTGCACTAATTAAAAAGGTTCAGAATACCAAACTGATAAATCTACAAAGAAATTTCTCACAAGACTGGCGGACTTTACTGACAAATCTTACCCGTAAAGGAGCGACATTCAGAGCGAATATGCTAACAATATGCTTATGCAGTAAAGTAAATTACCTCTTTTACTAATTTGGAATGCACGGAGGAATTGAAAGAAAACAATATAGCCTCTGACCATTTGAGAGGCGTCTTTAATTTCATTATATACTTAGGAATTCGGAAAAAAAATCCGAAAACGATGAAACAGTTTCGAATTTGTCTGAAAACTGCAAATATCTGACGGTGTTATTCAGCTAATTCTTGCATGACTCGTATCGACTGAATAATCATACTCAGTGTGTGACTGCTTACGATAATTATAGCTTTCGTATAGCTACAGAAAGGCTCGGAGGAAGAGGTCGCTAGCTATTAAGTATTTGCCAATCACACGTTGCGTTGTTGCCAATCAAGTGTTTCGATATCCTTGGTATGCAAAGGGTATATCTACAAAGCAAATATGTGGTACACAATGAATGATATGAAGACTGTATTTGTTAAAATAATTAATTGATTGTAGTGTTATAGGAACGTAGTTCTTAATAAGTGTACGGACTAATTTTTGTAAAATCATTTTGTCCTTTTTTGAAAAACTATTTTTCCTGTTGCAAACCAGTAGTTAAAACTATTCACACTATTATTTTGCTAGAGCACAGAAACAACATCCAGAAGTAAACAATGAATGTTAGTTTATATAGTAGTAAACCTATTTATTAACAAATATTCTCTACAATTATACCCCATTTCTCTGCTGATATAGAGTGAGAAAAGAGATTCAATAAATTAAATGTTTTTCTTAAATTGCATATAATAATTTATCACGTACGCTTTCTTAATTTATTAATTGTTATTTTGCGACACAATTTCATATCCGAACTACACACACAGGAAATCGAGTTTCAAATAATGACATTTGGCTTGTCTTATTCAACCTAATTGTAAATGTACAAAACGCTAAAAAAAATCATTTTTTGTAAGTTCGTTGAGTAGCACTTCATAATCGGCGCTCAGGGAATGCAAAGCGGCCTAAGGGCATCCCTGACTCCAAATTATTAGAGGGGACGATTTAATAGGACAACCACAGATTATCAGGAAGTCCTCTCCAAAACAAAACTAGTGGTGCTCCAACGATATACTTTCTCGCATTATTTCTATATTTGCTATTTTCAAATATTCAGAGGGTTCAATGAAAATGACACCAGCGCCTTTCTTTTAAGCAATCCTTTTTCTATCATTAAAAAATTAAACAAAAAAATTTGGAATGTTTTTTTAGATAAAAATTGTTTTTAACTTGTCTATATTTCGCGCCAAATTACAAGAAAACTACTCACATTTTTGAAATATTAAGGGTTTAATGAACCGTCTTTAAGGAACAGATTTCATCACGAAGAAAATCTTTATCTTCAATATTATAGTTGTAAGAAAACGCCCCAAAAAATTGGTTTTCACTTTTCAAAAAAATATGGAATTTTAATTTTCAAAAAAAAAAAAAAAAGAGAGAGAGAGAGAGACCTACACCATTCTTTTAATCGTCCTTTACGCGAACCGAAACCAAAGTGTGATAAAAAAATTTGGTGACACTTTTGAGAAGATTTTCAAAATGTTTTCGAAGCTTCATGTAAAGTATCATCAAAAACCAAACTATCCGTTTGAAACTCCTGAAGTCTTGAGTTCATTCACATCGATCAGGGAATATCAATCTTGAAGAAAATCAGCTGAACCGACTAGGCGATAGCGTTTATCGCAGACGAACGGACAGACGTTTTGCCATCAATCAATTTTTCGATATTTAGGACCCACAAAATATGTATTCTACGTGTTCGAGGAATTTTTGTCTATATTTAGTGATAAGATTTATCCACATTTCGCTCTCAGGGCCCAGCAATATGAGTTTTTCTGCAGAACACTCGCCGTTTTCCGGCGCAAGATTACATAATTTTCTTCTCTAAGGAAGCACCTTCGTAAGGACGAGAAAGAAAAAGAAAAAATATTGGAGGGGGGAGGGGCTTTCCATCATCGGTGGTAATGCCCAGGCATTTGCCCACGAGGAACCTTGTCAAGGTTAGTTTTGTTGACTATTTCCGAGCACGTCAACCGCTCTGATCAAGCTTGGCTCCGCTCCCATTAGAGTAGTTTCCCCACCCCTGGTGGATGATGGGACTCGGTGCCAAGCTTCACGTCGGCTAACGGGCGATTTTGCTCTCCAGCAAGGCACGGCCTCAGCCGGGAATATCCAAGTTCTTCTCGTCATGTGTGGTAGTGTGTGTGTGTGTGTGTGTGTGTGTGTGTGTGTGTGTGTGTGTGTGTGTGGTAGTAAAGGGTGAGGACAGAACTGGGAAAATGAAGGAAAGATCGCGCGCAGTTCGTGGTCCGTTTGTTATGGTACTGCTCCGGCATTCGCAGGGTATTGATGGGAGAAACAACTAATAGGAGCAGCCGGCCCCTAGAATTCTTCTCCAGACTGTGGCTGAACTTGAACCAGGTATAAAGGTAGTATGGATAATGTGCTGTCGCCCGGCCTCCAGCCCTAGGACCTTCCGGTCAGAGACGTTGCAGAGACATCCACAATGTTGCCTCCGAGCTAACTCAGGCGGTGTGTTGCACTTTGAGAAGCACTCGCGCCGAGCGAGACCACAACACATACCACTTCCCGTTTCAACTAAAAACAGGCTCTTGGTTGCTTTAGTTCCGTCCGCAGGCGCGTGGCGTAACGATGCATTGTGCGAGCGCAGCTAAGAAAAGTCTCCCCCAGGAAGAGTGCATTCCTTTCCGCTCAACTCCGACACTTGCAGAGCAGAGCAGAGCAAAGCACAACAGGGGGAAGAGCAGAGAGATAGGGCTCAGGCGCATCTGCTTTCGCATGGCGTCGTTATGCCCCACGGTGGTCTGCAACCAAGATTTAAGAGGGCAGAAATGCAAAATTTCAAGGACAATCAAATTCAAGTTTATCTAGTGAGAGCTTTTGTTTACTCCTAACCACAACGTAGCGATATTCGCTTCATGATTTACCCCTGAAGTAAGTATTTCTGAAGGGTGGAAATTCTGTTGATGTTAAAATGATTTTCAGTTAAATCTACGACACAGCAAAAGTGAATAAAATTTTAAAGAGATAAGGAAAGGTCTACAAGTATGTTTATTTTATTATTATTGTATTAATTTCCTAAAATGTAATAAGCTTGTAGGTAACAGTTTTAACGACCTATATTCTTTAAGTGACAACTTTTTATTTACTAATATTCTTTATAGGATAGTGGTTCTCTCCGCAACCACATGCTACAAGGGTGTAGTCACGAATAAGTACACAATCGTAAATTGTTTTTCCCTGAAAATATGAATTTTAAGAAAGTTTTTAAACAATTTAATTTATTGTCAAATAATGTAAGGTTATCGCTAAATTGATTTAGTTTTCCGAATATTTGTGGCTTAAAAAATATTTTAATAATTTATCTTTTTACATTTGCTCAATGTTTACGTATATTTGCGTAGTGTAATCTAACACCCGTATTTTTTACTAGTGGTGTTCTATCTTACAGAATGGCTCAAATTTGAAGCTTCCACAGTTTGAAACGCGGCGTTACATTCGGAGTATAGAGGGGATTCCGATGCAGATGACATGACGCCAACAACGCGACTAATGAAGTCTAGCAGTCCACGTTTCCTTCACTAACGTTGATTTCCTTAAACAATAATTGTATTATTTTAGTTTATTGTACGTTAGTGCATATCATATTTATTTTCAATATTTATTAACTATTTGCACTATTTATTTTCAATTTCCTTGAATTTGTACATGTCTATTCATACGTTTTTTCTTTCTAAAGAACATGAACACGTTAATTTATGACTGTATATAAGATTTTTATTCAGGAATTATACGAGGTGGCAACCACAATCCATATTCTGTAGGCAACCACAATCCATATACTGTAATGCATAGACCTAAATGGATTGTGGTCGTTATTGCAACCACATCATTTTCATATTTACCTCACTTTGTATATATAAATCGCAAATTAACATTTTTCTCATACTTCTAAGACCAAAATTTAAAAAATAAAATAGAAATTAAAATAATTCCAGAGAAAAAAGTTACCTGACATGTAAAGGGTTAATAAAAATGAAGTAACTGTCGTGCAAATTATATGTAATGATGTTCCTTTCAAATTTAACCCCGAAATAACAATTATTTGAATATGTTATGTAAAAACGTTTCCAGAATTGTAAGTAATTCCGCATCGATATATTTCATTTATTATCATTATTATTATTATTATTATTATTATTATTATTATTATTATTAATGACACGTTGTCCTTTTCCATTTCATGTACATTCCCTGTACCAGATCCGCCATGTTCTTATTTTTGAAAAAGTAACTTGATAATCATTTTAAAAATATACGTGCAGTTATTTGTATGAAAGATGGCTTTGAGAACGCGTGCCGTGTGAACGTTGCTGTGCGCGGAGGCGACTGCCGTGAGAGCGCATGCGCGGCGCGGATTTCTGATTTCGCGAGAGCGCCTCCGCGCAGAGCCTTTCCCCGGCGATCACCCACCGCCACCGCGCCTCGTCTCAAGAGCTGGCTCACCGGCGCATTTCACCCGGCCTGCTCACCTAAGGCTGCTCGCTCCCGTAACGCCCGCCGGACCGATTCGGCTAATACGTTCAGCCGAGCAGCTCGCCCGCCGAATTCACCAAAATAAATCGAAGAGCTCGCTATCAATGTGACGTTCCTCCATTTCCGTCTGTTGTCTGGTTTTACGAGTCAGTACATTCTTAAGACAGAGCGAAGTGGCTCAGAACATAGCGCGCTGACTTCGCATTCAATCACCGTGTCGGTCATCCTGACCGAGCATTCCGTAGTCTCCTCCGGTCATTCAGGCGAATGCTGGGATGGTTCTACTGAAAAGCGAAACCGGCGTCGTTAGCCGAATTAGTTAAGTACGTGAAGTCACGAAGTTGAAGCGAATTCGAGACATCGCGTATTCCTGGTTGGGTGACCGACTGGGAATACCAGGATCTAACGGCGTCGTGACCAATTGCCCTTTGCGGGACATAGAATTGCTAAATACAAATATTCTTAAGATGCTTGTCTATCGTGCTGGCAAATGTATTCAAAACTGGAATTTCTCTTTGATACAACCAAACCGTCTAATCTGAAATGAAAACTATGCGGCTGAATTGGATAGTATTCTTCTGGTAAAAAAGTTTATTTATTACTGCTAAGTTATTGCTTGTTATTGCCTTCGATACGGAGCACGATATTCGCTGTATAACTTACATGGATCATAAGGATCGTGGTGACGAGAGAAATATGAAAATAGTTGAATGATGCTACGCGTTCTCTTATGGAGGGAATTATGAAAGGGAACAATGGGAGGGAAATAACAAAATACAAACCGACTTAACATCTAGTTACTTAGTTAATAGATAAAACTTAATCATTAAAATTAGGCAAAAAATAAAATCTTGTATAATATACCACGGACGATAACAGGTTCCTGTATCGGGCCAAACACCCTCGTCCTTTTGCCGCCGCTCGATCATTATAACGCCATTGGTGCATAAATAAAAATTCTTGGAGATACGTCACTTAAGAAGCTCAAATCATCTAAAACGCTCACCAACTAACACACCCACGGACACCCACGGACATCTCCACTAGGCAATTCCTCCAACACGTTCAGTAAAGGTCCGCATAGCACATGCGGCGAATATTCACGAGGCACTTGATCAGGTTTCTGAGCAGTCCATAACGCTCTCAAGAGTACCTCATCACTCTTTCTCACCAAACCGCACATCGGAGTAATTCCAGCAGATTCTCATTCATCTGGAACGCTTATGGAACGATTTGTATAGCGTACATTCTTAAGAGTAGTCGCAAGAACAGCAAATAAGGATCTGAGCAGAAATAAGAAAAGGCACACCAAGCCTTTCGCTCGTCTGAAACGTTTCGATTCTGGTGTAAGTGTGGCGTATATTCGTGGCTTGTAGTCTTGTTCATATTTATTAAGAGTTTATGGCGGTAACAAAATGAAACACAGTACCAAGTCGAGATATTAACATATACGAACAGCGGGACGTTTGCTCGGGTTGGTGTTCTTTTCTTTTTACTGCCCTAAGCTCTTCATATATCGAATAGCGCAAAAAGTACATGGCATTCCGAGCATAAAAACATTTGTTAGTGCAAATAAATCATTCGAGCAATATATCACATTCACCCAAGAGTAACAGCCGCATCAGTCCAATTAATCTACGCCAATTTTCCACTCGGTCACAATTGGCATTCCGAGCAGAAGCTGGCGTGGAAACGCTTGGAAATTGTGTTCGTCGCTGCAGGATGTCCGGAAGTTGCTGGCATAATGCTTCAGTCCCTTCTTTTGATTTCGAATGGCCACAGTGTGTAGTTGTCTGATGTAACGCAAATCGAGAGCCTCAATTGCTTCGGGGAGGTCGTGGGTTCGCGCGCCTGGAAAGTGCCTCCGCCGCCGCTTCCGCGCGCGGCGCTGTTGTCGCACCGCCCCCACCCCACCCCCACCCCTCTGCTGCTTCTGCGCGGCCTGGTGCTCGCGATTCCAACGTAATTTTCCTTGATCACACTCTCATCATATGTAATATGTAAATTGTAGTGTTCTGCCACCAGGTTGTATATATCTACCTGCAGAAATAATAAATATATCTATATCAGCATGGTCCCGCTGCAGAGAAACTTCCCTGGTGCACTCTAGCTAGGTGGAACCACACCACTGCCTAGAATTCTCTCACAAACCCCTCGAACATAGTACTCTCTCCACCCAGTATGTCCCAACACGCCAATATTCAATTTCGGTCAAAACGCTCATCATCCTTCACGCATTAGATCCCGATTCCCCAAACAACCTCTTTTGCCCACCGTCATTCATAAAAATCATTTGCCACTTTTTCCACACAAACATCCCTTCCACTTATAAACAATAAATGCGAACTTTCCTTCATCAAGTTATTCAAATATGAAATTTTAAAAATAGTGAAGAGTTATACCGAGACCCGCATTTGCCTGAGGATAGCCAAGTAAAATCATTGTATGTAACATTGTGCCCGTCAAAATTCCCGAAAGACGAAAGTCGAAACGGAAGAAAATATTTTTTTAAAGAAACATTGCCTAGATAATAAGGGAGATTTTAGAGAACCACTGCTCTGCCTTACATCTGGATGGATGTTGCAGCAGCTACTTCAACAAGGGCCACGTTCTTCCCTCTCTCTTCTCTTCTGTTCTCGTTCCGCTAATTACGGATGAGCAACGAACTGAATTCTAATGCTCGTCATCTGGAGTGATCCGCGAATGCTTGGGCGCCTCGCCTCAAACTAATGGGGTTGTTTGAACCACTAGAAAGAAGGAAGCAGCAGCTTTTTTTTCCTCCCATCTTTCAGAAGATGCCTATTGCGGCTATCCACGCCGCGTACACACTATGACCCCTATGGGGACACATTAACCTTTTAACACTAGACACACATGCGTGCTTCTCGATCTATGCTCTGCAGATTCACAAGCCTTCCGCGACAACACACACACATGAAAGACAAGGGGCAAATAGCCACGCCCACGGCGGGACTCGAACCCGCGACCCTTGAGAACGAGGCGTCGAGCCGGCACACGCTCCAGCCACCTCGGCCCTCCAAGCCGGCAAAGAAGGAAGCAATTTGGTATTAATTTATTTGTTAAATTATTTATTTTATAGAATTGCAAAAAACTACTTGCTGAACCTTTGCGATTACATCACACTAACGAAAGAGCTGTAGAAAAGTTACAACAGAAAAGTACCATATATGAAAATATTATAAGGAAAATTCGTTACTCTGCAATTAGTTTCATGTCTTTCAGTACTTTTTTCTCTCAGTCTAATGAAAATGAAGATTTAGAAATTATGGAACAATCAGTATTCACTGTTAACAGAATTAAACACGTTTCTGAAAATGTAAATGAAATGTCTTCTATTCCTCAAGATGTGAACATCCATATTGTAGCGGACTGCATGTTCACTATAACCGGTATGTTGAGGAACAGTGTAATAGTCCTGAACACCGTGAGTTTCCCATTAGGCATTATCCTTCCTTACCAGGTCGAAACACGAACCCATAACTGGCTAGCCTGCCCGAGGAGACCACCTTGGTGGCACCCTCGAACAAGAAAAGAAAAATGGCGATAGCGGGGCTAGTATAACCGAAAAGTACACAATGCTATTGTTTTAAATTGCAAGGAAACAAAATCACTTCGATGTCGCTATGTTCGGTTTCGTTTTAAAATTGAATTTGCTGAGCCGAGTCTAATAGCACAAAAGTATTTTTTCGGCAGAAAACATTTTACATACAACTTTGAAGTAATATAACTTAAATCCCTTAATCCAATGCCATTTCGTGCCAATACTTTTTGAAAACGTGACCCAGCTTGTGCAATGGAAATGTACAGGTTTCAAAGTACCAACACCTCACTCACACTTCCGGTGTAAACATTAAGCAAAAAACAACTTTCCAAGTACATTGCATTACACAGGAAGCGCCTGCCATTCCAGAGCATTCTTCACTTAATGACTGCGTGTGTCCGCCACCAGCGCGGCACCCGGTGTAATGAGGAACGACGCTCGAGCTGCATTTGTTCTGGTAATTACAGGCGCAGCAAGGGCAAGCGACCTTCCTTCTGGAAACTTCTTGGAAGCGACGCGCGATTTCTCGCGGGCGAGAAAGCCCCGCTGCTCTTTCTCCGGAGCGGCCCCGCGGCGCCTGTTACACCCTTGTTACGCAACCAGCGGAGCGGACCGGCAACGCACAGGCGCCTCCTCGCGATCCGAAGATACGTAAATGAGGAGCGGCCTCGCTCGCACGGACACTCCTGCCCAAACACGGCGGGAAATTATTTGCGGAGGCTGCTTACTTCTGACCGCTATTAGGCCGAAGTGTAGCAAATAACTGTTGCGGTTGAAGTTTGTAAACGAAGGAAGGAGTTAGCCGTGATTAACAACTAAATACTTTATCAGCCTAGTGTCGTTCCTATCACCTTCTTATAAGAAAATATGATACTTTTCTTGGGGTTTCATGGAGGACGCTCTGATAAATTCCGATTTTGAACTGTCTAGTTAATCAGTAATACCTAGACGTGTATTAGTTTTTAGCATTTTTGCACTCTTCCAACAGGGTGACGAAGTTACTCCACGTAAAGTTACAGTACAGTAATATTACTTTTCCACAAATGCTGTACTATTTTTTTGGTTCATCCAAATGGAAATTAATTTGAATTATTGAAACGGTTTTTGGCGACTTGAACAATGTAGACACTATAATAAATTTCAAAGAGAAGTCGGAAAGAACACGCTCATAATCTTCGGCTTTTCACATCACATCACTCAGATCACATTATGAAAGCACGATACCAACACTGTTTTAATTAATTAATTAATTAATTAATTAGGGACTAAGGCCTCCCGGTCCACGCAGTGTAGAAACTGGGTTCGTTTTAACCTTCCCCTACTCTAAACCAACAGTTTCTTTCTCCCGTTCCTGACTTGATCCAACATTAACTACAATAGATCAGCAACTACAATCACTTCATAATACACAGAATAATATTCAAGAAACACTAAACACTTCAACAGTCTTGTCTACACTTCCCTTATATTATGTGCAAGGAATTAAGGACAAACAACAGCTGCCTCATATCTGTCTCGTGCCAGTCTCGACCAAAATCAAAGTCAGTCTGCACCCAGGCGATTATGGAGGTAAAAAAACTCACAATAATATTAGATGCCAAAAAAAGGTTTTTTATGTTATTAACTAATAAATAGCTAAACAAGATCACAAAAGAATTATAAAACAATAAAAAATAATAAAATGTGCATTCAGAGTAACTCAATTACCTCCGTCGATTGTCGAAGGGTGAAACAGTTGTTTCTGGCGACCTTCGTTACATGTTATTTCAGAAGAATTAATGATATCCAATGAAGGGAAAGAAATGCGTTTCCCTACGCAAATGCGTGTTTCAATTCATTTTAATGAAGACATTTATACTTCACTTTTATATACATTAATTTAAACAAATCACAAATTACTTTTTTTTATCATTATTCATTGACGTTACGTAATATTCTATGGCCACGTGGTCAAAACAGTCCAACAAAAGATTATTTTTCGTTTAATAAGTTGTATTCACTGTTTATACTTTCTCTTTCGATTAGCAACGGAATAATAGAACGCTCGGATAATTTGTCTTCCGTATTTCAAGGTCGAGTGAGATGCGCGGACTTCCACGAATGACACAGACCCTTGCGTTTCGGGGAGGGGGAACTCAGATGTCCACCCTTGATTGAAAGTATCTTCTAGGTTGCAGTTTTTAGGAAGCTCAAGGTCATTGGTATGCCACTGATTTTAGTGTGCTTTCTGATCAGAATACGAAGCATCTTATCACAAATGTTGGTTATAATTTCAGTTCTTACAGCATCCTAGCTATGGATAAAAAATTCAGGCCTATTCACTCGAACACTCAATTTTCAGAGACAGAAAATGAATAATGATTTTTGTTTAACTGAATGCAAATATATTATATATATTATATATTATAATATAATATATATATATATATATATAATAATAATAATAATAATAATAATAATAATAATAATAATATATATTATATATATATTATTAGTTACATCAATTTATTACCTTACCAAAATCAATATTTAAGCGGTGACTCTGTTCATTGATAATGCACTTAATCTTTACCTCAATATTACCGAGGTTAATAAATTCAAAATATGGAACCTTCGCCCGAAAACTAAGATCAAGAATAATGGTAGATAATAGTTAAATACGGAATAGAAAACTGTCTTTCACTTTCTGTAAGTCATCATCTCATACAAATTCAAAGTGTTTCATCCACTAAGCTTCGTCATTCACTTCTCACGAGTTGCATAAATTTTCTTGCACGATTATTCGTGCAAACTCTTCTACGTTCACTACCTAATATGTAATTGCGACTTCCGGTTGTACGGCAAAAGTTAGCTGTTTACGTAACAAAATAAACCAATAGGAAAATATACAATTAGAATTCAATAATTTTTAAGTGTTCCAGGGATGTTATTAGTTCAACTTCATAATAATTAGACACTGATTAACATTTCAAATACGTCGCAATTAATACATCAGAATACGATACAAATATTTTTTTTTTACTGACTCACCGATGACGTACCCAGAAGAAAGCAGTCCGCCATTTTGTAAGATGTAAACGTTGAATTCGAATTTCACATTTCCTCCATCAGGAAGTTCACTTTCTCTTTGAATACATTCACCACGATAGTAGTCAACAAACCAGCAAACACGACAGTATAATAATGCACGACTAGACAATTCTAATGTGGATCATTTTAACAGCATATTCAAACAAAAATAACTTTAACAACGAATCGTACATCTCACGATAAGAACACACTTCGTCTTTTACTCGAAATCCACAACGCAATATTGAGCTAATTTGCAGTTTGTAGACCCAGAAAGTACCAACTATCGGTACGACAGTGGTGACAGAACACTTGAATTGTAAAAATGGTAAAACTTTATAAAGTACATTATATGAGTACAGTTCTTTTCACATCGAATATGAGCGCTTAAAACACGAAATGTGACAGACTGGGCCCAGAAAAAACATCAAGAAGCTATCGTGCCACATGCAAACGTAATGAATATTGTATTCATGGTTCAATACACACTCGATTGTGGGGAAAATCGAACCACTTCTTCAAGACAGTACACAAATTATTAACAAACGAGAACAAGCTGGCTCGTCTTTCTACCACCAACAAACGCTCCCGAACTCCTAGCCAATGACCCGCGAACCGGCGGCGGCGGCGCGCGGTCGCCCGGCATTTGTTTAGGAGGAACGGTTGCGGCGCAGGGGACTGTAGACCACGGCTGCACCGGCGCCGGAGGCCCACAAGGGCAAATTTCGCGTGCTCTCATGACGGCGGGGCAGCGCCCTTGAAGATACGTCGGTGCCTTCCGTTCGCCCCCCGGTTGCACCTGAAGCGCTGGGGTCGACGACAGTGAGGATTCAATTGAAGAAATCGTGAAGATATAAATATAATAATTATGAATGTCACTACCGAGATAAACAGCAAATAATCAAACGAGTCCATTATTTGTGATAAAGGCCATGTGCCGTTCAATTATTTTCGTTACACCAAATTCTTAACAGAAAAATCACATAAACAGGCAATATAATTTCTTGAATTACGTGTACTTACACCCATTTTTAGCTAATAGTTATTTATGCACCAAGATCGTTAGGTTAGGGACTTAACGCCCATGGTACTTGCATTACTTTATTTTTTTACCTAATTACATTGATTCAGATTTACTTATTTACGAATTAACTAGATGTTCACTTGACTCGGTTTGTCTTTTGATATGTCCCTCCCATTATTCCCTCTATAAGAGAACATATAGCACCATTCAACTTCTTTTCATATTTATCTCGTATTACAATCCTTTCGATCCAGGTAAGTTTTGCGGTGTACATCGAGCTCCGTATTCAAGGCAATAACAAGCTAAAGCAGTAGTAGCAGTAGTAGCGATTGATAGAAGAGCGAAGAGAACATAACAAAGAAACGCATCATGCTTTTGTAGATCTTGAAAAGGCTTTTGACAATGTTCAACGCATTCTTCTATGGGAAATATTAGAACGGAGAGGTTATCCAAGACACCTTATCGAAGCTATAAAGAGTGTATACAGAGAAACTTCGATCATCTTAGGAAACTGTAAACCTAATATAATTGAACCTACAAATAAAGGAGTAAGGCAAGGCTGTTCAATATCACCAACACTTTTTAACATATATCTGACGACATATATAGAATATGGAAAAATAAAGTCGATAGAGGTGTACAATTAAAAGTTTCTTTATACATCAATTCAATTTTATACGCTGATGACAAAATGGTGATACAAGAGACTTAAAACAAGCTCCAAATGTCCATTTTTATCTTAAAGAAAACACTTGAAGAATGTTGACTTCAAATATCCGTTCAAAAATCAAAAGTCATGGCATTCCGAGGCAAATATCCAGTAAGATCTAAAATAACAATAGGAAACTACAATCTCGAACAAGTAAACAACGACGGAAAATTCTAAAAATGACTAGTAAAATTCCGAAATGTTTGTGGAACGATACATAAGTGTCTAAGAAACCGAACACGAAAGGAGACACGGCTTAAGTTTTACAAAACAATTTCAGTCCCCACAATCAGTATGCCAGCGAAACATGGGTGAACACGAAAAAGATCAAAAATAAAATACAAACGGCGAAAATGAAATTTCTCCGAAATACACTAGGGTGTTCGCTATTCGACAAGAAACAGAATTCTGAAATAAGAGATATTCTAAAAGTCAAAGAATTATATGAATTAAAGTGGTACAATCATGTATTGAGAATGCCAACGAACCGACTTTCATTCATAGCTATGAACTAGAACAGAAGGAAGAAGGGACATTGGTAGACCGAGAAGAAAAAAGGGGGCCGGAACAGATCACATGACCTAAACCCTGTCGGGAAGAAGTAATATCGCGTGCGATCCCCTAAGAGGATATTCAAAGCAATTGGACGCAGCCTGTGAATTATGACGTGATATAATGAGAGATGATCGTGGCATTTTGGAATCATCCCAACATTCGCTTGAGTGATCGAGGGAATCCACGAAAACCCCTATCAAGATGGCCAGCCCGGGGATTGAAGCGGAACTTCCGTCTGCAAATGTCACTGCAGTTCCTCTGACCGGGAGGTACAAGGTTCGAGCCCCGACGGTGGCAGGTTTTTCAACACTGGCTTGTCAGCTACGTGGAATTCAGTCGCTGTCTGGAGGAGAATTGTAGCGGCCGGCTGCTCTGATCGGCCAGCGCGTTACCCGTGAGCCTCTTCGCTCGGCAACAAGCCGTAACACATCAGGAAAAAATAAAGCATTAATCTGGGGCGGAGAAAGGGCCGGCGCACGTTATGGAGCGCCCAAAACTGCGGACCACACGACGGAGTTGGCCTGCATCTCCGCACTGCTACAAAACAGGGTTGGGCCGGGGGTGAGTGCGCAGCTTGGCCGACAGCCGCTCCAGTTTCCACAGAAATGTCGAGAGGGCTGCTAAGACGTGAGACACAAGGAAGCGCGTAAGATGGGAAAGGCCATGCTTTATTTCATCTACGTGTTATTATTTTCAGCGCTAGCATTTATATGGAATGACATGTCCTAAATATGCAAAGTAGAATGCAATACACTATCTTAGTATGTCCTAGGTATGCTACGCTCTAACTTGCTATGTCCTAGAAGCATGCAATACTTAGCAAATAAGTGTGCGAAGCTTAGCCTGGCGCCTCGGAGGCTACTATGAAAGTTCATATTAAAAAGAATTTTTAAAAAAATAAAATGGTCTGGCTAGTCTAGTTTCAAAAAGAAAGAGTTACATGAAAAAATATTGTCGGAAGTACTTTAATAAATATTCGTGTTTCAATGTATTAGTAGGTTTAAGTACTGGCAATGTAATGAAAAAGTACCGTGTATATAAAGAATCATGTCATACGGATTCACGTTGAGTCGGAAAGAAAGAATAGTATTTCACACCGTTTCAGCACTTTAGGTACCTTAGAAAAACCAAAATACGTCAATTTTTTCATAATTCTTCCAGGATGTTCTAGAAAGAACTGTGTGAAAGCAGAGCCAATGGGTTCGTCTTGACGAGAGCAACCGAATGTGATCACCTCCGTAGAGGGCGCTTTACACTATTTTCCTAATAATAGCATATTAATTCACTTAGTAAACAAATTATAATTTTGCTTTATGTTATTATAGATTCCCGATTTTTACCTTTTTTAATCTCAATAATTGCGGAATTTTATGCCATAAGCAAACCTCGTCAATGATTCAAAATAAAATTATTCTATCATTTTTGTTATAACTCCTTGAAATAAGTTTTATTTATTTTATAGTATGAGCTGTTCATTTGTTCCTCTTCTTTTCTTGGCCCTCCTTTTCTTTTTGGTTATGCACTCCTATGTATGTTATTCAAAAGACTGGAAAGTGCAGGACATTGCCTTGTTGGGAACAGCCGATATATTGTGGGAAGTATTGTAGAGGCAACCTACTTAGTAGATCTGCTTCTTAGGAAGCTGGTGGCAAGATACCATAGATTTTATATTTAACAGACAGTTAAAATCTTTAATAATGTTAAAAAATGGAAAAGGCACAATGAACATAGTCAAGGACTGCCCTTTAGCGCACAATCTAAAAACACAGAATCTGAAATTATTTCAACATATAAATAGGCAAAAGAATCTCAAAATGTATGTCAACTGGGTAATGTTTAAATAGTCCTACCCACTTCTCAGAAAGTCTGAATGTTATTGACTCGTTATATTGTGTAAAAATGCTTTATCTGATCAAAGGCAAATTTTTCTTCGTCCCTTCTTAGTACTAACAAAACCTGCTAAATTTCCCCGAGCCCAAGTCCTATGATGAGGTGAACGGTCTCTAGAATTTACTTAGAAGAGTAATAGTTACGAAGCGTAATAATTATTAGGTAGAAATAACCAACCAAACCCTCTTATATTTTCGTAATAGCACGTTCTTATGAGGAAAAAATCATATGAATAAAAATACCTTCAAATAAATAAGAAAGTCAGAGTACTCATCCGCTACCATTGATTGTTCAATTGTCCGTTCAATTGTTTTGAACGGACGGCGAACTGTTAAATTCTTTATGGACGCCGGCAAAATAGAAGGACTTTTCGTTGCTCTGGCACTGCGTGAAGTGGATGTGTTGACAGTGCAGAATAACGAAATAATAATAATAATACTAATAATGATGATGGCGATGTGAATGCGAGGGAGGGGCGCGTAGGCGGAAGCGCCGTGGGGCGTGGGGGCGTGGGAGAGAGCGAAAGGCGCGGAGGGGCCGAGGTATAAAGGCGGGAGAGGCGCCTCCACCGGCACTCGCTCCGCAGCCTCTGCCTCTCCACCGCAGCAGCAGCCGCTCACCGCTTCGCCATGGCCCCCCGCGTCTCTCAGGTGAGCCACGCCCCCTCCCTTTTCATTCGTCTTCAGTATTCTATTTACGCTATATTCCTTTTAATCAATTATTCGCGAGTTTTAGCACGCATGCATAGTGGGGTTCCCAATGAACGATTCATTGTTCTTAACGGGACGGTTCATTGTTAAAATCCTTAACACCTGATTTACCCGGTTCCTTCTGACCAATTGTTCTCGAGTTTGAAAGCGAATCCGTAGTGCATCTTCTGGGATGCCTAAAGCTATGAAATCCCTCAAAAAAGAAATCTTAGAAATGTCATTTCGTTCCTCTGTGTGGTTGCGTTAAGTCGATAATAACAGAACGGTATCAGGATAGAAAAGGATTTTTCACAATATGGCAAGTGTGTAGCATAAAGCGTTCTGGACGGTTGTGCTGATTCCTTTTGGCAGAGTCATAACTGCGTGAATATTTTGGCGTTTAGTGCTTTATTAATTGACGATCCCGTTTCCAAGTGACGTGTCTACATGAAACACGCTTTTTTTTTTCAAGAATGTAATGATTTTACTTCAGCCTTATAGTTCAAGATAGGGTTCAACGGTTTTCGGATACCGTTTAACTAAGGATAAAATTTTTTTAACACAATATGCAGCAGAATGTTGTAGAAAAGTCTTACGAACATATTGATACGTAATATAGAAAACAATGGGAAATGGTGACACGTCATTTTGGAAATACTCTCCAACTTTGCGTCGGCCGCACTCAAGATTGTTTAGTGCCAATAGCGGACGTCGAAGGTGGAGTGTTCTCAGAAATTTTCAACGTCTCGAGCGGGCAGCTCATTAGCCCGAAATAATTATTTACGAAATACGTATCGTCAACATCTTATACGAAATTGGAAAATTATCATACGAGGCCTTTAGGCAGAGTTTGATAGCCAGTCGAGAATCCAAATAAGTGTTATGATGCATACAACGTTTTAACCACTTTTCAAAAATGTCAATGTACAATGGTTTTCGCTTGAATTTGACTCTTCGTCCTGTGAAGGTGGCACTTTAATGTTGAAGTAGTCAATGGGAGGCCAGGGATTATTTGAACAATTGTGTTCTAGTAGCTCTTGCTACAAAACATCTCAATTTCGTGAAGTTTGGCTTTAAACAAACAATGTGGATAAAAATGTTTAGGTTTAAATATGCGCTGGAATGTTCCAATTCTCAGTTGAAAGTCGGCTCCCTTGACTCACTTTTATGTCAAAACCAAAAGGAGCAACACGTGGCGCTGCTGCGCATAAATATTGCCGCAAAGGTTGATTCAATCCTGAGCGGGAGGTTGGTCTCTTTCCCTATGCCTCTTAGCAGAGAGGGGAGCGTTAATGGGAAGGGAAGATCGCGTGCGGTCCCTTGCGGTGGAGGGTGCAGCATTCAGCAATCGCCTGGAGGTGCTCATCGGTCAAAGCAGTCACTGTACGTGCCAGACACTCGCCCATTTTCATCTCATCAACCAACTGGCAAGCATCGGTCCCGGAGCCTCCCAGTCATCGGCACTCGGTCGTCAGGCGAAGTCGCTACTGATGTTGGTCTTTATTCCGCTGTCATTGTCAACTTCATGGCGATACACTGTGTTTCGAGAAAGACTGGTGGTCTTGATTGAGGTGTCATTGCCAATTTAATAACAAGATGAGTTCACTGTGATTGTAGAATGATTGGTGAGGAATGCTCAAATTAAATGAACCATGTGATTGACGTTGCTGAAAACGACCTACCGCGTCGCTTAATAGAGGTAGACTTCACGCCACTTTGGCTTCTGTGGTTGGGGTTTTCCAAGAAAAAGCCAGGACGTCTCACTACTGACTCGCATCCTGAGTTTCATCGTGGCGCTTTGAGGAGCTGCTGTTCCCGCTGTCCACGTTCTGCGAACTTCTCCCTTGCTCACCCCCGCCATGCGTTCTATTATACATTTTCAAAATGTCCACCTAATAGTTGCCCAAAGCTAGCAACTACATTTTCTCCCGCCGCCACAGACCGACATATCAACGCTATTAGTCATTTTATCCGCGGCGTGCGTCGTTTTCCGGCGCAATGAAAATGAGATCTGATTACGACGGGGGTTTTTGTGGTTTAATTATTGTAGTTTTATGGGATATTTATGTGATGTCTGATAAAAAAGTAGAGGTCGTAACTGTTTCTAAGTCTCGGGGTTGGGGTATATACGAGACCTACTTAAAAGAAATGTGTGTTAAAGAAATGTGGTTTTGCATTTTAAAATAGAAGGCATGAGATAGATTGTATGTAGTGTTGGATTAAGGAAGAGTGCAAGTTAGACTGAAGAGAGTAATTTCTTAAAAACCAAGGTGCTTTCGTAGCTGTTCTTGGGATTTTATTTTGGGTAGCTACGGAGTTCGCGAGTATGGGCGGGACCGGTATTGTACTAGACAGGCCAAGCGTTTGGGCGTTGCAAGGGTCGGGGGAGCATGGTGCTCACCCACATATCTGTAATTTTTGTCAGTCGGAAGAAAATCGAAGTTTTCTTAAATGTAGACATGTCCTAGTTTCTGTAGTACACTTCTTACAACCTCTACACACATACTCTAGTTCTATGCTCACGTTTGTATGGCACTTCAAACACAAAATGTTTTTAAAAATTAGGGTCAGTACCATCTTCCCCTGACGTCTTTGTATGGTGGTTACAGCACTCACACTCTGGTTTCTGAGGCATTCGCAGCACACTTGAGCTTTCCACTCCTGTGGTCGAACCTCCCATGACGTTCTTTTTTGCTTGCCTTCTTTCACTCTGCACTTTCTCATGTCTATTTAGGCTCGATGATCCTGTCAACACACCGCCTCTATGGATTTTCACTGACAACTGCACCCTTTCTCCATCGTCTCTTCTCCACATCCTCTGCAATATTTTCCTGTAAGTCAGGTCTTCCTTTGTACTGACTCGTTGTCTCTGATAAACGCAGGTTTTCACAATGTTTTGGGGCCTTTTACCCTTCCTCTTATTATTTTTTATCGACACTGTAATTTATTTTATTCTCTTTCATCGCTCGTGTTGCACCATCATTTCTTGTTTCCACTTTCCCTATTTACAACCCCCCGTTTCCGCCTCCGCGTTCTCGTAAAGAAGAGAAATTGAATATCGCTGTCGTGCTTTTAAGATTCCTTTTACACCATTATTGTTTTTAAAGTGATTAGACCGTTAAGTAACAAACTACAAACTCGTTTGATTATTTGTGTTATAGATCCTGTGTCAAACAATAATGTTCGTAATACTTCGTAGTTCTTATAAGAAACAATCATATAAACAAGAAAAAACATTTATTGGACAAAAGTGTACTCATTTGCCATTTTAAATAAAATTATTTTTTAGAGAACCTCTAGTTAAAGTCGTTACTTTTAGGGCATACACGGAGTGCTAAAAGTGCAATTTTTATAACTAGGGCTAAAAGTGAGTCAATGCCCAAATGTTCAGAGAAAACTGTGAAGGCAACAAAGAAATCAAAATACTTTCGGCTAATCGAACTTACTACTGACCTCAATGTAACTTAGTGATTTGTATACTTGAATTGGAATGAAATGAAAGTCAGTAAGGCAGTATAGAAAATAATGAATGGCGCACGTGGTAAAAGTGATTTTATTTCGCTCCTATGATTGCTCGGGCTGTCGGCCTCGTGTCGCAACCTTTCCTACTCGCAAAATAAAACCACACTTTTACCACTTTCAGCGTAAATAACTATTTTCGATTGTTCTTAACGGACAATGGACTGTTAAATCCTTAACGGTACCGGCCATTAAGAGCAGCTATCGGCCTTCCTGCCTGGCAGTAATGCAGTTTATTCGACACTATTCTGCAGTTTTTATCTTGATAACACAATATTATCGATTCAACAGTTTCGACAGAAATAGCGTGTAAGTCAATTGTACATTATGTAATGTACCCTTAAGTTTCGCTGCCTCCCTAGCTGAGTGCCAGGAAAGCGTTGGCCGTTCCTTCAAATCGTGGAGAGGTGAAGGATATTCAAGTGTGGAACCAGAAAACACGTTTCGATTTATCTGTTGGAATTATATACGATCTTCAATCTTCTCTTTGATTTCTTCTTATGGTCACTGATTTCTACCTCTTGGGCTGAGAACTTTGCAGAAGATGCAGACAGGTGTTAACTGGACGTCGTGGTTCGGTGGACACAACGGAACCGAGAAATTTCGCGTTATTTTGCACGAGAAGATTGCTAGTGAAGCCTTCAAAAGCCGTAGAAAGGTAGATACTCCCGTTGGAGTCTTCACGATGTTTTCACATTTCCAAAGCTGAAGGAATGAATGTGTGAGAAACACATTCAGAAGCCCAGTAAAATTTAAAAAAAAAACGCAAAAATAAAGTGGCAAAAACAGGTCATTCCTCAATCACTTGCTATCTGATGTAATACTATTAAAGTAAACATTACTGAATGATTAATAATATTGGTTTTGTTTTACGTAATTGCATTTTAATTAATCTTTAAGTGTATGTATTATTAAATTTTCTTCACGTAATAAACCATCACTAAATACTGGGTCATCAGTGGCTAAACGATTAAAATACGAACTTAAGAACATGTGATGTTGACTTTTACTATGTTTATTACGTGATGAAGGTACTTTTCCTTTCCATTTATCTCTTTTTTTTAATTTCTACTTGCTGTTTACTAGTGTCCCACTCTGGCGTTGATTTGTTCCTTTCACCACGTCTTTATATACCACTTCTCGGTGCTTTGTGATTCATCTTCCCTTGTCCCTGCTCCCCCCCCTTAATTCACACATTTCGTCTTGCATGGCGAAGAACGCTGACTATAGGTCTGTGCTTTCGATCTTTTTGATCTAAACTATCGCTTTCCCATGATTGCGCATGTATCACAAATGGCTTCTGTTGTTGTTGTTGTTGTTGTTTGACTTTTCAGTCCGTTTCTTCGCCTGCCTATAGAACGCTCAAAATCTTTTTGTTGTAAACTTTCATTCGCTCTGTCTTGTGTGCTAATGGTGGTTCTGGATAATTTATTAGCATGAATCTGTGGTATTACGACGTTCCACGTGGCTGCTCTGGATGTGTGATTGTGCTGTTTGCTCGGAGCAAAAGTGCTTGTACGGCCGCAGCAACACTCAGCGCTTATCTCTGAGCAGAGAGAGGGGGGAGCGCTGAACAGGCCTCCGCGTGGCCAGCCGGTGTGGCCTGGCGACTGGGGTGCGACCTCAGTGTGACGTCAGCCATAATGCCCACGCTCTTTCATTGCGGCGAACGAGTGCAGACCGAGACTCGCTTTTCTACTTTCTCCTCCTTCTTTTCTTCTTTGCAATAACTGTTCTTCACTTCTTAGTCATCCTCGGTGATTTGAATATGGAGAGTACCGTCATTTGGAATCGAAAGCAGATTTTACATTGACATGCTGCGTAATAAAATAAAATATATGCTAAAATGAATGCAATATAACATCTATAATACAATATTTTACGTGAGTAATAACATATATTATTTATAGTTGATAATAAAATAACACGTCAAATGTGTGAGAATTCGTAATTATTTTGTGAACAAGAAATTGTTAAAGTATGTCATTAGATCAGATTAGAATACGTTAACTATCATTTCCCCTTTCCCAACAATGAATACTTAAAATTTTAAAAAACTTTCTACATTTCAATTATTATATCTAAATATATGCCTATTACTTTCCACTCTACAATAATGACAATTTTATTATTATTTGGTTTATTCTAAAAAGTTTAGTCTCACACAGATAATCCTAGATGCAATATCAAAGCATGGTAACATGGTGCATTTGAAATCTACTAAGAATATGATATACTGACATATTAACATGAAATAACCACCCAGTTTCTACCAATAATAATAATAATAATAATAATAATAGTAATAATAATAACAACCATTTCAACAGTTGATTAAAAGTTTAAAATCCCATGAACCCCCCATGAACCTCCTGAATAGTGATCTTGCACTGATGATAACACACTTCTGGTGGCCGATGATCATTCTCTTCTCCAAGCCTAGTTCTTCAAACGACCTGCAGAGAGTTTTCGGTAAGACGTCAGTTGCAGATAGTACAGTACTAACGGTATTGATAGCACCATACAATCAGAACAGTTTTCACTTCTATTTTCACGCAAATGTTAGCTCGCGTATTTGCTGATTTTCTCCAGGTATGTTGCCTCATATTGCTGGTATACACGACTACAAAATCAATAAACCAAACTTTCTTAGTAAATTTATTCCAGAGGGTAACATCTCGTCTGATGTGTAGAGTTGTCCTGTCGGTCAGAATAGAGCGGTTTCAGTATTATTTACGAGCTTCATTTTCAAACAAAGCTTCTCGATGATATTGTTAGGATGTCTTATGGTACAAATATCTTACACTAAGCCATTTGTACATTTTTTCGTCACTTGAATAATGTCGACAATTATTGTTGTTATTGTTATTATTATTATTATTTAATAAATCATGTACAATTAAAATTCATTAACGCGTGCGTCAATTCACATGGTTTCGGCATTTTGTTCTGCTATTAACCTCCATTTTATTACAAACTCACGCGTTGGAAAAACACATTTTTGCAAGTCACGTGCCCGTGTAAACGCTCTGCTAGTTGATGTAAGAGTTTGCTTTACGTAAACCACTTTGGACTCACCGCATAACAACAGGGCGAAGGCGTTGTGGTCTCATCGGGGCACCCCGTGAACCTATTAGCAGCAGCGACCATCTCCTCCCTCTGACAAAACTCAAGCGTTAAATATCCTGTGTCGCATTAAAAAAAGAACTTACAAGAAAATTACGAAGACTATTCCATTCATGAAATGAACAATAAGGGTTCTATCGATTCATCTATACGGATTCCTCTCGTACTATGCCTCAGTTTAGTGTATCTAAAAGAATAGCTTTTTTTACCACTTCTTGGTTTCATTCATCTGCTGTGGAGACTTACCAATCGTTAGCTGTGATTCGGGACTCATACGAGGCATCTAACAGTGAAAGGGCGAGTTTCATTCATGGAATTAATATTTGGTTCTGAAACCCCATTTAGAAATAATTTTCATATTAAATATCACTAGCACATTGAAAATTTCAACATTAAAATGTCAATTTGTGTACCACTCCCTCGCAACAGTGTAATTACGAGTAAAAGAATGAAAGACGTGTACAGTTTCAATAAAAATAAAATATTTAGAATCTTCATAGAAACTTCCACTATTTCGTTTGCTAGTACTTAGCGGTCAAGGACAAAATAACGCTACAAAACAGATTGAACCTTGTCTTTTTTAAAACAGTTATGTACAGTCGTTTTGCAGAAAATCGACATGTTTTCCATATTACAGTGCCAAAAAAAAACACATATTGGCGTCAAAATCTCGAGATCGATTTTTTGCAGCATTCCATTCCTTCCTTTGTAGCACAAAAACGAGAAAGTAACAACTGTGCCATGTGCTAAAATTCCGCGTCGGTACTAACTTTTAAATCACTTCCTTTGACGTCAAATGTCACGAGCCAGAGGCGCCCAACGTCGAAATGTTCGGGCCCTAGTGGCTGACGTTAGTGGGCGTTAAATTTTATTTTCTGCACAGCTGCCCTGCCCTCGTAAGCGGCACTTTCATTGTTGCATGTAAGACAATATACGCCCTCAACCACCACCGAATTCGGACAATGACCGAAATTGCTACCCACTTCGCAACGTGGACGCAACAAAATAGCTCAGTGCATCAACTGATGTCACTGCAGTGCCTCTGACCGGGAGGTCCCACGTTCGAGTCCTGACGGCGGCAGGATTTTCGACACTAGCTTTTCAGCTAGGTCGCATTCAGTCGCTGCCTGGAGGAGAATTCTAGCGGCCGGCTGCTCTGATCGGTAGTTTTCCGTGGTTTCTCCGATCAACACCAGGCGAATGCCGGAGCAGAACCCTACCAAACGGGCCACGGACCGCGCGCGATCTGTCCTTCCTTATCCTATCATCTCCCCTTACATACACACTTACACTAGCATGCACTACACTACCACATACTCCGGGAGACCGGTCGGGAGCTTAGAGCTAGCGCGGGCTGGGGCGGTGCCCCGAGCTAGGCTGGGGCGATGCCCCGCTGGTGGGAGAGTCCTGGTTAGGGGGAAACCCCACTAGTCAACGGTAGGTCGGCTCCGGATCTCGCCATCCAGCGGGGGAAGACCACCGCCATCTCCCGAGAAAAAAGCATGCACTACACTAACGGGACTAATGATCAAAGCACTTGACGCGCCCGGAAACACGAAAAAACTAAACCAAACCAAAATCCCGCATGTTGTTGTGAATGTCGGCGCCGGATCTCACGTCCCGGCAGGGGAGGAACACCGCCATTTTTCGCAACATAACACGCAGTTCACTGAGGGGACGAATGCTCGTCGCCTGGCGTGAAGGCGAGCGCCGAGCCGCGCTCCGCTGGCGCCGCCGGGAGCGCTAATGGCGGCGGAGGGAAGGGCGATCGCTTTCTTTGGCGCGGGCGCTTTCGCCCGCGCCGCGCAAAAAGCGCTGTTGCGCCACCGGAGCGCCCTCGCAGGCCAACTCGCTTCCGGACGGCGCCAAGTGCTTATTACAGGCATTAGATCGATCGTTGACGTTTGGAAAGGGAGATGTAGCGTCACGTTGGCGGCCGTGGGTGGGAGGAGGAGCGGAAGTATCGCATACCTGCGGGCTGAATAGCCTTGGCGCCCCGGCGTTGGGATACCTTTATACAAATGGGACGCCAGCTTCACCGGGAAGGTCATGTGGTAGACGCGAGCCCCCCTCCCACACCTAGGACGGTCACGTAACGGCTGCACTCTGGTATAAAATCGAGCCGACGAGCTCAGACGGTGGGTTTTATTCTGGAAACCTTGCGGGATGCGCAAAACTTTACGCCCAGGCTGGAGCGTGTCGTGCCTAGTGCACGGGTGACGAGGTCACGGTAGTGGCGCGGGAGTAGCGTCAGAGGAAGCGGGGCCTCCCTAGCTATGTGGGGTATCCACAGGGAAATACTTACAGGTGTGTAGGTTCGGAGCAGAAGTTGGTTATTGTACATAAATGTAAATGAACTTGTATATACTTGTAAATGTCTGTGAGTTTTTTCTCCATGACGCCACAGAGGCGATACCGAAGGCTTCAAAGATTATTTTTTGTGATATCGGCCCCGTCATTAAATACTTCGTAATACCACCTTCTTACAAGAAAAAATAATATAAATAAGAAGTAATTTTTCTAGGAGAAGCAGATCTCGTTCGCTCTCTTGAGCTACAATTCATTTGTTTTGATTTCCCTAAACAAAAGGCGTACTCTTAACATCGTTATCGCACGCTGCCCGATGAGAGGGGCTCTTCGTCCTGTTTGGCTGCGTTCCATATATTAAGGCTACTAAATCAACTTTCAAAGCTGTCGCTGGAGTGGGGAGCCCAAATAAGCGACAATTGCTGTTGACGTCATTTCAAACTTCAATAGCTACGCTTAAAATATGCATAGCCCCGCAATGTTGGTCTCGTTTTAAAGAAAATTGACGAACGTTTGTGCCAGGATTTTCGCACTGGATGTAACACTTAAACTTAATTTTCACGAAGACAATTTTTTTTTGAAGAAACTGGATGTTGTGTAACAGAATACAAAAACGAACTTACAAAATAATCAACAAGAAATTGTATTAGAAAAATTAAAGTGAAATAAATTGTATAAATACACATCAATGATTCATTACTATAGTTAGTATCGTTAATATAATTCATAGTTCTTTACTGTTAAGTTAAATGTGACAAAGTGTTGTGTAAAATTTCACACAGGATTGAATAACATGTACAGCAAAAAGATTGATATAATAAAATTAACATTTTCACAAGTCATCTGTTACGTGTAAAGTAACCTAAATGAAAGAAAATGTTCTCCAAATTGTGTCAGTGAATTTAACCTGGGTTTTTATTGGTGAAAGTGGCTGCAACTTATGGAATGCCTCTCGCTTTCAATACAGTAGCAAGAATTCTCAGTGCCTCCATTCTGAACAAGCGAACCACCCCTCCAATGAAATAAATTGCAATTTATAAACGAAGTTCTAATGAAACATTACCATAAAAATTGTAAACTGAAAATGAATACATTTATGTTAAGTGTAACCAACATGCAAAATAGTATTCCAGTTTATTTAAAGGTTACCAATAAGAAAAAAGAACAATTTATCCCGCAACTCTTACTAAAACCATTAAGATTAGATTAACTTCCATACAATGACAGGCAATTAAAACCTTGCCATTTAAATTGACGACGATGACTGAGGATGTAATTAGAAGTGATTTGCAAATGTAGTTTCTCAGACAATGTAAATGAGATATTTAGTTTTTAAATATATTTCCGATGGTGTTCGGCAATTTCTTTAATATAATTAATAAATTAATTGTAAAAGAATTAAGTAAGAACAAATGCTGAGATGAATTTAAAATTTTAAAATTATAATGGAAAATTTTGTTAATTGGACCCTGCATTAGTGGCGCAGAGTCCTCTCAGCCAATCAATATTTTCAAAAACATCTCGCGTTCTAATAAGAGGTGAGTAGCTCAGTTTTGAACTTCCATAACATCCATTTTTGGGATATATACTGAAAGAAAAAAAATTTCGATGTGACTCCGGGCATCAACTGATGTCACTGCACTGCCTATGACCGGAAGGTCCTAGGGTTCGAGTTTCGACGGCGCGGCGGAAGGATTTTCGCCCGGCAGCTCTGATCAGTAGTTTCCCGTGATTTCTCCGATCAACACCAGGCAAATACAGGAGCAGAACCCTGACAAACGGGGGCCACGGACCGTGCGCAATCTTTCGCTGTCTGGAGAAGAATTCTAGCGGCCGGCTGCTCTGATCGGTAGTTTACTGTGGTTTCTGCGAACAACACCAGGCGAATGCCGGAGCAGTGCCCTATCAAAGGGGCCACGTACCGCACGCTATCTTTCGTTCCTCTTCCTTGTTCTTTACTCACCCCTTACTTACACACGCTCTATACTTACATGCACTGCACTACCACACATGCTGGGAGACCAATCGGGAGCTTAGAGCTTGTCTCGACTAGGACAGTGCCCCGTTGTTGGGAGATACCTGTTTAGGGAAACCCCACATGCCGACGGGTAGGTCGACGCCGGATCTCGGCATCCATCGGTCACCACCACCTACTACTTGAGACCACACTTATGGGAGTAATGAGCTTAGCAGTGGAATCATTAATCGATGTGACTAGACGTGGGTCTGTGACAGAGAGTGTAAGGTGTGGGCTGTTGTGTTGCAGGCTGTGTTGGTGCTGGCGCTGGTGATGGCAGCGCTGCTGGTGATGGCGGCGGCGGCGCCGGGAGGCGGCGGCGGCGGCGGACAGTAAGTGCTCCTCCCCCCCCTGGCCTCCTCAAATCGTCTCCACGGCGCACGCGCCTCTCACTGCTGGGCGCGAGTTCGCTAGATTCCTCCACCTCCCATTCTACCACGACGTCATCGTTCACCTCATCGTCATGATCGCCATCATTATTCATTAGATCACTCGTGGCCCTGAATGTCAACGGCTCCCTAAACATAAATAAATAAACAAAAAGGTCAGAGTTAGTAAAAAATCGTAACTAAAAAAATTGTGACGATGTATGACGTCACATCTTAAGGTCAATGCTGCTTAACACTTTTACATCTTTGACCTAATAAAAGCATATTGCGTATTTAGATAACCGTCATAGTTTTTATGTTCTTAAAATTCGTTTGGTATTCAGAAAATCTATAATATCAACTTTCGCACGTTCTCCACTATAAAAAATGAGGTGAATGAATTTTTAAATATATGCGTGTAATCTAATATACGAAACATGAAAAAATAGCATTCACTAACAAGTTTTAATTTCTGCTTTCGATTTGCCACCGTGTGTTGATAATGTTTTCTCCAATGGCACATTCATAGCCGTAGTGCTTGGAGTATTTTCGACCTCTTTATTATATTTAGAATGTGAAGAATCATGTATACGGGCGTTCAGACCGATTAAACAATAATAATCTTTTCCATGGAAAAATTGAAATCGGAAAAGAAACCAAGATTGTTTAGGTAATTATATTGAAGTGTATTAAAAAAGTGCACCTTTCAGTCAGAATCCGTCGATTTGTCGCAGTATAGTGAGAACAGGACGAGACTGAAAAACTAATTGATGAAAATTACATCTGTCCCATAAAAAAATCTCTCTATAATCCGAAGCAATCGTCGATCAAACGTTTAAGAAATCTTTATCTAGGTTACCAGGCCGGGGATGCGCTACATTCACTGTACTGATAAATAGCACAGGCACCTTGGGATATCGCTAATTTGCTCAGGCAATTGTCCCTGCGAGAAGGTGCTCCGTTAAAATGAGTTCTAGCAGATGCTCCTGTCCATCAGATAGAGAACGTTTCTTCAAACTCTCTCGTCAGGCGATAGCAACATGCAAGTGTCCCTAATCACCTATATTACCGTGGAGGAAATGTTCAAGCTAGCGTGACACTGCATAACACAGATCCAATTATTATTATTATTGTTATTATTATTATTATTAAATTAATTGCTACAAAGTATTTCCATCCATCATTTTATGACAAGCATAATTTACATTAAAAATGTTTACATAAAGCATAATTTCATTTTATACCACTTGCTTAACGTCGATTTTTTCCTTCAACAACAAATTAATATAAACAATTCCTAGAGCTTTTTGACGATTTTTAGAATTTTATCTTTATAATCATATAAATATTTTGTTATCCGAAATTTTGTGTGGGTTTTCATTGTTTTTTATCAATCGAGGTTGCTGTGAATGAAACAGTATTCCAAAAATATAAATTTTTCATTCAAACGGAACATAACATGCTGTCATTTACAATATCATTAATAACATCACTTGTAAATATTTTTTAAAGTTTGGGTTAATATGGAACTATAGAGGGAAGGTCCAGGTACAAAACATTCCCACAACTCAAATTTCAATCATTTTATATTTCGAATTATTGATTTCTTCATGAATAAAAAAATAATAATAACGCCACAAAACATTTATTTTCCCCGCGTGTCGAATATTTACTAGATCTTATTTTCTAAAACTTAGAAACAGATTCCTGCGTTAGCTGAGAAACCAACTTCTAAATAATGTATCATATCTGAGAAAATGGGCTTTAAATGGAACAAGGCCGATGGGAAGGCAATGAGTTTCACGGGCGTAGAAGTACAGGGCCAATCAGAATGAAAACGTTAAAGTGGACATGAAGGAAATTACCGTAAATGTAAATGTGGACACAATTCCTTGTTTGAAATTGTTAAAAGCTACAATATTTTTAAACATAATAAAACTTTAATAACGGAGTAGTATTTTATTCATACTTTTTTCGCTACGGTAGCAAATTACAATAAGTGAAAAAGTATATCAGTGTTTCAGTTTCTTGCGTTACGAAAAACGGTTTTGTTTGTATTGACTCCAGATCTTGTAGAGGTGACTGAGGGCCCATTTAAAAACTTAAGTAGATGTTGTTGTTGTTTTTTTTACAGAATATCCGACTTTGCTACTTTTTAAATAATCTAATTATTCTATTTCTTAAACATTTTTACGTTATGTTGAACAATAAAAATCTTCGCTCAAGTGTATATAATGAGTGCAGCATTGAATCTGCAAGTACAGTTGAGCCCCCCCCCCCCGTGTCGTTGAGAGTGTGAGGTAGTGACGAGCAACCGTCTTGTGTTCGCAGCAAGAAGGTGATCATCCATGTGCCGTACCACGTGAAGAAGATCCACCACACGCACACGGTGTACAAGATCATCAAGGACAAGGACCACGGCGGCCACGACACCTTCGAAAGCTGGGGCGGCGACGGCGGCCACGGCTGGCACTGAGCCCAGGGGCTGGAGCCCCCGCCTCCCGCCCCCGTCCCCTCCCCGCCCCCGCCACGCGACAGACCCCCGCAGACGAGACAGCGACGCAGCGCATGCTGGCGCGACACACGGCCTCCTCCCTTCACTTCTCGCCTCACAAATTCGTTTCTCTTTCAACGGATACAAGATGCGATAATCTCCCAATCACATACAAGTCACCTTTTTTAACAATTTTAATAATTACTTCACTCTCATTCCATGGCATGTCAGCAGATCTCCAATCAATAGCCTCGTTGCTTGGCAGTCGTAAAACAACTGACAACGCAACTACGTCACACAACCTTTGTTTCACCGTCTTGCAGGTGCTGTGTTGCAAAATGAGACGACGTATCCCCAGGTTCCGAACCTGCACACGGGAGCCCTGGGAAGAGAAAAAGCATTTTCTTTTATATTGAAGATTTTATTCCAAAAAGTTGAAAAAGTAAATTTCGCTGGCGATGTTTATTGTCTCAACTGAAATTGAATCAAATGAATTTGAAACATTAAATGCCGCTAACAATATTTATATTTTCAATTTATATTTAATTAGAGGAGAATTAACTCGGGATCAAAAACAAAAGTAATAACTCACATCATCGTCACATTTATCAAATATTTCATTCCATTTAAGCGAAAACAGCTACTTTGATGTTAATGAAAGTTATCAATAATAAATTTTAAAAAAGAGTCACCCCCAAAGTCACTAGTTACGGTCCTGCGTAAGACGTAGGTAAAACTGAATCAATTCCGGTATAATTTCCGATCTTGATCGCCCAGTATCTCTTCCCAGCTAATCGTTATCCAATTGCTAATGGAGTACCTTGAAACAAAATTTCTTAACGTTCTTATGCTAATCCATTTCATTTTGCTGTTGTAGGTTCATTTCCTTGCAGGAGTTCGATAGTTTGCATGTACCTTATTCATATCTAGTTCCTCTTGACGTATTGATTTGTTTTCATTTTGGCACATCGCATCTTTCCACTTTAAATATTGAAAGCGTCTGAAAACGGTGACCATCCATCAATAATGCAACAAGTCATCAGCTGCCCACACAGTTCGAAGCTGATTTCATATAACTCTCGGCCATTGTACGGACGTTGCAATACTTAATGAACTGATACTCTTGCTATCGACTATATCATTACCGGTGTCGGTGCTTGAGAACATTAATCATCTCGCAGTATCGACACCAAAGCTACATAAACAACTAGATTACTGCATAAACCCATTGCATTTGAAATAATGCATCATTGGATGTCCCCTCGCTTTGTTGTCGTCCTTATGCACTCCGCCTGCTTGGCGACTGGCGTCGTTGTCTCGTGTCGATCGCCCGTTCCGTCAGCGCCTTCCACGCTCCACGAAGCACCACCCTCCCTTCCACGCTGACTCCACGGCGACGGTTCTGCTCGCGACCACCTCTCCACAAACTCATTTATCACCACATATTCTACCCCATAATCTTCTCTACTGGAGCGTGCACTAATGAAAAGTAATAGCTAATGAAGTGCGCGCTCCTGCTGACGGACTGCTCTCGAACGAAAGAAATGAGGAAACGGTAAACTACCCAAGAAAAAATACAAACAAAAAGGAGAAAGATATCGACGAAAAGAACCATTTACTTTCAGCAACTTGATATTAAAGAAAAATGTTGTAATGAGAAAAAAGTTTCTGACATATTCAATATTTCAATAAAATATTACATTTCAGATTTATATATTGATTCGTCTTACAAATCCAACAAATAAATTAGAAATATTCCAGAAAGTACACGCGCCTACTCGTTTGACTTCCAAAGAAGACGAGTTGGTTGTATCAGCAGGTGCCGTTGCGGTGTCCTGCAGCCCAACCAAAAGCCACAGCCTTCTCTCGTCCGAGAGCGCGGTCCTTCGCCAACCCGTCGGAATCGCATTTCACTTTTTTCACCAGTTACGTCGACTGTTTTTGTGCGTTGTCACGGAGCCGTTCCCGTTGCTTCTTTAATGTATAAAGGGCCGTGACAATTTGCGACTGAGCGATTGTTTTGAGTGTGGTTATGTTTTTTGTTATGCTCTCTTTGTTCTCAAGAAAAATAAAGAGATTGTTCTTTTTAAAAAAGCCTTTTTATTTGCAACCAAGAAAACCTTTCCATTCAAATAATGAATGGTGTTCCATTCTTTTGTAGGCGCCAATCCTCTCCCGCACAAACTTCTCTGACATTCAATAAATTATGAAACTAAAAGAGATTTATTTGGTATTCTTTACGGAATAATTTCATTTTTAACCATTCATTTGAAAGCACTGCTTCCAAAAATAGTACAATTTTCTCTTTTTCTTCACGAAATCTTATACTCCATGACATAAAGGGTAAAATAGAAATATTCTGTCGAAAAGACGCGCAAACTCGGGAATAGAAAGGCAGCACATTTGAAATCATCCAAATAATAATTATTTTCAAAATAATTAATTGTTTATTCATTTAATGCATGGGATGGTGCACACGTATTGTAAAACTATAGAGATACTTTTGGAGAGAAAGTATCTCTATATTTTTAAGAGAGAGTCTCTTAAAAGCTATGTAGGATCTAATAATTTAAAATTATGTTTTTATTACAATTTTATGTTTTTACAAGTTTTAAAGATATTCGTTACTATGAAAAATAAAACTGGTTACACAAAAGTATTTAAGGAAACTGGTTAATAAAGAAGGTATAATTGCAGTAATGATCTGTTCAAGAAAACGAGCGACGGTGTGAGCGAGATTTCTTATTTACGAGCGGAGCTACACCTCTTTATCCACGTGTTACGGTCAACATTTTTTCGTTTTCATTAAACAATATTCTTAATTTTGCGAATTTTTACCTTTTTACCATTCGAGGCTTACATTCGGTGACGTCATATTCGTTCTGAACAAGACCCATTTTAGTGCAATTTGCACTCTGTATTTATAATCATCTAATGACTAAGAGGATAAGGAAACAATGTTAAAATAGAAGCCATTGATCATATTCCAGATTAAATATTAGAAGTTGAAAAACCAATGCAAACCAGACATCATAGCAAAAGTAAAATTAAATACGAGAGAGAATATAATATTTATAAATCTTGGAATAGAAAAGGGAGTTACTTTTAATTAAGGAGGTTTTGCTTGCATACTTTGCAGAATGGGTATATACAGCGTTTATACATTTTCACCGTAATACCCTTATACCAAATATGTTTTACATTCCATTTATCCATGATAAAAATGTTGTTGCTCCATTAGCGAGTGTCAAATCAAAGTGTTTGTGGTTGCACTTTCTAAGCTGAGAAAGACGTTGCATGTGAAAAACAATATTTATATTTTATGAGCATCACAGAGATAGTAAAAAAAACAATAATAACAGGAGGTATTCCAAACAATCACTCTTCTCTGGCAGAAAACTAAAAAGATTCTTCGCGGAGGCACCCGATGACGAATACCCTCTTACGAAGTCAAATTTAGTAAATGCAAGTATGATAATCTAAATAAATTTAAAATACTCCAAAATATGTAAAACAATGTATTTCATATGTTTCTTATTTACATGTATATACAACATTTACTCATTAATCTTGGTAGCAAAGTGAGCAATTATATATTTCTCTAAGTTCTCTGGGGTCATTGACGTCGATCAGACAGAATAAGCAGAGAACGATCTCTGTTCTTCACGTGAGCTAACTGGAGTGTATTTCAGTTAATGAATTTTCCCCAGCGATATACATTTTCAAATATGAATTACGACTCCACTTAAAATTCTACTCACATTGATTCTTTTCAATACTAATTCTAGTTTACTACGTACACTGGTACCAATTTCTCCCTGCCTCTTCTGTTTTTCGACAGCGTTTCCCATTCCGGCAATAGATTATTGTAGAGGAATCCCCTAAGTCTCCAGTTTTTTATGTTTTCTGGCGGCCAGCCGAAGCCTGATGTAGGCCACTGAACCGGCCACTTTGGAGTCACTTTTCGCTTCGCGATTAGAAGCAGCAAATTCAGAGTCCAAAGAATCAACTATCGACTGCGTCTAAATGCTCACTATAAAATGGCACAGCACATTTGGTAGTTGCATTTTGTAAGATAGCTTTCGTTGATAGGCTTCAAAAATACAATTTTTCCTGTCGAAATATTTGTTCACATATGTGAATTTACTTCTAACATCTTCAGCAAGACATTGCAGTCCATACGCCAAGCACGTCATTTGAACATGTTGGAATAAAACACCTTGAATGCATTAGCTGCTTTGAGCCTGTACGCAACAGCATCTGAACAGAAACTAGCACATTCTCATTTTTCACTGGTAACACTTTTAGAACATCATTCACAGCTCTTGCGATAGTTCCATTATTTGTCATACCCAGTGCTTTGCAGTAAATCAAGCGTGGCTTGGAATGACAGTCAGGTTGTAGCTTTCCTATCATGAGATTCACAATAAAGTCTTCAGGAAAATCCTCAACAGCAACCAATATGAAAGTATCTTCTATGTGTCTCCTAAAACTGCCAATTGCCTCATCGAAGCACACATGAAGATAATTCTTACGAAATGTTGAATGATCAGGAACTTGTTGCTTGAAATACTTTTTCAGGAAAGATTAAATTCAAGCACTTGAAGTTTGAACCATGAAAGAAATGAATTGAATTTGTAGAATCATCGCACAGCATAAAACCTTCTACAAAGAATTTTTCGAAGTTGAAGCATCTTGCAATTGTGCCAAAAACATCTGCTTCTTGGATACATTTAAATGTTTACTGTTTGTATTCAGTGCAGTTCGTGCATGCTGTTTCAGCCAGGGGCGAATCCATTCGATCATTTTGGAGGGGACATCATAGATTTTTAAAAAATAATCAACATTTGTTTTTGTATTGTATAATAACTTTCAAAGGTTCTAAAGTCTTTAACCACATGCAAATACATGCACTCGCTTGTATGTAACAGGGGCACGAAGCAGAGCAGTACCAGAGCAGGGCAGGAGATCACCAAAAAAATATAGCTTCCGAACCGTTGGGGATAACAAGGTAAACTAGCAAGCTAAGTTGATCCCGTTGGTTGTGCACAATGTGTTTAAATTTCAAGTTTATAGATTAAATAGTTTTTTAGTTAAATCGGTTCGTACAGACGGACAGACAGACAATTGATTTGACAAGATATTCGTTTTAGTAATCAAATAAGAAATCCGAAAAAGTATTTGAAAGCTAAAAATTCGAAAATCCGGAACATCAGATTTATTTATATGGGGAGATATGTGTGTGTGTGTGTGTGTATATATATATATATATATATATATATATATATATATTGTGTGTGTGTGTGTGTGTGTGTGTGTGTGTGTGTGTGTATGCCAGGCCCGAGAGTAAATTGCAGTACTATTGAAAGGTATTTTTGACCAGCCTCCCCACCCCACCGGTGTTCTCCAGATCCAGAAATGACATTGGTTAGCGACTATTAAGCTATTTGAACTCATGTCATGTAATACCTAACACGAAGCAGACTCATTCGTTTGAAAAGTGATTAATTAGTTCGGCTTTTGCATAAATGCGATTTCCCCCAATTTGATCTTATTTTTAGGAAGAACAATTCTTGTCCGTGTACTCAGTAATTCGAGTACAATTTTTTCTCCCTGAACCGCATTCATTATTCTTGTATACCTGAGAGGAATTGAATGAAGCGCGCTTAAGGCCCTCTGGTAGCTAAACTCTCTACTACTCTGTGCCTCTCACTATCGGCAGTTCGCTTAACTACTACGCACTACCCGGCGAGAGCTCCGTGGCATCTGCTGCATTGGACCAGCGGCGGCAGATGGCGCTGCGCTGCATGCACACGATCAGTCAACGGAAGCAACACACAATTTACGTACTTCACACACTTTCATGAGAAGAGGAATTTTAATTTAACCCTACATGTGATGCAAGCGTTACCTTTTTTTGTTGATATATTGTACTTCCGTTTAATTAATGTATTGACGACTTGCTACTTTTTTCTATAACTTAAATCTAGTGCATTGGGTGGGCCTCTCTGAGTTCTCTGGTCAAGTTCAATTTCAGCAACATTTTTCGACAGATGTTTAAAATAATGTCAATTTTTGATTCTGGGTAGTAGTTACAGGTTTTTGTCGAATCTGGAAGTCGTAAGGGAAGGGACGAGGGTGAGTTGAAGAGAAAGAAAATGTGACAAAAAATTAGATATGATGTTCTATGGGTTCTAAGTGTGAGTTGAATTCTTTGTAGAGTTGCTATTTGCTGGCAAGCCATGGGGAATTGGATATTGTTCTGCGGAAATGATTCCGAATTATCTGTTTTTAGGATTGTTTTTACGGTGTTGACTGAACAACCGTATAGTAGTAGCGGTCTTGCAATGATTGTCACGATCATAATTGTGAAGTTGTATGGTATTGGGTTGTTTCTGTGTATAATGGGTTTTAAATAATGTAATATTGACTTATGTTAACTGTCGTCTACATTCTGTTTCCAACGGAAACGGAAACAGCCATATTTGTTTTTCTTAAAGATGTCGCCTCATCTTTGGACCAAAACGAAGCACCTGTTGGATTATTTTTAGACATCTCAAACACTTTTGACGTCATTGATCATGACATTTTACTTTCAAAACTACCATCATATGGAATCCGTAGTATTGCTCTAGGTTGGTTATGTTCGTACCTTAAACAATGATCTCAGAGAGTGGAAATACCTTACTGGAATGATGGAACATTACGTACGCACCTTTCCGACTCTTTTCCAACTGCACGTGCACCTTGAGTCAAGGATCGATTTCAGGCCCTATTCTGTTCCTACTTTACGTAAACGATATGCCCTCGACGATTCGAAACGGAAGAACAGTTCTCTTTGCGTAGATATGAACATTCTTTGCAATAAAAAACCGTAAATAGTACAATATCAGATTTTTCAAATTGTTCCGAAATAAATTAATAGTAAATAAAAAGAAAACGGTTTTAATTCAGTTTTCCATTTGAAATAAACAATTCTGTGCTTCATTCAAAATGAACGGTGTACCATTGACTGATGTTAAGGCAACAAAATTTTTAGGTCTCAATTCAGTCAAACCTTAAATGGAATGTCCATTTAAATAAATTGAACACAAAATTAGTTCATTATGCTACGCGTTCAGAATTTTTCAAATTCAGTCAGCCTTCATACTGCTCGTTGTGTATATTTCGCGAATTTTCATTCCCGTCTGAGATATGGCATAATATTCTGGGGAAGCACATCTTATACCTCCCATTTAGATTGAGAAATAATTGAATAATAAGTTGAGAATTTCCCCATCTTTGTAATATCAATAATAATAATAAATTAAGTCCCCATTTTTGTAATAGCATTTGCTATTAATTATTATTACTATTCCCCCTTTTTTTTTATATTTTTTATCTTTATTATCATTATTTTTTATTATTATTTTTAATCTTTTGCAATATCAGAATGTATATTTCTTTATTTATATTTATAATCTGAAATTTGAACTGCTTTTATGTGTATTAATTCACCCTCCCCGTCGCATTTTATTTTTTGCAATTATATCTGCAATGATATCTTTTGCAATCATATGTTCCTTCTTTATTGGTATTTTATAATGTTTAATTTGAACTTAATTCTAATTTAATTTTTTTTTAATTTTTATTTGTAACTGTCAAAGTATAACTAATGTGTGTGTAAAATGGCCAAGTTTCGATCGTAAATGTTAGACCATCATGTTTTTGTTTTTTTCCTCCAAAATTACTGTGGTTAAGTTACATGCAAACTGTGAAGAGACTGCGCGCGCTATCTGGCGGCGAACCTATCCTGCGCGTTGCGTTGCGCGCTCTCAAGTGGCGGCGGACCGAACGATCGGGTTCTCTTGTTTCTCGCGAAAAGATCGACAATTCAATGAGTACTTCATACCTGTATCCGATGGTCATACCCAGGCGCGGCTGGTCATTAAAGGCTATAAGGCGGAGCCTCTCCTAAAGACATTGCCGCCCAAAAGATATTAAAAAGTATATTTATAATTGTATTTATTTATTAATAATGGATTTCCGAGTCATATTATGTAACAATCATATCAAAATTTTTCTTAGTCAGTTCGTTAACGGCCGTTCATAACGCATTTGAAGCTGTTCAAAGGGAAGAGAAAAGCGTTAGGCTCCCAATTCATTTCTCCATAAAGCGTGAGTAAAACGAGCAGGCGTGATGTCATGCATTCACTGCACAGGCTTACCGGCGGGCTCACACAGGCTTACCCAATATGCGGTAGAAGCGCTACACTCTTAAGTCTGTATTGGAAGAGATTATATAGAAATACAATGCAGACAATGCAATACAATGTATTGCAATGCGTTTGCAGCCTTCCCCATTTGGAAAGCCACGAGCCGCGACTGGTCATACCTTAACTTCATGTCTTTCGAACGTGAATGTTTATGCTCGTTTGTGGTAAATAAGAACCAAATGGCAAAAACAGACACATAAATAGAAATACAAGCAATTAAAGGATTTTGATAAATACGTAGAAACGTGTTAGTTCTAATAGAACTGATTATAATCAGCACCTATTTTTTGGTTTTACGTATGTACGATATTTCTTACTCCCATTAGATGTACGAAGTGGTAAACATAATGCAGTTGACATGCTTCAATGTTGACTGATAGTGGCCGATCCAGAAGGGAGGACATAGTGACCATGCATCCCCCCCGAAAAAAAACTGGCCTAGCGTTTTCGTTAGTTACTTCCCTTTATTGGGCAAAATTGATTTAAATATTTATGTTGGAATGTAATTATTTAATAATAGTGTATGTATAATATCATTTACACACTACAAAACTAATATACAATATAACAACAACTATGTTTACGATTTAACAAAATCTATGAACCCCCTAAAAAAAAGTAAAAAAAGATCGGCTATATCGGCCCTGGACTGATGCATTATGCAGCATCATCTGCTGCCCTGCTGCCGAGGTCGTGGCCTCTTACAATTTTGGAACCCCTGCAATTCACGTCTTCCCTAAATTCCCAAATTTCACTCTATAGCCCCTGCTTTGGTCAGGATGTGTCTTGTAACACTGACTCTGTTGTCGGATAGCTGGTACTTTCGATAAGTGCGCTGTTTACGAAAAATGGGTGATTCGTTTACTGCTGGCGTCATCTGGATCTTTCGATTTTCTAAATAACAATAACTTTGCGCAAACTTTGTTCAAAGAGGAAAATAGAAGATGGGAGCAGTCTTTAATGAATAAAGGACACTAAACGTTTTTTAATAATTTAGGGATAAGTGGTATTTAATTTATAGATATTGTATACACTTTTGAAAGTGTACAAGACAAGAGGCAAAATAAAAAAGTCAATTGCATGTTTATGTACCCCAGGAGCTATTGTGTGTTTAACCAAATTCCATAGAAAATAAAACAGACTCGTGTACTTTTTCGCTGAAACATGAACTCCGCGGATACGAGCAGGCAGCCCACCCCTTCTCTAGCGCATTAAAAATCTCGTATGACACAAACTGAGCGATGTGAACAAGAAAACCCCCAACAACGTTGAGACGGCCATTCGGAAACCAACCCGTCGCAGGCATTTGAGTTCTTTGTTGGTAAGTGGGCGAATGCGTTTCGTTAGAATGGCGACTATTGGCTATAAATAAAAGTGCGTGGTAATTAACTTTTTGGGCGGTGGAGCGTCCTTTGTCCGCTGGGAGCGGCCGCTTTTTCCTGCGGCGCGGAGTCGGATGTCGCCGCTGCGCTTTTGTCCTCGGCCGGGCCTTTGCGGAGCGGCATTCCGCCCTCTGCCGGCCACTTCTTGCGGCCGCGCGCTCGCGCGCCCCTCGCGGCCACGCCGCGAACCCACGTGGACACATTCGCTTCTAGCTCCGACACGCAGCCATTTACTAAATTATCTACACTATCAATTAGGTAATATAATAATAATAATAATAATAATAATAATAATAATAATAATAATAATAATAATAATAATAATAATAATAATAATAATAAAGGGAAAGTATTGTCTTTGTAGGAACATCACATCCGGCACCGACCTACATGCCGGGCGTTTTACTTATTCACGTATGTTTTTTGCGGGAGTGTCACTTATTCACGCTTGTTCCAACCCAACACAAACCAGCTGTAAGCTCCCAACAAGTGTGATACATGTACGTGTGCGTTTAAGTAAAGGGTGAGGATATGTCGAGGAAGGGGAAGGAAAGATCGCGCGTGGTAGGTGGCCCGTTTGTTAGGGTACTACTCCAGCATTCGCCTGGTTTTGATTGAAAAAAAATCCCAGAAAAGCAGGCAGCCGCTACAATTCTCCTCCAGACAGGGGCTGAATTCCACACAGCTGCGCAGCTTGTTGCGAAAATCCGCCACTGTCTGGATTCGAACCCAAGGATCGACCCCAGCTGTAACCCGAAGTTAACAGCCTGAAAACAGGAAAAATTAATGAATGAGCAAGATACGTAATATAGAGCGATTTTTCTAAGGATGAGCGAAAGTGACAGCTAGTGCTGGCAACATAACTAAAAGTTCTTGAGCCCATTAGACTCCCTTACCGCATTCATTCGTTTGCAGTTGGTTAACTTGTAAATGGCTTCGGCTCTACCTTCTGTGGTGTCCTCATCCGACAAAAATATAGTACACCACGATAAATAATTGAAATTAGGAAGTGCAGTGTTATGTGCTCTTCTGTAAAAATTCTTTTTTTTCCTTTATATATTACATTTAATTTACTTTTTGTGTGATTAATATTATGTTTATTTTAAAACCGATACTTGAATGCGAGATGCGTACCGATGCACGTGGTTCCGGCCTTTGTGCTGTTGTGTGGCGAGCTGTGATTGAGAGCTTTCTATTTACCTTCGTGGCAGTTTTCTTTTACTGATTGTGAGAGCATGTTAAGAGATTTTCCACATACGTAATTAAATTTAAATATTTCCTGAACTCGCGTGCGTGCATAATATTTACGCTAAACTCTTAGACTTCTTCATAGGGATGTTTTCACAGGAACCATTAGCACTTTACGAAGGGGCGTGGCTGAACAGCTGTCGCGGCGAAGGGATACTTCTCTCAAATGCATGAGATGTTCACTTGTTTTCGCGAACTGTCACTTTGGCTCATCCTTAGGAAAATCGTTCTATAACAATGACAAGCATTTATGTGGCTTACAAATGAAACGAAAACTCCAAGCACTGAGATAACGAGGGGTACGTTGAGGGTAATACGTGATGTAGACAAATTCCATGTTGCTCCTTGCTCCCAATTTTTTAATTTATTGATTTATTTGCAAAATTGCCCTTCCATCCGTCCGTGAACACCACTAACACCTAAAGCATTTGTAGGATTTCTTTCAAAAATAATATTTTCCGATCGATTTGTCCCGATTCGAGGCCCCTACGAATTTCAAACGAATTCATAAAATTGGGATATGATCTCAAATGTGAATTTGAGTTCAGTTAAAACCCATTTTCCTGCGCCAAATGTGTTTTTCTGAAACGTGAATGGCAATATTATTATGGTTGTTGCAGACATTTTCCACCTAGTGTCGCCCTGCTGCTTTAGAAGAGTCGCTGAATCGATGATTTATGTCATTAGTTTCTTCATATTCATATTCTAAGTTGTCTTCTAGTCGTTCCACAGAATCAGGAACTGAGTTCCCTCAGATGGACTGCTAACTCCTTTTCCTTCCTGAGAATAACCAAGTCATGCCATCGTAACCTATTTATGCCATTGTAAAAATGCATTGTAATAACTATTTTGTACGTGAAGGAAATTGTAATGTGAAATTGTAGTCCATAAATGTTTTAATGTAGTATATCTAGGTGGTCTCTAATAACCAATGCAGTTGAAGCAATCAATAATAAACATATTTAAAATATGTACCACTACGTTCCAAGTACATTTAGTTTCATTTGTTTTTTAATTTTTTGCAAATTTTGCTTCGCTGACAATGCGTCCTCTTGGCGGCCCAAAGGCCCCGCCCGCCGAGCGGCCAAGGGCGGCGCGGGGCGGCGTGAAAAAGACGAAAGAAGCCCCTTAAGACTTAAGTATATTTTCATTAGCTCGTGGCGTTGAAGAAAACAGGAAGCAGCGGGAGGGGCTCGTGGCGTTGAAAGGCTCAGCCTCAGCACTGAAAGCGGCTTAGAAACAAACCCTCCGCCCTTGGCTACAGAAGCCGCCGCAGGTAGCGGCGACAACACGACCTCTCGGCGCACAGCACCGCTGCGCCGCCTGCACGCGGACGGCAAGGAGCATCCCCTTGCAAAGGGCCACTTGGAAGCACAATTTCCTTCTGTTCTTTACGAGCAATACACCTGGTTGCTTTGTACCAGTGTCGTGTCCCACTCGCTTGATGGTTTCTTGAAAACAATTTTCGTTTTACATTAAAGCTATAGTGTATAATAGGGGTAAGAAAATGTGACTAATGAATTAAATGTATTTATCACCGTAATGAGCCTGATAAGGATAAAATCTAAGTACTTTATTTATGCAGTAGGCCGTGAGTCGCTCTCTAGACCGCCTTTTTATCAGAAAAAAATCACAAAAATAAGATATATTTCTTTAATAAGAGTACGATATTTTGCTACAACTCATTTGTTTCCGTTGTTCATAACGGAAGGTGGGCTTTTACGTCTATAACGGACACCGGGGTATAAATAGTGGCTTTTCTTCCCTCTTGTTGCTTTGGTCGATGTAACCATAGACCAAGGAGGTTAGTCCTTTCTCTAATGATGTAACAGAACACTCCGACGCATCTATGAGTATCAAATACTTACCCCAAACTAAATTCTCCTTCCGCTGTCTTATTACGAGTACCATTGATGCAGGGGTGCGAGGGCTGTGCGTGGGCGCAGGGTGAAAGGAGAAGGGGGAGGCGCTCACTTTCAAGGCAGCCCGCTCTCCGCGCGGGACCGCGTCTGACCCCCCCCCCCCTCGCCGGATACTCGCTCGACGATAGAGACTTCGCACGGCCCCCTCCACACACACACGCAACGCCCCAAACGACCCGGGCGAGGGTTACCTGGGTTGGAGTCCCGACGGCGGCGGCTTTTTAACACTGGAAACATTAGGTCGAGTTCAGCTGCCCTCATCGGTTGTATCCGACGTTTCTCTGATCAATACCAGGGGAATGCCGGAGCAGTACCTTAAATCGGGCTACGGACCGCGCGCAATCTTTCGTCTTCGCAATCTATCCTCAGCCTTTAATTACACACACACTAACTTGCACTACAATACCACACATGTCGGCAGACCGGTCGGAAGCTTATAGCATGCCCTGGCTGGAACGATGTCCTGCTCGGGGAAGATACCTGAAGAGGAAAATCCCTTGCAAAGCGAAGTGAAGGACGGCGCCGGATCTCACCATCCGTGGAGGAATGTCGCCTTTCCAAGGAATAAAACATTCACTGTACTAACGGGACAAACGACCACAGCAGTGGACGTATGTGCCAACATGAGGCAATCCCACACACGCCAGTGACCGATCTATGAAGATGCGCCCAATGAAAATGCTGCAGGCAAGGACTGCGCAGCATCAGCGCTTGCGGCATTACAGACAAAGGTCATCTTTCATTGGCTCAGAATTGCTGAGCATTTCCGTAAAGCCGTGAATCAGTCGAAATTCTGAAATCCTAACCAATCAAACAGCGCTGTTTCTGAAAAATGTCAACTATCGGATTCCCTGTTATGGTGGCAGAGGTAGCGACGGCAATGACATTCATATGGGGAGGAGAAGAGTAGGTACACACATTTACGGGCGTCGTGCATTTTCATACGTGTTCGGCAACTGGATGTCTACCACAAGAAGAAGGATAAGAGAAAGAAGGGTTGTAAAATACAGCAGTTCCTGTCAGAGACACTGCAATGACAATAGTCGCTGCTCTGAGCCAGTATCTAACCATACGAGGGCTAAATGAATGGTTGGAAGTGTAGGACCGCGAGAAGTGTCTTAGGGCATCGACTGATTTCACTGCAGGGCCTATGGAGGTTGGTCTGCAGGTTTTAAGGTTAGAATCCCGACGGTATTGGATTATCTCCAGCAACTAAATGGCTAGATCGAGTTCTGTCGCTGTCCGGAGGAGAATTGTAGCGGCCGCCTGCTCTCATCGGTATTTTCCGGTGGTTTCTCCGATCAATTCCAAGAGAATGTAGGAGCAGTATGGGCCACTGACCGTGTGCGATCATTCCTTCTCATGCTTTGTCCTATCCCTTCACCTTCAACATTTACACTTACACGCACTCTAACCCCACATGTCGGGAGCTTAGAGCTTGTCCCGACTGAGGCTGCCCGCTGGCCGACAATCGGACGGCGCCAGATACCATCATCCAGCGGAGAAGATTGCCGCCATCTCTCAACTAAAAATACAAGCACTACACTTACGGGACTCATGCCGTTATCCGTTGACGCGCCCAGAACCACTAATAACTAAATCACCCAATGTTGCATGCGCAGGTAAGGCGCGTGTATTCGGGGCCGGCGCGGGCCATCCCCGCCTCCAGCGCCGTCGTCACCGCGCCCTCCGCCGCCCGCTCGCCCGCTCGCCCGCCAGGCCGCGCTGCGCCGGGCGGCAAGAAGAGGCGGGCCCAAAACGACCACGACGCCGCCGCCGTGGCCGCCGCTGGGTCGTGCGGGGGGCGGGGCGGGGCGGGGGCCGCCGGGCCGCCACGAGCCGCTCCGCTCCTCCACGCCGCTGCTGGGCGCACAGTGGAGCGGCAGGGGAGGGATGGCGAAAAACATGCATGGTTTTAAAACACCGATATTTTCGAGCACATGCATCTATGTTTGGTTATGTATATAATGAATGAATGGTTATGTATACAACGAATGAATGGTCATGTATATAACGAATGAATGAATGATGCGTGAATGAAAAATAAATTTAAAAAAAAGAATTAATTAGCAAACCATACAAAAACATTAGTTAGAATTAAGAAAAGAAAATAATAATATTTTTAGTGTAAGTCAAGTATGCCAAAGTGCTACGACAAAATTATTAAATTAGATTTAAGCTAGAATTAAGTTAGCTTTAGTTAGTATTAGCTTTTTTTACCTCTCCCTCTTAGCTGCTTAAGCCGCAAGGCAGCAGGCAAATTGTATTGCCATAGTAAAAAAATTCCCCCTTCTCAGGGTTACTTTGGGGAAAAAAAAAAAAAAAAAAAAAAAAAGCATCTATGTTTGCTTCAGATCGATATATTTGACCAGAAACATCCATGTTTTCGAAACAAACAAAAATGTCTCATGATATAAATAAAATTTCTTGCGCCTATGTCATTTGTAGATGGCTCGCAAACAACAGTCATTGACCACTGTCTCTGTTGCTGGTCCCTGGGCGCCATGAAACCGTTTGCTATTCCTAACCTTTCTCCAGCGTTGTTACTTTTTTAAAATTGTTTTGTACGTAGTAATGTCGTTAAACTGCAATTTGAACCTTCACTACATAGAACACTGATTAGAAAATGGTAACAGCTAAATTCAAAACAAAATATACTTTAAACTATGCATCACATTAGAAACAGGACATTATGAAAACAGGACTTCGAAATGTTTCATCTTATTTAAAACATAGATGTTTTTGTTGATGTTTTCATCACTGATATCGAAAACCTTTTGCCGAAGTATCGATGTATTAATGTTTCGCTGAAATTTGCCGTCAGCAGACACGGGACCCTAAACGAGCTGAAATACTGCTCAACAAAACGACACCGAAATATTTTCCAATACTGCTCAAGAATAACAAATAAAACACTCACCTATAACATTGGAGTATGTCAATTTTATATTTGAACGAAGAGTTTTCTCGAATATTATAATAATATATAGTATGAATGAACGAAATATATATAGAACAACTGTACTTTACATAAAAATATCAAAACAGTTGCTATTCCATAACGCAACCCTTGAATAGCACCTGCCACATGGCTTCTTGTTCCGAACCTTGCTGTCCCATGACCCCTGGACGTCTCCCCAACATGTTCACAAGTGTCGTTGTGCACTGTGCCGCACTGGCAACGAGAATTCAGTCGGTACGCGCAGTACGAGATCAGGCGGAAGAACACAATCGAAGATTTGCGTTTCGCAATCAAACTTGAGACTGTTGCATTGCTCTTAGACGTTTCCCGAGCTTCTGTGCTCTTTTGTTTTCCCATCGTTAGTGGTTCGCATGGCGGGAGGCTGGATAGTGGGTATTCAATTCCTGCACTCGTCAGCAATCACATGTGTAGATAACCATTTATAATTTATCCGTTAACTAGATATTAGTATGCGAGTGGAAAAGTTCTACTGTTATTGTTACTATAATTATTAAGAGTATATTTATTCACATTCAAAGTAAAGTTAATTACAAAAATGTTTCATCAGGTAAATAGCCAAAAAATAAGTTTCCCATACCACGCGTATTATCGTTTTTTATCTTGCTCTTAAAATCAGAAACAGATTTTGTTTGTCAAAACTTGTATTGATGTTCTTCTCTGAAATTCTTTGCATGACGTAGTCACGTTCAGTATTTACTAATCACAATAAATACTTGTTACTTGGTTCCGTCCATTTGATGAGATTATAATATGAACGCAGTGATTATCTAGCACTAGGTTGAACGATGCTAGAATATTCAGACGACAAATATTTGAAATGTAATACTTGACTATTCTTTTCGAAGATTCACGGGATAAATGGCTTATAATAAAAGACGCATATTTTTACGGTGCAGTTGGCCGCTCTAATAAGTAGTGAGACAGAATGTGCGTATCCGAGATGTCAGAAATGAACGTATCCGAGATGCTCCAAACCTATATAATAGAAATGAAAAGGTAGAGAAATATAGGGAATGGTGGAGGCACTATATTGAAAGAACGGCCTAAGAAAGAATTGCAGGATCAGGCATGGAGTACCGAACGAAGGGAAAGAGAGGAAGACCTACGTAGCGATGGTGTTGAAGGGAACGTTAAAGAAGGAAGAGACATTTATGTGTCAACCTGAAAGGAAGAAGAAATCTTTTTCCCGAGCGATCGTGCTTCCAGCGCACTGTGCGTCGGCGGCGGCGGCAGCGGCGAGCGGACAAAGGCAGCGGCGGCGGTGGGGGCGGCGGGCGAGGGCGGGGCGGGGCGGGGGCAGCGTGCGCCGCCACTCGTATTTCTTCTCCTGCGCCGCCAAATGCGCGCGCCGCTCATCCATTACGCGCTGCCCCTCCCCTCCCTCCCTCGTCGCGACCTCCGGCGACGGACACCGCCAGCGCCCGCCTTTCCTTCATATTCGACATGGGGCGCGCAGCAGCTGCTGCCTCAGGGACCAGGGGGGCTAGGGTTCGACTCTCCACACACGCTTCATACGTAGGTCCTATTCAGCCGGTGGTTGGAGAACGCTACCGGTCCGGTATCTTCGATCAATGCAAGGCGAATGCCGGAGCAGCACCCTAGCAAACGGGTCACGGATCTTTCCTTCTCCCGGCCTGTCCTATCCTCACCCCTTTCTTACGTTCACTTGACTCGTCGGGGGACCAGTCGGAAGCTTGGAGTTTGTCTCGGTGGCGGCGGCCCCTGAATGATACCTGGAAAGGGTAATCATGCAGGCCCACATGTAATGAGGCGGAGGGAATATTGATAGAACTGTGAGAAAAGATATAATTCCGAACGTGTAATTTGATCAACTTGTGACAACTAGGCTTGTGTTGTGAGGATGTGGCGGAGATGATACACACCGACAATTTTGAATACCTACGACCGGTACATAATGAAATATTAGGACGGAATGAAACAGAAACACTCTTGTTCGGTCGGTTACAATTTTTCAAGTTTCTAGAATTCTTTTCTTGAATTTAATGTCTTGATTTATTCTCATATGTTACATGAAAGTACCATCATTTTCCTTTAAATCAACACAGACATAAGTGATTTGGTGAGTTTTTCACACACGGGGCTATGAGATACCACGGGCAAATACGAAAAGGTCAAAAAGAGAGGCCTACGAGGTGCTCGCGGAGGGCGAAGGCGCTCTTCACTAGCCATGTCCCAGAGGAGCCATAGACACTGCGAGAGGTCCTGGTTGGTTTTGGGGCACCGGTAGATGGCAGCTGAGAAGAGGTTACGGCACATCCAAAAATCAAGACCAGAGCCAAGCCATCAGGAAGATAATTATTAGGAGAAAGCTATTCTGTAACACCACTTGTTCATGCTCTTGGGAGTCTACATGAGATGCCCGGGCCAAACGGGATGTTTGGGAGCGCGCACATCGCTGGTGCCAGAGGCGCATCGTCCGACGAAGGCGAGCGACGCGGCGGTCTGCGCATGCGCGACCGGGCCTCCCCTCCCCGCCCCTACGCGGCCGCTCCATCACCTGCGGAGCAGCAATTACGTCGTCATTAGCTTGGGGCCCCCCCCCCCACGACGGCGATCGACGAACGGTCCATCCCGCTCCCCTGCCTGCCCCATTCGCCTCGCTCGCCCGCCCCGGACCAAGACGCCGAGCCAGGCAGCGCGGGCGGCCGGAGCAGCATCGACGAACCAACACAGGTGGTGGGCTTCCACCCTACCATAAGTGAGAGAGCGGATCTACCAGTAGAAGCGATGTAGCTTAAGCAGGGGGCGGAGCGAGTTCAGAGGCACTCCGATGACTGATTTATTATTATTATTATTATTATTATTATTATTATTATTATTATTATTACTCAAAAATATGACTAGAGATGGGTCGGTTGGTTATAAAATCAACTCCGGGTTGGAACCAGCTTCTTAACGAGTTGTGCTTGCGTTGCCACAGACTGTCGATACTTTGTGCAAAATGTGGTTGTTACAAAAAAAGCAATATTTTGCATATCCCATTCTTTTGAATGACCCGGGAGTTTAGACAAGTTCTTACGTAAATTTTGAGGAACTAATCCCCGAGTCTGATAAACATCTGGACGACCTGTGCGTTTACGCCCCACATTCGGCTCATCTCGATTTCCAAACTCTTGTATTCAAGACGTTTCTCTGCCTCCTTGGTTACGATGTTTTGATCGCACGGCACATCAACATCTGCAAGCGGATGTTTTTATCCGCTTTGTTTGTCACAATCGTGCGATCGCTTTGAATTTGTTGGTCGTACAGTGAAGTACACAGTCCAAGAGACGTCACCGGTTTTGGTGCGTGTTCGTACCACTTGGAGCATGTGTTTGGGAACTTGGAGGCCGCTACACATGGCGCGTGGGGGGAACTACACCCTGTCGAGTCTTTCCGAGTATTCGGTCTTTGCTAGAGTTGTAACAGGTGACACAATATGATCACCGGTTTCTACTTGATTCGGTCATTTATCATCTTGGGAAAGTTTGAGAACCGCTTTATCCAAATGATCTCAACGCCTGATCTTTGGCAACGATTACAACTGCTTCTGATTGTGGCTTCATTCTTCCCTTTTTAAGCCACATACACAATTGATCTTTACTGATCTGCACCTAGTCCGTTTTTTATATATTGTCTTGGCATAGTTTGTCTCTCTTTGATTTCTTTAACATTTTTTTGTCTCACATTTCATGTAAAGTAGCATCATATATTATTATTATTATTATTATTATTATTATTATTATTATTATTATTATTATTATTTTAGGTTTCAGTTTTTAGGATGCTGAAAATAATAGAAATTGTTTATGGTGTGCTTTTTTTCAAAATATGCATTTTATGACGAGTAGGTTTTAATTTCTTCTTTGGCTGGTGGTAAAAATTTATGGACTAATCATCCTAAAACTCAACATTCAGAATAGACTTCGGAAGTATTTGTAGTATTTTAAGTCTTATTATACATAAGTTAAAACATTACTTTAAGAAGATATGTTGACCTTTTCTGACATAAAAATGTAATGTTTTTTGTCGATAAATACACATATTGATGAGAAAATGGTTTTTTGTTTCATTTCCAGAGGGAGAAATTGAACTTTCTTTTTAAATGAATGCTCATGCATATTATTAGATACATCAGTTTAATTATCAAAATCGTCAAAACAGGAATAAGAAGAAAATTTAAGCAGTTGACTCCTGACGCCCCTCTTTATAATGATAATTTTAATAATTTATATGATAAAATAATGAGCGGGACATTGTACACTGTGGTTCTCCTACTGTTAAATGAACGTGTGGATGTCCTACGTGACTTCTATAAACACGTGGGAAAGGGAGAGAAAGATTGAAGGGAAAATTAAGCAACTGAAATTTAAACGCGACAAAAATTAAGACTTTTAAACGTGAAGAAACCCCCTAAAGCGCCATTCTACAGGCAAGTTACTTGAATGCATTTTATCTACAAGGTCCGTCAGAATGAGCTGATATGACCAGATATATTGCGAGGGGGGGGGGTTTAAAAATAAAACTGAAGCTTCACCGCCGAGAGAATATCGAGGTCCTTCCATTTCCATAGTTCATCTCTCACATACGTTGTCATACAATCAACACTCTTCATTCAACATCACACAGGACTGGGAGAATCTTGCGTAACACGGCCCGTTTTCTCTCACACTCGCTCCCTAGACAACCCCCTTTCACTTCTCGTTACCTGGGAAGGCATAGCGCAGCTCCATCACGTTTCGTTCATTCGCTGTTTTGGAAGGTGTAAATATTTTAATAATCGGACCAGTGCAGAGAAATTCTCGAACACAGGTGACCATCGCAGCATCTTCGGAATTAAATACGCTAACAGTTGTAAAAACAGAGAGGTAAGAAGATGCTCATGATAAATGATTTCATATTTTGTTTCCACAAACCATTAAGCGGTGGATTGTATCGTTGGCAATGCTACGTTAAAGAACGTTAAAATGTTTCTCGAAAACAGACTGAAGTCGATAAATTATAATCGATCAATGCGAGACCACGTGATTCGATATCAATCCTCATTGTAAGGAAAACGGAACGGGATGACTTTTTGGAAACGTGGCTAAACGGCTTAGGAAAAGATGACCCCGGGATGCAGTTGAGTTCCGCTCAGACCGGGCGAAGGAAGAAAGTGGAGGGTGGGCAGGTGTCCTCAGCGTGGGAGGAAGCGTTGTGCACGCGAATGCGCCGTTTGCACGAGACAGCCATCCGACCGACCGCTGCCGGCCCGAAGTCATCGCCTTCTCCAGAGAGGCGCTCCCAGAAGAGTCTCGCTTTTACTTTCTTGTGAAAGTACTTCAGAGATAGAAGGAATGCTGTAAAACATCAGAAGCGCACGTTATAATTCGGTAGTTGCTGAAATCCAGCGCCGACTACACGTCCTACCATGCGTTGGAAGGTATCCACCGCATGGTATCTCTCCCAGCGGGGCGGTGTTCCTTCCCGGGACAAGAGGATATGTGTGATAGCGCAGAGCAGGTAAGTGTGTTCGCGTGTGCGTGCAAAGGGGCGAGATAATGCGAGGTAGAGGAAGGAAAGGTTGCGTAGGGTCTGCAGCCCGTCTGTTAGGGTATTCTGCTACGGCTTTCGGAAATGGTATTGATCGAAGAATTCATTGAAAACTTTCGATCGCAACAGGCTGCGGTTGGAATTCTCCTCTACATTCAATTCTTCGTTACTATGTAGTCAGTGTGAAAAATGCCCCCAGTCAGCGTCGAACCCTAGGACCTCCCGGTCAGTGACATCGCATGGGCAAAGTCGCCTATAATCCATTTTCGCCTTCAGCCTCTATTTCTTCCTTTCTACGTTTCCCCCTTCTACTTTTATTTCTTTCTTGTTTTCTTTTCTTTTTCTTTTACCTACCGTTCCCAGTTTATTTTTTATTTTCGTTTTCGCAACATTTTTTTCTTCCTTACTTCTCGACTTTTTTTTAACGATTTAGTAATGTTTTAATGCTGTTCCTACGTCGAATGTGTACGACATATACTACATTTGCATTCAAAACTTGCGCGGCGGCTCTCGGTACCATCCCAATCTGCCTATCATGTAACCGCACTACGGAACTGCACAGAAAAAAAAGGTATTTTCTTCAAAACAGTTATTAAGATTGCGAACAATGTCTTAGACAATCTGCCACCATCATCTCTACCTCTTCCGGTTTCCACTATTTGTCTTCTCCGCGAGCGAAAAGTAATGCCCTCCATCACACTGAAAAGAATGTATCTTCCTTGCTCTATACCTCCACCTATTATCCTTCACTGTCAATCCTTCCTCCTCCTCCTCCTCCTCCTCCTCCAATGTGCAGTCTCAGAGCATCAATACCTCCCCCGGGCCGCCCTAAGCATAGAGTAAAGATTTATACCTCTTTAGTCTATGCCCTAAGGCGCCGACCACACCATCCGCTCTACCTTCCTTTCTCGCTTCGCCATGCGCCGCCCCGTGCGCACACCGCCTCCCCCACTCCCCTCTACCTTCTCGTCCCGCTTCGCTCAGCCCTGCCCCTTCCATTCCTTTTGCTCACCCCGCCTCCCACACACCGCTCTATCTTCACTACTCGCTTCGCCGTGCCCCGCCCCTTCCACTCCTCTTCCCCATCCCGCTCTATCTTCACTTCGCCCTCCCTCCCTTCCACTCCTCTTCCCCACCCCGCCTCACCCTCTCCGCTCCACCTCGTGGCCCTGCCACGCCGCCGCCGCCGTCCGCTGGCTGACACGCATGACGGAATGTATCCGCGCGGCGCGGACAAAGGCGCAGCGCAGCGCGGGGCGCGGGGAGGGGGAAATGAACGCTGGCGCGCCGCAGGGGTGCCCGCGCGGGCGGGCGGGCGCGCGGCCCCAGCCAGGGCTGTCCACCGCTCCCCGCGGACAGTCACTTTCTCGTCATTCCGGTAATGTTTGATCTTTTTTGCGATGGTTCAGGATAGGGACGGACCAGACTGGTTATAATCAGTATAGGATGCGTCATTTATCTCTATAGATGGCATTCAGTTTGACTACTGCGCTTCTGGCGTCATTTTTCGGGCACACAATTTTTCTCGATTGCCATGCGTGTGGCGTGACTTGTTCCTTTCGTGCTGTTTTGAGAACGTTCCAATATGTTGGACTGTATTGTGAAGTGATGTGTGTGGGGAGAAGCAAAACGGTTTTAAACGCAGTGTTCCAGTGACGTCACGATCCGTGCTTCTAACCTAACCTCACCTAACTACGCAATGCACATAAAACATGAGCTCGCTAGTGCTTTCTCATTTACTGAGGCTGAATCATCTCCCTGAAAGGGCAACTTGTAAAAGTTGTGTGATTGGCCGCTGAAAGTACATAGAGCCAACTTCGAGAAATCAAGTTTAATATTTTTTCTGTGTCTTCCTCCAACTAAAATACTGAAGTTGGGGATTTTTTCCTTAATGAAGTCTGTACTTTAAAGACCGATATTGAAATAAGGTCATGCATAATTTTTCGAAAAAATATTAAGAGTTTTCTTGTAAGTTTGCGTGAAATATAGGCAATTTCTATAGACTTATTTTCTCAGAATCGGCTCAACATTTTTTCTTTAAATGTGCGGTAATAAAAAATGGCGCATGTCCGATTTGGATTGAACTCTCATTTTTCGAACATTGCAAAATTACACATAATGTGAGAAAAGATGTGTTGCAGCAGCACTACTAATTTCCTTAATGAAACCTGTTCTAAGAAATTAGTTCTTAAAATAACGTTATATACATGTGTTTGAAAAAACTAGTTTTTGCGTAATTTTTGCTTGAAGCAAATGCAGTTAATAAAAAAGTTCTGAAAACTGACGCGTAAAAATGTTTGATTTTCGTTGAGCTCTCCGAGTTTTCGAAAATTGCAAAAGTTAAAAATAATGCGAGAATGTGTTTCTGTAGTAGAATAGTTTTAATATGCCGGCTCAGTTTTTAATAAGCCTTTCTCAGGACTGTAACATATTAAAGTTTATCTAGTAACCGATTTCTATTCACTAATCTATTTACACTACAAAATTATGGTGTATTCTTAATTACAGTGTAATTTCAGTGTAATTACATATTATCAAATTGCATACTCCCTGCAAAACCTCCAGAGCCAAAAACTGAATTGGATTATCATCGTACATTGATAGTCGACCATCAAAATGATGTAATAATACCTTAGGTTAAGACAAGATCAAACCGTGACGTAAAACTAGGTTGACTCATCTAATAAGAGCCAGCTGTCAAACTTCCTCCCACTTTTATTTATGTAGAAGATAATGAACCGTAGAAATGAGCAAAAATGATGTCTGAGGAAACTCTTTCAGTGAACGTCCACAATCAGTTGGGGAGATCCAGAGACAGGTATACAAATCACGTTAAAAGAATTAAATGGGCTTTTATACCACGTAGATAACCATATGAACTTTTGAAATCACCGACAATCCAAATGTATTCATCCCATCATTCAGGAAAGGAGGAGAGGTTAAACACTCACTGATAAAATAGTTTTCAAAATTGTACGAATGCAATAAAGCAACATTATAGACGAGTTGCATACGCTACCTTTTTATGTGAATTGGGTGAATGTGTGATGACGCATTTATTCGTGCAATAAACGGCAAACGCGTCATGATACGTGCATTCAGACTTTTTTCCTGCGGCTTTTCCCAGCTTCGGGGGAATGTGAATTTGGACTATTCGCACCGGGTATCCACTACATTCCTCACGGAGACACATATTAATCTTTTACACTACACATCATACTAGTCTATGGTCAGCAGACTCACAAGGCATTGCACGACAACAAACATGCATGAAAGGCAAGGGGCAAACAACCATGCCTTCGGCGGGACTCGAACCCGCGATCCTTCAGACCGAGGAGCTGAGTTGGTACACGTTCTAGCCACCTCATCAGATGACATTTTAATGATTTTTTCCAACGTACAAGGTGGTTTATAATTGTGGAATAGAACAGCAGCAGTATTGAAGCCCAGTCTCTCCCTTAGGAAGAGCTTTTCTTTTTTGGCGTGGAGCCGGTCGCAGTGCGCGCGGGCGAGGGGGCGGGGCTCCCTTTCGGCGCAAATGGGGGGATCGCTTCGGGGGGCGCACAAAAGCAGGCTATTTTCCGCGGGGCCTTTGTGCGGCGGGGCCCCCCGGGCGGGGACACATGTCCCCCCGCGGGAGGGGAGCGGCGGGGCCCTGCCATTCACCTGCCCGCGCCAGCCAGCGCCGTTGGCGCAAATGCCTCCACGGCCGCCACCAGCGCCTGCACAGATGCGTTTCAGTGCGCATGCGCGGGGCTGCGAACGGCATTTCTCACTTGCTCTCATTTAAGCAGTATAGAGAAAGGTATGTAATGCTGCGGAAAATGGATTGCGAGGTTTCAAAAGAAATACACGTTTTTGGGTCCCCTGGCACCGAAAAGGTGTTGTTTTTCACAACGCCCGTCTGTCTGTGCATAATAATAGAACTTACACTTTTCGTAAGAAGTTTGCCAAAATGAATATTTCCCGAATGATCTGACCCGACTCCAAGTCTCGCGAATTTGAAACGAATTCTTTGAATTTTCGGGGGTTCTTCCCATGAAGCCTTTGGTAAGTGGTGTGTGTGTGTGTGTGTGTGTGTGTGTGTGTGTGTGTGTGTGTGTGTGCAGAGGAACCCCTCCCACATCGCCCGCAGAGGGTCTCTCAATGGAGCGGAGTGAGTGCGAAGCCGTAACCTGAGGCTGCCGACAACCCCCGCAGGTTCGAAGGCTTTCAACCTTAGAAATCTTCCAACGGCTAATATATTACTCTTTTACTAGCTTTTCCGCTGCTCTGCTAATACTGCAGAGCGTTGTGAATGAGTTAAAATACTACTAAAGGAAACCTCAGTTCGCGAGAGTAAATTATTTCAATTATAAGTCAGCAAAAAACTATTATTTAAAAATATTGGGAACCACGCTCGTTGGTACGTTTATACATAATATTCAACTACGTGAGTGTATAACATCAAAATAAATTCTAAAATAATATTTAATTATTCCATTTTTATTTTTTATTTTTAAGTAGCTATGTTTACTCCTCACAATACCTCTCTTTGTCTCTGAGAAGAAAAGACAATTACACTTTGGCGTGATTATTGAACATTTAAACAATTGCTTTTAATCGTGGCATAAGTACATTGTTCTTTATCAGTACAAAAAGGTTAAAAAAATATAGAACTGTTTCTAAATATCTTAATAGTAATTTCACATAATTTTATTTCAGATTATACATCAACTTACTTTATTTTTGAGAAATCGTACACGAAATCGTTGAACATTCTAAAATATGCGAATATATTCCGTTGAGCAAAAATCTAATAATGAAAATGTAGCACAGTTTCTATATTTAAAAAAAAAAACTTTTCCGCCGTTTTCCGAAATTTAAATGTGTTATGTTACTTACTCTTGTACAATATTCATGAGTGCATTAATCCGTATTCGATCGAAAAATTCTTGCGAGAGGATTTTTTTTTTTTTGAAAAAAAATTGAAAATGTTTTGAGACCTTCATAAAAGTCACTTCTTAAAAATAACAGGCTCCTTTCAAATTCACAGGGCTTCATGTTCAGCCAGATCAATTGAAGAATATTTTTTAAATACGTATGCATGGTTTACGGGCTTGTGTTGTTTGAACGATTAATATATTGAATCAAAATATGATTTATCGTAATATTTTAACCCCATTATTATAATACTCCGGGAGATTACATTATTTAAGGGACAAAAATAATAATTTAAATTCAGTTACAGTTGCAAACGTTACGGCTGAAGAAACATTTAAAATACCTGTTTTATGGCAAACGCCGCGAATTAAATAAATAACCTCATTTTTTCGAAATTGGATGTAAAAATTAAATTTAAAAACAAAAGTTTCAAAATATCAAAAACACTTTAAAGAGAAAAATATTAATTTCAAACATTTAATCTTTCTAGAGAAGAAATAAAAAGAGGTCATCTTCGTCAATATATTAGTTGTTCGTTAACAACTAATATGTCGACGAAGATAACCTCTTTTATTTCTTCTCATAAGAACGTCAACAACACATCAAAATTCCCACAATTTAATCTTTCTATCCGGCAATATTTTCATTAGTAGCACCATAGACTAAAGAGGTGTAGACGACCCACTGCAGGCAGTGGAGAGGGTGCCCAGAAATAATTATTTTCTCTATGATAGTACCCTACCATACTAAGTAACTTCTCTCGTGCACAAGCGTATTTGTACAGCAGTTTTTAGGAAAAGGTAGGTACGATTGATGACTCCTGAAGACAAAAAGAAGACGAAGACGAAGAAGAAGGAGGAGAAGAAGAAGAAAAAAGAAAAAGAAGAGAGAAAGAAAAAATCTCTAAGCCATACAGTAAAGACGGAACTCTACGTCCAAACCAATATCATAGAGTAAAGAGTTATAGAATACCTCTTTGGCCTATGCCAAATGCCTAATGCCCACCGAATGCCGAATTCCGCATGACCTTCCTTGGCGCTCGCCGAGCCCTTCCCGCCGCCCACTACGGCACCAGCAGAAGAGAAGAGCCAGGCTGTGTTGTGTTGTGGGAAGGGCGTAGGGCGGGCGCTTAGCTGTTTCCAAACGCGGTAGGAGGCTCCGGCTCTCGAAGGGTGCGAGGGAGGGGGCGGCGCCTTTGTCGGCACCTTTGAGCCCTTCTCGCCCTTCGCGGAAGACCCTGCGCCCCCGTCCGCCCTGTCCCGCCCTCCCACCACCAACCCACAAAACACAAAATTCTTTCATTCCGCCCTCGAAGCCATGCGAAGGGATGGAATAACCTATCGATTGCAGAGAGTCCCGTTCATCTGAAGTAATCGAGAATCGACCTCTTTTGGATTAAGCAGAATTACAATTTCATTATTAACCCTGAATACACAAATTAGTACATTTCTCTCAAACGCAAGAACAACTGGGAACGAACTTATTTTTGCAGTGAGACATGCGAAGCGATAGTAACTCGGGACACACGAGGCAAAGCCTGACGAACATCTTTTCTAGGAACAGATACTCTCCTCTTCGACAAATGTAACTGATTTTTTCAAACATATATATTATAGTAGTGTACTAAATATCGAATTACACAGATTCCTAGAATATCAAAGATGGGATTAGCGAGACTACTGTATTATCAAAACCCTCTTTTACTTTCTTGCTTCTGCTTACGCATTATAGAGCAGATATTGTAATGCTACGGGGAAAACGGCGAATATTCAACAGAAAGAACTTTTATTGCCGGGCCCTGGTAATAAGAAGTGGATACAACCAGTTGCTAAGTACCGAAAAAATCCTCTAAAACGTGTAGCCAGAAACCTTGTTTTGTGGTCCTTGATACCAATATCAATTGATAAAATCAATTGACGGCCAAACATCTCTTTCAAATACTCTTCAAATACTCCGTATAGAAATTCCCAAAAGGACTATTTGAATAGAGTACAGAGAAGAGCGTATAAATTTACTTTCCGAGGGAATAGGAAGAATGTAGAATGGGAGTGTCTGGAAATTAGGAGAGTTAAGGCAAGACTCTGTGCCCTGTACAAAGCGTATGCCGGTTATCCAGCTTGGAAAGATATCTACATCCGATTGGGTAGACCTTCGTACTTTAGTAGGGGGGATCACAAACACAAAATTCAGTTTAGACCACAGAGAACAGATATTGGAAAATTTTCATTTACAAATAGAACAATAACGGACTGGAATAAGTTACCTGCGACAGCCTTGGAACCCTTTCCTCTAGGTGTTCAAAGATTTAAAAATAAATTAACTAATGGTATTTGTAAACTTAATTAATTTAGTAAGTTGTATTATTATATCAGTTATTATTTGATTATTATTGATAGTTTTATTGCTATTATTATTGTGTTAATTACTATTAAATGCGTTCCTGTTCTAAATATATAATTATATTCAAAGTGGTATTGTATTGAAGTGTTGTGACGTGTGCAGTGTAGCAATATAGAAGTAGAAAGAGAAGTGAATTTCAAATGTTGTGAAGTGAGGTGAAGTGAAGGAAAGTGAAGTGTAATTAAAAAGTCGTGTAATCTTGTATTTAATAGTTTAAAATAACTGTGCAGGTCAACCATAAAATGTAGTTAATGCTATTATTGTTAGCATATTATTATTATTATTATTATTATTATTATTATTATTATTATTATTATTATTGGCTAAACCCATAATGCCACCAGGTTGTATATACCTATCTGCAGAATAATAAATATCTAATCTAATCTGCCCATCCCTCTGTGAACAACGCAAAGCAAGTGGCTAAACCCATAAGCAGGATTTTCACCAAAATTGGTATTCCCAACCGATCAGGCTGATGTCGCGGTCCCTTAAATTTGAAACAGATATTTCAATTTTGGGGAGTACTTTTGATAAAGCCTCAACATTTTTACATTTTCCCGTTGCTCCACATAGTTGCCTCTTATAGAGAAAAGATGCATAAAGAAATGGCATAGGTCACATTTTCGTTGAACTCGATCAATTTTCGAAAATTGGAAAAGTTTAATTTTATTCGGTGTCTTTCTACAACTACAATAATTGTTTCTTAAAAAGGAGCAGACCTTCAAATAAGGTCATGTTCAATTTTTCGAAAATAGAAAGTAATGTGTGCAAAATTTTGAGTGAAACAAATAATTTTTAAATTTTAAACAAATATTTTCTAAAAAATTCTCCACTTTTTTCTTTTTTCTCTCGTATACTGCATAGGAAAGAATCAAAGAAAGTGGTGCTAGGCTCAGTTTAGTCAATCTCTCTATATTTTCGAAAAAAAAAAAAAAAATTATCGAAATTGCAAATTCGAATTTCCCGTGCTCGTTTGACGCGCTACCAGTTTGCAAAATGTCAAACGGGTGGTTGGAAATTCTTAGAATTTTGAGTTGGCGGTCGTGATGATCGTACAATGTCGATAATATTCTCTTTAAAAAAAAATTAAAGTAACAGATTTAACTCAGAACGAACAAATGTTCTTTTATTTTAAAGAGTTTTTATCGCTGATTATGGTATTCAACAATTGGTAGTCACTTCGACGTCATAAATGCAACCTTATGTGAAAGTATTCTTGTTATTCTGTATGTTGTAAAAGCGGAGAGAGTTAAATACACGTATTAATGTCTGTTTCTTTTGTAAAAGTAAGAAATTATTACTGTTCCTGACTACCGAAATAAATGCAGACGATCACCACAGGTGCTTAGTTTGAATTGGTAGAATAGTTTTTTTCAAGCTCGAGCTAATTACAATATTGCCTATCTGTTTCTAATAACGCGGGGAATGTGCTGTTGAAGGACCCTAGTGTGGATTGTTTCAGTTTTGCCCGTTATTTTGGCTTCGGTTATACGTTTTATTAAATCCCTACACCAGCAAAAGCTGGCTTTCGAAAAGGGAAATTAAATAAATAACAATCCAGCGATTGCTGATTTTCTAAATGCGGTTAACGTGGTAAGACTGCGTTAGGTGACAAGGCAGCGCTATCGTTTCGCTATGGTCGTTAGTCTCGTCAGTGCAGCGAGTGTTCACTCGGGAGGTGGCGGCGTTCCTCCCCCCTGGATAGTGAGATGAAGCGCCGACCTATACGTCGACTTCGGTGATTCTCACTTCCAGTTATCTCCTCCAACGGAAGACGGCTCCAGCCGTGCCAAGCTGAAAGCTCCCAACTTGTCTCCCGACATGCGTGGAAGTGTAGTGCATCAAAATGTGTGCAAGAGATCGTGCGCGATCCGTAATTCATTTGTTATGCTCCGGAATTCGCCTGGGGTTGGTCATGGAAACCGCGATCGGAGCAGCCGGTCGCTGGAATTCTCGCCCAGCCAGCGCAGCGGCTGAATTCGACCTAGCTCTGTGGCCAGTCGAAAATCCGGCGAGTGTGGCGACTGGAAGCCAATGTGCCTGCACGATCCCCACCAGGAAGTGAAAGTGCATTGGGCCCCGTTCGCAAGCGCCCGCTGCGCCGCCGCGGAGGCGACGGCCGGCGGGGGCCACGCCGACGCGCACAATGCGTCGTAATGAAGGCGCCGCGCCGGCCGCCCGAGCAACAGGTAGCCGCTCGCCTGCCCTCCGCCAGAGACGGCACGGCGCAGCCACAGACCTCCCGATGCCCCGTCGATGCAGAAGCGCCTTCTAAGAGTTAATGGTATCCATGGAGTCATAAATTGACAGTATGGACTTTAAGCACAGTGGAGCGAACACCAAGCGACAGCAATATCGATTGACTGCTAGATTGGGGATTTCGGCGTCAACTGCTAACTAAGGTCATTAGTTCCCTGAGGATAGTCGGTAGTGCATGTTTTCATTGCGGGAGGTGGCTGTGATTTTACCCCGCTAGATGGCGCTGACCTACGTAGGCTTGCGGAGGTTTTCCCCAACCAGTTATCTCCCACCAGTGGGGTACCGCCCCGGCCGACACCAGCTCCAAGCTGCTGGTTGTTCTCAAGTTCTGTGGTAGTGTAGTGTAGTCATGGTAGTGCATGTAGGGGTAAGAGTGAGAAAGTAAAGGGTGAGGATGGGACAAGGATAAGAAAGGAAAAATGATGCGCGGATCGAAGCCCATTTGTTGGGGCATTGCTTTGGCATTCGTTTGCTGTTGATAAAAAAAACAACAGAAAACTACCTATCAGAGCAGCTGGCCGCCAGAATTCTCCTCCAGACAGCGGAGCTGCATTCGACGTAGCTAAATAGCTAGATCGAAAATAATGCCACGATCGGAATTGGATCTCTAGGATCTCCCGCTCAGAGACATTGCAGTGATATCAGGTGATGCCCTGAGCAACCTTTGCCAGTGCCAGCAATATCGACCTTCTGCACATGCGCAGATGCTCAAAAGAGGTATAGAGTGCAACACAAATTACATCTTCTCTTTTTATAGGAGGATCCAAGGAAGCTTTATTTTGGAGAGGGGAATTTTCCATCTGATTTTGGCTTATGCAGCAAAGATCATGCTGAGGTTTCCATACCATTTTCTATACGACTCGAGGCCTTTGGCCTCAGTAACCAGGTTTAAAGTCCTAGAATGCACCGTTATAGAGTTAAGTACCATCGACGATACTAAACAGACCCTGTGTTGAGGGACTGCATTTCTGCTCGTCTAATTTAGTCTCATTATAACAAAAAATATTAATATTTATAAAGTGGAAGTATTACTCGTGATCTCTTCATTAATTCTGTTTACATGGATACCTCATTTGTTAAGATTGATAAATAAACGCATTTTAATAAACCTATATTAATTCAATTTCATGATTTTTTTTCTTGACATGAGAAGGCAATTTCACTTCCAAAACTCGGAATTAAAATTGATGAGTACATTTCTCTACACTAATTGTAAAACTTAAAACAATCTGTAATTGATTGTCTGTAATGTACTAGGAAGCCTTTTCCTATTACAAAACCTACAAGGTTTTCATTTCTAGGTTCCTTTCCGAGTGTTAAATTTTTAGCTATTCGTCCACTCCTTTCTTATTTTCATTTGTTACATATATGTATTCTTAACCAAATATAGTGTCTCTACCGAAAAGTTGTCATTAACAACCAGTGTCATTCTCATTTTACAGAACGTCAGTTTTCCTAAGGCAGTTAGGAATATTGAATGAGGTAGATAATTGTCCATTAATTAATGTGTTTAAAGGCACACACAAATATTTATTTACAAGATGTTTCTATATCACCTAACGAAATTGAAATCAGAAATATGGAAAATTATTTATTTCGAATTATGAGCATTGCTAATTTTTAAAGAGAAATTTGGAAAGAGAGCAAGACGTTGTTCATCGATGACTGAGTGACACCGTTGATGAATATGACTTCAATTTTCTTTAAACTAGTTTTCTGGAGGGAAATAGAACCTCGGCTGCCTGTTAAAGGGGCTTTCTACTCCCTGATATACGGGTTTTCTAGTCAAGAACGGTATCTACTACACATCATAGGGGGTCTCTAGTCACTGACAAGTCCTTCACTGATATACCCTGCTTTGTAGGGATTACACTCTCGAACTTAGTTAAATTCTCCCCCTTGTTGCTGCATATGCCGAAGCGTGGTGCATGTATTCCCCAACGCCAATAAACCGGCGGGGAAACATCAAATTGCTCTCCAGTCTGCCGCCTCCTGCCCTCAGCTGAATCCCGCCCAGTCCCTTCTCCGCTCCGCTGCGCGTGGTGACGCCGTCTGGCCGAGCCAGGCTCCGGGCTGAAAGCCACCCCGGCCCCTTTCAGAGCTCCGTCTCTTTCACTGGCGGCCGGATCGCGCCCTTTGTTTCTCTCACAAAAGCTCATTCCCCCTTTCATCCGCGCTCCTTCGGCGATTGCCTCTTGTTCTTGCGTCGTCGTCCTTTTTTTCTTTTTTGTTGTATTACTCGCGCACTCGTGGTTCCCTCCCTGCTAGAATCCCCCTCCTGCTGGACGACTTCTTCCTCGCTACTGCCGATCGGGTAGCGACGAAATTAATCATTTACCTCACAGTCTTCTGCGTTACAATTTCAGTTTTCTATACTTTCTGCCTGTTTTAACTTGCCACATTAATCATCCGAATAAAATGTATCGAGACCAGAATTTTTATTATTATTATTATTATTATTATTATTATTATTATTATTATTATTATTAGAAATCCTATACTATGCAATAACTTATTAGTATGACTCATCTCATTGAAAATACACAGATGTCCTATTGCTAAAATTGACAATTGGCTGAAATTTTGAGAGCAATGTTGTGGGCTAATGATTCCAAGAAAGTTACGGACAGTGCGACAAAGAGAATTGCTATCTGTATCAATTTCATGTCTCTTGAATGTGCGTTTTCTGGAGCTGAATGATAGCAAATTAGAGGAAATTAAAATACTTGATACCAAATTATACGTTACGGCAAATGTCCGAATTCCGATAATTCGCGAATTAACCATTTAATTTTCACATTATCTAAACGGGTTGGAGAATGTCTAAAGTACGAACAGCTTCGAAGCAAACTTCGGACTTTATCCGGATGATGTACACAGCCATCACAAGGTCGTTGGATAGATGAAGTGCATTATTTCGGATATTACGAGAAAAACAAGAATAAGTCTGCTGATGTGAAGTTTCAAGGAGAGAGAGAGGAGGGGAGAGGGAAGGAGAGAAGGGGGAGGAGACGGAAAGAGAGGGGAAGAAAGAGGAAAGAGGACAGAGAGAGAGAGAAAGAGATATTTATATAAAACAACCTTGAGTCCGTGCAATTCATCATTTCCAATGCACTTTATGCCAAAATACTTCATGGGAACACGTATAACTTTTCACAGTCAATCGCCTTGTTTTAACTCAGTAGCTAATTGGTCGGATGATAATTCATGTAGCTTTATACAAATGTCTGTAAGAATGTGTCAGTTAATTCGCTCATTAGCCATTTTCTGGAGTTTAGACTACCAAATACTTTATGGTGTGCATGTAGTAATACCTAGCACACTAGAGATTTTTTAATATAATGTAGGTAAGAATAAAACTGTTCTAAATTCACAATAAAACCGATTAAGTAATAATAATATACCCCCGAAACAGTAACCCCGAAATCCGCAAAAAGTAAAGCAATTGTGCAGGAATTAATTACGCCTGTGATGAACTATGTGCACAATACGCACATTTTCTTCAGCTCCCTATTTTCCAATTGTGGTCGGAGTAGTGGAGGGGGCGTGGGTTGATGTTTTGTTCGCAATACTAAAAATCTCAAATCTGTAGTTATTTACTTAAGTAAATAAGTCGGAAGCTAAAATGTCAAGTTTTCCAATGTGTCTAACATGTGTCAAATGTGTCTTTATTGAAACTTTTATTCATCGTACAACAATGTGTAGTAAAAGGGTTGGGAGGAGGTTCACGGGGTAAAGAAAACGAATGCAGATATCCCTCATACGTCATATTCAGTCTTTACTGCGTGTGACGAGAATAAATAAAGTGAAGGAAATATCAGTTGGAAATATCAGTTTTACCGCTGCACCGCTCTAATTGAAGGTTCCCTCCAGGGTCCTCCACCCCCTTCATCATCATATGTGCCTCCACATCTCCATCTCTATGTTTTCGCCGTTACCACTTCTCGTCCATGCTTCCGCCGCCACCTCCACAACAAACCTGTCTCATCGCTCCCACCGTGACCGCCTCCTCAGCCTTCTCTCCATCCGCCGTTGCCAACCCCCCCTCTGCTTCCGCCGCCGCCTCCACGCCTCTTATTTCTTCAATCCCCGCTCCCTCCACCACCACAATATGCACTGCTTCTGCCATTGCTACCACCGCTAAGGCCATCGTCAGCCCCGACGCTGCCGCCTCTTCTGCCACCGTCGCCATCACAGCTCCCAATGCCACCCAACATCACCCCTATGACCTCCTTCGCATCTCCCATGCCGCCTCACCTACATCTACCACAACCATCGTCACCACTGCCATTACAACTATCATGGCCACCGTCACCACTTCCCCCCCCCTTGCCTTTCCCTTTCCTCGCTAGCCAGCGCCTCTGCCCCCCCCGTTCCCCATGGCCACCGCCTCTCTTTCCCCCCCCGCCCCCGAACGCCCCGCCGCCCCCCCCCCCCCGGGCCCTCGACCGGCCGGACGGCTTCCCCCCTCCCCGGCGGTGGCGGCGGGCGGGCGCGGGCCTATCATTACGCCGCCATTAGCTCGCCTCCGCTCCCTAATTTTCGCGGCCCATTGTTGATGAGGCCCCCGGGCGGAGGGCCGGGGTGGGGGGCGGTGGGCCGGATTCCTTCGTTATGAAATTTATTACGCGCCCCGCCACGCCACGCCACGCCGCGCCGCGCCGAGCAGGCGAAGGCCACGGCCAGGTGGAGGCAGCGACACCGGCTTCTTAAAAGCCTCTGGCGCGCTTACTAGCCGCTCCACTTGGTCGCACGCGCTGGCGCTGCGACTCCAACGCTAGAAGCGGCGGATAGGACTACTAGCAAGGCCTACGGGGTAGTGATGGCATAGAGTAAAGATGTATATCTTATGATGGCCTAGGGGGTAGTGATGCATAGAGTAAAGATGTACCTCTTTAGTCTATGGTGATGGCGAGGTTGTCTTCTGGGGGCAATAGCACGTCACAACTTATTTTTAACTATATCAGAACCCAAATTTACTTTCAACAAATATCCTGCGTGTTAATCATCAAAATAAGTAGAAAGACTTTTCCCTTTCTTTGTAACATTACAATAGTGTGGCTGTGTAATAACAGGAGCAGCATGGAGATGGCGTTCTGAGTCACCTCCTGTTCCTGCTCGACAAGTTTCCTCCGAGAGTTCTAATTATTTCTTCATGATCTTATAATGGATCACTATTCAGGATTCTAGGCGCCCATTATGAAGCCCTTATGATTGTGGAGGACATGCGGCACCCAACGGCAGGCGGTTCAATGCGATGCAGGCCTCATGCGAACAGCATCGAAACGGCGACATTATCCATACTCGATATCGATTCAGTATTGATAGGAAATGATTCGAAATACAGAAAGTGACAATCCTATGGGTGGCATGTGATGTTCCCGGTTGTAGGTTGTGTAGCCTACGTGTCAACCCTGTCGTAGGTGCACTCGCAGGAAAGAAGCAGCAAAATTATTTACTCGAACAAGACTAAATTACGATTGATAGTAATTTCTTTACCTCTAAGCGTGTGTGACATTACACGGAAGAGTGAGGAAATAAATGGTTTCGTGATGAATGGAACAATGATGGAATCAGAGACAGGGAAGCGGCTTTGTTCTCCGCAAATTCCACGTGCACCGCCAGCATTTGAACCCCGTAGCCAGAGGGATTCAAACCACTCTCGCGCCGGCAAGCGCTTTTCAGATCTAACGAGCCGTACTTCTATTATTTTTCGTATCGCATATTCGAAACTTCAGCAAATTTTAAAATTTAAAATATTAAAACTAACCCCCAATAAAATAGGAACAACTGAAATGATATATTAAACTTCATCTATTGTGACCTCAGAATGTAAAGGTTCCATGAGACATTTTTGTCGAAAATTATGTTTTATTATGTTTGAACTCTCTACTGTTATATCTACGACATACTAAAAGAGTTTTCAAATCAATATTATTGAAACCTATCTAAGAAGGAAATTGCATAGTACCATTTGCCTTTTTACTTATCTTTATTAGACACTTCCAAACTCGGAAAATGCTCTCCTGTAAACTTTTCCGTAAGTCAGATAGAACCCTGTTATTCTAAAGATGCGATATAATATTCAAAGTCCACGTTCAACTTACTTGACCATTTCGGCCGTGGCTTTGATCAGGTTCCTCTCTGTTTTGGAAGGACTCTCCTTCAGGAGGGTCTGAAAAAATGTTTCCATGCGTTTTGAGAACATCGCCAGACTCGCAGAATCTTGAATTCCACATGGGGAAGGTTTCGTTAACTGAACACCTGTGTCCGATAACGTCTCTGCTCTCGTTGAGACCTACTATCCATTTCACGGTCAACACCTGTTACATTTGGGAACCCTTCAGTATTAAGTGACTGCTTAAAACAGGTGCTCACCCACAGAGTTCCGTATTTCACGTACTGTGTTCGGCAACGTGGCAACGCCCCATTTGCAACAGCTTTTCCGTACTTTGTGGCTACGGAGAGCACGCACTCAATTTATTTTTCACTCAGAGCTCCAAGTCTTCACTCCTCGATTTCGAATCGTTCCCCACTGTACACTTCCAATTGATTGTCCATGTTTCCGATATACCTTCCATGGTAAGAATGATGTGTTGCGTGTAGAACTCGAAATATTCTGCGAAATCGTTGTGACCCTGAATTGAATTGAGTGCTGCATAAGAATACAACCTCATGGTGGAAAGAGACCGAATGAGGGATATTTAAGAGATTTCGCTATGATACCTCATAGAAACAAGTGATCACTCAATTAGCCCTCTCTTTTGAGGATAAAGGCTTTGTGAATAAGAATAAGTCACTTAGAAAGCACCAGGAATTCAGCCTCTAGCGACGGCTGCTGCGTGTGGTTTCCTGAATTCCTCTGACTAATTTCAGAGCCTTCGCCTTAAACAAAGGGCTCTTTCCCATTTCGTCCTGACGCCACTACCATCTTCAAGATCCGCGCTGATTCTTCCCCCCCAAGAGCTCCAGAGGCTCTAACAGTTCTGCGAGCTCGCGGAAGTCACGCCAAGGCTCAGTTGAGAGTCATTACAAAAACAGAAAGAAGAGGAAAACGACAAGACCCAAGATATAAAGCGGAGCGGATAAATGGAGAGAAGAAACATGAAAATAATAAAAACAGAAAGAAAAGAAGAAACGGGGAAGGAGAAACAGAAAGAGATGAAGAAATAGAAGAACAAGAGACAGTAGGAAAATAATAAGAAACAGCAGAATAAAAAGAAGTAGATTCTTAAAGAAGGGAAGCTACAGATGGGTAATCGTTGAGAGAAGGATTCTACTTATTGTGTGAGATAGCCGTGAATTGACACAAATAGTCTTCTATTCCTGAAAATGCTAGTAATTCGAAATGCGCTGACATGTTACAATGAAAAACAGTGCACCCACAAGCCCGGCCGAATCGTTTCACGTGCATCGTGAATCTTGAAAGTTGCTTGTCAACCCGTGATAGGAGAAAAATGATGAAAGACACGTGTGCTTTGCTGTCATTAAATATTTTTTGACAACTCGTTGGCCAGAAAGCGCACCAGTCGGTGTGTTATCATTAACACAACGAAATACGAACTTGTAAAACATTTTATGTTTCCTAAAAGCATTTTCTGTTTACTGCGACTCTCAAAAGGATTATGATTTATAGTGTCTTGCAGAAAATAAATATGGTCATGAGCACTGAAAATCAATTTTATTCCTTTCCATTGGAAAGTTGGTTTCCATTGGAAGTTTCTAACTTCATTTCAAAAGAATTTAGCTTCTTCTGGTTTATAAATGATTATTATAATCCGAGTAAATAACATGACGCTGAGACAATAAACAGCACAATTACCGCTCACTTGAACAATTGCAATTTTGGAAGAGAATTGTGGGAAGTGTGTCGGGGGCGCAGGCGTGCGCACACGTCGCACGAGAATGCGATCGCACAGGAGTGCTACGCATGCGCAGATGAGCTACCTCTCCATCAAACAAAAAATTTCAGTTAAAAACAGGGCCCAAAAAATAGTTGTCTTTTACTCAAAGCACGCCTCTGGTTATTTACTTTTTATCGGTGTAATGACGTGGATTTCTGTAAATATTTGTTAATAGACAAACTGTGAAAATATTTTCCATTTGAAACATTGATCAAAAAGGAACAGAATTTCTGAAAATTTTTTTCGTTTATTTTTGAGATACTAACATGTTAGCAAACCCTGAATTTTTATTGCTAATTTTTGAAAAATAAAAAGGGGGAATTTCGATTGGATAATACGGTAATCGTTAATAAATAGAAATCGTCTTCTTCTTCACGTCTCAGGCTATTGCATGCACAGTTTCTTTCCATCTTCTCCTTGGTCTTCCTACGTCTCTTCTTCCTCTTGCTGCGTAATACAAAGCAGCCTTTGGAAGTCTGTTATCACTAATTCTCTCTACATACTCTGCCCATCTTTGCTTATGGTTTCGCATTCTTGATTTCTTGTATTCATTCCACGCTGTCTTATATTCTAGTATTAATTCTTTGACTAGTATTAATTGCTGAGACTTGTGCGGTCTTGTGTATCGTTTTATTCTTGGGCCAAACTTTATTTGGGCGCTTGGTCCACCTTCGGGGAGCGTGTTTAAGTGTGTTGGGCGCGGGAGGCTGATGAAGTGGAGCGCGTGGTCGGCTGGGCGAGCGCCTCCGACAGCGCAGCTCAGCCACAAAGAGCGTCTGCGGCGCGGCCCACGGAGCGAGCGAGACGGAGAGGGCAAAAAGAGCAGGGCGAGATGAAAGGCCGGGCGGGCGGACGGGCAGGCACCGGAAAGGTTGGGGCCGGGGTGGGGTGGGGAGGAGCAATTACGCGCAATTGAGGCTCCGCGCGGCGCCGAGGTGCGAGGCCCTCACTTTGCCTCGCAGCGCCTCACGCCGCCCGCCCCGCCCCGCCCCGCCCCCGCCCCGCTCCGCTCCGCTCCCCATCCGCCCAACAACCCCCGCTCCGACCCGCCCCGCCCCGCTCCGCTCCGCTCCCCATCCGCCCAACAACCCCCGCCCCGCCCCGCCCCACTCCGCTCCCCATCCGCCCAACAACCCCCGCCCCGCCAGGGAACTAGTCACTGTCACTTCCCTTCAACTTCCCTCACATCACGTCACCCGCCCCCCCGCTGCGGCTCGCCACTACTCCAGCGGCTATGCTCATCACGGCACACCACCTCACCTCCCCTCACCCTAGTTCTCTCACATCACCTCCTCCGCCCCGCAGCGTCTTCACTCTGCCCTCCCGGCCCCTCCTGCCCTCTTCCCCCCTCTGGAAGGGAGACACATAATGAAACCCCTGCTCTGCCTCGCAATACCATGCGCATTTCGTGTGATGGACCTCGATACGTGCAAGGTCAGTCGGAACCAGCTACCAGCAATTTATTGACGTTCCCTCCACTAAGCAATTAGGTGCGTTTCCCGTCCAACAGACAAAGTTAACTTAACCGCTTAATTAAGTAAACGGGCAATTGATCCCACCTCTGTGCCTTGGACAGACCTTCAATCAAGTAGTGTGGGAAAACCTTGTGCCAATGCTATTCCCACCCACACAAAAATTCTAGTTTACTGGCATTAGTCCTTCCTGGTCTCTCTCTGTTCTAACACTAATCTTCCATCACCTATTTATTTGCATTCCACTCGCCTGGACATCCTTATTCAATTGCTATAAACCTCAATATACAACATCAATATACAAATATCGGAATGGAAATGTTTCTATCAATATGCTCCAAGGTCGAAGACAATTCTCCAAAAAATATTCAAGAATATTAAAATGCACGTAGAATACAGATAATTGTAACCTTATTGTATCACAAAAATAAGGTTAATCAAAATAAATGGCAACTTAGTGTGTCATTGTGAACTTTATTTAAAATAACAAGATCACTAGGGGTCACAACAATATTAATCAAGATATTAGTTGTTCATAAGACTGCTCTTAAAATTATTACCTATTGGAAAAATTACAGGGCCATATTCCTGAGAAAGCTTCACGTCACTCTGCCATTCTCAGTACTGCCCAATGAGACAGTAATCTAGTAGACTTCAAAATCCAACAAAATGAATTATGAAGCGAACGTATCTTATTTTAATGAGGTTACGGAAGTACCAATCAGCGGCTGTCAAAATCGAGAACGTCAGAGGCGGTGCCACTAGTAAGATAACCATACCGATCAAATGATAACGCTGCATTTAGTAAATACATCTGAGGATTCTGAACCCCTTTGAAACATCTCACAAACATCGTTGAAAATGACATCAACAGAGGTTGATGCGGATTTGTCCAGAGGTGCAGTAGGCACACATTATTATGATTATAAACATTACTAATATATGCTTGTAAACGCATCAAGTGTACAGCAATATCCGGCGAGGGAGAGCAAGAAGTGGTTACAAACAGTTGTTTTTTTCACATCGCAGAATATTACCCAAGACGTAACGAGTCAAATTTACGAAAAAATTGATCGTGTGTAAGACAACGTGATTTACAAAAGGGATTATACGCCGCGAATATTTTCGTGTTCCAATCGGAAATACTTGCGCTTATTAGAAATTGAATTTTTAACTTTGGTTGCTGTAGAAAGCGCAGATTATGTTCAATAGTGGAAAAATACATACATATTTTTAATTAAAAAATATTTAAAGTCCCAATAACGACAATGTTATTAGCAACTGCAAATATGCGTGATATACTTAAAACTAAATATTTGTAATAAACTTCTAGGTACTTGTATTAAATAAAAATCTTTAAAAACTCTTTAAAAACAAAAAAAGCAAAAAAAAAAAAAAAAACATAGGAACATAAAAGCCAGAAATTAAAACCATACAACCTTTTACGAGTATTATACGCCCCAGGCGGAACACAAGTTCTCGCGCGAGCAGACACGTGAGGCCGGGTGCGCGCCTAACGCAGGGCAAAACTATTCCCTAAGAGCGTTTTGTACAATCCGTGCGGGGGCGGGGGCTGTCTGTGTGAGCGCCGCGCCGCGGCTATCGCTCGCCTCTCGACCCCTCCCCCTCTTCCTGCCCCCGGAGCGGCGGCGGCGGCGCGGGGCGAAAGGAGCCCGCGCATTAGAGCCCCCCGCCGCCCGTGCCCCGCCGCCGCCGCCGCGCCGACAGGGGGCCCCGACGGCCCCGGCCCCCCGAACCGCTCCGCCGACTGCAGCGCTTCCCTCTGCAGCACGCGGCCCACCACCACACGATGCCCGAGCGCACGATCAACAACGCGATGGGGCCATCGATCCAGTCCGGAATTGAAAAGGTGGAATCCATTCCACAATCGAATCGGTACCCCAAGGAATTGATTCACATGAAGACACCATGGAATGAAAGTAGCGGTTCCGGAGTAGAGCATGAAGAAAAGATCTCCGGCCTGCATGATTATTTTCTTTATATAGTCGTAAGGATGATGAAAACCTACGTGATTGTATTTAAGTTATCTTGATAACAGATTGTGAAACCGTTATGAAAAATCACCTTGCAATTAGCACTACCATAAGGAAATGTCATTTGAACGAAGCGGTTTGATTTGAACGAAGGAAGGTGGAGGCATCATGGAAGCTAGAATTTAAACTCGACAAGGACTTCTATAAAATTAATAATAAAAGTAATAATTATATTAACAATAAATGCAAACGACCGACCAAGTTGGATGGATACCGACACTGTTGGTCAGACGCGCACAGCTGTACGCGGTGCTTTAGTGACCCGAGAGAGAGAGATAAAGGAAGCAGAAAAGAGAAGGGAGTGAATGAAAGGGGTGAGGTACTGAGGGAGACTGATTTAAGTTTCCGCGCGCTTCAAGTAGTAAGGTCATTCGTCCCATAAGTGTAGGGTAAGTTTCTTTTTATCACAGTAGACGGTGGTGTCTTTCCCCGCTCGATGGCGAGATCCGACGCCCATGTACCCGTGGGCCAAGGGAAGAGAGGGAGAAGAAGAACGAGATAGAATAGATGAGGAATTCCATAAAAGAGAGATGGACCGAGGGAGGGAGGACGGCGTTGGTTTGGTTTGGTTTGGTATTTTCGCGTTTCCGGGCGCGTCAACTGCTTTGGTCATTAGTCCCGTTAGTGTCGTGCATGTTTGTTTCTCGTGAGATGGCAGTGATCTTCCCCCGCTGGACGGCGAGATCCGGCGCCGACCTACCGTCGGCTAGTGGGGTTTCCCCCTAACCAGGACTCTCCCACCAGCCGGGCACCGCCCCAGCCGCGACACGCTCTAACCTCCCGACCGGTCTCCCGGAAGATGTGGTAGTGTAGTGCATGTTAGTGTGTAAGGGGAGAGGATAGGACAAGGAAGAGGAAGGACAGATCGCGCGCGGTTCGTGGCCCGTTTGGTATGCTACTGCTCCGGCGTTCGCCTGGTGTTGATCGGAGAAACCACGGAAAACTACTGATCAGAGCAGCCAATTCTCCTCCAGACGGCGACTGAATTCGACCTAGCTGGAAAGCTAGTGTCGAAAATCCCGCCGCCGTCAGGACTCGAAGCTAGGTCTGAGGAGGGCGGCGTGCTGCTACCGCTGCGCGTGGCCGCGTGGCGCAGAGGGTGCTCGTGCGCGCGGGCGGTCGCGGCCGAGCGGAGCGCGGAGGGGCGGGGCGGGGCGCGGCGCGGAGCGGAGCCGGCAGAGAGAGAGGGGCAGGCGCAGTGTTCGGGGCGCGCGGGCGCAGGCAGGACGCTTCTTTCCACGCCGCTCGCTGCTGCTCCGCACCACCTGCCGACGCAGCCACAGCGCCTGCGCAGTGCACTTCGCCAAAGCAACGCCGTTTCTTTATCAACAGCGGACGGAAGGAAGAGTCAAGCCCCGGAACGTCTCAACCTCTGAACGACAGTGAGCGGACAGACGAAGTGCGGTGCGTTGACGGGTCGGCCCCATGTGCGCGTGCCTGTCGAGGGCCTCGGTGGACGCGATGGTGCTGGCGGCGCTGCAGGTGGGTTCGGTGCCTGGCCTGGGGGGGGGGGGGGGGGCGGGGGGCGGTGACGGTGGGCGGCGGCGGCGGCGCGCGCTGCGAGAGGATCACCGTGTCCATGTGCCAGGACATCGGCTACAACCTCACCGCCATGCCCAACATGCTGGGCCACGAGGACCAGCTGCAGGCCGACAGGGAGGTGAGTGCCACTAAACACGTCCTTTACCCTTCTTGCCATTTCGGGAGTATTATAATAAAATGTTTTTCTTCTGGCTGAGGACACCTCATGAGATGGTGCGGTAGTTGTTAAAAGGAAGTTATAATTCAGTGGGTTGGTTCAATTGTTTGCGGTTAGTATTTTTATTTATTTTTCTTTTAGTTGCATTAAGATGGTCGAAAATTGTCTTTGGGGAATTTGCATTCTTCTTGTCTTGGAGGTGGTTCCTAAGGGGAAGTGTTTTGGATATTGGTAAACCAGGTATTTTGTTATACAATGCTAATGCTATTGTTTTTTAATATTATCTTCTAGTTAGGGAATATTTAATTCGTTGTCGCTTTTAAAATACTCCGTTTTACTTTGAATGGTTTCCTGTAATTTTGTAAAAAAATCCCATTAAATGGACGTCTATTGCATCTAATCCCTTTCTTTCACAACTCACAGATTCGCAAAAATGTCGTGTGAGTAAACGAATGAATACTTGAAGTTTGAATAATGGAAACATCCTACTATACATATTTTTCTCTATAAAACTTGTTTTTTGAGACAGCTCTCGTGTCTTTTCTACCTAAATGTCTCTAAATGGAGATTTTGTTTGAGTTCGCTTAAACTTCCATTAAAACACTTAGCTTTACGATAAGTGTAATTCAATTAATGAAGAGTTTGCGACAGTAAAAACATAAACCTCTAACCACAGCAAACTCCCCGATGTCCGTTTCTGTTAAAATTTCAATTTTGGTTCAAGTGAAGCTCATATTGCTGCTTCCCCCAAGCTCTCAATAAATTGTGAAGAACACATTTATAGCTACAAAATAATCCAACAGGAAAATCGAGATATTGACATTTAATAATAAGTCTTAACTGTGGCTGCTGTGGCTTGTTCTGTTACTGCTCCAAGCCCTTCAACTGATAGAATGACAAAAATGTAACGAGTCCATCAAAACAAAATTAAGATTTGTATAAGGGGAAGAATCTACACGTGTTTTTTCTTAGTAACACCTCTTTTATGAGTATATTTCGTGTCTATTCGTCCAAACGACTTCAAATGGCACGTTTTTGTAGTGTACGTATGCCTTTCGATGACTCCCGACCTCACAAAATAAAAAACTCGTACCCTCCCCCAGTCGCGTGAACGTATTTGCTGAATGACTCCGTAAGACGAATGACTCCGCTGACATTTCGTTTCCAGGCAGCAGGAAAACTGCTTTTGTCGATTGTACGAGAGACACCTCAAGTAGCATTTGAGCATCATCAACGCTGCAAAATATAGAATGTAGACTTGGATTATTCTCTTCAGTTAAGTACTTGCAGCCTCAAATCTCATTCAAGACCTTCCAAATCACTCATCATTACGTATCGTTCTTGAGAAGGCAGCATGGATCAATGTCTTAGAGGCTGCGAAGTACAGCATGTGGACAGCAATTATTCCTTACTACTTTCATCTCATCTTCCAAATTACTCAGCATTAGCTAACGATTAGTAGCAACACGGTGTTATAAAAAAATAATATCATAGTCATTAAATGAAGTTAACTTATTTGCTTCATTGAAATGACTAGGTATTATACGGGCTCTTGCTACGCCTATGTCCAATTAACACCTTAAAATGTCTAGATTTAAATCGACAATTTGCACAAAGTCCACGACATCTTCATTCACTGTCGTCTTTACAGAGGAATAGTCCTTTCTTTCAGACGTTTAACAATAATTATATTTTTGCTTACAGTTGACAATCACGACACGTGTATTAAACATATTCAATAGCAAGTGCACCTTTGTCAAATTTAGATAAAATAATTTCATAAAAGGACGGCAGATTTTACTCCTTAACAGGAAAAATATCTTCTTGTAATGTTTGGTATACACAAACTGACAATATATTTATTTGTAAAGGTGCTTATGAGAGAAATATGACACACTCATTTAAATCTGGACAAAAAGAACAGAGAACGTTCTTTCCATTTGAGAGCAATTCGGCCATTCAACCTGCAATCCGGACCTCTCTCAACACGTTTTGAATCTCGTACGTTACAATCCTCCTTTTCACTGGAATGGTGTTCACATTTCGCTTAGTGGCACGTGTTGGTCTGTGTCCTGCGGTGGTTCCCGAGTAGACACTTGCTTCCGTCGCGTCTCGTCACGTGGAGACGCGGGTCGTTCGCTCTGGAGCTTCAACTCTCACTGACAGCAGCGTGTCAGAGGCACAGAATAGAAACAATATGATAAAGCTAGTCTAATCATCTAATGTTTTCTTCACCAAGTGTCATTTATGATGGGTCGTTTATCACTATGTATCATTTGTACATTTTTTCTTTGCACTAAAAACATCTATTCTAAAACGAAATTCTAAAATGTTCGTATCCTTATTCGGTATTTGTTTCCTTTTAAAGAAAGAACCAAATTTCGTTTGAGTGATGTAAAAAAATATCAGTTTGGGTTCAAATTTTTCTCTCCTGGGTAAATATTCTGAACTACGAAAATTTAATTGTTTCAAAAGTAATTTAATGGTGTTCCCTTATAGTTAGGTCTGTTTATATTTACATTAAAGCTGTCCTGTTTAACATAGTTACTTGCAATGATTACTGTTACTCGGTAAAATAAATGTATAAGGAAAAAAAATTATAATTTCATTGGGGTGTAGAAATGACGGAAGAGAATTATAATCCTGAATCGGAAGTATGAGCTAATAGGAGAGCCAGTGAAGCGAAATACTCTCTTATTTCAATACGGAAACCAATCATACAATCAGAAAAATCTCCTTAATATAATGATTAATAATAAAAAAGTATTGAATGCGATTCGCCTATTTTTCATAAGCAGATCCGGCGTGGGGCACAGCGGTTCTGGAACCTCGCAATGAACTTTAATTTGGAGATAACCCTCAACATCACACGTGCACTATTTATGCTATCGTTAATAAAATATATCCTCCAGCTTTTTAGAGGCAATTCGTATCAAAGAAACTTCTTATGCGTTCTGTTTGTTCATTTTTATTGACTGGCTCCTCTATTAGTCGATTTATTTTCGTTTTTCATACTAGCGGTCAAGTAGTTTTGCTGTAAATTTTGAAAATATGCATGTGTGGGCTAATTTCACGCAATTACATGAGCAAGTTGAAATGTTTGTGGGACAAGGCGTGGAGCATAAAAATGTGCCCCGGGGCAGGGCTCGTGGGGTGGGACGTTTGAGGGGGAGCAGCCCTTCCCCACGCCACAAGGATGAGGCCCTTCGCTTAAGTTACTGAGTTAGGTACGTTTCCTCCTTGACTTTAGATTGCAGAAAAAATCAAATAACAAGAAAATGCCTTCCACGTGATTCCTGCAAGCCTCTCTTCATTGAACTTTGAATCTTACCATTGTCTTATCTATTTATTTCTGGCTCTGTAGCTTCTGTCAAAACTGACTGACTTAACGGTGGGAACAGATTTTCTTGCAATGCTGGTATTTGTAATTACAACACACGCCACAGAATCTCAATTATCAGGTTTGATTACGTATGATTACGTAGGCTTCCGCAAATTATCAGGTATCAATTATCAGGTGTCACTATGAATAGCTCAATCTAGTAATGGTAGGAGTGGAGCCGAGGGTGTGTTACTATTTTGTTAGCAACACTAAACATCAAATGCGTAGTTCGTTTACGGAAGCAAATACGTTTTCTATAACTCGGGAGTGAGAATGTCTAGCATTAAAATGTTGCTAACCTCGCTTCTTCTTTTGAAACTTTTATTAATCATTCAACTATTTACATTTAAAATGTTGGGAAGATATTCTAGTGCTCAAGAAAACTCTCCGCCTCGTACGTTAATGCAGTTTTCACTATTCTCCGACTAAAATGAAATGCCGCATGTGTCTCTTGTCTCCAGAGGAACATTGACGATAGGAAAGCTGGCTCATCCAGCCTGCGTCTGGGAGGGGTCGGAGGCGAACGCCCATCTGCACCAGAGAGTATATACTCGCGATCCGCGCCGCGGATTATTAAGCTCGTTGCTCCCGGCTGCTCCTTCGCGGGGCTTTGCTCGCCGCCCAACCGCCAGGGGTCAAGGCGGGCGCAGCGGCAGCAGGGAAATCTGCTGGCTCCGGCTGCCGAATGAATTTCAGCACATCTGACCGCAACCGACCCGGATGGGAGAGAGAGGGTGTTGTTACAAGGGTCGTCGTTCATTTATAATAAATCTATTCAAACTTTTAGAAAAAATATTTTAAATTTCTCACAGAAGAAGCGAAATACTAAGTGTCTGAAGGGAATGGATGTTGTTGCTAATTAGTAATTAACTTACGACACAGACTTGGATTTCCATGATTTTTGTGGTTTCCCTACAATTCACGAGATGAGTTATCTGGGTTTGGCATCCTTTCGTTGCTGTTTAACAGCCTTTATCGCTGTTTTTCATCAGCATATTTATTATAAGTTCATCAGCATGTTTACTGTAAGAAAAGAACCTTAATCAATGTTTTGTATTTTATGGATTTCAAAGACTAAGAAGGAAAGAGACTTTGAGGGCGCGTGCTCGCATTAATCGATCCTGAAAGATGCAATGGATGATCACTAAATAGCACGAAGGGTGGCTGCTTGGGCACAAGTGAAAACGGATATTCTTTCAAAATGCCTTTTAGAAATATAAACCTTTAAACCTTAAAAAAATTAAATTAAGGATAGAAGTATCTTGCCAAATTAGTCGTGGAGGGCTCAATTCGGTCTACGAGTAACAGCTGCAAACGAGAGCGTAGGGCAACATGAAATGTTAATGATTTGGTAAATGACAAATACAAAACGAAGTTATACGGAATAGCTGAATTAGAATGTAAGATATTAAATACGTAGAAATAGTAGAAGACGAAGAAGAAAGCGGTAGCAAAGGAGGCGAGAGGCGTGATGAGAAGTGGAGCTGGAAGAAGAGGTGAGGAGGCGGCATGGCCGGCGTGTCGTCGCTCGAGTGCAACAAATCGGAGGGCAGGTTTGGGCCGGGGCATTCCGCAGCGAGACAAAAGCGCGCGGGCGGCGGGCGGGCGGGCGGGCGGAGCAGCTGCGTGGCGTGGCGCGGCGCGGCGGGGCGGGGCGGGGCGAGGTGAGGAATCCGGGCCCAAAAGTGTGCGGCGACGGCGCTCATTATCCTCGCCTCGGCCGGAGCGGAGCGGAGCGGGGCCCTCGATGTCATCGGGGGACGGGGAGGGGGAGGGAGGGGAGAGGTCGTAATCGCCTGGCGCCCCAGGGCAGGGCTCCGGCCTCGCTCGCCTCGCCTCGCCTCGGCCCCGGCCAGGTACACGATTCGATGCGCCCGCCCGCCCATCCCGCCACGCACAGCCCGGCCCACCCAGTCCCTTCACATCCCTTCACATGCAGTCACATCCGTTCGGCTCGGAGCGATTCAGATAGCTTCCACTCGTTTCGATGCAGATCCATTCGGACTACGTAGATTCAGATCCGTTCGGTTCGGATCCATTCACATCCGTTCGGATCGGATTGATTCAGATCTGTTGGGCTCGGATCGATTCAGATCCTTTCTGCTCGGATCGATTAGATAGGTTCGACTCGTTTCGATTTAGATTCATTTGTACTGAGTTGATACAGATCCTTTCGGCTCGGATCGATTCACGTCCATTCGTTTAAGTTCCGTTTTGTCCAGTTCCTTGCGGTCCTGTTATGTTAGGGGATGTTGTACCGTACCATTTCACATGACCTTGCCCTGTCCAACATCACCGTATTAAGTTTTTTAGTCATTCCAAATATGTAAGGCGGTGCGGGTTTTAACGGGCTCGGATGTTTTTCACCGAATAATATTTTTAAAGCGAAAATGTATTTCGTCTCCTTCCTGTTAAATTTTTCTTTTGACATCTCGTTTGTCGAGTGGTTTTATTGGAAAGTCACAAGACGAATCTTTACTGTAGAAATTCTTTGGGCGATCTGATTAAACACCGAATAAAAGAAAAGCGAGAGAATTTCTCAGGCGAACGCGTGCCGCCCCGACATTTGACGCCCCGTCCAGCCACGCGCTCGTCGCTGGCAAGAAGTCTGTACTTTCTCATCGTGCCGTGACCCTCCCCCGCAGATGGCAAGTTCCCACAGCCTCCGCTGGAGCGCCTCCGATTCTTCTGTGAGTGGCAATGCGGAGAAGTGCCTGCCCGCAGAGCGCATGCCGTGCGCTTCCCGCCGCAAGGGGGGAAGAGGGCGTTGCCAACTGCAGGGGAATCTGCTCCCACGGAGACAAACGTGACCATCCTCTAGGCACCTCTCAGCGTGTTACAAAAGCATTATTTGCGTACGGAGAGGCACTTTCATATTAGGAGAAAGTAATAAATTATTTTTAATGTACCACAAGCATCACAAATTATTGCTTTTCATTATTAGTAGCTTACTGTATAACAAAAATCAAGTTTTTTTGTGATTTCATCGATTAGAGTCATTCAGAAATTTGAAATGGATGAGCACATTGTTTAAATATTCAAATCGGCTGATATTTGAAACGTTAATCTGAATCAGGCCAACTTCTGCTAAGACTGATGAGTTCCTTTGAGAGCCCTGCACCCCCGTTCTCTTCTGTACGAGTTAAATTCTTTTTTAAAGAAGTCTTGCTTATGTCTTCTTTTAGACATTCTAAGCAAAGGCGAGTTGAAAACAGATATCAGTCACCCTTTAAGGACATTTTAGATACATGCTTTTAATAGGCATAACTTCAATAGACATGTTTCGCATTATTTTCGGCTATTATTTCTTACATTAGCGTGGAACTAAACATTCATTATACTGTTGTTTTTTAAATAACGTAGGAAAAGGCCTAGCAAACAATTAGTTTACAGACTTAAAATATTCACTACTTGAAAATGATGACAAAAAATTGTCATCGAATCGTCGTACCAAATAAAAAATACACAATTAAAATAATAATAATAATAATAATAATAATAGACAGTTAAAAATTAAAAATCAGTTACTTAGTCTATTTTTTTTCAAACAAAATTAATAAATTTAAAAATGAACAACATTGTTTGATAGGTCTTTAGGAATATGCATTAAATCGTAAAATCTCACATGACTTACTTATCACTGGATCACCGGATACCCCACCGTCACTCGAACCTGCGACTTCCGTGTCACTTCCACGCCCTCGCACCAACCCTTTTCGTCGGGCTCTGAAGGTCGGAGAGCGGAGCACGGGTGAAATATCGCAGCTTCAAAGAGGTCCTTTCAGGAACTGAGAGGTAGACGCGGAACCTTTCTATAATACAGCAGAAAAAACAGAGAACCGTACTGTGTTTTACTTTTTTCAATTATTAATTCCGTTATTTTTAATTAATTCTCGAAGTAAATTATTATTTCAAAAATATCGGAAATAGGTATAATGAATTTATATGAATATTTATATTTAAATTATGCCGTTAAAAGCTCATGGACACAATATTTAATATTATTCAATGTTTAAACGTATTGACTCTATAACAATTCTCCGTTATTTTACATAAAGGAACTGTTCTGCAAAATAAAAATGTAGCTCGGGAGATTGTGTGAACATGTTCAACGAACTTTTTTTCGAATCAGGGATGAACCAAAACCTTGTGGGAATTGCTTGGTGGCAACAACTAAGAAAACTCTCCTGCTCTCATTGCGCAGGCCGAACAGTTTGCGTGAGTTGACCTTTGGAGATAGGAACACGACATCGAAGTTCAGCTTTTCAAAACATCAATAGTTTATGAAAAAATTGATGGTTTTAACATTAAGTTTTAAAAATTATTTTTTATTATAGATATTATCTGCTCAGTGTTTATCCGTACTCAATGTTTTGTTTTTGAATGAAAAAGTACCACAATAAAAAAAACTTCAATATTTTTCACAAAGCAGTGGATCGAATATTCTTTCAGGCAAAATCTATTCATTACAACTATTTCACTCGAAATTAAAAGCAATAGTGCTTAACTATACACCGTGCTATATTTATAAATAATTAGGTCCCGGAACGCACCCCAAATTAATTCTTAATTTAATAGAAATAGTTATATATTTATAAAGAAATTTAAAAATTATTCCCGTGGTAGCTGAACGCCGTTCCGTTGCGTTTCGCCAGAATTTAAGTCCTGACTATACATACAAAAGGCCCTATCAAGGCGGTGTATCTAAAACAATTGATCGCGTTTTCTATTTTTCTTACCGCTCCTTCCTACTAGCCAATAATAAACTGCGACTCATCTATCTTAGGAGGCGGCAAGTATCGATCACTGTGTTGACGTTCAATAAACCACATATGTACCATCAGCTAACCTCTTTGATTTCAACACGCTTTCAGTTATTTTCGATAGTTGGCGCATTTTGGAACAGTGTTGGACGTAATTTCATTCGTGGAACAGTCCTATTAAATACCACACGTGCCTTAGAAATTCTCAGATAAATCCCTTGCTTGTTTCGCGAGTCGGGGATTTATCGACAACTTCCAAAAATCGTGATATTACCCATGATAAATTAAGGTGCTTTGTTGATCAATGTAATGCTTTTTATTTTGCCTGTTAAAATTATCTTATAAATTCTTAAACCCAGCCACTGACAAATTGTCGTACTTATGTTAGAGGTTGCTAAATCAGTTTTTAAACCATGAGTGATGTGTCGTTGGCGCGACGGGATGAGCAGCAGGCTGAGCTGTGGCGAAGAAGTGTATTTGCTGTTTGGGCATGTGACGGGCGCGGGGCGGGCGGGGGCCCATTCACCGGCTTCCGGGAACGGGCGCGGGCGTCCTGGGTTTGCGAGCGGGGACGGCCGAGCCGCCTGGCTGCGCGGGCGCCGGGGGCGGCCGTTGGCAGCGGCGCGCGGGATCCCCCTCCTCGCCGCCGTCGTGGTCGGCAGGCCGCGCCACTTCAAAGCCAAGACGACACACGGAGGCGGAGGGGGGGGGGCAGCTGGCGGCGCGCTGCCGTCCACAAAGCCACGGCCGGCGCCGCGCAGCGCCCCTTTCATGCTCCTTTCTCCTCCGCTCCTCCAACAGACACTATGGATCTACCTCCTTAGTCTGTGGTGGCATTACCCTTCTGCCTGGAGACGCTCTCACCGACAGGTGTTAGGTTGCGGGGACACTGGAGTCCATTTTGGCCCATATTTCGGTCGGCCGATGTCGGACGCACAAACACAAATGAAACAGACCTTCGGCTGAGAGACGATGTGTTCGGACGCCGTCGGAAGAGGGTTTCCGTCTTTGCTATGACCGTTTGCTTACGCGGAAGAGCAGGCTCTGTGGTCTGAGCCTCGCCATTAATAAACACATTATTATTATTATTATTATTATTATTATTATTATTATTATTATTATTATTATTATTATTATTGCCGTTCAGCAGCACTTGTTATAACGAACTCGATACATTGAGAGGAAACGTGAGACGTACGCGGACAATAATTTCATCCAAAATTGTCTCCACTGTGAACGCTGCCTTGTGGACGCAACGCCACGTCCCGATGACCGGTGTCGGATTTTCCACGCTTGCTAGATAGCTGCTAGGTGGAATTCAGCCACTGTTGAGAGGGGAACTCAAGTGGCTTGCAACTGTGATCGGAAGTCCTACGTGGTTTCTTTGATCAATTCCAGATGAATGCCGTGATCTGTTGAGGACGAATTGACCCGTTGAGGAGGAACCGCTCTGACCTCCGCTTGCAAACGACGTCGCGACGTGAGACTGCAAAACGAACGGAATGTTCGAACGGTGGAGGGGACTTTCCTCCAGGCACTTGGCCGGTCCGGCCAAAATGGCAAATTCGATTAAAAAACGAAAACAAACAAAAATTCGCTGTTTTCCGACGCACGATTACATAACTTTCTCTTCTTACGAAGTATTCGTTAGGCGAGAAAAGAAAACGCGAAACTCCATCCTTATGGCTACGATTTCGTGGGAGAGTTTGAATCATGGAGTAAAGAATTATATGCCTCTTTAGTCTATTGTTTGAATGATGGACTTGGGAGGTCGCTGTACCTGTAGTAATTTCGTAACAAGGAAAATGTATTTCTCACTCAGAGTACTTTTTTCAACTGAAGTAAATAATTGATGGGTCAGAGCGTTCTTGACCACAGATTCTGAAACCATAAAGCGGGTGCTCTTTACCACAAATTAGAGGTGAGACCACAGAGCGGAAGGATGGAAAGAAACTGGAATGTATTCGGCGGCTCTCTTGGCTTGTACCGGAAATGGCGAAGTTGCACCTACACTGGAGGTAGAGACATGCATAATGATGAATAACGGAGTTAAACGTGTAAATATAAGATAAAACTATTATTATCGGCAAATATAACAGACAATTATTATGTAGAGTTTAGAAATCGAGAGGTAAGAAAAACCATAAAATTAAGTTCAGTTTTCTGTTTTCATTTGTATATGTTCTTAATTTTGTAAATATTTTCTAACATTGATTTCTAAACAGCATGTAATAAATATTTGTCTGTTATATTGTACCACTGGTGAAAAATAAGTTTTATAAAGTCAACGACGTTTGAGTTTTATGGGCATCGAAACCGCATCAAACCACAAAGAGCAAAACTCTGTTGAAGGAGTTATCACCTTTTAGGTCCAACTGAAAGGAAAATTTGAAATTTTTGGAGATCATCCTAAGTAATCAAGGGATCCAATCGATTGAAATAGCATTCCAGTCTCAGTTAATAAAATATTTCGGTATCAATTATGAAACGTCTATAAGACGTTTACTAAATAAATTCGGGATTACTGATAAGGATGTGTTGACTATTGATGGGTCGACCTTTTTGACGATTCCTTTCTTTTCCAGGGCAAAAAATTTCAATACTGCAGAATGAAGCATTAGAATGAAATGCCCGCTTCCTGGAAATATAATTCTTCTGCTGTTTACAGCAATCCACTTATTGAGAAGGGCCCGTGAACGGAGAGACAAGGTGCAAGAAATCATACAGAGCTTTAGAAACCGAATACGAGTTTCATTCGGTTGCGGTTCAAACAGTACATATAATCAAAGGTTATAGTTCCAGATTTGCTCTCTATTGAAATGGCTTTAACGTGTATGGTTTCTGTTTGATGTTTTTAGAGATAAAGTGTACTAATTCATTTGTAGGCACGAAGTAGTGGAAGCCTTGATTATTTGACTCGCAAAGAATTAAGAAGGTTTATGTTGAAGAAAGACACTTTCTGAACAGTAACATATGGATAACCATTTTTCATTTTTGGAGATGAGTATAACTGTGCTGCGAGTCAAACATCATTGCAAATTGTCCTCTAGGTTTCCTATACGCGACTCTTTTTTGTTTAGATTTTTCTATTGACACGTTTCAATAGAAAACAACTCACCTTTCTTTTTCACGCAATCGTACAAGTATATGGTTACTGTGAAGTAAAGCACGAGTTAATAAAACACCAAACAAAATACACGTCAGCGAGAGAGAAAGAGGAAACGAGAATGTGAAGGGGCTGAAAGAAGGAAAGTGGGAGGCAAAAGGGAGAGAGAGAGAGAGAGAGAGAGAGAGAGAGAGGAGAGAGAACGAAGAGAAGGCAGAGCGAAAGACGGGAGAGAGAGAACGAAGGGAAGGCAGAGCGAAAGACGAGAGAGAGAGAGAGAGAGAGAGAGAACGAAGAGAAGGCAGAGCGGAAAAGGGAGGGGGCGGGGAGGGGCTGAGAGCAGGCGGAGCGCGCCTGCGCCTCGCGTGCGATGCGTGTGACGCGTGCGTGCGTGCGTGCGTGCGCGGGCGCGCCGGCGGCGCTAGGCCTTTGATCTCGACTTCACACGCCGCCTCCCCTCCCTCCCCCTCTAAATTTAAATTCCCCCGGGAGCGAGGGAAGCGAAGAGACCCCTTCCATTGTCACAATCAACAAGCGCCCGGCGGAATGCGCGGCTGCCCCCTGCCCCTCCACGGAACCTTACGCACGGGCACGCATGCGCTTCACACTCAACAGCTGCTTTCGCACGGCATCAGCCATCGACTGCAATATGCACTGAAATATGGGGTTTTTGCACGGCATAGCGAACAGCAGTGGGCTGGAATCAGGTGGACAAGGGTGATGCAAAGCTTCAACTGCGCATGCGGAACAGATGGATAGCGCTGTCCATTACTGCAACGCTTCTTCTTCTTCTTCTTCTTCTTCCCCTGATGCCTCTCATCGTCGGGTTAGCCATTCGACATACTCCTTTTTGTCTTGTGCCTTGCGCTTCACCTCTCCTAGTGTAGCTCCGCTCCTTTGGCATATATCCTGTATATAGGCGTCCATGTTCCTCTTGGCCTTCCAGGTGGTCTCTTTCCCTCTGGCCTGGCTTCTATAATTTGTTTCGGTTTTCTATCCTCTGCCATTCTAACAACATGTCCGTACCACTTCAGAGCCTTATTTTCCATTTCTTTGAGTAGCGGGGTAACTTTCAGTTCCTCTCTGATTGTATTACTGCAACGCTTCACCGTGCAAAATCTCCCTAAGACCCCATTGACACGTTCATTTTGACCATCGATTTCAGTTACAGCGAAGCGCAGCGCTGCTGTCCCCTACCAGAAGTCGCTATGCACATGCGCTCGCTCGCTAGAACTGCCGAAATCCATCACGAGAAGGAAGCATGTAAATCGGGTAAAACGGTCGTACCTCCACAGCACGGCTGCTAAGTGTTTACTATTGGAGTAAAGAGTTCCGTTTTCAGATTATTGATTCACTATTTAAAAATATAAAATAGTGAACACGCCAGTTTATCTTCACCGACGTAAATAAATAACCACATAAACAGAAAGTCTGTAGCTTGCGAACTAGCACGGTTACTACGTATTTCCTTTACGTGCACGGTTCATTCGTGTTCATCGATGTGAATGGTTCCATTGGATGAAATGGCTCAAAGCTTATGTGTTTACGTGTAAGATTGTTTGTGAATATGTCTTTACATTGCATTTGTAATGTAATTTGGGTGAACTTTTTAAATTTAATTCGAAATAATGCAGAGATTGTTTTAAAGGGGTTTCGATATGATACGATGCACGTTAGAGACAACCTCATGTCCTGCATCTTTTAAGTCTGAAAATAATTTTGCAGGACGTTTCGTTCTAAAGGTGGCATTCGACGAGCAGCGAGCTGCTGGTCGCCCAACCTGGTACAGCTGATGTGACCGACGAATGCCTACTACCTTTGATGTGTCCAAATGACCAACATGCGGTGGTAGAGCGAGCACTGAATGTTCGTCACTCGCCAAATAGCAAGCAACTCATCTACACTACTTGGGATTCGGTGAGCGGTTGCTTGTTACTCGCCGAATAATGTTTGTGTGGAGCTGCAATTGCTGAATTCCCGCCATGGCACATCCCCTGGATTCACATTTTTTCCACTAAAACCCTCAACATGATGTACCATCGTAGGAATATAGAGTTTGCAGCATTCCGCTACCACAATTGCAAACAACGTCCGTTTATCGTCGTGAATGACTTGTACACAATTCAAGTCACGTCATTACATCTACTTGTGGTGGAAGAATCGCTTTCCGATGCAGCTCGTGCACTGAGGCTCAAAAGTAGGCATATCACACACGATGTAGTGGTGCTTGACGGTCAACAAAATGTCTCTAAAAAACCATGTGACTTGCGCTCAAGAATAGATTGTTCTCTCCAAAATTCGATTGGAATTGTGCAATCCCATTTGACAACTGAGACCTGAATGGTTGTTTTGCGGCTGGTCGCGCATTGCGAGGAGCGTGGAGCGTGGAGCGTGGCGAAGGCAGGGAGAGAGCGTGACGCTTGCCGTGCGGGGCGCCGCCACTGGGCAGCGGAGACAAGGCCTCCACACATTTCCCATTGCACAGCATTTTATCCACGTTGCCACCAAATGGGCTTGCAAATGTTGTTTTCCTTATTATTGCTTTGAATGCGGGAACAAAATGATGGGCTTAAATTATTTTTATGATAAAAGGTAGTACGATCTCTACCTTCATCTGTTAAGATAAGTGAGATAATTCTTGTGATAAACAGGTACCAAGTACCTGGATTGCAGCATTTTAATCTGAAGTTTGAATTTATTTCTACGTTGGTATTAATGTCTGCTAATATTGTTTGGTAAGAGTTTTTTTAATCGAAACGTGCATTTGTTGGGAAAGTCATATACTTGTAGCGAACAAGCTTACATACCATGTGACAAGAGTGCACAACAATTTTCTTTGCAAGACTACACAAATGAGAATTCCTCAAGGGGACGGATATACAAAGGTGTGGTTGTCGCCACTGAGACACGTCGTTCTCGCGGTTTTGTCATTTACGACGTTAGCTAAACCATTACGTCTTTGTCGCCGGAACCACTTCGAACGAATGTGGCGCTCATACAGAATAATCATGAAACAACAAGACAGGCGAAATCTGTAGTACTTCTGTTACTTCATAAGAGATTAATATATGCAATATAATAGTTGTTTAAAAATAATCCTAAAGACTATATTGTAATACTTTTCTAGTTGTCTTCTTTTCTTTGGAGGCCAATGAAAATATGAACGTAGTCATCTGACATTTTCTTTTTTTATCGCCTTTGCCTACACCTGTCATGTAATCCTTATGAGAGCAAAAATCAAGTCAGACGGTACAGAAAAGAGGTTCCATATTGTAAGTAATTTGCAGTGACGCATGTTTACAAATGTCTCGTTTACAGGATAGGCAACAAATCTCCCCCATACGTCACACGCCGTTTTTAACTCTTTTCGGACATGACAGATTTAAAACTATTTTTTCTCAAAGTACGTTGTATACTATCCATGACCAAGTTGACATGGGACTGCGACGAGGTTTAATCGCTCTGCTGCGGGGCGCGTCGGAGAGGCTGGAGGCGAGGACCGGAGGGCGTTGCTCCGGGTCGCGGGTTCGATTGCGGCCTTTGTCCCGCGCCAGACGGCGCGACCGCCCCCCCCCCCATGCGGAACAGCAGCAATATCCCATTTCGCCCCTTTGTTCTTGCGACTTTAAAAATACTCAATGGCGACAGCTTAAGGGATAAAGAAAAAGTCACTCCATAGGCTGGCGCAAAAACTCGGGCCGCGACCCAACTGACGATTTTAAAGAGAGACCTGTATCCTTACGAAAATATTATTTTCACAAATATGTTCAATACTTGATATGTGCCTCCCTCCCTTTTTAGGGAAAATTGGGGAAGCTCTCCAAGCCAACTAGTAATTCTGTAAGTGGTTCGACATAAAATCAATTGCGTTTTTAATTTTGTCTTTACATTTATACTTTTGACAGTTTTATTTATTAACTGGAAAAATAAATCACAATTAAGTGAAAAAAAGACTGGAAAAGTGGCACTCAAGTTACAAAGCAAGAGATACTTTTAGGTTGTGTTGTACTAATGTTTCGTTCGAAAGTAACTAAACGACGTTAATAGGAACACAGCTCCATGAAGTTAACGTGGTACTCAGCAGTGTGTGGTACTTTAACTGGATGTTGTTTTTATGGGGAAATGATGCACGCTTCTTATTTTGTCCATAGATTCCATCCATTTCAGCTCGTTCCTTTTCTGCATAAAATGAATGTCGACTAAATGGATTCATTGATTGATGATCCCGGGCACGTCAACTGTTATGAGACGACGGTGTTCCTTCCCCGCTAGATGTTGAAATCCGGCGCTGACCTACAGGACGACGTGCTGGGAATGTCCCCATCCACGTTCCTCCCCCAGCAGTGCCTCCCCTCTCGTGGACACACGCTTTACGCTCCCGTCATATGTGTTAATGTTAGTTAGTTCGTTAATGCCTTATTTTACGTGGCGAGACTCGGGTCATCAGGCCCGCTCTCCCGTCTAACCTCGCAAATTTCGTTACGCTCCTTTCACCACCCAGCGGAGAAAGGAGGTATTGTTGGGTGACTAAACAGGCGGATCTCAATTTTGCTCACAGGCTTCATTTAGGCTTGAGGATCTTTTACATACAAGTAAATCTACTAACATGGGACAGCCGGCTTTACTTCCCCTCCGAAGGAAGGCGTACGAAGGATTCCGCCCTTAAAAATCCACGGCTTCGATCGGGTTTGAACCCGCAGTCCGGTACGCTGACCGTTATAACACGAATCCGTAGTGCAAGTGTGCAATGTCCGAATGTAGTGCAAGTGTGCAATGTAGTGTAGTAAGTTGAAAGTAGGGCCAAGGATAAGGAAAAGAGCATCGCGCGTGGCCCGTTTGTTAGGGTACTGCTCCAGCATTCGCCCGGTATTGATCGAAAAACACAGAAAACCGACCACAGTAGCCGGGCGCTAGACTTTTCGTCCACAAATGTGCAAGATTGAACCTGGTAAAGCAACTGGTGTCGAAACTTTTTTTCGTTTTCCCCCCGCCAGTAGCCCTGGCGGAGCGGTAGTTTATTACATTGTACGGTAATACATGCGCCGCAGATCGATGGCTTTTGCGGCAGAGAAGAGGGCAGTGCTTACTTACTAACTTAATACTAACTTAACCTATGGATGAAGCCGGTACTTTGACCGGCAACCTAAGATTGCGTTCTTGCTTTTAATTGTGTCTTTGAATGTTTCTTGTGTCGAAACACCGCCACCGCCAGGTAATGCTGGCTCTGAGCTGCCTCGGCCGCGCGGGCGTAGGGCTTCCTGCGCGTCGGCGGCCCTTTGTCCCGCGGCTGCCCTCCGAGCAGGGGAAGGGGCGAAGAGTTCGGAGAGTCGCGTGGGACGGCGGCGGCGGCGGCCGATGTTTGTGTCTATTTGCAGAGGCTGTCGTAAAAGCGGCGGCCCCGCCCCTCCCCGCCCCGCCCCGCCCCGCCCCGCCCCGCCCGCTTCACCAACTCCAAACGCCGCGCCGCGCCGCCCCGCCCCCTTCCACAGGATGCGCCAAGACGCCGCACTCAGCGCCGAACACACTCCGATTAAGCAACACCCGTCACCACGGGTTCGAAATATCCATTTTTTAAATAAAAATATACACGTGTCATTGTATTGAAGCCGACCATTTTCAGCATTGACGTTTTTACAGGGTTGTTTGTTGTTGTTTTTCTTCATTTAAAAAGCACCACAATAACAAAATATAATAAATTTCAAATATTAGCAGATTGAGGGTTATTTCCGAATAAAGTGACTGGGGTGAATAACTTATTCGAGTTTATTTTTTTAATTTTCAGATTATTTTGAGAATTTCGTAGGAAGAAGTTTCGGAAACGTACATCGTGTCTAAAAATTTTGGGGAAATTTCTGATATTGAATTTTGTGGCTGAAGACCCTTGGTAATATTTGCAGCAATTTTCGAAAAGTATTGGCTAAAGTGACTAGCCACTGTTGCCGGATCGTTGATATCTCTATCGTTTTATTTTAAAACAACATTCTCTGCAACGCTTTTAGTTCATTTGGTCGTATTTTTTAATTAAATTCCACATTGCTTATGTTTTGTTATTTGAGTTCAAAATATCCTTATCAAATTTCATGATTTTAGCCTACCTTATGTCTTTTCTTAACAATGATCGTTTTGTAAGGCAGAGGAAGAAATCTTGAGATACGTTATGAAGTTTGGAAATTAAAGAAAGAATTCGATGTCTTAATCCCTTGTGTTACCCAAGAATTGCTTTTCCGTGAAATATTTTCTTTTCTTTTTTGAAGAGGAAAGCAAGTGTTAAAATGAAATGAAAGCGTTGAAGAAAAAAAAAAATATCGTTTGTATCAACAGTTATTGACTCTTGCTTGACTCTTGCAGCAACTAATCAATGGATAATTTTATTTTACTTTTAGTAAACAATCTACTCATACGTCTATATTTATCGTGTCAGTGTTCACATTTCTTTTAATGGTAAGAAATGTTGCATTGTCACTGTATCCTATATCCTTTGTTTCAACTTCATATCGAATAGTGTTTTTTTTTTTTCATTATAATTTGATCGTTTGCCTTCATTGAATTTGGCGTGATCCGTGTAGGTACATTTATTGTAATATCTAAACTGAAGGAATTAATTAAAATGAGAAACTGTTCTTTCTCGCAAGATTCGACCAGAAAATCAATGTTAAATACGCAATACAACACATTTCTCAATACAATGTTCATTATAACTCAGGGTTTATATTACATACGTTTAATGTCTAGAAATGATTTGCACACGGCACCATAAGAACACAGAACAGCGTAAAAAACGAAAATATAACAAAATAGCATGAAATAAATTTATATAAATATTATAAAGAAGATTTGAATTCTAATATTATAGATATTTTTTTAATTGGAAAAAAAAAAAAAATTTTAAACAACCAGCATGCAAGGATGCAACATGTTTTACACACATCATGTAGTTGCCAACAAGTAGTAGACTGGTAAGCCACAATGTCCACCTAATACACACCCCACGTGTGGTCGCGAAGTTACACTGTGCACAAACCACACAGCTACTGGCTTGTGGTCCTAATTCGCTTGTGATCCTAATTCGCAACAATTCTGATGTGCCTTGACTACCCTCACGCAATTTATTTTTACATCTCCTTCACCAGATGCGCTGATTCCTCTTCACCTGTCAAACTGTTATCTAGAGGCAGTGTTTCTTCAGAAGCGTTGCTCAGATATCTCACCTCTCAAAATGTCATATTAGCAAGATGTGCGGAGTACTTTTATGCAGGCACAGCGAACACAGCGATTAAAAAGTACAAAAACTTCGAAACTAAAAAAATTAATAAACAATTAGAAAATATTTATTTTGGGAAGCGCATAAATTGGTAGCAATGTTTACAATACAGCTGAGAACCATATCCAACTTCCTGAAACGGCTGATTGAAATCAAGTATATAGAATAGTCGTTTAGATCTCCTGTAGTGTAGTCAGCAAAAGGATCGAATTGGGTTGTTTTGGAATTACTTTTGCATGTTCTTTCAAAACAAGAAAATCTTCAAATGATGTTGGAGTGTGACTCCATTTCCGTATATTCAGTTTTGGAGAAAATATAGTCAACATATTTCTATTTAGGATGCTTCTCACAAAGTAACATGCATTAAATATTCGATATTCAAAAAACTATTGTACGACTTTAAATACACACCATGAGTTTGAAATATTCGAAAAGACTATTTTTGTTAAAATATATAATTTATTGTTTTATACGAGCTATTTTATTTTTTGTTCTTGAGCAGTGTGCCTACTATTTTTTCGGGAAACTATTTCGAATGATTTTGTTCAGCGTTTTTGCACTACAAACAACGTAGTATATCTGCTATTTGTGGTAGCTACTGTGTCCATAGAAACACTTTTCGAAATGTTCAGAACTGCCTGCAAATAAAACTAAAGGCCACACTATTATCATTTTGAAGCTTTTATTTCGTCTTTTACGTTCCTGTCATGATAACAATTGCAAATGAACAGGCTTCAGAAAACAAGTACGAGTATATTAGCGGTAAAACGTTATCAAATTTCACCATGCAGTCCTAGGTTTCGTGTCCAGACGGTAGTAGATGTTTTGACACATACAACCGCTAGGGGAGAAATTTCGTGGCCGCCTGCTCCAATCGGCAGTTTCTCCACTCGATAGCAACTGAATGCCAAATCAGCGCCATCAAATGAGTCACGGTCCACACGCGAAATTCCTTACTCCTGTCTCCCCCTTCCCCTCCACCAACCGCCGCCACCACCACCACCACCCTTTACCTTTGGATTTCGTGATTGGTGAGGTTTTGATTTGAATGATGAGTTAGTGAGTATTCCATTTTTCCAAGCGCGTCCACTGCTTTGGTCATTAACATTGTGTATGTAATGGCAATGAGGTGGCGTTTGATCTTGCCCGCAGGAACGTGACATTTGGCGCCGATGTCAACGTTAGTTTGCGGGGTATCCCCTCCATGAACTCACTTGCCGGAAAACTATCCCCAAATGGGACACTCTGTAAGCTTCCCACTGATCTCCCGACATGTGTGGTAGTATGGTTCATGCCACTGAAACTCTGTGTGTGTGTGTGTGTGTGTGTGTGTGTGTGTGTGGAGAGAGAGAGAGAGAGAGAGAGAGAGAGAGAGAGAGAGAGACCGACCAGGAGCAGCAAATCAATATAGCGTGTGACTCGTAGCCGGTTTGTTGAGATATTGCTTCGACATTGGCCATTATTTTTCGTAGAAAACTCCATCTCAGAGCAACCGGCCGCAAGCATTCTCCTCCCGATCGGTCGACATGGAGCCGGTTCTTCAGCTAGCGTCGAAAATCTGCCAACCTCGATCCTCGAATCCTAGGCCCTACCGGTGAAGCGCTATAGGGTCAATGTCTGTCACTGAGGCATCTGAGACGGCCATTTGACGAGGCAATGGTGGAATGGGAGGCGATCCACCGTTCGGGCGGGAATTCGAGGCCGGGTCCTCAGAGGTAGAGGGCGAGCGGGGAGCCTCAGGACGCCGTAACACTGCGGCGTAGGTCTACTCCCTCTTCGGAGGCCGCACAAAAACCTCGTCCACTCCCCGGCCCCCTCCGCCTCGCAATCCCCTCCACCTCGTTGCCCATCGCCTGGGCAGCCTCGCACGCTGCCGCCATCATCATGCGACTATCTCGCACAGGGAGACCCTAAGATTAGAGTGATCTCAGTGGGATATTAGTTTGGGGCGAATTAAGTCACTGGAGGAGAATCCTAGCGGTTGGCTGCTCTGATCTGTACATTTCCGCGGTATTCCGATCAACATCAGGCGAATTATCGGAGCAGTAGCCTAATGGACCTCGGACTTTTCTAGTCCCAACCTCCCCCTTTCGCGCTCGTGGGGAGCCCAGTCGGCTGCTCGGAGCTTGAGCCGGTTCGGTGGGTGTTGCTCTGGGACAGGCACCTAGAGGGGCAAGCCCCGCGAGCCGATGTGTGGGTCGGCGCCGGACATCAACAGGGTAGCAACACACGTCTGGGGACGAGTAGGGGGGACTTTGTCTGGGGACGAGTTGGGGGTTTGGCTCGACTTGGGCGGTGCCCCGCTCGTGCGCGATACATGCACAAGGAAAACTCCGCAAGCCGACCTGCAGATCGGCGTCGGATCGGAGGAAGAACACCGCCACCTACTTTGATGAAACTTCCTCTACACTCTCCGGACTAATCACCAAAGTAGAAAACGGTCGCGGAAAAACGAAAAATTCAAACAGTCCATCAGTCAAGGCAGTGCCATCACCATGTTCACCCTTCATCCTTTTCGAGAGCAGTCCCAAAGTCCACCACTGTCGCCACATTCCCTACCCCCTACCACCTCCACCACCACCACCACCACCACCGCCTCATTCCGAATCTCCTCCACCGGTTTCCCTCGCAGCCTCCACATTCCCAACCTGCGCTCCGGAGCGCGCTTGTCGGCGCGCGTTTGTTTTTGCCTGCAGGAACTGGTCCTCGACCCGACGGCGACGGCCGGAGACAGACGCTGACGGGTCGCGCCGCGCGCCTTTGTCTCCGCTGGAGGTCACCTCCCCCTCCGCCCGACGGCCTCTCGGTTGCGATTCCAACTGGGTTGAAGGGCTCCGATGGAAGCCCTCAAAGCACGCACGCGTCTAAACGCAACTGGACGAGCACGAAGTCAAGAAAATGTTTTTTCAAATCAGTTATTCCATATTGGAAATCTTAAATTCTCAGAAAAGCCTTCCAAGTTAAGCGATGTTAAGCGGGGCGGGGGCATGAGCGGGCGAAAGTGCGAATAACGTGCAGCCCCCACTTGCGGCTCTCATTGAGAAGCAACGGCAAGAATCACCCTTGTCACTGTGATAGTATCGTAACCACGAGGTTAAACTCTCAAAAATCTGGGTTTTGCGATAAACGCAGTGCTTGCCTCCTGCCCCTGTTGTGAATGCACTTAAGTAGTTTCATTTAAGGTTTATTGCACGTGTTTCCTATCATTTTTACGTAGGTTGCTTGAGCTCTTTCAACTAATACGTTAACTTAATACAAAATTATGGCTTCAATATTTTAGAGAGAAATGCATTTATTTATAAAACATGACTTATATACACAACAATCTTTGCAAAAATTCAACAAGTTCCTTCAGAACGTTTCTGAGACCTGTCTCCATCTTCAGGCGATATTTTCATCAGGTACATAGTACATCTTGTCAAATTGAATATAAACCAAATATAAAAACAGTAAACGCATTATTTCATTCTTAACAAAACCCGTTACACTTGGCAAGAATAACACCCATGTGAGAGGTTGCAACCATTCTGATTCTCCTTAACTTGCTTTTATCTTAAAAGACTTTCCGAGAGGGTTTTGTTTTACACCTGCATTCATCAGTTCCTTTATATATTGTGACCGCATGGCTGTCTCAGAACGCAGCGCACAAGGCACATCTGCCACCGTTGGCGTTTGTTCCTAGGCCGCGGCGCGGCGTCTCCCGGGCAGCCACGTAGCTACTGACTCCGGTAGGGGAAACCTTCGCTTTCAGATATATTTGTGGGTTGAGATAATTTAATCGTGAGTAAAGGACGCTTATGATCATTGGCACCCTAGGATGAGAATGGGATGGAAAGTAAACATCGCGAATTTCCGCCAATTCTTTCCTCTCAAGACAGTGCCACACGTTTGGCGAATATTCGCTTCCTTTCATGTGCCTCGCAAGACGCTGAGATTGGTCGAGCACCGAAAGATTAGCGCTTGGCAGAGAGCCGACAAATTGTCCTCTCCACTATAATTGCGACATCGACGACGATGTTTTCAAAATATCGATATTTCTATAAACATTGAAATGCAACATCGGTGTTATGTTGTCGATATCGCATCACAAGTCTCCGCTGGGAATCGGGCGCTTGCTTGCTGGAAGACGCCGGGAGCCGTGTGATATGCACCTGTCTGCGTCCAGGGCTCCTTCCCTGCAACGCAGTGGCAAAGCGAAAGACAAAATCAGCGCGGGTGGGGATTTTTAATTCCCTGCCAAGGAACAGAAAAAAAGTTATGTAATGCTGCGCGAAAATGACGAATTTTCGGCAGAAAATTCTTATTACAGGGTCCTGGCAATGAAAACGTGGTAAATGTGCTAAATTTAGGAGGGGAAATACTGTAACACGTTGTACAGCCAGAAATCATGTTTTGTGGGTCCTTGTTAACGAAAAATTGAATGACCGCAAAACGTCAGGTCTGTCTGTTCGTCCGTTAAAAAACGCTAGCGGCTAAACCGTCCATCTGATTGTCTTCAAAATTGATATTCCCCAATCAATCAAGGTGACGTCGCGGCCCCTTGAATTTCAAACCGATATTTTTATTTTTTTGGGGGGGGATAAGGGCGAACTTTACTTGAAGCCCTCGGACATATTCAAAATGTTAAAAAAAATGGCTCCATTGATTTTGATTAAATTTTGTAAATAGTTGTTGGATAGTGAGAAGGACGTTTCAGAGAATAGTGCTGTTCTCATTTTCGTTGAAAACTGATTTTTTGAAAATTGAAAAAATTCATTTTTTTTGGCGTCGTTCTACAATCACAATTATGAAGACAGAAATTGTTTTCTTCAATGAAATATATTCCTTAAAGATAGATTTTGAAGTAAGGTCATGTACAATTTGACAAAAATTTGTGAACTTTTCGCGTAATTTTGCGCGAAAGTACGTGCTGTTTTCGGACCACTGGTTTCTTCAATGTGATACAAGCCCACTATTCGAAAAATTAGTAGTAATCTGTAATCTTCATTACGCTTTCATCTTATACTTTATTCTAGGTTTCATTAAGCTTTTTCAGTTCTCACATATTAAAAAAAACTTCACATGTCTCTTTCTTTTCGGGAATCGAACTCTTATCCTTGATCATAGAATGCAATGATCACTCGTCCCGATGAAACACATAGTCAACAACGTTGCGCAGTATTCAATACCGCATTATAATATTGGTATTGTATGGGACACTTCAAAATGTGATTCCACGGACCGTTGTTTTCAGAATGAGTAGCGATCAACAGCAGTTTCGTCTATCTCTGTCCGCACTAGCATGACGTGCTCATCGAATGCTATTATTGAATTACTCAAGGGCACTTTTCTTTGAGTGGCACTTCTTATTGACGGAAGAAACAGCTCGTTATATTTTTCCACATTTCTTCAGCATTGAGACCACGTGCATTTCATGGAAACACAACACGATACTGATAATCCAAAACATCCTATCCTGCTATAACTTCCGAATGCCATGTGCCACACAAACAAATTAGTTGCCAGAGGAAATTTTATTACTACGATGTGACTACCTCACTACTATGCACACACCGGGCGACGCTATTTTGACGAGGTTGAAATTTCTTCGATATCGCTTCCTACATTACATTTAAAATGTCAAAATATTCGGAGAAACAAATATTCAGAACGAGCGAACAACATAAATGGATACCATGGACCACATTAAATTTTATTCACAACTAATATTTTATTTCTACAAATTTTTGATAAAATTTGTTTTCCGATGTTAAAAAACTTTAAAGGATTGATTGATTGATTATTTCATGTTTCCGAGCGCGACAACTTCTCTGGTCATTCATTCCGAAAGTGTAGTGAATGTTTTATCAAGGGAGGTGGCGGTGTTCTTCCCCCGCTGGATGGTGAGATCTGGCTTTTTTTTGGCTGATTTTACCTCATGCAAGTATCTCGCGCCAGCGCAGCGGGGCACCGCCACAGCCGGGACGGGCGCTAAGCTCCCGCCTGGACTCCCGTTATGAGTGGCAGTGGAGGGCAAGTAAGGAGTGCGGATAGGGCAAGGAAGAGGAAGATTGCGCTCGGTCCGTTTGTTAGGGTACTCACATTTGTCTGGTAATAAAAAAAAACTCGGAGAACTACCAATTTCGAGTAGCCGGCCGCTAGAATCACCCTCCAGGTAAAGGCCTAGCTATCTAGCCAGTGCCGAAAATCCTGCCACTACCGACTGAAACTCTACGACCTACGGGTCACAGGCATTGCAGTGACATCAGTTGATGCCCTGAATCGCCTCAGCAGGATATTTTGCATGAAGCACATATTAAATTATTTAGTACTTTACTAACACACTTATTCCAAACTTGCTAAAACTTATTTCACCTTACTGTTCATTTTGGCTAAAAATTAATGCATTTTGCCAAGGCAACAGAACGAATATATCCCAACGGTTTCGGGAAAAATCTTTTCTGCATTCTTAATTTTTTTTTCATTCAAACATTTAAAAACTGTATTTCATGGACTGAACATTGAAATATGGTAGTAATGTGATCATTATTATAAAAACAACAACATAAAAATCAACAATGAAGTATCTCATTAACGCAAAGCAAGATCTGGAAGATATCAACATTTCAGGAAGAACGATAGATCTACTCGTGTTGGCATAAGAACTGAAGGTAATACTGTAGGGAGAGGGTTAATATATTTCCCTCCAAAAAGGAATAGTTCAAGCGCATTCGTGAGTAGATGAAGCGAGGCGGCCAATGGCGAGGAGCGTAATTGGTGGTGTGGAGGCGCGGGCGGGCGCTTTGTGGCTTCGAACAGAGGTGGCCGCCCCTCCACGGGCGTCGGAAGCGGAGCACAGCGCTGGGATTAGGTCATCTTCCGGCGCGGCCTGCGCACACGCACGCACACACACAATGTACACGGCCGCACACGGCGCGAGGCGGGCAGGCGGCCAGGGGAAGCGGGAGGGGACGGCTGGCGGGTGAATGTTTGGGCGGGGCGGTTGGGGAGAGGAGGCGCGAATGGGCGGGATGCGGATATTCTGGCTCGGAGAGTAGACGCACGGACTTGCGGTAGACGGACGAGCGGTCAGGTAGACACACGGGCGTGGGGCCGGATGGGCGAGCGGGCGGGCGGGCGGATGGGGGGTGGCAGGAAGGCGGGCGGTGGCTGCAACGGCGGCGGGGCGAGCAGTGGCAGTGGCGGAGGTGCGGAGGGGGCGGGCGGGGACGGGAGGGGAGGGCGGCGCCTTTGATCAGCGGCCGTCTCCGTTCCAGCTGCCGCCGCCGCTGCACGTCGCGCGGAGGGCGCGGGAGGAGGGCGGCGGCGGCGGCGGCGGAGGCCTTGGGGCGGGCGCGGTGCCGCCGTCTCTTGTCTCGCGAGACACCCGATGCGTCTTAAAGGCTCTTGCACACCGCCCCTCCGCTGTTTCTACCGCTTCACCGCTCCAAACGTTCATCGAGTGAACCTTCATTTCCTTCATTAGAAACAACTTCCAACCAGGCATCTATGACACTATTTTGCTATGCGCCCGGAAACTGAATGATTTCAACGTAAATGTCCACTCGTGAATATCCAATGAAGTAATAGTCCATCTGCAAATATGTTCAGTGTACGATGTCCACTGCAAAATATCCTAATGCAGAAACATCCACACACAAAAATGTTCAAGGGAAAAAAAGGGCGAATTTTTCTATGGATATCAACATGAGAAGATGCGTACACACTGTGAAACATCAAATTACGTTTTAATGCAGTTGCATGATAGACCTTGCTAAACCAATCAGAAATACCAAGTTTTTGACTTTAAATTTCAATGGTTCAATGGCTCAGGTTATAATGCTCTAGAGAAAAAAAAGGATAATCGTTCCACCATCACTCTACAGATAGAGATGATAACGAAATGCATTGGCGCTGTGCGTTGTGCACTGGCATTGCATCAACATGCCAGATGTGTGACTAATGCCGACCTACACAATATTTAATGTACTACATTTACTGAAAGAGGGAGAAAACGGTTACATGAAGGAGATACTGATGCTGTGGAAGTTTTGCGGGACAGTGCTGAATTGATGGAAAAAGCTGCAGGAGAAAGGTTGTAGAACAAATGAAAATGAAATGTTTGTAAAGAAATAACTTTTAAAGCAGTGCCAATACTGAACAAAATAAAACTCGGACATGAACTAACCAAAATGTGAATGAACTTGGATTTGAAATACTGAATGACAAAACAATTACACGGGTGAATTTTATTATCAATGATTCCGGATTAATAAGCTTCACCCATGAGTCTTATGTTATATTGAAATAAAAATATCGAGTAGTTATGCTCCAGCGGATTAATATTTTCTGATGGCACCAAACAATGCCAATTCTTATTTCTCCATTGTTCACTATACATGAAATCATTCATAATTTTCTTTTTCCTTTAGTTTTTTGCTTGCAACAAACAAAATTCAAGACTCCTACTCAGTCATATACGGCCAATGACAAGAGTAAGTGCGAAGACAAAGATTAGAGCTACAACCTCCAACCATTCTAACGGACTTCGTAATTGCAGACATAAATGCGGTACATAATCCCCTTCCCTACACAAGCATTAAATATCCTGTTTCCTTTTTTACATAATTAATGTACAGAAAAGTAATTAGTCTCGGTTTATGTGAATTATATTTCAATATGGAAGAACCTCATCACAAACACGAAATTCAAGAACGTACGTCTCTCCCATTTATACCATTGGGAGACCATTCCATATCGAACAAGATATAATTGAACCGCTGATGATACTACACAAATTACATATCTGACAGGTAAATGTACTCCAGGTCGCAGAAGAGCAGACGCCGAGATATCCATCAACAATTTGAAACGTGCTCCTGCCTAGTCTTCCGAGGACTAACAGAGCGGGGGGAACTTTTCGCAGTAAATGCCAGAAGAGGGTTGCTTCTGTCCATAGTAATATCTGCAGAGCATGCAAGAAATGAAGAACACGACGGGGAAAGAATTAACTCAAGTGAAAGCAGATCACGTAAACCGTTACACCTCCCGTAAATAAAAAGTATATTACCAACCAAAGATGACTAGAAAATATAGTCGGGAAGTACTACGAATACAAAAAGAAAACTATTAAAAGCGATTGAGGAATATATCAAAATTTAAAACTTCAATTACAGCCATAAAAAAGGCAGCAAAAAGAACCTGAATAAATCTTTACTGTTGACATTTTCCTCATTTGGACTTACTGATATGAAATGCATGGATATTTAATAAATTGGGCATTTTTACTATGAACAGTTATTCCTATGGCTATTTTGTTTCGTAGGTGGACACTAGCAGCCTCCGGACATGCGAGAGGCGTCTTCCGTTTCGTTAGATTCTCAGGATCTTGGAGAAATAAAAAGCGATTTCGATTTCGACTGAAAAATGCAAATGTTGGTTTGTGTTCTTCCACCTATTCGCATACTGCGCGTACCGACTGACTCTCATTCTCAGTGCGTTACTGCTTACGACGCAACTGACGTCATGCGACCGCAAGGCTCTAAGGAAGAGGCCCACCGACATTACATATTTGCTATTCATGTATTGTGTTATGGAACAGCAACTTTTGTATTTTCTTGATATGTACAGAACTGTTATTTTCTATACTATATATTTTATAATAATTTCCCGTTGGAATATATCCTCAGCAATAATACTATAAGAATCGGAGAAAACAAAAACGTTTGATGCCCAGGAGCTTGAATTGTTGAAGAGCAAGCAAAATGGTTCTAAGTTCCGGACATTTAACTGTTTTTCTTAACATTAACAGTTGAAGGACACTCTACAACCATCACAGAGGAAACGGACAACGAACGTTTATGCAAAGAACGTTGAATTTATATTTTAAGAACAGTTTCCCACCATCAACTCAAAACCGGCCAAATGTGACTTCCAACCGTTTTGTTTGCTCCGATTCATAAATTTTCTGTACTATAAAGCCTACTACATAATTTCTATACTACGTAGAATGTTGTTGTTAAAATATTTAATTTATTGCAGAGTTATACAATAGCATTTTTTTCTTATGAAATGCGAGTGCTATATTTTGAAAAAAAAAAATTCAGTATTTTTGTTGAGTAGCATCTTTGCTGCTGCAAGTCACTCTTGGGCAAATATTGCTGAATTTTTTTTCCGGCATGTCACGCTTCGTTTCGAATTATTTATTCATGACAGATTTCTTTTCAAAAAATACTGCTTCACACCGTTCCTTCGTTATTTAATTACTGTAATCCAAGAATTCTACTTTATGGAAACGGGAAGGATTCAAATACTCTTTCAAATTTGAATCCAGAAGCTTTGAACCATCGCTGTTCTCCTTGTGAGTGTAAAGAATGATCTTGGAAGGGTTAGAATCTTTGCATTCTCTTCCTCCTTTGTGGAATGTAAAACTAAAGTTATCGCATATCACATAGTAAGCGTCAAAATGTATAAGCTATTCATCAGGCATTCAGTAAACAATAATAAATTAACACAAGGGGTTCAGGATAATTGATTAGTTTGGTGGTAAACGAGTTTCAAAACAACTCAATTCTTCCAACTAAATAGTAAGTGTTAATTTTCGAAATTATAACACTACTCAGTTCATGTTATTAAAAACATTAGAAATACTCATAGGTGATATATCTTTTCCTTTTTAACATAGAATCAGAGTAATGACAATATTCCTCAATTTGTTCAATCAAAGATGACCACAGGTTTAAAAAAAGACTGCGTTTTTACTGCATTATGCTGGGACATCCCTCAGTATTACTGTAAATAATATGCTCAAAAGACTGTCAGCGTCGCATCCATAAAACTGTTGATGGCCATCTCACAATGGAATACTGATTATAATTTGGCATTTTTTTCGGGCGAAGACATTCCAACGTTGTTTTGATGAAGGTTTACAGGCTAAAAGAAAAACCGGAAAAAAGTTCCTTCCAAAGTTGAAATAAAATTTCCAAATTACAATATGCGTGATCAATAATTATTAGAACTTAAGTTATTATAAAAGTTAATGGCAAATAACTGAAAAAGTTCCTTTTTAAGAGCAAGAAAGTAAAATTGGTCGCATTATGAATTTTTTTATGAAGTTTACGTCCATTAATTAATGTTTCTATGAACAATATATTTTTATTGGATTTTCTGCATTTTTTCGAAAATCTTCTTGACATTAATTTTAGTAATTTTTTATTTAAAAAGAACGAGATCGTATTGTTAAGATAATTCCAATAGTTTTCCAAACACGACAGTGTAGGCAATATAGTAAAGTAAAGGGAGGAAAATAAAAATGAAAATTAAGTACGTTTGAGGAAGCCCAAAGTCAAAAGCATCATAAGCGATATCGTGTGAAAGTCAGATAGTAATATCGAGGTCTCCGTTAAATTCTTTACATTTTACATCCTTTAACTTTAAAACAGATTCCTTAGTCTGTAATTGTGTCACGTTTTCTAATTTACTTTACTGATGGGTCAACGAATCCGTTGTCTAATGTCGCGTAACACAGTTGTGATGAGCCTGCGCAACCTAGTGGTGAAAGGAAGAACCAAATGCATGTACTGTGCTGCGCTCTCGGAGCTGTTTGAGGATGCATGAGTTGATTCAGTGCAACTTGTGTGGGCTCAATAGATTTGTAAAGAATGTAAATACAAAGTAGATTAGATGTGTGACATACGTAGTAGTATGGTTCAAAGCTATACAACAAACTACAATTACTGGAAAACTGGAAACCTACAAACCACCAACCTTCATGAAACTAATGGATATTAGTGAACAGCTACCCCTAATTCTTTACGTAAAACACAAGCTCTAAAACAAAATTAACAGAGTTTTCAAAAATAATAATTCGGAATATTCATTATCAAAATTAATAGATACCCAGTCAAAAACAACAGTCAATTCATTTTAGTTTTAGAGATTATCTTAAAAGAGAATACAGATACGAACAAAAAAGTAAAAGCAAATCACAAAAGCATGAGACGACGAGTTGAACACGATGAAAAGCACTCAGAGCCTGTTAGCCTCAGGTGAAGATCCTCATGTCACTTTGCAGGGGAATGCCAAATATGGCGGTCCCTATGTGTCGCCTTCCCTGCAGCGCAATTGTTTTTAAACATATAAGGACAAATATGCTTTTTGGAGAAAGGGCATTTAGTTGGGTGGTGCTTTATATTGTTTATTGATTAGCCAGAGTATGGAAGACATACGTCCCATATCGCTAAAGTCACCACAGTCGTAAGAGTCACCACAATTTTGATGGATTAATTGATTTTTTCGTGTTTCCGGGCACGTCAACTGCTTTGGTCATTAGTCCCGTTAGTGTAGTGCATGTTTTTCGCGGGAGATGGCAGTGATCTTCCCCCGCTGGAAGGCGAGATCCGGCGCCGACCTACCGTCGGCTAGTGGGGTTTCCCTCTAACCAGGACTCTCCCCCCAGCGGGGCACCGCCCCAGCCGCGACAAGCTCTAAGCTCCCGACCGGCCTCCCGGAATATGTGGTAGTGTAGTGCATGTTAGTGTAAGTGTGTGTGTGTGTGTGTAAGAGGAGAGAATAGGACAAGGGAGAGGAAGGACAGATCGCGCGCGGTCCGTGGCCCGTTTCGTAGGGTACTGCTCCGGCATTCGCCTGGTGTTGATCGGAGAACCCACGGAAAACTACCGATCAGAGCAGCCGGCCGCTAGAATTCTCCTCCAGACAGCGACTGATTTCGACCTAGCTGAAGAGCTAGTGTCGAAAATCCTGCCGCTGTCAGGACTCGAACCTAGGACCTCCCGGACCACAATTATGAAAACGTGAGGTTTATTGCAAGTGATTTTGGTTTTCGATATGTTTTGGTGAGCTTTTGAAACTTTATTTGTTATTGCTGGATGTGAACATAATGGTTCGGTGTCGCTGGGCACGCCGTATGCGTTCATTCGCCTACCAATTCGTCAACTCGGGACTGGGCGATTAGTCGCTCGCTACATGCCGAATGTGTGGAGCTTCACGGTTGGTTCCAATTGTGAAGCTCCTAGATCACTGCCAAAGACGGTTGAGGGTTCATCTCAAATATTAAAGAGCGGTTTCAGTTCCTTTGAGTGGTAGAAGCCTGTGTGGCCTTGCATCCCAGACACCTACTTTACCAGAGGAGTTTTCTACCCCCCCCCTAGAGTGCGCACCTGAGCTCTGTAGCTTATTCTCTCCGCTAGCGGATGTAAAGTATAGCATTGGGCTAGAATCGGGATACGCCGGAACACGATGCGCCCAGCTTCCCATAACTTTGCGCACCATGCCATAGATGGCGCTCTACATGCACTTGGCCGTAGGTCGCCATCTCGAGGCATACTAACTTTGCAGATTGCTTCCAGTGTTGTTTTCCGCCTCTCATTACGCCGGGACCAAATCAAATCCTTCCTTCACTGCCATGAGTAATGCATCGCTGAGCAGTTCCACGCCGAAGCCAATTGGGGACCAACGGGGTCCTTTCGAAAATCAAAGGACGCGACAATTCGTCGAGCACCTTAACTATTCGGGAGCGGGCAAGTAGTCAGTCGCTACTCGCCGAATGTGTTTGGTGTGGATCGTGAATCCCCAGCCAGAGGCGCTTGACGTTGGTGTGTGCGCGTGCGCAGATGTCGGCGCTGGTGCCGCTGCTGGCGGCGGGGTGCGGCGGCGTGGGCGGCGGCGCGGGCGGCCCGTGGGCGCGCCGCCTGCTGCGCATCTTCCTGTGCGCGGCGTTCGCGCCGCTGTGCACGGAGAACGTGGCGCGGCCCGTGCCGGCGTGCAGGGGGCTGTGCGAGGCCGTGGCCCAGCAGTGCGCCGCCGGCGCGCGCGCGCTCGCGCTCTCGCTGCGCTGGCCGCCGGCGCTCAACTGCTCGCGCTTCCCCGAGCCTCAGGACGCGCTCTGCATGCAGGCCCCCCCCTCAACACCTCACATCTCACCACGTGCCTCTCATTGCCTCACCAGACGCTTCCCATCACCTCCACAGTCCACTAGCAACACCTCACCAAGCATGACCTCTCAAGTCCCCTAGCAACATGTCACCTGTCGCCTTAGCATCACTTTCCAGTCACCAAGCATCACCTCACCAGCCGCCACGCATCCCACCCCCCCCCCCCCGCACCAAGCATCACCTCCCAGCCGCCACGCATCACCCCCTAGTCGCCAAGCATTACCTCCCTGTCGCCAAGCATCACCTCCCCAGTCGCCTCACATCCTCGCTAGTTTGTCGCGGCATGGGTGGCGTGAGCGGGAGTTCTGTTGCAGGCGCCGCCGGAGCCCGCGCCCGCGTCAGAGGCGCCGCCGCCGCCCGCCGCCCCGCAGTCGGCCGCGCCGGCTCGGCGGCCGCCGCGTGCCCGGCCGCGTTCGCGCGCGTGCGCCGCCGCCCCGACGGGCTGGGCTGCGCGCCGCGCTGCGGCCGCGACGCCTTCTACCGCCCCGAGGACAAGCGCTTCGCGGAGACCTGGATGACCGGCTGGGCGTGGCTCTGCTTCCTCTCCACGCTCTTCACGCTGCTCACCTTCTGGGTGGAGCCCGCGCGCTTCAGGTACGCCCACCGGCTCCTCTCCCTCATTGGATAATTCCTTTGCTCTCCTGCGGTAGAATGGCGTAGTGCACAAACACTGTGTGTTCACTTTTGAGTTAATGCATTTTTCTGGATACCTCTTGTTTATATCTGCCTACTGTTCAATGAGAGTGTCAATATAAGAGGGATCATGCTTTTTTTTCCCGGAAAGTACACATGGTCACTCCAAAAGTACCTGAACATAGATTCAAGCTTCGTATTCTCGAAACTATGAATTCCGAACAAACAACATGTGTGCAGTACGCCATTGCTAACGACTTAAGGAATCGTTATGCAAGTACTGCAATAGTAGGATTTAAGTTTGTAGATGCAACAGCACTCCCACTAAGCATTGTGGAATGTCCTTTGTAATGAGCGTGCGTGGTGCGCAGGTACCCGGAGCGGCCGGTGGTGTTCCTGGCGCTGAGCTACAACCTGCTGGCGCTGGCGTTCGTGGCGCGGGGCGCGTTGGGCGCCGCGGCGCTGTCGTGCGTCGCGCCCTCCGACGGCGCCGCGCCGCCGCATCTCGCGCAGGACGGGCTGGACAGCGGCGCCTGCACGCTCTCCTTCCTCGCGCTCTACTACTTCGGGTCAGTCACGCCTCCTCATACACTTGCTTCACTGCGTCATAGTAGGAAATAACAGATCCAACTGCTGATAGTTCGAACGGTTACAGGGTATTTTTCAGGGAGTTTTGGCACGTCAAGGCGTGACAGCAATCGACATCCCTCTCGATCTTGTGTGCATGCGCAGTTCCAGTTTGCTTTTGGACATCTGTGCGTGCGCAGAAGATCGTGATTTCTATCGAGTGCTGTACGCTTTCCCGTGCAAAACCTCCCCTTTGCCCAGCGTAGCGTACAGCAATCGAAAGCAATTTCTCAACCATTCTATACATTTGCGCTTTCTCACGCGCAGAGGCTCGAGATTGCTGTCGATTTCTGTAAGTCGATTATTGGGAAAAGGGGAGGTTTTGCACGGTATAGCGAACAGCAATCGACTGCAATATCGGTTTTCTGCGCATGCGCAGATGCCCAAAAGTAAACTCGAACTGCACCTAAACAGAAGATCGATATTGGTGGGGATGACTGAAAGGCTTTTCCCTACAAAACTCCGTGATGTCTCTTCTGACAGCTTAACAGCCATTGACAATGTCGCAGAATTGAAACTTGTTAATATATGGAAAAAGCATCCAAAGTTTTTTATGACAATCATTTATTCAGTAATTTCACGTTTCGTAACTCGTTTTCTTACATTATTTTTGTTACGTTTTGTAACAAAACGAGTTACGAAACGTTGTGAAATTACTGAATAAATGATTGTCATAAAAAACTTTGGATACTTTTATTTGTAAACATATATTGACAATCAAGAAGAAATACTGATACATGGAAAAAGGCCGAGTAGTGTCTAACGCGTGTGTGTGTGTGCAGGCTGGCGTCGGGCGTGTGGTGGCTGGTGCTGTGCGCGTGCTGGTTCCTGTCCGCCGCCAAGCAGTGGTCGTGCGAGGCGCTGCAGGGCCTCTCCACCTACTTCCACGTGGCGGCCTGGGCCACGCCGGCCATCCTCGGCCTCTCGGCGCTCGTCATGCACCACGTGGCCGCCGACGAGCTCACGGGCCTCTGCCAGGTCAGCAACACATCTGTCAAAACTTACTATTACTTTAGAGCTCCATCACATTAAGTATTCCTGAAGAATTACATTTCTATGAATCAGCACTGTAAATTGAGTTTCATTACTTCAAAGTAAACCGACAAACCGAGGTGCTATTTCAATACGTTCCCATCAACTTGGGGCAGTCCATTCCCTTTTGGAGGATTCTTTATGTTAACTAGATTTTACTCAGGCCCTTCGTCACCTCGTCCGGAAAATCTCACTTGTGACAATTCTCGTCCAATTCAAAAGTAAATTGACATTTTGCTACATTTTGTTGAGTATTTATGTCTTGTCCAACAAAATCTACCGACTTCCCTCTTTTAAACAATATCCCAAGACCTCTCTCTCTCTCAAACAATATCCCAAGACCTCTCTCTCTCTCTCTCTCTCTCTCTCTCTCTCTCTCTCTCTCTCTCTCTCTCTCTCTCTCTCTCAATAAGCTTGGTGCGTGCGCGCAGGTGTCGGAGTCGGCGGTGGGCGTGCTGGTGGTGCTGCCGCAGGGCGCGCTGCTGCTGGCGGGCTGCGTGCTGGCGGCGCTGGGCCTGCTCGCCGCGCTCGACTGCCAGCTGTCGCAGGCGGCCGGCGCGCACGCCTGCGCGCCCGCGCACGCGCACGCCAGCGCCGGCGTCGAGGTGGCGCTGCTGCGCCTCTTCCTGTCGCTCGTCGTGGGCGTCACCTCGGGCATGTGGGTGTGGTCGGGCAAGACGTGCCGCGCGTGGAGCAGGCTCTTCACGGCGCCGCGCAAGCCCCGCCCGCCCGCCATCGCCCACCACCACGCCCACGCGCCCCTGCACGTCTCCAGGGTGTGAGGAGCAAACCCCTCCACTTCACAAAAGTCCCATCTCCCAGCCAGTCACCATTGCGCGTGTGCTGTGTTTCCGAGCCGCGAAGACGTTACAGGTGGCGGTGTCCCACCCGCATGCCTTCAGGGTGTGAACCACTCTCACTTCCATGACTAGGGGAGTGAGTCCGCTCTCAGAGTGAACTTCCATCGCCAGAGGCGTGCAGACACTCGAGTGACGAGTGATCGGAAGTTTCTTCAGTGGACAACGTCGAGTGCGAAACCCTCTGATCAGGCGGAATTCCATCCAGACACGAGCGCCCCCAGCAAGACGGCGCCGCTAGCCGCAATTCTCAACTGCACAGCGTCACTAAAAGGCAAAATAGGAATGTCGAACGACAAAGTGAACGTGGAGCAGCCACGCGTGTGACGAGCGTACGTGTTTGGAGTGGCTTGGCTACCATCTTCCGCTCGGACGAAGAGCACGACGTTGGCGCCCGCGCAGCCGCATCCGGCGATGAACGTCTTTTCTTCACTGCGCGGACGAGTCTCAGCTGCGTGAGCGATCGCGTGGTGGTAGCCAGCCCGCGCGCTGCCAGCTGACGAGGGGGAGGCTGCCTCAGCGAACGCTCAATGTCAGACCTCGACTTCGCACTGTGATATAACGACTGCAAGCGAATTCGCGGGAATAGTATCACGTGCATCAAAGGCCAAATTTTCGTATTTGAGACTTATTTCGGGCACTTCCAATGCTCTTTTTTAAACATTTAACACTTGTCGCTGTTTTGGAAACAAATCAAATCATTGAAAAGCGTTCAATGTGCGAAGGACTGCTGAAACATCTGACCATAACATTAACGCGAGAGGACTCCTCCCTAAATCACAGACACATGCTATTTTTTGTCGTCAGATTATCTTCTGCAGGGTTTATTCATCATCACGAACACTTCTTATAATGTATTTATACACCACAAACCTATACTCATCTTCAGATACAACTTATTTTGTGAATTTCATTCATTCGAAAGCAGGCAACCTTACTTAAGTATATCTAAGTATATTGAGCATAATAACCACGTTTGATGGCTCTCTAAAAAGTTAGTCATTGAAAATGAGTTAAAATGTAATTTTAGTAATTGCATTTTTTTTTACCCAATAAAGAAGTTTTTCAAAATTTAATATTGTGTTTTTGTAAAAATAGTACTGATTTATAAACATGTTTTTACAAAAATAATGAACTATAAGATATTTTTTTGATTACTGTAAATCCTTTTAAAATTACATACAGTGAGAAAATTTTCAATGTTAAAAAGAAAAAATAATATAAATAACCCTAAAAATCAGTAAATTTCTTAATAGAAAGTCTCGAGACGTAATACGTCATGCGCCAACTAAGTATGAATGTGATAAGCGATGTTCACTTGTGCCTTGTGTTCTTTACTGACAAACTGAGTGCCTTTCCGAAACAATAATCTATTTTCGAACATTTATGTACCAATGAACAGTTATGAAGCAAATTTTGTAACGGTTTTTTAGGGAATGCTTCCTGTTGTGAAGAAAACCAAGTTGCTTTCAGAGTGTATTGTGATAGTTCGTCCCATATGTGGGTGCAATCGTTTCCCTTATCAGCGAACACGTTAGTTTTTGTTTGGAATATGTGATACTGTGAGTAATAGACTCGTGATTCCCCGAGGCTCCGAATTAACCACGACGGACACGAAGAACATTGAAAAACTAAACATAGAAAACGAAAACTCATGCGTCCATTTTTCAATCCACCTTATAATTGACTTTAACCCGATGTGGCTTTCCGCATGTAAATTCAATAGCTCTTGTTTTAAATAAATATCAATTTTAATGTAAAAACTCTCCGTTGCCGAGGGCCCACTGGCCAAGCAGGAATAATTAAACAAAAGAGTATACATTAATTATTTGCTACAGTCGTCAGTGTGCGAGCTAGACGCTCTTACCACTGCTAAATTACCAACAACCTAAATTCAATAATCATCGTATTCGCTCGTCAAAGATTGTTTGGTGGCTTTCATTACCAACTGCAATAAAGTCACTCATTCACTTATTTGTGTTCGTTCATTCGTCTGTTTACAGTGTACATAATTTTTCGTATTTTACGAACGCGAACATTAATACTAAAAATGCAAGTTTCCCCTCGTAATTGACGATCCTTTACCAAATAAACTTCGGAGTTCTTGCTTATGCGACGCCCCAAGCCTCGGGCGATTGCGAGTCAACTGTATCGCCATAAAGGGTTTTAAAACTTCTTCTTTCGCTGTACTTAGTACACTAAACCTAAGAGTAAGAGTAAAATAATGTTAATGGAAGTTGTGGTCACAACTAGCCTATGTTGTTCAGTAAGTTTTATTTTTCTTTAAAGGTCCATTTACAACACAGTTTATTTACGAATATTAGACAAAATCTTCATTCACTAATTTTTACTGCAATTATTCATCATGCAGATTTTTATTGCCAAATGAGTCTATTCGATTTTCGTATTTGCATTTGCTGTTTAAAACATCTGAACAATCCACTGAAATATTATGGTTACTTTGTGTATGAATTGTCAACCAAAAATATTCTACCAATTATATTTGAGAACTGCCAAACAAGTGAGGTGATTGGTATTTAGTTGTCTGTGATGATCAAGCGACTACAATATTCATGCATATTCATGAAACAAATCGGGTAAATGCATGCACCTATTGGTGTGTCTTGTACATCATTTCACTCTTCCAGACTATAACTGCGGGCAAAAATTTTGTGACTTGTATATACAAATCCCTGGATATTGGATATTGAGATGATTCTCACTAAATCAGTATTGCATTTTCATGCTTGTATTTCTAACATATGTGAATTTTGTAAATATTATTAACAGTATTTTTGTAAGAAGAAATGGAATTTTATAGATTGTGATAATAAATTTTTTCATTCATATTGTAAATGTTTGTTGTGTTTATTTCGTGTTAACACGTTAAATGTAATTAACCAAAAGTAATACCATGAGTGGCTTGAAAATTACCGATAAATCCGCAATTTCCAAACCACGAGCGTATAAATATATTAACAAAATCAAATTAAATTATTCAATTAATTCCAAGTCATTTGGGGAGTTTGCAAAGGTCACGAAGGAAAAGTACTTAGAACTTTACAAGTGGTACGCCATGCCAGTAACTGTGCATAAGGTCTTAGTGCATGGAGAAATAATCATTAAATTTTGTATTTTGCCAATAGGTCAGCTCTTTGAAGAGGCTCAAGAAGCCCGAAATAAAGATGCACGCAATTTCCGAGAGTTTTTCACAAGGAAACGTTCTTGAGAAACGACTAATGTAGACCTTCCCCATAGGTTGTTAATATCCTCTGACCCATATATTTCCAATCTGGGTAAAGGCCCTAAAGGAAAAGTCTTTGGTTTATCAGAGGAAGTGCAAACACTTTTAGCTACTCCATCTTTATCTGATGAATGTGATGACACATCTGATTCGGACTAATTTCAATATTACTTGTAAGTTCATAGCAATACAATTCTAATATTAAACCTCAAATCAGAATTGTTTAACGAATTGTTATAGTATTAATATCTATAGATTAATTATACTATAATATAATATTGTTGAAATTATTACATAACGTAGTATTGAGTTAATTATTTGTCATTTTCCATTCAGAATAAAACATTAATTAATTTTCCATTTAAAAATCTGATAGTTTTGTCTGATAATGTAAAGATACATATTCTATATTCAAAATATTTAAGTACTTCGTAAAATTGTGTGCAAAATTTCATTAAAATCTAACCAGTAGTTTTGGAGATATTAATTTTGGCCAGCCAGATGTGCCAAACGAAACACCGTGCGGCGCCTTCGTGTGGGGATTTCTCCAACCAGGTATCTCCCATCAGCGTGGCACCGCCCCAGTCGGGACAAGCTGAAAGCTTTCTCCCGACATTTATTTATTTATTTTACGTCAAAAAAACAGTTAAAAACTGCGTATGACGTGCTATGGGGAAAAGTGAATTGTGTGCACATTTTCAAAATTCTGTGATACCTACACTAAGTCATATACTACTTAAATTTGGAATTTTGAAAGGGAGAAAAAAAACTCCCATGTAATAAAATATATTTTCAAGGATAAATAAGCAATAAATTTTGGCTCTTATTACTTCCTGCCGCGACAACATGGAAACGATAATTTGAAGAATTGTATTTCCCACTGATTTCTAGAAGACGTGCACAGAAAATGAAGTGACATTTATGTCCAGAAGCAAAACATGGGGCCATCTCAGCATTTGCTCAATGGATCAGGGAAACTGGAGGAAAAAGCTGATCGAGATGGGGGTCATTGACCCGGAAGCTGTAGTACAATAGTTGTTACAGGTTGTTTATACTCATTTATACAGTCCAAATGGTAAATAATGCATTATGTATCATTGTTAAAATTAATGTTACTTTTCTGTATGTATGATAGTGTGGCGCATATGAAGTACACGTGTGTAAGTAAGGGTTGAAGATAGGACAAGCAAGACGAAGGATAGATCGCGCTGGCCGTGACCCGTTTGTTAGAATACTGCTGCGACATTAGCCTGGTGTTGATCAGAGAAACCACGGAAAGCTTAATCTGAGAAGCCGGCCGCTAGAGTTCTCCATATTATGCATTCTTTTCGAAAGTGAGGAAAGCAATTGCTTAATTTGCTTGCACGTGTAAATTCGGTACATATAATCACCACCACCTATTTCATTTCTACCGAACTAGAACAGCAACGATAAAAAATATTACATTTCATTCACATATCTGTATCATTTTATTCCACATGTAAAATACTAGATGAAGCAAATTACTGGAAATAATAATAAGTCCTCTACAGGCGACGCATGAAACAGTTCAACATTTGTTCGGCAGAACCGTCTCGTACTTCGTGGTAAACGTGAAAACGATAGTTATCTAAGAAAAGATTACGAGAATAATCGAAAAATCTTTTGAAAAGGTATTAGGAGAAGGGCAGGGACTAGCAAACGATTTTTTCTGCGACAAAAATTTCAGTCAAAAGGCACCGGGTTCAACCCACCAACTCACGTAACACACCGTGCATTACGCATGGTGCATTCCGTGCGTTAGAGTCAACGCCACGAGTACCCAATGACGTGGCGTTTCAGTTAGGAAAGACTATGTACCTCGAATCTAACGCGACATCAACATTACATTCGTTAAAAGTTTTCGGCAACCAAATATTTATTTCCAAAGAAATACAGCAGTAAACTGAACCATAGACGAAAGAGGCATCACATCACAAAAACCGGCTACACATATTTATGCATGTATTGAGTTCGAAGTAGATGAGATGATAGTTTATTTTTATTCTTAATAATTATGACAGTTATATATTACATGAAAAGCCTTAAATGAAATGTCCAAAGTTTTATAAAAACTGTTGAATTAACTCCACCTATTTGAATTAGGTGAACTCGGCCAAGTACCGTCGCATATCTGCACTAACGCTCTCACGCGCCAAACCTGCGCCATCTATGAGGTACTGAAACAACTATGTGAGGTTCCTTGTAATGAGGCAGCAGGACGATATCAATATGTCCGAGGAAATTTTCTATAATTTCATTTTGAAACTTTGTACAAAGACACTCTTCAAAATGGGTCTTATTTGTTTCTATTCTAATAATTTGTCAACAATTGATATTTTAGAATAGAAACATTAAACGGTTTTCGAACATGATTTTAGGACATCTAGCGATATCTGTCAGCACATGCTCTAACGACGTCGTGATGAATTTTTTGTTCGCCGGTAGAATGCAGTAGCTGTCTCCAACTGAGACGTTTGTCGTCGAAAAATTCATGAATGGTGAAGATATTGTATTTTAGTTCAGTTTACTGCTGTATTTCTTTCGAAATAAATATTTGGTTGCCGAAAACTTTTAACGAATGTAATGTTGATGTCGCGTTAGATTCGAGGTACATAGTCTTTCCTAACTGAAACGCCACGTCATTGGGTACTCGTGGCGTTGACTCTAACGCACGGAATGCACCATGCGTTATGCACGGTGTGTTACGTGGGTTGGTGGGTTGAACCCGGTGCCTTTTGACTGAAATTTTTGTCGCAGAAAAAATCGTTTGCTAGTCCCTGCCCTTCTCCTAATACCTTTTCAGAAGATTTTTCGATTATTCCCGTAATCTTTTCTTAGATAACTATCGTTTTCACGTTTACCACGAAGTACGAGACGGCTCTGCCAAACAAATGTTGAACTGTTTCATATGTGTGTGTGTGTGTGTGTGTGTTGTGTATATATATATATATATATATATATATATATATATATATATATATATATATATATATATATATATGTATATATATATATATATATATATATATATATATATATATATTTTTTAGACGAGACGGCTCTGCCAACAAATGTTGAACTGTTTCATATGTGTGTGTGTGTGTGTGTGTGTGTGTTGTATATATATATATATATATATATATATATATATATATATATATATATATATATGTATAACATAATTTGTATAATGTTAGGTTCCGGAACGCTCCCCAAACTAAATGAATTATTGATTTAATGGAATTTTTCATATATTTATTGTCTAATTTAATAATTATTCCCGAGGGGCCAGAACGACGTTCCGGCGCGCTCCCCCTGAAATCATTGGGATCGATGGAAATTCACGTTGATCAAGGAAATGACTCATTTAAGCTAAGGCAAATTCTTCACCTAAACTCAAAATGTTGGCATACTACTACTCGCGCAACTTTTCTTGAACGATGACCTTGCTTCCCCCTCCCTTGAGCAATAAACAGTTGAAGGCAAAAGCTCGCAGCGATCATTGATGACAACATTCCAAGCATTAAAACTTCGTTGGCGCGAAACAGAAGATAGTCAAAGTTAGATGCTTTCATAGTAAAGAACTTCTGTTCAGGTTTATTATCAATAAAGAAATGACTGAGGCAGGTCCCGGTCCTCCAAGGGAGGCACCTAAAACTCTTATCTAGTGTCCCTGCTGTTGCCTACCCAGAGCGATGACCGCACACGAAGCAGGTTGACTTTGATTTTTCCGAGGTTGGCGTTACTGTAAATACTCTTGTGGCCAACTTTGTAACTAATACCTCCACTCCGCCCGCATATTCTGAATCCATCGTTCAAGAAACGTTGCGCGAGTAGTGCATTCAATAATTTTATTGCATTATAACATACTTTTGTGAAGACTCCAATATAAGAATATTTACTCAAAATAGTCAACCACAAACACCACAAAAACTTACATTTCTACTTCCCAATATAATGATTTAATATTGTATTAAGCACGTTGTTAATTGTATTATAGTTTGTGGTAAAAACCGTGAATGAATGTAACTGTGCTAATAATCATGACATTAATAAGACTAAATAAATTACAAAATATATTTATAAGAAGTTACTATATTTTTCAGTTTCAAAATTTTATAATATTCACGTTATTATTAATTATATTATTTTTCAGAATAATCCTTGCTCAAAGAAAAGGTGTGTTTCCACCTCTTACCCGCATTCTTTTTCCTTCGAACGTGACCTTCTGTCCACGAAGATAAACCCGGCACCACAATGCTCCTCCTAGAGAAAATATGCAACTGTTTGAGATGTTCTCAATTTTTATAACTATCTTACGAAGATTTAATGTCTGGGAAGAAATACCACAAATAGAGGAAGAGACGTGATACAATGGATATTGTCGAAGGTGAAAGCAATTCATAAATACAAGTGCCATTCCTCTCCAGTTTAAATCAGATAACTACTCAAAGCGTGACTTCAAGGCCCTCGACGCGCTTCATTCCATAATGTTGCACCACAACGCGGAAGAGCAAATCCAAGGTGGGAAATAAGGAGCGATAAGCGAGTACAACAAGAAATGACGCGAGGCGTTTCATGCCGTCTCTCTTTCTCGCCTTAGTCTTGTAGCATACCCGAAAGATTCTTATGATTTAAAAACTTTCATTCTCTCGTTCATTAATTAACAATTTACTCAAAATTAGTGTAGTGCATGTTTTTTCTTCCTTGGGAAGTGGCGGTGATATCCCCTGTTGAATGGGGTAATATGAGACCGATCTACAATATTCTAGTGGGGTTTTCCCCAACCAGGTATCTCCGACCAGCGGGTCACCACATCAGCAGGAAGCTGTCGACGGGACTACCGGCAGGGGGCTTAGAGTAGGTATGGTAGTGCAATGCATTTTAAAGTGTGAGTAAGTAAGGGGTGAGAAAAGGGCAAGATTTTTCCTTCTTATGAAAGAAAAATCGTGCGCAGTCCGTGGCCCGTTTGTTAGGGTAGTTCTCCAGCATTTGCCTGGTTTTGGTCAAAGAATCCACGGAAAACTACCGATCAAGAATGACGGGCGCTAGAATTCTACTCCACTTAGCAGCTGAATTCGACCTAGCTATGAAAGTAGGGTCGACAATTCTGCCACCGTCGGCAGTGGAACCGTAGGACCTCTCAGGTGTAGGTACTGCAGTGACGTCAGTTGATGCCCCGAGCCACCTAAGGCGGTGAAAGATGGATTTGGTTGAACTGGCTACTTCTCCTTCGACGAAAATGGCACTTGGGACCTTCCGTCCTGAGAAGACCATTTGCGGACTCGCAACAGGAAACGATATACTGTCCGGTTTCATTTTTCTACCAGACTACTGCGCACAACGCAAAAGAGAATTTATTGAAGAGTTCGTACAAATTCCGTACGTGAGGTATCGGCGCATTCATTTCGATATGGCGAGTGAGCACTGGAATTAGGTCAACAATAAACGCTGCTACGAGTTTGCATTGCAACAATAAACGCTGCATCGCATCGCGTGCATCGCATGAGTTTTAGATTAGGGCTGCACAAATGAAAGATTTGGGGCCACCTGCCAGCGGTGACCCGCTGCAGAGGCTCGCGAGCCTCTCGTCTTACACTACACAAGAGCCGATCGCGCCGGAACCCTCCCCCTCCCTCCTATCATTCGGGCTAACTCAACAAAACAAGCAACGGGCCACTGACAGGCCATAGATAAGCCCTGGGCCAGGGCACGCCTAGTGGGCTGCCCATTTGAGCAACGCTGTGCTAGACAACTGTCTCATTAAAATAATGAAAACTGTTCTCCTGCGAGCATCCTCACAGTATTCCTGTATTTCACTGGCCTTACATTGCACTAGAGCTGTCACGCCCGCGCCGGCTGTGTGGCTGACAACACGCACTGGTTGGCCACACTGGCGGGCCGCACATAAGCGCTGGGCCACGACACGCCAAGTAGGTCCGTCACTTGAGCCACCCTGCTGTAGACCGACTTCTCGTCAAAATAATGAAAAATCTACACACTTTGAGCATGCTTGCAATATTCTAGTATATCGTTTAGAAGTCGTTAGGTGGCGTGATGGATAATTGTCACTAGCAATTGCTATTATAGCTGATTTGAGAGTGGCCGTCGATGCTTCGAAGTCCGGAAGCGTCCGCGTGCAGGGCGATGGGCGGCGTGCTGTTGCGGGAGCGGAAACAATCGTTTTACCCCAAAGGTGACAGGGCACAGCCCATTGCCCACACAGCCATCGATCGCACTGGCTGCTCGCGGATTGTGATGAGGCTGCTTACGAGGCGAACCTCCCTCGTCCCGAGACTGAAGGCCACACGCGTGGTTCGTCTCCTTTAAATAATTACTGCTTATGACGTGGCAATAATGGGGACAGGATTGCAGCAATAAACAAATTTTCTATGATATTGCACACACACACACACACACACACACACACACCAGACAATTTAGCTTTCGAGTTTCCATACTATCGAGTTACATATCATAGGTATGCTTTATACAATAGTTATTTATCTAACGACATCGGTTATAATGACGTACCGGCAGTTACGACGAAAATACAATAAGCGGTGATTCATAAAGCTCTTGTAAGGGATTTTTAATGGATGAAATTATCTTTGTCATGGCTTCTGAGCAAACTTAGCGACTCGATTTCCTTGTATCCAAGTGACAAAACACGACGGCCGTCTCACGGAATTCTGAAAACCTACAATGTAAACGCAGCTTTTCTAGAAAACCTATTTCAATTTCATCACGAGCAATTAATAAAAACAAACGATATTGAGCGTCGATTGTTTTTATTCTCCGTACCTCCCAACCAATCTAAAATCCAATTAAATTATGTATTTAATAAAAAAATATTAAAATTAAAAGAAAGGTAACTTCCATAGTTTTCACACGATCAAATTCCCCTGATTTTTGTACTGTCTTGATACTTTTGTGTCGCCTAAGATAATACCAACACACATTCCACAGTGGAAGTGGAAGACTTATGAAGAGACAGATGTGGTCAGCCCTTGATTGCAGATTGAGATAATGCGGGCGGATTCAAAAAATAATCAGAGGAGTATATTTTACCCTTCCGTAAGGATATGATTAAATAATCTAAATTATTAATTAACACAATACTGACAATTCTTACTAGAAATAATTCTAGCTTTGGCAATTACACATAACCAAAAGACGATTTCTCGAAGCAGCAAATCGATCCAATAGTTTCTAATGTAAAATGGAGATGGAAGAACAATCCTACAATTTTTTTGTTCATGCAATTTTGTAACCAGATTTTTTACGCAAAACTGTAAGATGTCTGTGGAAATCATAAGATTGACAAACCTCAGATATCCTGCAACTTCCTGTGACACGTTTTTTTATGTACTACCTATCAATAGTTTCCGAAAAAATTCAGAATATGAAAATAAGACCTGTTTGGCCAGTAGATCCCTGTGTTTTGAGTCAATCGATTAATGGTGTGCCGGTCGGAGCTTCAGTTGTGGTGTCCCTCGCCGTGCCCGCTCCTGAGAGAAAGAGCGCGCTGTTCGGGCGCCCACAACCGCCCGACGAATAATTGATGGACAGCGACGGCAGCGACCTCTGTGAGACTTGGCGCACCTGCTTCTCATAGATCAAGATCATCAAATTATGTTTGTTCCTCGTATACGTACGTATATCTGTAATAACAAACATAGTAAAAAGAACGTTATGTAATGCTGTGGAAAATTGATTTCGGAATTTCAACGGAAAAACAGGTTTTGGGGTTTCCTAGTAACAAAAATGTGTTTTTTCAAAACATCTATCCGTCCATCTGTGAAAAAATTAAGCGTTTAAACTATTTTTAGAATTTCTGTCAAATGAATCTCCTATCGATATGGTCCGAATCTAAGCCTCATAATTTTGAAAATAATTTTCTCTATTTTTCTATCTTTCTTAAACTATTTTCTTACAAACGGTTCGAAATATTTTTTAAAAAAAAAAAACCTTTTAATTTTTTTTAATTTTACTAAAATTAAAATTTTTTTTAAAGTTAATTTTTTTTTGCTTTTCCATTTGAGTGTTTCAAATTATTTCTGATGAAGTTTTCCGCAAACTCAAAAGTTTTCTATGAAAATAAGTTCAAAATTGCCCATTTTCAGAAATGCACAAACGACATTTTCAAAATGGCTCTAAATTTTTCAACATAAATTTGCACTTAGAACAAAGTTTTAGTCTTCTAAAATATTATTAAAGTCATATTTCCATTATTCTGTTAGAGAACCGAAAAATTGGAAAAATTTCGTTTTTTTGATAAAACACAATTTACTTATTCGTATTACTCGAAGATAAACTAATCATTGTGTTAAGTAATACATGCTGTAAATATTGTTTATATATTTTACATTTTCTGTAGAGGTAGTTAATTTTGAAAAAATGTGTATTGCTGAGTGGGAAGTTGATTTTCTTGCGAAAGTAACTTTGCATTGTTGCTATGGAAGCACATTGTGCTGCACATTGTGCATCAAAGTTATTCAAATAACTAAATTCAATGTAACAAAGCACATTGAAGGCCAGTATGCATAATTATAAATTTATTAGATTAAAAAAGCGCAGGCTTATTCGGGGAGTGCGCAGGGGCTCTTAGCCACACCTCAACAGCCTTTTAGACGCCAAAGGGAACGAGAAACGAACTCGCACGAGAAGGTCTGTGCGGTTCTGCAGTGCCACTGCAGGTTGTAAAATGTACAAATACATATCTGTGTAATATGCTATAATTCACTTTGTGTATAATATGAAGTATTTTCATTTAAATGGATTTTAATATGAGGTCCTTAAGTTTGTAAATTGTGAAAAACTAAAAAATATTAGCTATCCATTATTATATTATTTATTAGATATTTGTAATTTTCAAGTTCATAAAATGTTTACTGACGAAATCATTTTAGTATCTGTATGACGTTTGACTTTGTTTTAGTAGAATTGCAGAAATTGTCTTTTAATATTTAATGCAGTTAAAGGCTTTTTGAACAAGTTTACTATTAAATTTTCAAAGAATATGCTGCTCGTACAATGATTACTTACATGGTTCCCACGTAAATGATTTATCCAATTCCGGGAACATGAAGGAAATACTACTGAGTGTATTCACGTTATTATTCATTTGGGAATAATAATAAATGTATCTCGTTTCAAAGAAGTGGATTTCACAAGTCATGAAACGAATATAATATTTTACATTTCACCAATCTACGATAACTATAAGATAAACCTTACACTTACATAACCTAGATCTAGGGAGACACGTACTTTGATGTCCCTTTTCTCTAGTTGAAATGATTGAAGGCGTTGTCATTGTCAACAATACTAGTATTGTTGATTGAAATGATTGAAGGCGTTGTCATTGTCAACAATACTAGTATTGTTGACAATGACAACGCCTTCAATCATTTCAATTATGTAAATGTCAACTACAACTCACCACTAAACCAATACATTTTCTCTAGCTCCGTCATTTCGGTTCTAATGAGAAATAGAGTAATGTGCACAATATAAAACGAGCGCATAATACTCAAGATCAATGTGAATGCTATCGACAAAATTTTGAAAGTAAATGGTGAGTGGGAGCAAGGTCCAAACGGTCCCGAAAATATATTTTAGTCTTTCTCGAAAAGGTTCGAAAGCGACCTTCGAAGCAGTGGCACAGTGAGACACCAGTTCGCATCAGTAACACACACAACAGAATTCTTCGACGAAAATTGAAGTTCTCGACTAGATAATACTTCCCCCTCTCCTAACACACCAAGTGTACAGACATTTTAATCAGAGAATAGTTTCGTCCAGACTATAGGGCTCCTTTGCGCGACGTTATCGTAGTGGTTCTGATAATATAGTTATAATTTCTTGAGTTCTCTAAACACACTAACGATGAAAGAAGAGAAGCGAATTTTTAATTTATAATTAGATGTTTTGTAGATTTATACCAGCAAATCATTAATATTTTTTGCAGTCAGTGTGATCTTAATATTGATTATACTGATTTGCCCGCGGTTCAATTTCGCGTGTCGTTCCCTTAACTAATATTTACCCGCCTTCCAAATTGCATCGACTCCAAACCCGTTGGGCCGACAAGGTGGCTCAGTGCATCAACTAATGTCGTTGCAATGCCTACGGCCGAGAGGTCTTGGATTTCACACCCGAAGGTGGCAAGATTTCTGCCACTAGCTAGATCGGATTCAGCTGCTTTCTGGAGAAGTCTAGCGACCGGCTGCACTGACTCCAGGAGAATCCCGGAGCAGTATCCTACCAAAGGAGCCAAGGACCGCGCGCGATCTTCCTTCCTCTGCATCGCCCTATACTCATCCCTTACTTCTACACACACTTCCACTCACACTATCAAACACACTCACAGTATCGGGAGACCAATCGCGAGCGATGTCCCGGCCGGGGCGATGTCCGCTGGAGGGAGATGCCTGGTTGGGGAAACCCGACAAGCTGACTAGTATGTCGGCGCCGGATCTCGTCATCGAGCGGGGGAAGATCATCTCACCTCCCACGATAAAAACACGCACAACACTTACGGGACTAAGGACCGTAGCAGTTGATGCGTCCGGAAAATTCAATCAAGCGATCCCGTTGGCACACACTGCACTAGCTCTACGCCTTTCCGGCTGTTGTGAATAGGCTTCTACGCAAACCGATTCGTGACTCCGATGCGCATGCGCATAAAGACATGAGATAACGTCACGCGCACCACATCGTGCAAGGCAAACATGACACGTATACGTTACCTACCGCTGCTCGCGACTCTTTAGTACGTTAGTTATAAACGACTCGAATCTTACGGTATTTTGATACACATGAAAGTACCACCAGTCTCCACTAAACGAATGGATAGGTGTTTACATGCTAAAAGTAAGCTTTTGCCAGACCCTTGTTAAATATTAATTGGATTAAAACTATTTTCGCCCGCGTCACACAAGTATTGTATTCAAAGATCAGAAGCTTTCTAAGATACTTTCAAGTTTTTTAAATTAAACTATGTTTTACAGAACGAACAATGTATGTGTTATCCATTACTAATACAACTTTCTTTTTTCCATTCTTTATGTCTTGGTGTCGTGAATACTTTTTAGGTAAGTGTATATATTCACTAAGGAAATATGATGATAGACTAGAAAAAGGGAATATTTTATAACATTTTAAAATATTACCAACCTTCTTTGCATTACTGTTCATTGATTCGTTAAAATTGCTTGCTACACATCGTTTATCGCGCATTTGGAAAAGACACATCTGCAGTTATATGTATTTCTTTATCGTTTTCGTGACTCACCTTGAATGTAATGGATACTTCCTTGAAAGAAGTTCAACATTTATGAATTAAAAATCGCATGTCAACAATTTGTCTGAATTTTTCCTGTAATGTGTACCGCTCCATATGTGATAAGTTCTTCAAAAAGAATAAAACAACGCTTATGCCCCTGGAAACCACATATGCAGTTGGTCTTTGTCGACATCCAATGGCAGATTAATGCACCCCAACAAAGATACCGTAATAATAATATAATAGACAATAATAAAATAATAAGAAAATGAAATAATTCTAAAAACAAATTGTTTGGTCAGCACAGCATATATACTGTACTTTGCATGCATTTATTTATACATATACTTTCTATGTATCATACATATGTTGTTTCTTTCGTCTCTCTTTTCTTTTCTTCCTGCTTTTTCTACTTTCTGTGCTATTTCCCCTCACAGAACTCATATTTCCTTTTTTTGGTAAATTGTGAAGTGGTGAATGATGATTTAGATAAGTGACGTTCAGGTAGTTTACAACCAATGAGACCCGGGGGAATGGATAACACAATAAAATCTCGCCTCCACGTAGTTGGCTACATTGCCACAAGAAGGCATAGAGGAAGGGATTCTCTAACTTCTAACTAGAGAAAGCAATTAAAGTAAGTTTGCTTTTGTTATATTTTTATAACACTTTGACATTTGTTTTTGTGATTTATTCCTCTGTATTTTTCGGTACGTCATATTTCCTCTTTTTCGAAAGATTAAAATATCTCGTATATTTTGGCAAACACGCTGCTGCTAGGGGGTTAATTTTCGTAACTCGGTAAGGAATTATAAATAAATTTTTGGGAAAAGAATCGCCAGATGTGTGCCCAAGGAACACCCGTTTGTGAGGTAGGGCGGGTGCCTCGAGGCGATGAGCTGTGCACACAGCGCGGAGCCGAGGGCTCATGAAATCGCCAGCGGCTGTCTGCCCGGGCGGGCATTTGGGATTCTTTTTGAAGCGGCCCGCGCCAAGCGCTCCTAGCACGCAGTCCCTCGGCCGCCCGCCCCAAGACTCGCAGCACGACAGGCGCGTTCGCGCTGGGCTCCCCACTCGGTCACCGACTGGCGCTTGCAGGCGCCGCAACTGCTCTGCTTGTTGCTCCCGTAAGTGTGCTGCACCATACATTCCGGCAGGCGGAAGTGATCCTCCCCGCCGCTCCAACGTCACAAGCGGGCTTTTCCACACCCAGTGGGGCAGGGACCAGCTCTTATACTTGGGGTTTTCTAACGAGGCATCTGAGGGTAGTATCTCCAAGATGGAATAAGGCACGACGTTTTGCGTCTTTCTTGGTCCTACCGCAAGATGTCGCGTGATTGCGACCGAACCAAGCAGTGCTGCAGATCAAGCGACTCAAGCGGCAAGACCAAGAAAGAAGCAAAAAGTCGTGACCTATTCCATCTTGGAGACACTACCCTGAGATGCCTCGTTAGCAAAACCCGCGTAAAGCTCCCAAGGTGTTTGGTAGTGTCGTGCGCGTCAGTGTAAGCGTGTGCATTTGTACGCTCAGATGACAGCAGAAAGTTAACGAAGGAAATGAACAACGGGAATGGTCCGTGGTTCGTTTGTCAGAATACTACTCTGGCATTCTCCTGTTATTGATAAAAATCCCGCGAAAAACTATCGATAACAGCAGCCAGCAGATATAATTCTCATGACAGCGGTTGAATTGGACCTAGCTGTAGCTACCGTCAAAAAGCCGCCCCCATCAGAATTCGAACACCAGGATGTCGCTGTCAGAGTCGCTATAGAGCGAGAGCCATATCAAATGCTTTCCCTCTGGAACACCACGATTCTCTTTCAATGAATCGGTTTATACATCTATCACTTAACACATCGTAGTCGCGTGCTATCCATTCAAGAAAATAATGCATAATATAATATTGCAAATTCTGAGAATCTCTTAATTATACCGAAAAAATATCTTGTAGACTTTTATGGTTATTTGAGGAAGTTGGGTTCTTTCCAAACGAGTGGGCTTCTTTGCTCCATCGGTGGTGGTCATTCAAACACTCTGGGCCACACGCTGCAGCTGCTCTCCGCCTGGGGGCAGGGCGCCTCTCCCGCCTCCTCAAGCCCCAACGCAGCGCAGAGGATTTCCACTGCGCGCCCGGAAGCAGCAAGGCCACTTTTCTTCAACTTTTTTTTTTTACCAGAATCTGATTGCACCAAGCTTCCTTCAAAAACGAAAAGTCTACCTGATTATTCGAATCGGAGTTATAAAAGAGCATATGCGTATTTGTACACAAAATTCTTGTCTTCAGTCTTGAGTCTATTCATAAGTGAAAGGTAGAAGTTTTCGTGCTCAGTCAGGGCCCGGTCAGCACGGGTTGGGAAACCCAAGAGTCAAGTATTGAGAAACACAGAGCCCCACCTGTATTCCCATGTTTAATTTTCCGTAAGGAATTTCTGTGCGGGTATCGTTGCAGTAACGCACGTAAAAGACCTTATCGGCGTAAGGAACATGACTCACTGAGGGCTCTCTCACTCAAATTCTTGCACTTAGATGAAATTCATTACTGCATTAGAGTTTTCCCAGTTTGGCTGTTGAACTAAAACCTTTATTTTTAACAATGCACGTTTTCAGTTCACAAGAAATATATTTTTATAGTATTCACGATCTTAACTAGAGGATAACTAGTATAATACAGAATACCCCTTCTGAAAAATCCCTACATTGATGGTGCCGAACACTTTGATTGAATCACACCTACGTTATTTCCTTTCTTGCATACTACGTACATTTTACAGAGAAAACATTGCAATGCTGCAGAAAAAAAGCTATTTTTCTTCTGGACAGAAATATTCGTTTTGTCCTTGATCACAAAAAAAAGTAATAATTCAAGTTCCAATATGTAGTACATAGCTTCATGAACAGTCAAAACCTATGTTTTGTGGATCTTTGATACCGAAAAATTGGTTGACGGCAAATGTTTGATGGCCCGTGACCAACTCTAGTGGCTAAACAGTAGGCGAGATTTTCACCGCGATTCATATTATTCGATCGATCTGTTAACGTGGACCCTTGAATTTAAAGGGATATTTTAATTTTTGGTGGTACAAGACATCAAGTCTCAACATCTTCAAAATTTTCTCAAAAATTGTTACAATTTTTTTCTTTAAATTTTCCTCAAATAGAGCGTAGTACGACTATAGAAATTGGGAAATCCTACTTTTGATGCAACCCACGAATTATCGAAAATTATAGAAGTTTGAAAAATTCGAAGCCTCACGACAACTACAATATTGAAAATAGAGTTTTTTCCTACATATAATCTGTTCTTCAAAGCTAGATCTTTAAATGAGGTCATGCAATTTATTTTCAAAATACGTGTAGTTTTTGCAAAATGTTGCTTCAAGTAAAAGCAATTTTAAACACAAGATTTTCTCAGAAATTACTCGACATTTTTGGATTAATTTCTCCCCTTGGGATATAACGACGGACGCTAAAAGAGAAGCATAGATCTCATTTTCGTTGGAATGAATTTTCGAAAATTGTAAAAGTTACGTTTTTCGGCAACTCTCTAGAAGTACAATGCCTACTTAAGCCAGACACGTTCCGTAATGAAATATGTTCTTAATAAGATCTTTAAATAACGTTCTTTACATTTTTTTAAAAATATGAGTCGTTTAAGGGTTAATTTTTGCTTCAAATAAGGCAATTTTCAAACAATTATTTTCTCAAATACGACCCCAAATATTGTCTTTAATTTTTTTTATACAGAGGAAAGTACGCTCATGAATTTTCTCTGGTCTCATTTTATATAAACTCTCTGTATTTTCTAACATTGCAAAAATACAATATTGATGATAGGTAGTATTTGTTTCCTTAATGAAATCCTGTGAGGTCCCCGGTATATAATTTGTAAATATTGTCAGATGTGTGTTGGAGTTTTAATCATTTTAGTGAAGATAGTAAGAAAGAAATAATTTGGGATAATATTCTTAAATATTTCTCCGCCATTTCATTTTTCTGAAACATTTTTCTGCACACGCAAGTAAACACAGCATATAGAAAATGCTACGTGACAGTGTGAAGAAAAATTAGGAAGAGATTGGGAATACGATTGGTGTAAGAGGAGACAAATGAAGGTTAACGGTTATTGGAGATGTCAAACTCAGGATTATGAAACAAGGAATAAATCGATATTCCCCACATGTCCCATACAGGTTTTACTATATTCTGATGACAAATATAATTAAATTAAAATGAAACCAGATCGAAATAGGGTACAGCAAAAATAGCTTTAAACGCAAACTGAGGACCGCAGCAAGTTCAGAAAATTTTCAAGGGGAGGATGAATATCCATTTTTTGGCAAAACAAAATTAATTATGAAACATAGATACTAATTGAAATACCAGTTTAGAATAGAATATTACAGATTACTTGGTATATCGAAGGATTTACGTTTCAACAAATCAAATAAATATTTAAAATATCTCGAGATGGAGTAATTGTCGCTATTACCTTTTCCTTCATTCACAAATATTGCAAATTCTTAAGAGAGAGAGAGAGAGAGAGAGTTGACTGCGAGGACGAATGTTAAGAATATTACGTACGTTTTCAAACAGGTTTGGAATAAAAATTTTTGCAAATTCAATTTTTTTTCTCGTACCATTATGTAAATTATGTCGAAATTTACATGATTGTTGATTTTAAATGTTGAATATATTACATATTTCAGTGATGATTTGTCAGTTCATTCATGAATTAAAGTTTTAAAAACGAGAAAATGAGCAAATGTTTATTGAAAGAAGTGTACAATGAAAGCGGGCAAACAATTGTCTTTGGACCAGTCACAGTGAGAGAGCACAAAATCGTTCCAGATGATAATCTGCCTCTTTTGTAATGACGGCAGTAAATGAATGAATCTGCACTTTATTTGAGAAAGAAATTCTTCTCGTGACAAACATGTGTCATCTTGCGTCAGAGTTTCTTCGGAATGACATAATAAGATATTAGTCGATAATATTGTTATGCATTTCTAAACAAACGGATTATTTTCCTACGTTTCCCGAACAGAGGACACAGCTGAATACTTATTTACATGTATTAAATGTGGCATTTTAGTTTACGGTAGGAACCATCAACAAGTTGTGGGATGGTTCCTCTAAAAGAATAAAGGAATACCAAGTGCGACACCGGTAGCGGTAGCTCAGTGCATCAACTGAGGTCACTGCAGCGCCTCTAACCGGGAGGTCCTAGGTTCGAGTACTGACGGCGGCAGGATTTTTCGACACTAGCTTTTCAGCTAGATCGAATTCAGTCGCTGTCGGGAGGAGAATTCTAGCGGCTGGCTGCTCTGATCGGTAGTTTTCCGTGGTTTCTCCGATCAACATCAGGCGAATGCCGGAGCAGTATCCTACCGAACGGGCCACGGACCGCGCGCGATCTGCCCTTCCTCTTCCTTGTCCTATCCTCTCCCCTTACACACACACTTACACTGACATGCACTACACTACCACATATTCCGGGAGGCCGGTCGGGAGCTTTGAGCTTGTCCCGACTGGGGCGGTGCCCCGTTGGTGGGAGAGTCCTGGTTAGGGGGAAATCCCACTAGCCGACGGTAGGTCGGCGCCGGATCTCGCCATCCGTCGGGAGAAGATCACCGCCATCTCCCGAGAAAAAACCATGCACTACACTAACGGGACTAATGACCGAAGCAGTTGACGCGCCCGGAAACACGAAAAACATCAATCAATCAAAAACTAAGTGCGACACATTTCAAAAGGTCATTTTCTAGTTTAGTAACGAAATGTTTTTAGAACATAGTACACTCCTTCTTCTTCTTCTTCCTAGTTGTATTCGTAGTTGTCGACGTAGTTGTATTACTTCAAAACGTATGTTTCACAGGATGTAGTCAAATGCAGTCTCTATTAGGGAAACATTTTCATTAAGGCTTCGCAGAACGGGCCTGGATGCAGGGACAGTACATGCGGGCCACGCGCGATCCTTCCTTCCCCACCCGGTCCACACTCGTATCCTAAAGACCTATTTACACGGTACACATTTCATCCAGTTCGCTTAAACGAGAACACGAACGAATTCTCTGAACGCTTTTTGCATGAAAAACGGCTTGTTTAATTTTTCAGTACAAAATCCCCACAATTTGTTCACAGCGCTACTGGCGGTGTCCTACAACAACTCGATAACGGAAGGCCCTATCAAGAGAACCTCTGAATTTGTTATTTATATTAGTGTTGAAGCTTAAGTAACTGGTGTATATGATTCGCTCTCCGTTAACAGAGAGTGGCGAATTCATCTGGATAGTTTTAGGAATATTCATTTTAATAAAATTCCTGTGTACTATTTAGGCGATCATAATGTTCCCAGACGAACAAACAAACAAACAGAACTCTTTATGGTTAACAGGGTCCCTCGGAAACATGTTTTTTTCTCTTCAAAACTAGATCCTGTTAATCCTGTTAACATAGCAAATACTTTTCCGCATTATTTAAACGGTCACCGAAAATTACCCCCAAAACCGCATATCCGCTCCAAATTTGCAGGACGTCGAGTTCAGTCAAATAGACACGGCAATATCAGTTTTGAAGAAAATCCTATGAGTGGTTTCGGCGCTAGTATAGTCCACAGATGGCCAGACAGACGGAAAGGTGGGTGAAAAGATGGTTTGCCGAATTTATCAACATCAATACCCCCCCAAAAAGTGGATTCTGACTACTCTAAATAAGGGTGAGGATAAGACAAAGAAGAGGAAGGAAAGATCGCGCGCGGTCTCTGCCCCCTTTGGTATGGTAGTGTTCCGGCATGCTCCTGGTGTTGATCGGAGAAACATGGAAAACTGCATATCAGAGCAACCGACTGCTACAATTCTCCTCCAAAGAGCGACAGAACTCGACGTAGCTGTGTAGCTGGTGAAGAAAATCCTGCCACTGTCGGGAGTGGAACGATGGAACAGTCCAGTCAGAGGAACTTCAGTGACGTCCATTGTTGCCCTGAGCCAACTAAGGCGGTATGGGGAATTCACAATAAGGGTTTTTTTTTTTGTGAAAAAACGCCCCTTTCCGTTGCAACATTACAATGGTTGCTTTTTCCAACGCAAGTGCGTGGTACGGTGAGAAGTAAATAGGTCAGCGCTGCCCTGGCGTCGGAGCAGAGGCCGGTGCAAAGGTCTTAGGAGCAGGGCGCGTGCCACGCGCACAGAGCGAGTGGAGGCTTCGCTTCGTGCAAGTCACCGTGAGAGGAGCTTTCGCATCGGGAGCAGCTCTGCCACAGGGTGCATGCATCACACCCTCCGTCAGCTTCTTCACTGACAAGGATACGATAATGCCGCTTGCACAAGCGATGGCTACATTCATATTACGGTATCATCATTGTATGAAGATTATTATAAACTAGAGGTGATACAAGATGGCACAGACTTTCTCGTAGCATTTTTTCTAATTACCTTGGTGTGGACTGGCCTTATGATCTTGCTCCATTCTCTGACTAGCTGCCACCTATCGTCACCCAAAACACATTTTGTAACATTTGCTCCACTTTTCGGTTTCTTAATAGTAGAACTGAATATGACTTCAAGAATATTAAAGAAGAATAATACGTTCAAAATATACATTTTCAATGAAAATGTTGAAGCCGTTTTTAAGAAAATGGCGATTATCATTACTGTAAATGCGAAATTTAACGCTCTTTTTCACAGGAATCTACTGAGTTTTCGAAAAACCTTATTTGAAGTCATCTAAAGCACATCAACTTAAAAATGTAATAATGCATACAAATTGATGCAAATGTCCATGTTCACGGCGTGAGAGGTATTTCAAGAAAATTACATTTGCGTAATTTTTGAGAAAACAAAATAATACACCAAAATGAACTTTACGTCATAATAAACAGTTCAATTAGCACTATCTATTGGGAAAAATTTAAGAAAAAATTTGAAGCCATTTTTGAGAAAATGGCGTTTGATCGTTTCTGAAAATGCATAATTTTCTGCTAATTTTTACAGAAAACTTGAGTTTTCGAGAAACTTTATTTGACATTATATAAAGCACATGTGAGCACACTGCATATGTGTGGCATTATGTAAAAAACAGACGTGAGAGACAAGACAAAAACTTTTTAACACATTAATTTTTGAAATTTTTGAAAAAACAAAAGAATACAGCAATATGGCGTTTATGTCATGGCATAAAGTTCATTTGGCACTAACCTTACCAAAAATTTAAAGAAAAATTTTGAGCCGTGTTTGAGAAATCTTTTTTGGTTATTTTTAAAATTGCAAATATTGCACACACTATTGCACGCAAACCACTAAAATTTAAAAAATATACATGATCTAATTGAAAGAAATATTTATGAACAATAAATTTAATTTGAAGGAAAAATCCATGTCTTCAAGTTTGTACTTGTAGGAAGACGCCGGAAAAATTCAAACTTTTACAATTTTCGAAAATTAAGAGTAGACCATGATATTCTGACCTGTGCCATCTTTATAAGTGTATTTTGCTCTTATCTTACAAGAAATTTAAAGAAAAAATTTGGAGCAGTTTTTGAGAAAATTTTGAAAATGTCCGGGCGACGTCGTGTAAAGTTCCCCAGAATTTTCAAGAATGTTCTTCAAAATTTCAAAGCTTTAACTAGAACCAGATAGACAGGTGATTATTCTTGCTACACCACGTTTTAGAGGTTTTTATCTTAATTTAGCAACTGGTTTTATGCACTTTTTCGCCACCAAAGCCCGGCAATGAATTTTTTTCCGCCGAAAATCGGCCGTTTTTTTGCACAGCATTACTTTCTTTATACAACATATACTCTGTACTCTATACTCTGTATATTCGTACGTATTCAAGAAAGGAAAAATTTGGAGAGAAAATTTTGAAACAGTCCGTGGGTCTTCATGTGACGTACCTTCAAATTTTAAAGAATTTTTGGTAAATCCCGAGTTTAGGGTGGCACGGTTCCTTTGATTCACTGATTCGGTTCATTAGAAGAGAATCGACTCCATGAACTGAATCCTTGTTTATACTTAGTAGTCGCGTGTAGTTAAGTTCGTGATGTTACAGCAATAAATATAATTATTTAAAATGAAGGTAGATCGGGAGAATAGCTACCCCCTGCTCCAAAGCCCCCTGTACGTATAAATCTCCGTAGCAACGTACTCTCATTAAGTGAACTGATTATTCGTATTTTTCACGCTACAAATTTAATTTGTAACCAACGCATTTTTTTCACCAAGTGGTCCGCGACGTGCTACCGCACGTCGCTACCCGACGGATCCAACGTGCTACGTTCGCGAGGGCCTTCCGGCCTTCGCTCTCGAGACCTGGTTCGCGCCTCCGCTGTCGCTCCGGCGCTCACGTTGTTCTATATACCTCCCTCACGTTTAAGAGAATTTATGTTAAAGGAACACTCACTTTTAAGAAAATTCATACCTTCCATCTCAGTAGACACACAAACCTATTTGAAGAAGACTTGAAATGCGAAAATAAACACAATTCCGCGCCAACAAATTATCAGGTGACTTCTTCTCATTTAATATTGAACATAAATAAATCAGTTGTTATAGTGAACCGCGCAACTATAAACATAGGAATCGCGAGAAATAATGAATCATAAAAGGAACCAAAGGAACCGTGTCACCCTAAACCCGGGATCAACCGACTTTTTGTTCCTGTTGAGTGGGAACAAATGAATGTTGTTGTTCTTGCCAAGTAAAATAATAAATAGAACATGGGAAAAATGAAGTCGTGCAATTTAAAGAAATATCTAATAATTATAAATAATGAATATGTGCGACACATGTTCATTTACTGCACATTACATTTGTATGCGCTGACTTATCTTCGAACTCAAAAAGCTCTCTATTTTCATTTTTCTAACTCTAACCTCCCGAATGTCCACTGCTTTTCATAGATTAATTGCAACTCGCAACAAAACAACCACGATCAAATACGTCCCAAACACACAATGTAGTTGGTTTTGAAAACGTCATAAAGACAAAACACAGCATATTAGCAATCAATGTAGTAAATTTAAGATATTAAAATTTTGTATTTATAGTATTTAAACGGTTAATAAGAATACTTGACAATACATTTATAGCTTACTATTTTTCTTGAAGAAAATAACTAAAGTTCATGTGCTAGAAATCTCTAACTTCTTTCTAAAGGAAAAACTTTTGTGATTTAATGATATTCCTGTAAAAACCATATTTTTTAAACAAATAAAACGCGTTTTGGATGATATATCTGAGTGAAAATATATTTATGACACCTGAAAATGTTAAAACCTGTGACATGACCGCTAGAGATAAGACTCGGAATTCTGCCAATCGATTTGTTAATCGAGAGAAATCGAATGAGCTGTTGATTACCGCTCTGGGAGTCACTTAAAGCGCATACATGAGTTTTCAAAGTTTAAAACACATTAAAAATGTGCTCATACTGAATTGAAGTGAATTGCGGAGTTAATACATTTTGATCGTCTGCTGCACATATGGAAAATCGTGGTCTCGTTTCTAGTTAATTAAAAATGGTATAAATAACGTTTTCTTTCCATATAGAGAATGTTGGACTTCCGAGACGTCTCTCCCTGCGATGATGTCTTACTTGTTGCACCATCATAGCTTTGTCGATGGACGAATGCTGATGTAAAATGCATCTGCCCAAGGTCATTGACCATTATAATACTGGGTGTCTTCTTCTTCCGCCCGGGCTGAATGTCCTGCCTTGCGTGTGGCTCTAGAGTTCACAGAAAACATGCTTCTCTCTCCCTTTGCCACAAACAGCCAGTACATTTTTTATGAGGAAATGAGTTGACAATTATTTCAACGCGTACCACACACCAGTTCCACGATTTCTTACGCTCTGAAATATGGCCGGCGACAACATTATTGACCAGGAGTTCGATTCCTGACGTCGGCGGAATTTCGACACTAGCTACGTAGCTAGGAGGTCGAATTCAACCACTATCTAAGAGGAGAATTCTAGCATCCGGCTGCTCTGATCGGTAGTTTTCCGTGGTTTCTCCGATTAACTCCAGGCGAATGCCGGGGCAGTACCCTACCAAACGGGTCACGGACCACGCGCGATCTTTCCTTCCTCTTCCTGGTCCTATCCTCTCCCCTTACACACACACTTACACTAACATGCGCTACACTACCACTCATGTCAGGAGGCCAGTGGAAAGCTTAGAGCTTGTCCTCACAGAGGCTGTGCCCCGTTGGGGGAGGGGAAATTCCGCAAGCAGAGGAATAGGTCGGCGTCGAATCTCATATTTGAACGGGGAACACCGCCATCTGACTATAACATGTACTACACACACGGGAACGAAGGCCTAAGTAGGCCTGTAGTTGACATGATCGAAAAAATACTTTGAGACATAAATTAAAACGCACGATGGCCTATAGATACCCCCCTGGCAGATTTGTAACTCTCTCAAAATTCCAAACAGATTCTACAAGGGGAACGAACACTCACTGAAATCGGCGACATTTGGAATGGGTATAATACTTTATGATCAACAAATTTATATTTATTATATTTTAGCAACAAAAAACACATATTATCTGGGATTTGGATAACAAATCTTTTCCACTTGTTGCTATGTCATGCGATCGAAACAGAGTAAAATCTTAAACACAAGAGCTTGGAAATTGAGATTAGGCGAATATGGGGCATAGAAACACGTTTACATAATTATCTGAGCTCTAGGATTTGTTGTACAAACTTTATGAAAGAACCTGTCCTATCAACCATTCCACTCAAAAGTCCGTGTTATTGGGAACCATTGTGGAGGCATCCACAATTAATAGATCAATTTTTGAGGAAGCTGGTTGCAACCTGGAGTCGATTTTATATTTAACGGACATCCAATCATGTAGTCGCCAATACAGGAGATTATAATACTGAGGACCAGAAGGCACGCCCACTCTTCCACCACCGCAGAAAGACATCTAAATGGACGTATGGTGCGTTTGGGGCAGGAGGAAGTTCATTATTTCGGTTCATTTTGAGATCGAGCAGTATTTCCTCAAGCCAACGTCACACGCAGACTGTCTCAGAGATACCGTATGTGTATTTTATCTTATGACTCATGTCTGGGAGCACCTGCTTGTTTTAGAAACCGATATATTTGCCTCCGTTCAAGACAGACGTGGCCAGCACGTCGGGAAGAGCAGAGGTGGTGAGCGTCAGGTCATAAGCTGCAGCAACTTTCCTATTCAAGACTTTGGGTGGGCAGACACGGAGATCACACGCCGGAATCTTTTCGCGCTGAGGGAGAGGTGGGGTGGGCAGAGACATGAGTTGGCAAAAAAAAAAAAGTCTCTTGACGCGATTCTGTCCAGTATGCTTAAGAAATAAAATTGTGATACTGAAGCTGTGGAGTAAAATAATAACTGACTTATCGATTTATTAAAAGCAACATGATAGTAATTAGTATTTAATTAAAGCCAGCTCAGAGAGAAATAAGAAATATATCTTTGAAACATCATCGCCAAGCTCTAAAAAAAAAAAAATAAGCAGCCGTTAATAATTATTAAAATAATTTATAAAAAATGCACTTTAAAATATTATTACCGGAAGTAAACGTCCACCAAGAAGACACGTTGATCCGTCAACATTTTCGAACCGATTCTTCTTTCCTAATCGAGTTCTTACGACCACGAATGAAACAAGAACAAGTGACTGCCTAAGGACAAAATAAGTGCTTTCTCTTTCTTCCAACAAAAATAGCCGAACCACCACGGGAATCTGAGAGCAGCCGAATGCTAAAAGAGGTCGCTAAAAGAGTAAGGGATGTCGAAGATATTTCACGAGTTGTAAAATTGCCAAAACAAGAGCACGTGCTTTCCAGACATAGGTTGCAAGTTAACATAAGGATCCAGTATGGCTTAAGAAGCTGCCCGCGAAACTCAAGAACCTAGGTTCTCGTCTCAGCGCCTACCTAATGCTATTTTGCAGGTTGGAAACACCTTTGTGGTTTCAACCAGTATTATATTATGTAACAGCTACAAATAATACGGGAAAAGTTCATGCGTTACTATTTTCTCTCTGAAAAGAGAAAAAGAGTATAAATATGTTTTGTCAAATTGTTTTTATTTTAATATAATACTTCTACAATACAACATTAAATATTTATATAAAATATGAACTAATTTCTAGCAAATTCGTTTTAAATTGTGAATTAATAGCAAATTGTATCCAATAAAATACTAATTTGCTGCAACTTACAAAATAATTATTGTTTTAAAGAATTCTACTGACTGGGAGGTGTCCTAGGTATGAGCTCAAACAATGGGATGATTTTAGACACTAGCTACTTACTAGGTAGAGTTCATCTGGTATCAGGCGAAAAATTCTAGCGGCCGGCTGCACTTTTCGGAAGTTTTCCGTGTCTTCTTCGATCAACACCAGGCGAATGACGGAGCACTACCCTAATAAACGGACCAATCTTTCCTTCCCCTTCCTTGTCATATCTTCTCCCTTACTTACGTTTACACTAGCACGCACTACACTATCACACATGTCGGGAGCTTAGAGCTCGTCCCGGCTGGGGCGGTGCTCCGCTGGCGGGAGATACTTAGGGAAATCCCCGTAAGCCGACGAGTAGATCGGCAACAGATCTCGCCATCCAGCGGGCGAAGATCACTGCCACCTCCAGCTATAAAAGCATGCACTACACTAACGGGAATAACTACCCCTAATAAGTTGACGGGCCCGGAATCACCAATCAATCAACTTAGATTTCTATATTTTCTGCTTTTCTCGTGAATCGTCTTTTCGTCGCAGCTGGCCGTGCCCCATGCGGGCTGATCGAGTCCTGCTTAGCTCCCGCGAGTGCTCGCGAACGCAGCGATGGGTGGCGCGGCGCCGGGGAGGAAAGCTCTGTTACGCAACAATATGGACACTGCTGATTCCGCCGAGTCACGTGGCCTTGCGACGACGTCCGGCACAGAGCTGCTGTTTGCCGTAATTGCTACCATCATTTCGTACAATTTTCTCAAGATCGGTCATTACGTCGACAAGAATGATGTAGAGCGACACGACTCAAATGAACACGTTGCGAGGAACTAGTAATGGTTGACGCCATTTCGTAGGGATCAACGATTTCAATGAACGAGTCATTGGCAGCATTACAGCTTCTCTACTGCGACTCTGTCAGGAAGGTCTCAAGGTTCGAGTCTCGAAGGTAGCGGGTTTTCGACATGAGCTAGGTAGGCAGATCGAATTCAGCAGTTGTCTGGAGGAGAACTCTAGCAGCCTGCCGCTCGTATAGGATTTTTTTTTGTACTTGCACCGGTCAACACCGGGCGAATGTTAATTACCGGACGACAGGCCGCGCGCGATCTTTTCTTCCTCTTCCTTGCCCTGCCCTCTCCGTAAAACAACATATTCCATCCACCATACTATTACTTATGTCGGGTGACCACTCGAGAACTTAGAGCTTGCCTCGGCTGAGGCGGTTCCCCGCTGAGGGAAATACCTGGAGGGAGAAATCCCCCGCCACCCGACACGGAAGTTGGCACACGTCCTGCGGAGGAGGAACTTCATTACCTCCAGGAATCACACATTTACTACACTAACGGGACTAATGACCATAGCAGTTAACGTGCCCGGAAATATCCCCATGCTATGCGTTAAGTGATCTTCAAGCATGAAAACGATGACACATTACTGAAGGTAATCAGTTCGCCAGATAAGGGGGATCTTAATAAATTACCCCGGACGACTACAAGGTGTTAGAGGATTACGATAACCACCATGCATGAGATTAAGGCATCGTGCTAATCGGGATCCTGCAAAAATAATTGAAAACAAAATCTGATATTGCAGTGGAATTTCATTACAAAAATTGCTCAAAAAATTCAATATTTACAAGTAATATTCACATTTCAACGAACATGTTTCGCGATTGTTCGGCTTGCCTGTTCAAATGTGAATAGCATTGGAAGAAATGTTTTTGTGGAATATAACTCTCTTCTCTCCTCCGTAGAATAAAGTAAAATAAAAAAAATAAAATAAAATCATAGAAAAGAATGAAAATATTGCCGAATAATTCTCAAAGTTTCCGAGTTACTGATAGTGTTAATATTTATATTTTAAAACAGCAGTTTTTGTGGAGTTGAAATGACTAAAATACATTGAAAAGTTAATTTTGGCCATTATCACTGTGTGAATTATCATTTATTTCGTTGTCTTTGACAATATAGACTTTTTAATTTCTAGTAATTGCATTAAAATGTTTTAATTTGCAGCTGGAAATTTTAATTATTTAATTTATTTTCACTTCATATTAGGAACGTACGCTCGAAACGGACTTCGTAGATGTACCCTCGACAATCTCATTAAAGCAATACATCTGGCTCCAGTTTGGGTGATTTTTATTTAACGTCAAAAACAGTTAAAAACGTAAAAGGGAGAAGTAGAAGCTGTGAATGTTTTCTTGGGCTCCAGAATACGCGCATCCTCAGTTTTATTAACAAAGTTTAATTTTGAATTAAGAAGAGGATTGATTGATTGATTTGTGAATCCGGGCTCGTCAACTGCTAAGGTCTTTAGACGCGTAAGAGTAGTGCAGGAGTGTTCCTCGGGAGGTGGCGATGATATTCCCTCGCAGGATAGTGAGATCCAACACCGACCTACCATCGCGTCGGTTAGCGGGGTTTCCCTCAACCAGGTATCTCACACCGTTTGTTAGGGTACTGCTCCGGCATTCGTCTGGTGTTGACCCGAGAAACCACGGACAACTATCGATCAGAGTAGCCGGCCGCTAAAACTCTTCCACACTGCGGCTGAATTGGGCGTAGTGAGGCAAATTCTGTCACCGCCGAGAATGGAAGCCCAGAAGCTTCCGGTGCCGCAGGGCACAGCTGAGGCAAGGCGAGCGAGGAGGAGCGGCCGAGGTTCGACTCCCCGGCGGCCACGGTCGCGGCCGCGCGCTCGGTGGAGAGGGGGGAGGAGGAGCAGTGGCGAGCCAAGGCCGCCTACGGCAGGCGCCTTGTGGCAGGTCTTCGCGTTGCGCGCGCACTCGCCTGCGACCACCGCCGGTGCCGTCCGCCCGCCACCGCTCAGCTCAGCTCCGCTCTCGCCCCGAAGCAGCGCTCAGGTGAGGCCACGCGACGCGCTGCGCTCCGCTCACATCCCGTCGCGGCCACTCCATCAATCAACGCACCGAAGTACCCTCCATTTCTTGTTCAGTTTTTCAGTGAGGTGTACCCTTTTGGGCTTTCGTTAAAATCCGATTTCGTTGGTAGAGTGACGAGGAGAAAGGATAGGGGATACGTGCTAATGTCTTGCATAATAAAGTGGTCGCTGTGTTGGGGCCAATGAAACGTGAACAAAGAAGATATTGTGTACTTTGCTTAGGAATTATACGAAGGGTCCAATGCCTAGATTGCGGTAAATTGGGGTATTTCGCCCTCCGATTCGCGCCCAAAAATTTGGCACGGACGATACGCGCGAGCTCACCAGAACCGGGAAGACGGGAGGCGTTGCGGTCACCGACCTGCCAACCGCTGCACGACGTCACGCGTGACACTTTGTGTGTTTCGCCTCAATGACTACAACAAAACTGCACGTGTCGGTATCAGTGTTATCAAGGACGTGTTTTCTTGTTGATGTTTGTTTTTGTGGTGATTGTGTTGATGCCTTTACAATGCGCTCAATCTGACGTCACTAGTTTGTTTCAGTGGCAGAGTGAATGACCTAATCTTGTATATATGTTTTGCCTCAAATCGCATTTTCTCTTCAATTGTTAATTAATTTCTGTGCAGTACTAATATTTGGGCAAGTTGACTTCCATTAAATGTCAAAAGTTTCACAATCGCTTTCGAAAGTCTATAATTTCCCCTGCAAATAGAAGAAGTGGACCATAATAATATGGAGAAGGTCCCATTATGAAATGATCTAGCTTAAGAAACCCGGCATATTTCACTCACTTTCTAACTAAAATAATTAAGAAATCTATATAAAAGAAAGAGAAAATAGTACCTTCACTCACGTTTATGCTTTTTATATACTTCACTAATACAATAAAGCTCACTTCCCTACAAAAATTATTCAATCTGTCGCATTCTTAACATCAATATAAGTATTTATATGTTCTTGATTCATTACTTTTTACGTTAATTGCATATCTCTTGTACACTTAATACAGTCACGCATAGAAGGAACTAAGGTCAATTTTCATCTTACCTTTCAATATATCGTTTGTAAAAAAAACTGGCAAATGTTATCATTCACAAATGGAAACGGTTCCCTTTTCGCAGTTGAATGTAAAATAAATAACCTTCCACCAAGAATAATATATATTTTCTGTAGTTGCTTTAGTATCATTTGTCTTTATATTGTTCATTAATTAATTCTTCTATTAATACTTATTCTTCTACTAAATTCCTAAAGACAATTGGGCATCCGGATACAGTTCCATGTTCTCGGTCCGTTTCTTTGACATTCAGATTTTAACAATGGGTAAGCTACTACAGACAGCGTATGCTCCAAAGCAATTTTGTCATTTATACAAACATTTTGGAGTAAAATTATGTAATGTAACTACGCTAGTTTGATTTTTGGTCAATCAAAAGTATTCGTGCTGAAGTTTCTAAGCAAATACTTCAGTAGTACTAAATTTTTGTGTTGTATACCACTGTAAACAATATTCCTCCAAAAACGTTCAAACGTTTTTCTTTAAAATTTGTCTGAATAATAATTTTAGTTATTATAATGTACTGAAATTATGCGATTGTCAACATGGAGATTTAAAAAAGGTGGCAGTTTTATTTACACACAGGTTCCTTTATTTTACACTATGTCACATGCAAAGGTTATTTTACAAAATATGGTACAAAGAGGAAACCAACTTCGACTGCTAAGGGGTTCATTTACCCCATTTCAGTCGGTATCATAAAATGGCCAAAAATGAATCAATAACTCAATTCAATTTTTAACCTGATTACCAACAAAATATTACTGCATTTTTGGTACAAATATCAACATTACTATATTGAATTATCCGTGGGGTAACATTGCTGCCCCGTTTTATTTCAAGGATTGAAAAAAACTTGGTAGTCAACGGGTTAATATACATTTGGACGAACTCTAAGAAAGCTTATGTCACGTAGTTCCACCGTTTTTTTTTGTTCCTCCAAGAATTTGCCGTTTTCCTTGACACGAGAACCACTTCCATTTTCCTCGCGTGAATGCCCGTCTCTACAAGTCAGTCTCAGTTTTCAACTTCATAAGCACAATTCATCACCCACATTCATAACTCGAAGCTAGTTCGCGTCCGAATAAGACCTTTTCATAATACTGTACTTTTACATCGACATAAAGCAACCAAATGGAGAAAAGCCAATTAACGACCGCCGTTCGTAAAGAACAATTGAAAGAAGCGCGTTGAGGCTGAATATGGATGAGTAAACGTATTCCAATAGTGGCATGTCTTATTTAGTATACGATTGTTTCTCAGAACAAAATGGTACCATTACGAAAAGTATTGAACACACGGCCAATAACATAAATGAAAGACTATATAAACCTCCGCTCTCACCTTCCGTTACCAACATCAACCGGGTCAGTTATTTGCTGTTTATCTGCCAAATGACGTTAATAACTAAAGAAATTCACGGAACCTTTCAAGATACAAAACGGGACACCACACCACAAAGAACTTTTCTGCGTGTCAGCGGAATTCACTCTCCACTGATCTGCTTGCTCTAAAGCAAAGACTACATTTTTTGTAGTGTTCTCATCCAAAAGTTTTACAAATGACAAAACATGTATAAATGTTTTGGAGTGGTTGACTATTCATGCATTGGCAGCTGAATATACTAAAAACTACTACCCCTGCAACCGCACATACGTTCTCGAATTATTTGTAACTTTTGAAATGTTCCAAAATTCAGAGAGTTCAAAGAAAATGAGACCAGTGCCATTTTTAAGCGTCTCTTCCTCTCTCCAAAGAATGAAGTGAAATACAAAATTTGAAACACTTCTTTAATTTTTTTTTTACTTTTATTCAAGCACAAAATACGCAAAGTTACTCGTATTTCTAAAAAAATAGTACATTACTGTATTTCAAGACATACTATTTTTGAATAGAAAAAGAGATTTTTTTCTTTAAAAAATCTCCAACATCGATGTGTTGTTTAGCAATGTTAATTAATCGTTCTTTTCGAAAATTCAGTTTTTTGAAAATTCATGTTTTTTGAATATGAGTTCTGCGCCAGTTTTTTGAGCCTACTTTTAGCTATGCGAGAAAAAAGTTGTTTTTGACACAAAAATTATTATTTGTTTTAATTCAAGTAAAAATTGCGAGCAAACTACTCATATTTTCAAAAAATTGTACATGATGTTATTTAAAGAGATGATGGATATTATTAAGGGAAAAATTCTACATCCTCAATGTTGTAGTTTTCCAATATTATTTTCTTGTTGCAATTTTCAAATATTCGGAGAGTTCCCAAAATAATATGACTCGTAAGACCTCCTCGAAAAACGTGAAGACAAAATTTTGAGCCGTTTTTGAAAAAATGCCTATAGTTTGCAACATCACATGAAAACTTTTCGTATTTGCGAAAAGTTCAACATAAACTTATTTAGATATATTGGAATAGTACATTATGAAACGTTGATGTAATGATGGGTATTAATACACGAATGTGATATTACGATACGAGCGAGTATCGTAAACTTGCCACGAGTGTATTAATACCCATTTCATCGAGTTTCATACGGTACTTTTTCTACGACTTTTATAAGTTAAATTTTTACATTGAATCGTTTCGTGGCCGTGGACATCCAGAATTCAGCCAAGGCCACCTAGCAGACAGCTACCCTACCTGCCTCAGGTGGCTTGTTTTACCAGTCCGCCAGCAAGAGAGTACAAAAGTTGTGGCGATAATTCCGAGGTCACCATTTTCGCTTTTTTCCTTATTTCTGGAGGTGCCAACTCATCCTCCGATTCACTATATTTTCAAACTAAAGAATTAGCCGGTTTTTAAGGACAAACACACGGCAGCAACATATAACACAAAACAACTCGCGATCTGATCTTAACGTCAATCAAATGTTCCCTCTACCACCACCACAGCGCTAGTCAAATAGGATCAAAGTGAAACTACGATCCCATTTATTTTAAATAATATTCCACATAAAAATTACTGTAATAAAAGAAATTAAAACTGACAAACATAATTTAATATTAAACGCAATTTTAATGTACATAATTGAACAACACATCTATACTAATAAAAGTGAATTCAACGAGTAACTGACATCGATACCACGAAAAGGAGCATATGAATAGATATGAAATTTGTACAAGCTCTTCTTCAGGATGATCGCAGTATTCTAGCAAAGTTTGGTAAAGACTAACACAACCCAAACGCGGAAAATAAATAGTTTAAATAACATGTTTGTAGATGCACCGCGACCATTTTTCGCCTCTCGCTTAGAGCACGTGGTTCCTAATATTTTCCGCCAGAGTCCAGTGGTGTTGCAACAAAACTGGTACCTAATTTATTCGGTAGAGGCCAGTAGCGGTGCATAAAATAACAAAAATTCCATCTAATAGCAATGTGTAGTAAAATAAAATTAAAGAAAATTATAGAATTTTATTAAAATTTGAACCAATTACGTTAAAAATAATATTAAACGCCGTGGTTTACATAAAATTGATATTTTCCCTCATTCGCAAGGATTGAATATGAAGAAAGCCCGGGCAACACCGGAAAGTTCGCTAGTTTATTATAAAGATTCTCAATGATTAATGAAGTGTCAATACTTGGTTTGTAAACTTCGTTGCGATTGGTCAAGTGTGTACATGCTGGCATCTGAATGCCGTTGGAGGGCGGTGGGTGATTTTGGAATAGTGCTGCTCGAATTAAGACGACTGGAAAGAGACTGAGACTGTATTCCATTTCCGCGTCGTAATACGGTTCCGCAGGGAAGATGGAGGAGAAGGGAAGTTTGGTTTTAGTGAATAACGTTGTCAATATCAGGGCACCACAATGCGGCATATTCTGACGAAAAATTGCCATTCTCCGCAACAGTATTACAATTCTTTCTGTTTACAAAGTTATAAGTTAGTAAGGAGAAAAAGCAATGAGTGTGAAAACAAGCCATAAATTGAAGCAAGCATTTTATTTATTTTCATGCTTTAGGAAACTAGTCTCAGCAAATCGTCACATTTATTTACAAGTACATTATGTTTCTAAAAAATATGAATATTTTCTCACTACTCAATTTTAAACTTTGAATTTAATATAATAATGTTGTATATCACAAAGCAGTAATGCCAATATTTGTATACAATTCATTAACGTTAAATAATTGGGTGAATTCATAATTTGGTTACCCAAATTTATTTCTAACGTATTTCGATTTAATCGCGTGGAAATTATTAAATTTACTTGCTACATTCACGACGATACAGTTTTTGCTCAATTTCTTCAACATACCTGATTACAACACCTATACTCAACCTCATTACATTATAATCCCAATACCTACACAGATATAAAAGCATTCACACCGCTTCGAAACAAGGCGTAGAGGAAAATGATAGTCACTCACGAGCTGTGGAAGTGGGAAAGAAGTTTTCCAGCGCGCAGTGAGGTGCAGCGTGGACCTAGGCGGGTTTGCGGAGATTGAAAAGACATGGGACGTTTCGTCAAAAGCGCGCGAAATGGGGGATTCTCGTACGAGCGAAGTTTGCGCCCGGGAGTAGCGAGGAGAAAAGAGTGAAGGAATCACCTCGCGCACGTGTTGCGATTTCTCTGTATTTTACTTTATCGCACACTACTTACGTAGAGAAGAGAAAAATGTTAATGCAGCAGCGGAAACAGGTGATTGTAAAGAAAAAGTTATATTGTGGGGCCCTGATACCGAAACAGTGAATAATTATTTTTTTGTAGGTGGAAAATTCGCCGTTTTCCGACTCACGAGTGCAATAGTTTCCCTTCATACGAAGTAATGGCGAGAAAGTAAACTACTTGTGATACAGAATGAGACAGTCTCGTAGTAAAGTGTTCTAATTTACTTGGTGTGGACTGGCTTTACGATCTTGCTCCACTCACTTGCCAGCAGCTATTTATCGCCGCCCAAAGTACACTTAATTTTTTTTTCTTCGACTCTTCGGTTTCCTAACAGTAGAACTGAAATATTACTTTAAGATTATTAAAAAGAGTAAAAATATTCTTCCTAAATGACAATTTTCAATGAAAAATTGCCAGTTTTAAGAAAATGGCATTTAAGCGTTAATGTAAATGTGAAGCTCTTTTTCACAGTCTAATGAGTTTTGCAAAAACTTTTTTGAAGTCATTTAAAGCACTTTCACTTACAAATGCAAAAATGTACACAAATCCATGGAAATGTACATATTAACGGCGTGAGAGGTTTTTCAAAAAATTACATTTATGTAATTTTTGAAGTGTGAAAAAAAATTTTGGAGCCATTTTTGAGAAAATGGCATTTGAGTGTTTCTGAAATTGTGGAATTTTGAGTCCATTTTCACAGAAAATTGTTGAGTTTTCTACAAATTTTATATATTTTTTAAGCACATGTACTCATAAAAAACGTAATGTGAACAAATTTTCGGTCATGTAAATATTAACGACGTGGAAGACAGCCAAAAAAGTACATTTTTGTAATATTTGGAAAAACAAAAGTATAGAGCACTATGGCGTTTATGTCATCTGATAGAGCATTTAGCACTATTCATACCAAAAATTTAAAGAAAAAGTTTGTAGCCGTTTTTGAGAAAATCTTGTTTTTGTAAGTTTTCAAAATGGCAAAAATTGCACGCAATATTGCGTGAACTACTAAAATTCTCAAAAAAATGTACATGACTTAAAAGAACTGATTATGAGCGACAAATTTCATTTGGAGGAAAAATCTCTAACTTTAATTTTGTAGTTGCAGGAAGACGCCGAAAATAATTTAAACTTTTAAAATTTTCGAAAATTCAAAGTTAATCGAGAAACCGTCGGGTGGAACCATCGTAAAACCAGAGTTAACCGTCGGACATACGCCATCTTTATAGAGGGTCGGGCGGACAGACGGACGGAAAGACGTACGGGGGGGCCGGGGAGACGGACGGAGGTTACGGATGGCCAGCCGGCCAGGCAGACGGACGGGCGGACGGGCGGACGGACGGACGGACGGACGGACGGACGGACAGACAGACTGACGGGACGGACGTTTTGTTTCGATTGGTTTTTCGGCATCAAGGACCCACGTTGAGATTCTGACTACACCTCGTATTAGAGGATTTTTCTCTTAATTTGTCAACTGGATTTATCCGTTTCCTTGTCAGAGACCTTGAATTTCTTTGTGCCAAAAATCTGCTGTTTTCTGCACAGCGTTACATAACTTTCTCTACTTTATGTATTATACTCCGTATTTACGTACGTATCCGAGAAAGTAAAAATTTTGATTTTGACAAAGAAGCAACACGAGAAACCGTGTTTCATTCCCTTCATGTAAAAAAGGATTTTAATTTAGTCATTTTTAAGACTCATTGTCTACATACTAATATCTGCAAATGATGATTGTCACCACAAAAATAAAGCATCCTTGCGGATCTGGTTGAATGATGTTTTGTTCATTTGTATCTTTCCGCCTAGTCATCATCTGAGCAAATTACTTCCCAGAACAAGCGAGTTGGTTGAAGGGTTTGTGTGTAAGTCAGCCTGTGTACTTCATAGCACGGATCTTTCTTGTTATGCGCATGAAAAAGTGTGCTTGTCTTGATTTGGTGCGCTACAACAGGAATCTCGCATTACGAAAATAGCTAATTAAAATTAAAACAATATAACAATATAGCACTTTCAATACTCTCCTGCCTGAACCCTTAACCTTTTTTAATATTTCAGACATCATATAAAAAAGCTGGGGCATGCATAACTTCTACATTTAATTTTGGTAATTCAACGTGGATGAAAACATCACTTGTTAAATGATCGAGCAGCCCAGGAAACGCCTCAACTGTGATCGATGCGCAAGGCCAAACACTGACAAAATAAAACAAATGACAAATAAATACAAGAGATTTCACAAACCCTAAATGAAAATGCATTAGGGATTAGAAAATATTAAAAAATACAATACACAATAATAAAACTCATATCAAAAAGCTTATCAACAATAATTATACTGGCAAGTAAGTCAAGAAATTAAACAAAATTTTGAAGTATAACAAGAATACAAGTGAATACATGTCCGCTGTCATTACATCGAGTCGGATTAACGTTTTAAGGGACCACATGGCCAAAATATGAAGCCTCCTAATAATATATTTTGAAATGTATGAAAGTGAAGTATTAACTTTTAATATTTAAAAATGAATATTCACACATATTAGACATTTCTAGACAAATATAAAATGTTGTTAATATGTTTGCGTGCGCCTATTCAGAAGAGCACCGAAGAAGTGGCTCAGGGCGTAGCGCGCTGACTTCGCATTCGGGAGGCCCTAATTAAATCACCGTGCCGGCCAACCTCACCGGGGTTTTCATTTATTTTACGTCAAAAAACAGTTAAAACTGCGTATGACGTGCTATGGGGAAAAGTGAATTGTGTCCACATTTTCAAAATTCTGTGATCCCTACACTAAGTCATATATACTACTTGAATTTTGAAGAAAAAATATTTCGTGGTTTCCTTCGGTCATCCAGGGCAAAGGTTGGGAAAGTTGAAACTGAAAGGCCACGACCTCGAAACCGCCGTCGCTAATTGCGCCAAGTCCAATTGCCCTTTACGGGACAACTAACTGCTAAAACCAAAACCCAAAATGGAGAGGAGCCGTGTGCACGTGCTGAGTCGACGGGATGCACTCGCGTGCGCCCCAGGCCCCTTCGCGTTCGCCAGAGCCAGCGCCCACATGCGCCGCGCGTTAGGGCACAAGAGCTGACAGCGGGTCTGGATTCACCTTCATCGCAACCACCAATCATATTCCTTACGGAGTGCCCCAAGAAACCATAATTGGGAGCAGTATTATCATGCAAACTAAAAATGTATTCCGATTAACTGACGTACCTCCACAAAACAATTTTTTCGGACGGGAATGATTTCACATTCACTCTTGTAGTTTGCAGAACGATTTTACTTCTTCAGATATCATATAAAATAGGAGAAATGCATTTTTGGAACACTATTTCGCAGCGTCATGGAGAAGCGCCTTGAAGAATATACGAATGTACTGATACGTATAACTATAAAGTAAACGCAAATGGAGATAAGTCACTAAAACATAAGGACTTCAATTTCACATTGTTACACTTTCATTGAATTCAAATTTCGTAACTTATACACAATTTTTACGATGTTCAAACTCAACTCTTTTTCGACGATAATGATATTCTAGAATATAATTATATTTATTTTTATTATTATTATTATTATTATTATTATTATTATTATTATTATTATTATTATTATTATTATTATATTCTAGAATATAATTATAGAATGAAATTAGAAACTCACGGAAGATAATCAAAACTATTGATTAAACGAACTTAGAAAAAAATATTTATTAGGAATTGAAAACATTATTTAAATGGAAAAACGTAAAAGATGCATTCCATTATTCGTTCCCATCTAGACTCAACACATTTTGCTCTATTAAACGAAACAATTAATAAACAAAATTGAAGCAGTTTTTGAGAAAATATTGTGTACTGAACAAACAAATATCTTGCGTATTTACTAGTTATACAAAGGATAAGTGCGAGTGATTTCTACAGCATACGCTCGTAGCGTTTTCCAGAAAACATCTGAAAGTAATTCTCTTTAAAGAAAAACATACATGGAACTTCAAAAAACAATCGATTATAACATCTAAAAGCAAGAAAGAAATGGAACCATAACAAAAAAAAACCTAAAAAAATATTAAACACTAATTTACTACTATTAACGTATTCTACATGCTTTACCAGAGAAATATAATTATTTAAACTTTATACCTAATCTAATATGACGCTAGAATTTCGATTCCTTATACCCTAATAATATTTAATGTCACTTAATGTTTGTTCACACATTCAAACGATAAAAGACAAGAACTTGATATCGCCACATTACTCACAGCTATTGTTTTGAATATTTGTCGTCGTAATATTGACCTTGATATTTGTATATTAACTCCACTCTTCTTCCTTTAACCCTGCAGTAGTGACTTTTTAAAGCAAAAGTGGTTACATGGGGTGCCTTCAGACTCCCACACTCTTTTCATAATATATGCTAAATTATAAAACAAAATTAATATACTATTATTTTTCTATTATTAACACGTTTTACGTGTAGTTAAACCATTTATTACAAAATTAGTTGCTAAACAATTACGACAGTTCCTCAGGAAAGCATCTAACATTTCTCTAATTGGGGTTAATTTGTCTACCAGTCTTCGTTCTACGCGTGTTGTCACATCAAAGCCCATGTTTCGTTACAAAAATTGAAATCTTTTCAAATTCAAAGTACGATGGAAAATTTCAATACTCATATTATCCACACTTCACAATTCAGCAAGATTTTGATGTCCTGATTTCACAAACCCAGCCAAAATACGGAGAGCAATTACTGGCTTTATTTCCCTTTGTCAGTCTCATAGGCGCTGCGATCATTTTTATTCCTTTCTAAATCCATTTCAATTTTGATGCTGGTGTATTCTGCAATTCTCTCAATCATATCCAAATCAATAAACAAAGAAAATCATTCTCCTGGTCTTTTGCAATTGCGTGCAGATTGCTTTACAACAGGAAGTAACACTGCTTTACTCCAGTAGCTTATTGGGTTTTGGGCCACTTTGGGATTCCGTCTTTATCTACATGAAACATTTGATTATCATTCAAATCACCATCATAATTTGTTTTATCACTATCAGAAAAATGTCAATATTAGAATTAGGTTCCAATTCTTCCTAGTAATCTTCTGTTTCTGAACTGTCGTCAGTAGTTTCATCAGATTCAACCTCCTGCAAAAGCCGGCGCATTCTTTCACTTCTTTCTTAACATTTAAAGTGACTTAAAATATGTTACGTAACCCTTCGCAGAGGTATCCTAAAGTAAATATACAGCATGCAATACCTTCCCAAAGTAATAGAATTTACAAGACTAAAGATACCTTTGCTAACGTAGAAGGTAACGCGGGGGTCCCTAGCATTCCAAACAAAACAGCAGCTCGTATAGAACTCACTAAAAGGGCAAACTGAAAGCACACTAAATATCACGATACAAAAACAGAAAAGCACTAAAACAATGATCAGAATAGCCGACGTGGGAAATACAAGAGGGAAGAAAGAACCGCCATATACGGAATTTGACCTGTTCCTTCGTTAATATTTGATATACAGAAACTTTTATACATAGAAATAATTACGAAATTTTTGCAAATGCTTTTGCAAAATTTTTTAAGCAAATCTGACCATCCACAACTTGCTTCAAAGTGTATCCCAACCAAGCGGAGTGTAGGTCCGGCGAGGAGGACAGTACTCTGCTTTGTTTTGCTTCGGGGAGAAAGAGAGCTACTGGTATACTCAGTTCAACTGAAAACTGACGCACTGGTTTCGACCAAGGTCCGAAGACGTAAATATGGCCCTTTTGTAATGATATATGCTTACTTTACCCGTGACTGTCCATTTAAAATCACGGGGAAATATATAAAAAATTTACTTCGTATATTCAGCACAATTGATCAAAGATAAAATTGCATGGGCAACATTCACATTTCCTGCTGACCTGAATACAGTGAGTTGCGTTTGGGCTCTCAAGGTTCCCACTTTTTCTCCCTTCTCACAAAGCAATTTACTTAGCATCATTATTTACTCATTACAAAACTCATTAAATCATTTGCCATCCATGATGTAAGCGAAAGGACGAGATAGTTATACATACACAAGTTACGCAAACAAGGCACTATGCATTTAGTACAAATACACTGCTAGGCTCGCTGTAACATCGCCACTTGCATTGATATAGAATCAGGCATTTTAAACTGCACCCGTGCGAGCTACTTGCCCGCTTGGGAAGCCCGGCGCCCTTGCAAACACTGGCACCTTCCCCTGACTTCGGTCTATTTTCCCTCCACATCTGGAGAGGGGAATGCCCTCGGAAGCCGAAGTGGCGAATAGCGGCTTCACATGTTCGCCAGGTTTGTTCTACCAACAATGAAGATTTGAATTATGTTCATATTTTTTACTACTTATTACTATTTCAAGTTTATTTTCTTTTTAAATTCTGTCTAATATAAACATTTTTGCCAAGGGGCAAGAAAATGTTTGAATGGCAAATTCTTTGTTTTTGTGTTGTGTTATATTGTATAAAATCATCCGTTTATTGCTGTACAGAGTAATAATATGAAATAAATTAACAAGTTAACAATTCTCGCTTACAACGGATAGACAAAAATCTTTGTTAGTTCAACCTCCTAATCTGAACGTAGGAAGTTAATGCAATTATTGCATCCTTAAGATTGTTCCACGCGATTATGAAATTAAGATAATCTTGATTCACAATGTTCACCTTTATTCACAATGGTAAATTTTAAATCTGACTGAAGCATTATTTCATTGTAGTGGATCATTTCTTTACTTTAGTAACTGAAATACAAATGAATGCCTTCTTGGTTGTCAGGATGAGGCAGTGTTGTGGGCTAAGAGGCCGTCACCCGGACAGCCAAGAAGACACGGACTGGAGCCGAGGAAGTTTACGTTTACCAATGAATATAGCTAATTTGGGGCAATAAGAGTCAAAAGGCTGTCACGGACCAGATATCCTGTGGCGTACCGCTACTCCGAACTACTCGTCTAACCCTTACTCTAAATCTCGCGCCAGTTGATCTGGACGCAGTGCCCGCGAACTCCAGCGAGCTAGTTACCTTGGCCGTGACCTTGACATGCCTATAATAGAGATTCCCCATCTCTATCAGATCTTCGTCCAGTTTCCCTGCTCAACTGAGCAAATACTGAAATAGACTCGCATTTTGCACTAGGACACACAAGTAGCTTTACTACTTGTGCAAGATTTCTTCAACTCAGGGTAGAACGTAGTTATTCAAATTATCGTTGCCTATGTTTTTTCGGCAATAAGTCTATTTCTCTAGGTAGGGCACGATAAGGGAAAATAGCTAAGATCCACAGCGCCTTGGCCATTGCAAGCATTTTTTATTTCACGGGAGCAATAGTCTTAGCCCAAAAAGATCCGAGCATAATAAGAAAAATATTGAGTTTGATTTGTATTACAAAAGATTCTATACTTTCGAAAATCACTACTGAATCAAAGAATATGGAAATATCATCAATTTTAACTTTGGTAGTAAAATCTGATTGTGCGATTTGTTTTATTTCTGAAATAAATGCACCAAACTTACTTAAAAGCTTGGCAGTTATGGTATATTAATTGGAAGAATGAAAGTTACATATTTATTAGATTGATTCTTATCTTGAGATGAAGGAATAGAATCAGTTACTCATTCTGAAAGGTTCTGATATTGATTAGAAGTACGGATACAAATGATGAAGAATTATCCACGTCGTCGTTTAATCGTTTCCGTTTAAAAACTATTGTGATCAATAGATGTTTCATTTTCAGATGGTAATGAAGCAATGGTTGAAGAAGAATGAGCAGATTCACTTGTATTGACTATAACTGTTTGATTTTGATTAATAAGATCCTGTTGAGAATAAAGCTTTACCTGTAAATCTTGAGCGTATTGTTTGAAATGTATAATTTATTGTTCTAAAGCATAGGTCTTTACTTGAGACGCCATAATTAGTTCATTTTTTAGAATTTCAGGAATTTTGTATAAGATACAAGTTTCGGTATAATTCGGATTGTTTACCATACTGAGTGCATCTGTTATAAGCTATGAGAATTGTCCATTATTTACTGCTGTAATCACTTCAATTTGTCTTATCTAAAGAAGCAGATAGTTCAATTTATAATGAGAGAACTTAATGTCTGTCAGTGTTATCACAAAGCTCACACGGGAAAGAAAGATAAACGTCCGCCGCGTGGAACAGGCCCGTGTTCCGGCTGCAACGGAGTGGCATTATAATGAGCTTTGGATGACGAGCTCTGAACTGCATTGGAGCGCGGCGGCCCTCGCAGGTGGAGAGCGCAGCGCTCATGAACACGTCGTGGGCTCTCTGAACAGCCAGCGGTTGGCACAACCTTTCACTACGGAGGCTCCGAGCGAACTCCGATAGGGAGAAGGTAAACACCTTATTAATGAGGAATACCTTTCATACGCCACGTGCTGCAACTAATTTGCTTCAACTGTTCTCAAGGAACAGCGGCCGTAAAGGGAGGCTTTCATCCCGGCGTTTGGTAGCGTTGTCGATAAAACGACAATATTATATTACTGCGAACAAATGTTACTGCTTGTCAGTTTATCATAAGGCCAGGAAACAAAATATCAATCTATGCCAATAGAAAACGCCGCCTGTTCAAAAGGCGCAAATTATTTAATTTTGTTTCAGGTATTTTTCCAATGAGTTCTACAGTTGTCAATACACTATAAACATAAAATAAACACGAGAACAAAGATAAATGTCACATTCCGTAGATTACACATGTTACATACAATCATACTTACGTAATTCAGACATTTCTACTTTCGATATATGAAATAACCATCTCTCAGAGAAATTTATAGCAGGAGGGGGAGGCAGAGCTCAAACTATCTGCGCCAGGGACTCCTCGAGATAGAGAAGAAAGTGCTGACTAACCGGTTGACGGCGGCGCTTATCATGATGGAGGTCGCGGACCTCTCGCGTTTTTTTTCTCTAACGTTAAAAACCGTTAAAAACGGTTGACGTGCTACGGAGAGAAGTGAATTCTGTGCACATTTTCTTTATACTGTGATCCTTACCCTAAGCCATATAGTGTATTGAATTTTGAATACATAAAGAAAATGAGCGTTTTTTGCGAAGATTAACAAAATAATGCAGATTTTTTAATATTGTTAACAAAACATGAAGAGAGAGGATTTGAATAACTATATTTTCCACTGAATTCTAAAAGACGTGCACAGATACTGAAGTTACATTTGTCAACCTTTAATAAACTCAACCTGTTTATTGAAGGAGACTCAGAGTATGCGAGCAAACCTTTGCAATCACTTCGTGATCAGGCATTTCTAGAAACAATGCAACGCTAATCTCTTCTAGGGATTATAAAAATTTTTTTGAGCATTCTCGCAGTGAAACAAGTACTTACCTTCACTGTTTATTGATTGAAAAGAGTTACGTCGTGGTATGCGTACGGAAAAATTGACTTTGCTGTACGCGTAGCACAACGAAGTCATGGACATATAAAACAAATGGGTATTACAAAGTAAACAAACTACTGGATCAACATAGCTTCCGCCTCGCATATTGAGAATAATTCCAAAATATTTGTAAGTTTCGATGAATTCATAGTAAAGAATAATGCACATTATTCCCGCGAAAGTGGGATTGGCGTACTCATTTCAAAATGCCGTAAGCATCTCCTAACGTCGGATCGTCTGAAAACATTTTATTCGAAGCCAAAGACTCACTTTCTGTATTAGTTTCATAGAATTTCCTCCCTTTGAGACCTAATTTTCATAATTCATTGGTCTTTTTCAGAGTCAAGTTAATCGATAATTAGCAATGTTAAAGAAGAGGATGTGCTGAATCTAACACAAATTCAAACAATATAACAAATCAAAACATTAGCCACGCCGACCGGAAACCGCGCTTCCTAGTTTATTTTCAGTTACCCTGACCACTAAGCTACCTAATCGACTAATGTTTTGAACGATTCCTTAGCCCCGTCGTATCGTCCATTACGATACTCAATTGTCACCAGTCTGTCACTTCGTTGGATAGGAAATAAGCCGGGAAAATATTAACTATGGGTTATTAATTCTTCGAACAATTTGAATAATAAAATATATTGGCTACACAGAAACACAATCGCATCGTAGCAGGTATTTCCTGCGCGGAACACACCATGTTTGAATGCAATAGCGCATTCAACAAGATGAGAGGGTGGTGACCACTAAGAAATGAAACAAATATTTAAGAATAAATGTATGAAGGGACCAATTGCAATGACGCACCCCTAAAAAGGGGCCCCAAAGTCGTAGGTAATAAAACATTTTCGTGAATATAATCAATTCTTTATTTTACCCCTTTTCAACCTCACATTTTGATTAATTCACATTTGTGGAAGATGCTATCCAAACAAACCTTACATATAGGCAATATAAATGAAAACATTTAATGGAAAAAGGAACCGGGTAGGGGGAAGAAATGTAATTGGCCACCTCTTATGCTGCACTCACCTATGATCAATTGAGTAGTTTGCTATTAGAATCAGCTCATTTCAATAGTGAACATTTTACAGGAGACAAAAATCTTGGTTTTCACAAGCGGTTTGATGTGAACAGGATACGCCCTGCCCACATTTTAAGTGGGAACGAGCTGGATATGAACTGTATATGTTCAGAAGGTTTTCAAGGAGCCCACGAACTCAGCAATAATGCAAGCAATGTAAATATTGGTCAATAATAGAGTGAACTACTGTTGAAAGTAAACGTCTCGATTAAGTTGCATGGATATAGCAATTAGGTTGTAGCTTACAATCCCCTGAAAAGCAGTTTCTGATATCAATTGCAAATCATCGCTGGAAAATATTAAAAAGAATATGAATATCAATTTTGCTCTAGAGGTACAATAAATTAACTAAAAACGGAAAATGGAGAGCAAATAAGAAAGGAAAGTAGCTTCTTACATCATGTGTTTCAAGTTGCAGTGAACAAAAAGTTTATGTGGGTCAAAAAGAAAACAAACTCTTGTATGAGCCCTAGAGCTGAACAAAAATGCAAGCGTAACGCATAAATTATGCACCTGTCACAATTTAAGCTTTTTGTTGCGAACGGTTACTTTTTCACGTTTTCCTCGCGGACATGCACGCAACTACAGAGTTACTTGTTGGGAGGTCGGATCGAATAGAGGCTAAAATGAGGAAGCGGCATGCAATTCTTTTATGAGTGTGTCCAAATAGAAGTCCTTAAGTACTCGTGTAATCACGTTGATTCTCCCCATAGTACCTAATGCACAGTTTGTACCCGTTTTTGACGTTAAACAAATAAATAAATTCTCGCAATTACACTAAACACTTAGGGTCCTGCACACGAGCGTTGCGTTGATGCGCGATAAGTAACGCGCGTCGTAGAATAACATTACCTTATGCGAAACGGCACACGAACGGCGCTTTAGCCGATCCGCATAAGATAGTGTTAATCTACAACGAGCGTCATTTAACGCGCGTCAACGCAACGCTCATGTGACACAGGCCTTACATCACGCGCCGACAACCTTTTCTGGAAGCGAGTCAAAATTCAAATAAATTTTGAGTATCAATTAGATATTTCAGTACAGTGCAATTTTCCTTTTAAAACAATGTTTTAGAGAGTAAAAAGATACATTTTATTGAGAATATTATTAAAGTATGATTTGAAAGTTCAAACACCAAAGTTAAAACAATATAAGAATAATAATCATAATAACAATAATAATTATTATTATTAAAAAACGAAATTGTCAATTTATTCATTAATTTACACATTTTATTTATAAACGTTTTCTCAATATCACTTGAAATTATTATCAAATGGGTAAGTTACTGACATATGGGACATAAGTTATCGACCCGTGACTTACGTCGTACTTCTAGCACTACAAGACGCTACATGACATTACTTGTAGCGCTACAAGTGTTGTAGTACAAGGCATTTCGAGCCTTAACCTGCCCCAAGCGTCTTGGAGTGCAGTCGTAGTCGTAGTGTTGTACCCTATGACTCTAACCTGTAGATCAAGAAATGGGAATGAGCACTTCCCTGCATTCTTGTGTGGGAATGCTCCCCGTGTCCTCCGGAGCAACCGAGTTGTCTGCGTCGCTTCGTGACTGAAGGAAGTAGAGATGATGACGGCAATAAAGGCCCTCTTTAAATCCATCACAGGAAACCACATGTCACGTAGCGCGACCTTCAGCGCTAGCTCTTGAATAATCGCGACCTGGAGACAACGGGGGATGGAGAGGCACCGGAAGGCAGTGGAGGAGCAGAGCTGTCTAGATTATGGCTCGTTTCTGACTCCATGTAATGTTACTCCATGTTATCTTTTGTTACTCTATGTAAATAGTACATAGATGTAGAAAGGAAAAATATTTAAAATAGCTTAAGAGAGAAATTAAATGACCTGGCATAATTCACATAACTCAATTAACTTTTTTAAAAGTTGTAACACACTTTGCATTACACTTTAAGAAGTAAATGGTGTTTTACAATTTATTTATTAATTTAAAGTCTCTTATAAACTGATAACTTCAAAGCGGGCCAGAAAAACATAATACAGTTCAAGTTGTCATTATCACATTAGTACATACATGCCATGTAATGTTACTTAAATATTACATAAAACTGAAGTAAATACTTGACTATCTTCACTTTCCAGTAAAAATCGAAGATACATTTTGCCAAATCTTAATTTCAGAGATATATGTTGAACGTTTGTTTTCTTTCTTGCACTTTCTAAAATTTCTAGAGTATGAGTATCAATACCTGCCTCCCGCTGTCTACACCATAGATAAAATTACTACGGATTTCATACGTCATTTCCATCAAAATAGGAAAATAATATACCTCGGATGTCAAAGACAATTATAAAATTTTACAATTTTGCTAAAACGGTATATTTTAATATACTTGTTCCAATTCCGTTGCCCTACCTGGAGATATTGCAAACTTTGTCGAAAAAGCATTAATAACGAAGTTAGAAGCAATCAAAACAAAGACATGTTTACTTTTTCATTCAGAGAACATGATCTTCAAGTTACTCTTCTGTAAAATTAGGTAAATGTGTCCTTTATCTCTGTATGCACTGTAGGCCAGAAGAGACTGAGGTCTGACATCTGCTGTCCATCCCTTCCTTCTACAACATTGGCTGCCCTGCGTGACCACGGGAGCCATGAGGGATGAGAATATGGTAGCGGGAGACATCCCCTCACCTGCTCAATTTTTAAATGGGAGTGGAAACGGGATGTGGAAAGAAGGGTTGCTTGCTGTTTGTGGCCAGTTTCTCAAGGTACTACTCCGACGTCTGCATTCGCAACGGGTCGAAGTAAACCTAGAAAACGACAGATCAGACCATCTGTTTTTCAGAATAACCAGCTTCTACCCTCAGACCTAGTGATTGTAGAAAATGTGCTACAGGCAAATCCCCGTCTTCCCAGCTTCTGTTGGAGACTTACTTACCTGGGATCTGAACGGTTGGGTCGTTGCCACGACCTCAGACATATTTATACCAAGTCAGACCCGTTGGCTGTACTTCTCTTAGAACAGGGCCCATCATGCAGAGATACATCGGGAGTTACCTCGCTTTCATGACCGATGCAACCGGCTGGATCGAAGGCAATAGCGATGATATTCAGGATAAGCCGGAGCGGGGTAGGTTAGAAAGCAACACCAATCAGATGCTGCACCGGTAGCAAATAACACCTTTTTGAGCCCGAAGCAACCGGCAAGAATGAAGAAAACAACCACGATCAAGTCAGAAAAGAGAGGGAAAATGTAAAAAGTATCATACAAGCCGTCATCAGAAGATACAGTTTTCAATTGGCATACATGCTTGGAGAAACTAACCGGACACTTCTATCGAAGTTGGAGACAACCAAAATATAGAAATTGATAGGTACCAGTCAATGGTGATAGAGAGACACTTATAAAGCAGCATCAAGTGACAGGAACGAGGATAATCTGATTCGTAGTTCAATTACAACAGCTCAGTTTGATTTAATAAACTAATATTTTGGCTTAAAATGTATTGGATATGATCAAGAATGTTCTTTGTTAAGAGCGTAGGTTAAAAAACAGGAGCCTCTTCATAAAACTTAACAGGCGCAGCGAAGCGTCAATACGACTCAAAAGTTTAAGGTTATAAATACAACGCCATTCCGCTCGCGGGTGCGAATTGTCGGTTGCACGGGACGAAGTCGATTGCTTCACGTTCGTTACAAGTAAGAATTCTTTATCGAATTCTTAGCTTCTAAATAACAGGTAAAATCTGAAATCACATAAAAATCCCAGCTTCAGTAAAAAGTTGCAACACCAACCGGAATAACTCCGTCAATCCGAGAACAGCACTTTTCGTCCGGTAGACTTTCCGCCTCTGCGCATTCTGCGACCTTTCCTCGTAGTTTGCGCAAAAGGGAACGACTTTCCTTACGCCGCCGGAGTCGAATGTCACAACCTACCTCTAGTTCTGAACCTTTTCTACGAGGCTGGGAGTTTCTGGAAATATGAAAAAGCATTGACGAAATTTGATAAATGGCTTTATTGTTTTTCGCAGTATTCACCTTTGTACATAGTTGCATTCGCCCAATCTAGTTTAAGAAGCACTTCTTCCACTCTACAGCAGGTACTGCGGAAACCAATGTCCGGAATGTTTCGACTGCTTCTTCAGGCAACGAAAATCGCTCTCCTCACATTTTATTTTTGATCGTTGGACACAAAAAAGTCATTAGGTGATAAATCCTACGAATACAGACCATGAGACATAATTTCTCCATTTGCAGTCGTTAAAAATTCAGGGGTGTGATGCGCCGAATGAGCACTGGTGGTGAATGATTCGTCTATTTTGTTGATTTTTCTTATCCCAACAACGACTTCCGGAAAATAAAATATGGATAAACCAATCAGCGTTTATTGTTTCACGATTCACTAATGACACGATTGCTACGTGTCCAGTTCACCAAGAAACAAGCATCATTGCTTCGCAGCACTGCTTGAACGAACAACTTTTGTTGGTTTGAGCTCATCTTGAAGTACCCAAACGGTACACTGCTTTTTAGTTTCGGGTTTATAGGAATAAACCGAAGTTTCGTCACCAGTAACAATGTTGTCGACCAAATTTGAAAAACCTCTGTTGAATTTCTTGAGCATTTCTTTGCATCAATTGACACAACGCTTTTTTGTGCTTCTGTCAAATTGCCAACGGTTACATAGCTTCTGTTCGTTCAAATGCTCATGCAAAATCGTGTTTTGCTTTCATGTCAATGCCCAAGGATGCTTGAATCTCACGGTATATCACGTGCCGATATCAACTCCAGTTCCAATTCAGCTCCAGTCAGATCTTTGGTTAAAGGTCTGTGGACCTTTGGGTTAAAGGTCCTGTGTGTCATTAAGCGCTTGCTAAGTCATGAATTCACGATTTGGGCTTTAGAACTATATATGTGTGGTGTGTGCGCAGGTCAGGAGAGGCAATGGGTCCTGCGGAGGAGTGCGGCGATGAGCCACCAGAGGCGCTGGAGGAGGGCGAGCTGCGCGGCCCCATGAACGACTACCCTCGCATCAGTGACTACATCGCGCGCCCTCTAGCGAAGCGCCTCATGGACGGACTGCAGGCGCGCGGCGACGAAGTCATTCAGGTAACACCACACACACAGTGGGACTTCCACGAAGAACGACGCCTGTCAGGTACTACCACACACTTTCCGAAGGATTAAGTCAACTCAGGTAACACCACCCTCTCAGAGTGTTTTTTTTTCTGGGGGACTTGTTTTCGGGTATCACCACACACTCTCAGTGGGCTCCTCTAGCAAATTGATTTTCTTCGTTACACTTTCAGGAAACTCGAATTACTTTTTCAGTATCATTACATACAGTGGGTTCCTCTGGGGGAATTGCTTATCTATTACATACCTACACATACACACACTTTCGAATGATGTCATTTGTATGTACCTCAGACATTCACTAGAATTCTCTTAGAGGAATGACTACACTTTGATATCACACAACAGCTGGGCCCTACAGGGGAAATGTTATTCAGATAACACACACACACACACACACACACACTCGAGGTTCTTCTGGGAGAATTTGGAACCCCCACATATAAATTCATAAGTCCGCTTGTCAAAATATAGTAATTTATATATGTCCACACTTCAAGACAAAGGGATGTGTAGTGTTCCATATCTAAAAAGTTTTCAACACAAAATGAAAAAAATGTTCGTGGTATTATAGATCTGTCAAGTACGTAACCGTCATCAAAAACTGTGCTTGTCAGATTGTTAGATATCTCTAAATTTTCATATCCAACAAATTATTCCTGTATATTTCCAATGTATATTTCTTAACGGCATATACTTTGTCAAATTCGATCCCTAACATTAAAATACACCCTAAAACCAATACTCTGCAGAGGGGTTAGAATTTACGGTACTAAACATGGAAAAAGCACACTTGTCATGAGGGTTTATGTCTGTCACGTTTGCACTCTAGCATAGAGAAATGATTTAAGAAATTCGGCCGCTATAGTAGTAAATTTCAAACGATAACATGGAGAGGCATTATTACTCTGTAATAGAATCAGCCGTTGCTCTGTCATTCGTGTCATAGGTTGTAAGTGCCGTAGTACAAGCGATTAAAATGTTACGGTATAGCCTCATCCAAGAAAGTTGGAGCGGCCGAAACTGCAACGATCGAAAGGACTTCACTTCAAAAACTCCGCTGTAGCGTGGCTGTTTGGCCGCCGCGCCCCGCCCACCCGGACGAGTCCTCGCCTTATCGGCGCCAGACGCCGCTCAGCTGTTTGGGACTACACTGACTGTCGAAGTGTGCTGTACCTTGGCGCTGACATGGTCTCAAGATTAAACTGGCACTGCCGCGTCATATCAAAGTTCAAGAAGCAAATAGGGGATTAACCGTTTATAGCAATCCTTTATCACAAGAATCTTTAAAAATGCATTCTTACTTCATAACTTACAACTCTATATTACGCCCATTATTACTCACACATTCTGCGTATATTTTAGACGTCTACTATAATAAAAACAAAATATTTCGAAATAAAATCTTGTGAATGACTTAATATTCTTTCATTGGTTAATCATTGGACACTTCACGATTTGTCTATAGAGCCATTTAGATTTTTATCACAACACTGGTCCTTAATTTCTAAAATAATTTACTTCATTTTCAAGGAGTAGGCGCATGAAATAAATTGAATCACATGTCTTTGCTTTAAAAACAGACATCCTCTTCAGAGTTTTCTTCAGTATATTTATCGTGTTAGATAAGAACGACGTTTTTATGACATTTTACTTTCTCCTTAATTTTTTCTAATGTTGTGGATTAACCATGTGCATAGTTACTGATAAACAAATAAACTCAAGATATTATGTGCAATTAATCGCATTGGTCTTAGTGTTTCTGATAACATACGCTAATCGCATTCACTGCGTGCGGAATGACCGAGCGAAACTTCCCATGGACGTAACTTTAGTCACCTCCGGTAATATAGGGTCTCTGGGAATTAACACTTTTGGATCATTACATCGAAGGTTTGCTGAATCCGATAATGCGAAAATATACTAGTTTCTTCTCGATGACTGACTCTTATATTGAGAGTCAACGTTCGTGTTAATTTATATTCTCAATAGAATAAAAGTTATTAGAGAGTGATGGAAATAAATAATTTCGCACTAGGTAACTATTTTGTTGATTAGCGACTTGATTTTGTTTTTCATCCAGTAAGTCTGTCATCAATTGTATTGAAAACATTTTATGTTAAATAAAATAAGTTGTAACTGACTTTGAAGACTTTGATCCACTCTAGCATGTTATAACAGAGGTTCAGAAATATCTCCAAACATTGTGAATTCGAAATTTCAATGTATTCATTTAGCTTTAAAATAATAATTATACTAGAGAACAAAAAAATCTCACACCTCCAGGATCAAAGTAGGTGATTTGAAAAGAAACGATCATGCTGATTTTGAAAATCATTATAAAAAGTTTCTTTCACGCAAGGTTCAAAAGATATGAACGTATATAGTATTTGAAATAAATAAAATCCAAGACTAATTTCCGCCTAATTACTCCGGTTATATTACTACAAAAACATTATGAGCATGCTTCTTGTGATGTAAGAATAACTTAAAAATGAAATACGCATATGAGTACAATAATATGCAGACATTAAAATGATTTGTTGGTATTCTCCACAATAGTGGTGGAGCGAATGACAATGATTTGAGTTTTGCATACAATCACAACCTAACGTTCGTTGTATGGACACACTGGTGGGGAACCCATGGTGTGTTCTGATCACAATCACGGCAGCCAAAGTAGACAGAATACGTAAGTTTTGTAATTTCATATATTTGTTTCCTTTGAAGTTTGGGTGTAAATCTTGGACAAACGTAACACAAGTTATCGAGTTCATTCCCCACACTATCCGTGTGAAATGGCGATTTGCATTTTATCGAACCGATTCAATTCTACAGATCATGTAGTGAATTTCACTTTATAAAAACCACAGACCTCTAAGGTATTAATGTATTTGAGGCACACGCAAACCAGACATGAACTTCACGCGCACTGCGGGTACAGTTCCGTATGACACCTTCTGGCAGAATCTGCCACCCCAACAGTTGGATACTTGCACACTTGCAGTAAGGCAAGTGGCTAAAATGATTCCTTTCGGTCTCATACGCAGTATGAAATATGAGGGTACACATGACTTGTTTTCAAAACAAAATTAATGTGGATTTGACCAAATACTACAGAGACAATACAGGACACCTTGAACCTTTCTCACACTATTAATGGGAGGCAAGTCCCCACTAGCGAACCTAGTGACGTGATCCGGAAAATCGACGACAAATTGAAAATTGAATACATACACAATATCTTTTGAATCACTCTGCGAAGCCCAAGTAAACATAATCGTAAATGAACTAAAAATATTTCAAACATATACTTCGTACTTGTAATCACAATGGTTACGATAGGTCGGGCCAGAGCCACTAGCGTGAAATGTCTCCTGTTAAATCACAGGGTGTCCTGTGTTGTCTGTACAGTATTTGTTTTGGCCCTCCATAAGCGAAAGATCTCCACATCCAGTTGGTTGCGTGCTCCGAAGCGCGGGCCCCCGCGTGTGTTGTGCGTTGGATGGCGGGGCGGGAGGCCGTGACCCAGTGACCATGGCTGAAGCGACCTTGAGGCTGTGCTCGCTTGGCGGTCCAGTGGCGCGAGGTCGAGCGAGCCATTCGGCATCAAAACAGGCCCTAGGCTCGGGTTCACTTATCATATTAGGCAAATAACAATAGTAGAATGTATATGACGAACGCCGGAAGTGGCGAACGTTAGAACCACGCCTTATGACTCGAGGGCACGTGTGCTTGGTAGGTCGCTAGTTCGATCCTTGTCAGGTGCCGGATCTTTGCCTGATGTGTTTAACTTCGGCGACTTTGAGGTGTTTGTCGGAATCCAACTCGGTCCGACTGCTCTTATCAGTAGTTCTCCTTCGTCCCACGATCGCTTCTCGGCGTATGTCGGAGCAGATTCCTAGAAAGCTGGCCACAGTCTGCGTGCAATCTTTTGTTTCCTATCCTATTCCCATCATTGTATTCGAGTGATGAAATGATCACTCCTAATACGGCCCATTCCACCGATCTTAAAAATACTTCGACAAGCGTCAGAGGCAGTCTTGAACGGATGGGGGCTACAGAAGAAGAATATACATAATACGTCCTTCTGATTGAGCTAGTGATATATTTTTGTCACATCTCAAGTTCCTCGTTCCCAAAATAATTATATATGTTTGATTAATTTTGACTTTCTCGCCCTTATGAAGGTACTTCGTAAGAACGGAAAGTTGTGTAATCGTGCGCTGAAAAATGGCAAATTTTGGGCAGAAAAACTCTCATTGCCATAAGATAAAATGAATTAATAACTGGATGAGATGACCACCGTCAAATACCGAGGACATGCAGATCCAACATTTTTCAGTGAAAATGGACAATACACATTCCGCTTAAATTGCTTATTGTATCACATGTGGGTCAATCAACTCACTATCTCGTGAAAAGGAAAAGCCTTCTAATGCCAATTTTACACTATGGTATTTTTTGTTTTTAAAACGTTTCATAAAACTTAAATTTTATAAAATATAGCTTCGTAGTAATAATGTCCAATAATTTTACCGAGAAGAAGGCAACTGTTGAGAGAACTGCTATGTTTATATTACTAGAATTCAAGGAATGGAACTTCCTTTTTTCAAAAATATTAGTACAAGCATTATTATTTGTTAACAAGTTGGTCTACGATGAGTTGAATGAAAACCGCGTTGTAATTGAACAGTGAGCCCATTGATTTCATTCCATACACGCGCATTACCATTTGCTTTAAAAATTATTTGTCAATTCTTACCACACTTTTGTAACGATAACGAAACAAAGAAACCCACTCGTGTAACCTATCCCTAACATCTAACTACATTCATTACATTGACTCAAACAGCTGGTGCACCAGCACATATGGCTGGCGGGAGAAGAGTTTTTCTGCCAAAAATTTCGTGGAGCTCATTTGTTTCGGAACCTGTTTCACTGTGGTGTCCTGCCCGCAGCAGTTGCCAAGTCGCTCTCACGCGGAGCGTTCGCCGCCTAGTGCAGTGGGCGTGCGTCTTCGCCGGAGAGCCGCCCGCGGCGCGCGTGCCGATGCGTGCTGCCCTGCACGCGCGTGCTTCTGCATGCTTCTTGCGCAGCCTAGGGCGGTGCCACTTCCGGCGCGATACACGGTCACGCAAGCTAGCTACAGATGCAAACTTTCTTAAAAAAATATCGGTGTTTTAAACTTTGATACCTATATTGAAGCCGATGGGTTTTAGCATCGACGTTTTGTGGTTGATATTTTACGTTTTATTTATTTCTCAATGAGTATTTCCCGCTATCATATGTGTTAGAACCGAACAAACATGGTTTGTACTACTTTCATGGAGCATACTATCTCTCGCCCGAGATGACCCCGATGCTCTGGTATTTCGTACGAGAGGTGTCAACACTTGCGCCGTGGGCGCAGGGCATCCCCATTCTTCCCGTACACTTCTTCAGCGAACTGAGAAAGTGACCCAGGGAACAGGCTTTCAAGCTGTGTTTTGACCATTGATCTTATTGTTTATGTGTTCGTTTGCGGCTAAATGTTAATTATAAACACGGTCAACGTCCAATTAAATTTTGTTGTGCACGAATTCAAAGTTAAACGTTACTAAGCTTTAAAACATTGATATTAAAAAGCGCAGAAGGTTTTTAGTCTATGTTTTATTAACATCGCTGTTTTAACTTTGAACGTCGATATTTTGTTATCGATGTCGTGTTGCGAAACTATTGCTGGCGTCTGCGCGGGCCAGGTTTTGCACTCATAGGGGGAACTGCACGAGCTCTTCTGCTTCCCTTCGCACTCGGAAGGGCTAAGGCTCTAAGGCAGCTCTCGATCCGCTCGAGCGACACAGCGCAAAGAAGCGTGTATGCCTCGCCGAGAGTGACTCGGAACAAGGACACACTCTCAGCGTCGAAACATGCACCGACAACTTCCTAGGAGCAAGCCAATGTGCTGGGCAGTGTTCCAAGTGAGGAACGAATTGTTAACGAGAACGAAATATATCACTATTGAAATGCGTGTACTTGCTGCAGCTTAAAAGGCAAATGAGAATACTCTGTCAAACACGTCACTACGGATGATACACATGGATAACAAGTATTTCAAGGAAACAAATATAATTATTTTACAATGTAGTAAAGTTCACGTAATGACTTGGTGGTTTTCAGTTTTAAATCGTCATGAATCTAATAACACATGAAGTGTAGGGTTATAAATGAACTAACAAAGTAGTTTTATTTATATTGTGCAGCGATGCTTTTAACGTCCCGTCCTTTCGTTTTTGCCGCGAGATTTGAAGCCGCCAAAGGCTGGGATGTCGGTTGATTCTCCAAGCACTTCCAAGTTCCATCAGGGACCCGAGCCGAACAAACAAATACGACCAACGAGGTTTGTAGTCTCCCTGCGTGCAAACGTTGCAATCAGGGATGAAAGCGTGCATCGACAATAGTGTCCTTGATGTTACAGCTGCTGGTTCTTCTGTTATCGTCATCGCCATGGTTGTGATTGCTTTATGTAAAGGGTTTACTGAAATTTGAGTAAGTCTTCAAATATTTGCGTTTTGAATTCAATATACACTGAATGACAATTAATGACAAAAACATTTAATTCGATTTTTGGAAGTGAAAAGTAAAATTTATTGTAAGCTTCCTGTTCTTTCTGGAAGACTGATGAACCAATACAGATGTTAAGGAAATAAATATTTTTCTTAATAATTCTTCTCGTTTTTCCTAGCGTTCGACGCGCGCGATTGGTAGATCCACAAGGTCTCCTGCCAGCGTGTGCCGGATGCAATGATGATGCGAAGGAAAGTTCGCGCATGGGACATTGCATCGGGCGAGGTTCCCGCTTTCGTCTGAACAAAGTGATCGGGAACTGCGGTCACTGCTCAGAGCAGACAACGAGTTCGATAACAGCAAACGCCACAAAATCACAATGTTAATTTCATCACATAAAAGTCACCTAGAAATATCAAAAGTCCCGTATGTCGAAGAATCACGTTAATTAAGTATTAGATGTTACGGATATTGGACATTGCACAACAGAAACCGGAAAAAGAAATTAACTGTTGGCACATAAAAATGTGAAGAACAATAGATGCACATGAAATATAATCACACATTGTATTAGATCAGGAGGAGCATTGGATTTTGCCCAGCACGAGTCGTACAGCAGTAGTTGTTCAGCATTATTTACTATTTTAACTGCCCATGTTCTGTACTTTGTTTTCTCCATATATTTCATATGGTTCCGTACATTCATCGCAGCATTTTCATTACACCAGGAAATATCACAGGCAAATAGTGTAAGATAGCCATCGCTGCCACCTATAGGGAAGACATCTTTCCTTATAAACGCGCGTGAGTTCTAAATCAACTAGAGAGAAGAGCGCTGGTGACGGAAGACCAATTAGCCTCAAGGCAATAGCGGTTAGTGAGCGACTCACTCGATACTTCACCAGTACTGCGAGATATTATTCGGATAAAACTTTGCGAGAAAATATTTATCAATCGATTGATTAATGTTTCGAGGAACGGTAATTCCTATGCTCATCAGTCTCGTGAGCGTAGTGTATGTTATATACTGGGAGGTGGCTGTCATCCCACTCTGCTGGAATGAGATTCGGCGTTGATCTACACGCCGGTTTGTGAGGGTTTCTCCCTTAAAATTCCTCCACTAATGGAGCACCGCTTCCAGCTGCGATAGGGCTGTGAGCTCGCGATTAAGTTCCTGACTTGTGATAGTGTAGTGCACATGTTTAAGGGGGACGATAAGGCAAGGATGGGGAAGGAAGGATCGCTCGCGAGCCATCGCCCGTTTGTTAGCACACTGCTCCTACAAACCCATGGTATTGATCCGAGAAACAACCGAAAACGACGGATTAAAGCAGGCGGGCGCTAGAATTCTCCTCCAGAGTGTGGTTAAATACGACACAACTATAGAGCTAGTCGAAATTCTACCATCGGGACTAGAAGCCTAGGACCTTCCGGTCAGTGACAATACAGTGTTACCAGTTGTCCTAAGTCTTCTCAACCAGTGTAATTAATCACAATGGCTCGGGGCGAAAATTCTTATTGGCGACCAGAAACAGACAAGAGACATGCAGACAGACATTTCCTTGCTCTGTACTATTTAAATTCAACACTCCGTGGTTGGAGATACAAGACCTTCTTTAAAACTTGTTCCTTAAAATTTCAATCACACAATTCGCTGACCTATAAATTCGTTTTCAGATATACTTAATTTTATAATACAAAATAATATGGTTATTTCTTTATGTAAATGTGTTGTTTCATTCTGTATTGCTCTGTTTGGGGGTTCTTTTCCAGAACGTCTCATTCGTAATAACGTCATAACTGCAATCACCTACAACTGGTACTACCAACTGCCACTGTGGATCTGTGTGTCCCTCTCAATGATATTCCCAACACGCACAGCACGTCTGCACGTCTATACGCGCATACACTGAGCAACATAAAGTTACGCAAAGCAGTTGCACTGTTGCCACTACTGCCGCACTTGAACTTTCACGCCTCTATAAAACTCCAATTCCCCTTGGGGGCGGTCAACAGTCAATTCAGAGTATTATTTTTATTATATTTGCGGAGGCACGCGTATTTATTTTTGTGTTCGGCACGTTGGACGGTAAGTACCTTCCAAGTACGTTTTAAGGGAGAGGGTTTTCTCTGCTAACTTTCCGGAATTGGTTAGGAGACACGTGTAAACTCTCAGGAGAGCGATCTTCTCTCCGGAGACATGATGTCACAGGAGATCTTCGAAGTTTCCAGGAGATAACAGTGTAAAGGCTCTGGTATCGCTGAGAAATCGTATCTCCTGGGAGATAAATATTATTCAAAGAGAGTTGGAAGAGTTTGTGCTCTCTTGGTATGTGTCCACGTACTCGATCAGCCATTCTGTGTCTGCGCGTCGTTACAGTGTGGTTCGTGGATTTCTGGTCTTTGGGGAAATTTTACACTGGGGAATTATAAATAAAAACGACAAAGAACTGTATGTATCTCCTGTGGCCAAAAATCATAGCGTCAAAGCAAGTATCTATCCTCATGAAGTATATTTCCGCTTGACGGTTCTTGCTTTTTAATTGCTTGAGATATTTTTCGTAATAACAAATCAAATCCTTCTGGAATTACACGTGCGAATTTTTTGTACACAAATCCTCTTCCTTTATATCCTTTTTAATAATAATAATATTAATAATAATTTATATTATGTTAATTATATATATTTCTTTAATAATTAATAACTCGAAGTTAAGACTTAATTGTGGAATTTTGTTATATAAAACTATCATAAGGCGTTCTCTTTCATACACCTGCCCTATATAGTGTAATGCCTCTACTACCAAATTTAACAAATTTCAAATAATTCAAAATAAATTCCTTCCAAAAATTTACATGCTCCCTAGTTTATATCAAATAAACAAATTTACAGAAAGTTTAAAATTGATTCTTTCAAATTAAAATTTTATGAATACGATCACGTTTTACAATAGATTTTTTAGTCTTTCATTAATTAAAACTTGTTTTATTTTATTAATCCCAAAACATTGCAATGCAAGTGAATAGGTAGCAAATAAATATTTTTTAAAAATTCTCTTCCTGCAATTCCTCCATCAAAGTTTTATAAATACTCAGTTTTTCTTTGTAAAAAGAATCACCCACACTTATCTCTTTCTTTTTCTTCGCTTCTTCGAAATTATTAAACCGGTACAGGCATCTGCAAGATGTCACATTCTAACCTCAAACTGCTCGCCGCTGCTCATCGGCTGCTTATTCAACAAGGCGGCGCGAAAGAACATCTAGAGACTTTTGTATCAAGTGTAAACAGCAAGGAGATACTTTTCCGGAGAGAGCTCAGGAAACTACTCTCCCGGGAGTTAGGAGACTCGCGTTTCGGGAGATATTTCCATTCGTGTAAGCCATCTAAGAGAGTTTATGTCCTAACTTCAGGAAAGTTAGGAGACTTAATATCTGCGTGTAAACGCCCCTTTAGTTTAATGCCAAGCGGATTATACTTGCCCCAGAGCATGTTACTGCTTTTGCAGCTTACCCTCACGCTGATCGTTCTGCACTAAGACTCCATCAGGTTGTCATCCGGATACGCTTGAATGCAACACCCCCAAATGCGACTTCTTTATTTAGCCTGGGCCTCGCCAGCTCGGGGCTACCAGCATTCTAGACTAGTGCCGGAGTTAAGTCTGAGCGCCACTCATAGACGGCCGGGTCAATCCATACTAAATTTCCCATGAGTATCAGTTACTTCTATGACGAGACTAATAGGAGACCACTCGGACCGAGGCTCTGGCAGCTCAAAGTTCGTATCCTCACTCCCCTCACAATAGCACCCACGACATGAGTATGCCGTAAATAAGGGTAACTGGAAGATAATTTTCAATTACGTGGGATTTTTATAATTCGCGGGCTGCGACCAAAGCCACAATCCGGATGCTTATCCGAAGCTGGACAGGTTAGAGGTCCAATTGGGCCCGCTAGGGATATAAAATCTGGGTCATGGAGATTCCTCCGTCTTCTCTCTGTACCAGGTGAGCTTAGGTCGTAGCCCTAATCCTTCCCTTGGGCACCGGATTGCAGGGAAAATCTGGGGAAACTTCCGGCAATTTTCAATGTCAGATGTGCAACAGTGACCCGTTGTGGCCAGTCTGCTGGCCTTCCACCGCTGGGACGCAGGCCCATATCTTTATTGATCCATGTGGAAAGGGTGGACAAAGGGGTGACAAAGGAATGATAATAAATTATTATTATTATTATATAGAATATGATAATAATAATAATAATTAAATTTATTATTATATCGATGTCCTACGACTTAAACACAATGCCAGAAGTATCAAAATAAAGTGATATAGTGCACTCATAATGACACATTTCAAGACGCAACAGAAATCTTGATATTTCTTTGAAATAATATTTTGACTGTTCTTGAATTTCGATGATCGAACAAGGTAGAAACAGAACGTTTTTAAAAGTCGAAAAATCGTTTTACGACTCATTCGCAATAGAAAATCAAATTGTCCCGTGTCAGAAACAAGTAAAATCGAACTCTTACGACTAAATGTATATTTGCACTGGTGGCCTCGCGCATGAATAATTGCACACGTATAGGTAAAAGCGTCCACGTACGGGTAAAAATGTAACCACAAGTCTGAAAGTGCACCCGCACGTAAGTGTATCCGTAAAGGTGAAAATATTCCTTCGAGGGTAAAATCGTATCCACTACAGGTAAAAGTGTAACTACAACGCGTAAAAGTGTATCCGTAAGGTCAAAATGAACCTTTGGGTAAAAGTATAAAAGGGTACTTGGCAGGTGAACTCACGAAGCCCGATGTACCCACACGGGTAAATGTGTTCTGGTGCAGGTGTACCCGCAGGAGGGGGTGAGTTGGACGGCGCGGCAGGTGCTGCAGCGGGGCCTGCAGTTGGCTGCCGGGATGCAGATGCTGGGCGTGAAGCCCGGGGACCGCGTCACCATGGTGTGCGGCCGCCACCCGGAATACGGACCACTCTACTTCGCCACGTTGGTTGTGGGAGCTGCGTGGGCGCCTCTCAACCACACCTTCGACGACGGTAATCAGTGTGTATTTTTCCTTTAGGCAATGGATTGCATTTGAGAGACTGATATAAATGATTCCATTTCTTTATTATTAGAAAATCACTTTGTCTACGACAGAAATCCTTTTGTATAAGGAAGGTTGTTTGTGGCGCAGAGGTGCACGCGAAGGGGAGGATTGTAATTCAATTGTATTAAGATAATTTGTGGTGCAGTGGTGGTGGCGGCGGAGGAGGATAGTAAACAAATGTTTTAAGCGGCGCAGTGATTCTGGCGGACACGGGGAAATGATTCAATTGTATTAATATTGTTTTTAGAGCAGTGGTGCTGGCGGAGTCAATGGATAGAAAATCATTAATGGTCATTTGTTGGAGAAGTGGTGCTGGAGGAGGGACAGGATAGTAATTCTATTCTATAAAGAAGATATTTTGGGGTGCAGGGCCTGGCGGTGGGGAAAAATTATAATTCCAACGTGATAAGGTCGTTCGAAGCAGCAGTGGTGCTGCTGGGAGAGGATAGTGGTTGGAAATTTAGTGAAGCTGGAAGGGGAAGGAAGTAATTGAACTGTATTAACAAGGTTGTGTTTGGCGCAATCGTGTTGGCGCAGCCGGAGGATAGAAATCAACTTGCAAAAAGAAGGGCGTTTGTCACTGTCGCAGTGCTGCTGGGGGAGGAATAGGATCAATGATATCAGGTATTTTTGACAAGGCCGGCGCAGTGGCAGAATAGTAATTCAGTTGTTTAAGGTGGCTGTTTGTGGCGCTTTTTGGGGAAAAATTAAAAGGTGGGGGAAACGTGGGAGAGATAGAAATTATTGTATAAAGATCTCTTGTAGCGCAGTGGTGGTGACGGAGGGGGACGGTTATAATTCTATTATATTAAGGAGTTTTGTTTGGCGAAGTGAGTTTGCAGTTTGTTACATACACACAACCGCGCTGCGCCATGGTGTTTATTGAGCTCTCTTAGATTTACAGAAATAGCCATCGCGCGGCTAGAGCTGCAACCTTCTGGATCGGTCCTCGGGCGCAAGCCCTCTTACCAATCCTTCTGGTTGCTTAAAATCGCTGTTTCCCTAACTATATTATGATTTTACATTTAATTATCTAATACATAATACATTTATTGCTGGTTCAACACCAATTCTATCCTCTTCTTCATACAGCTTTCATATAAACATTTCTCTACTTCCATAACCAAGTACATATATCTAATTGTTTAAAAAACTGCGATGTATTACTGAACTCTAATGCTACTAATTACAATGCTTTTACAAAGTAGTTAGCTCTCTAATGCCAATCAAGTTCAATTAGTATTGTAGTGTATGTTTAGATCTGAATGTTTTTTTTGTTATATTATTAGTGCAGAGAAGTATTAGGTTTAAAATCTTTGTTTCGTTATTCTTGCATGTTAATTCGAGTGAGCGAGCTGCCTCTCGCTGCTGACAATTTTGTTTTTGTGTACAAAGGTGATGGAGATCCCACACAGTCTTTCTAGGGGATCCCTAATTATTTTGCCCATCACATTTGAATGTAATATTGTAACTTCTTCTATGTTAATGGCAAAATAAAGACATTTTTGATTTTGATTTGATTTAATGCCGTGTCTGTGGATATAATGGCATGCCATTGGATAGCGCGGGAGGCCTATTCTCTAGTTGGGGGAGACGGACATCCACTCAGTCCTCCGGTCACCTTTCCCATCATCTTTGCTTGGTTAGCTGATCCTTGCTCACAGCCAACACAGCCTTCGACACGGCGTCACCCGTACAGTCAAGATCATTTACATGACTCTGGCCGCGGAAGACTACTTCATGGTATTGATGATCGGCATAAATTCACCTTGATGTATTGCATATAGTTTTCTTATCAATAACATTTTGTGCACTAGCTTTCGTCTGTTTCATAAAGTTGTCTCTTGCCTTCATGTAACTTTACTTACATGGCTGTTGAATTTCCATTGCGGGTCGAGATCCACCCTAGGTAAGTTTGCGCGAAAGTGCATTTGAGCCTGTCCGCCTGTCCATAGACAATGTCCTGTGGTGTGTGCCTGCAGGAAAGGTTCTTCCCTTTAGCTGACTTGAAATTATGTCAACCATGAATTTATATTTTTCCTTTGAAAGCTCTAAGTTTTAATTCTGGGCATCAGCCTGCTACTTCTTCAAATACTTATGCGCACTTCTCTTCATTATCGGTTCTGGATGCTCCGCGTATCACTACTGCTATGTCATCTGCGTAGGCTATAGCAACAACAGTAAACTTCGTAGTTTACGTAACAGGTTATCCTACATGATATTCTAAAAGTCTGGATCATTTGCTGGTCTGTCGGTGTTCTGCTTTAGAAGAGCTACCTTCGCCACCTTCGAACTACCGGGAACATATGAGTTCTTGGCAAAATTGTTATAGAGATTTACGAGACGGTCTCTAGGAGGGAGGTCTTCTGGGAGGGCCGCCCGGACCATCTCGGAGTAAACACAAGAGTGCGGATGGAGAGCAGTAGAATTGCAGAGAATGGTGTGTGTGGTTGTCAGGCGACCTGCGCCTGCTGCTGGGCATCCTGGAGCCGCGCCTGGTGCTGGCGGGGGAGCGTGAGGGGCCGAGCGCCTCCGCCCGCTGCTGGCCGAGCTGGACACCGCCAGCACGTTGGCCGTGCTCTGCGAGGGCGAGGAGTGGGCGGCGCTGGCCACCGACGCCGCCCCCGACGCGTGGCCGCCGCTGCCGCCGCCGCCCGCGGACCCGCGCGGCGCCATCGCGGTGGTCTCCTGCTCCTCCGGGACGTCGGGGCTGCCCAAGGCCTGCGCCACCTCGCACTACGCCATCGTCGCCGGGCTCTCCGTCTTCTCGTGAGTCGTTGCACTTGGTTCTTGCACAAGCACTGTGACCTCCACTCTTCAGAGGGAGTTGGTATGGACGCAATCTGAGATTGTTCATCGGGAATTCTTCGGGAAGGTAGGGCGTGGATGCTCGTTGGAGATTTGGGGCAGCGCGTGTTCATGTCTCGGACACTGAGCAGTTCTATCGGCGAGAGTGACGCGGGCTCTAATTACACATGTCTACAAAATGAAACTTGTAATCATCAGCAGAATAAGCATAATTTTCTAAATCAGCTTTTAATACAGATTACGGTTTTGAATTTAGATTTACGCCAACATACACCATTTTTCTACAGTAGGGAATCCATTTATTACAGTAAAATAGGCAATATTCTACTATCTTATAAAAGGCATTTGTTAAGCTTACTAAGAAACGTGATGAACTCCAACATCTCTTGTGAACTGTTTCAGAATTTTCTCTGTATAACATCCAGCAGAAATCTGCATTCATGGAGTCACACCAGAAAACTTGGTAGCGTTGCTCCTTTGTTTTGATGTCTTGGTGGAATCAATCACCTTGTTCATCACTCACGTCACCGAGGTTAACTGGGATGAAATCTAAAATGAGAGATTAAAACGTGTTACTTAAGTGACATTCTACAGCCCTATTTTTGAAATTTTCACCTTCCCTCTTAGCTGAAAAAATCTGAAGATTTGTTTTCCTCGATGAAATGCTCACACACACAATGAAAAGTAGTCCAGGAATCTTGTTTTTCTGGAGTCATCGTTTGTGTTGAATTGATGAGTTCTTATTATGGGGGATAATTCGCACATTTAGCAATATTAAAACCATCTTATGACAAAAATGGTACGTGCTAGAGAAATTGTAAGTACACATTTCCAATCATACATTTAATATCACACAATTTTATTTCTGATGATTTTTAATTGACCTGTGTTACCTACTCTCTTTGGCTCTCTCTTAAAGCCATTACTTTCCGCAGCGCGGGCGCACAGGCACAGATACATGCCTCAGAACTCATTGGATGTTGTGATTGTAGATCACGAGGAGCAGGAGAGAGCTACACATAGTTGTTGTGTTGCTTTGCAAAAAATCGACCTTTCCGCGAGATATTGCAATACTGTCTGAGGCCCCAAAAAGGCAGCTCACAGATTATTACACCGAAATAGTATTTTATCGTAAAATAATCAAATTACAGTTCTCTGAAGGCGTGTTCGGGTACAATGCCACATACCCATCGCAGTCTTTGTAACGAATCTCTTCAGAGAGGGTGTCTGGGAGTAAATGTCCTTGTAGCCATGGATAATGCGGGGAAGTCGCGCTGAAGCAGCCGTTTCGGAAGAACGAGCCGCCGTCATTTCGTAAATATTATTTTCTGCATCATGTAACTGTTCACCGTCTTAACTCAATGATGAAATTGTTGGTTAGTACAAGGAAGAGTCTGCTCTTGACCTGCCTCCCTTCTAAGGTCTCCTTCGCACGGAGGAACTCGGCATCGACACCGATAAGCGCCGGGTCGCTTCAAACTGAGCCACCGTTCGTTACTGCCACGGAGCGTGGGAAAGGAATGGCGTGTGTGATCATATCCCTATGGAGGCTGAGCGTTGTTACCCGCTACAGAAGCGCAAGTGCGCCACACCTCCATGAAACCAATGCTTTGCCAGCAGACGAGCCATTCGGAAGTGCTGCCAAGTGGCCCAGTGTGTCTTTTCAGTTCGTTTGCTGACGTTCTGTTGCAGACGGGACGACGCCGTGGACGGCATGACGGACACCTTGGTGCTGACGTCACCTGGTTTCTGGGTGACCGGCATCTGGTTTACGTTGCTCAGTATGCTGGACCGCACAAAACTAGTGTATGTGTACGGCTGCGACGAGCATCAGTTTCTCGACGCCATTGAGGAACATAGGGTGAGCTCCAAATCAGACCTCTAATCATTTCATTACATTCTTCGCTATTAGGCATAGACTCGCTCCGCTCTACTCCTTTGCGAAAGACCTTAGGTGTTCAGAATGAACACTTTTCATTCATATTACGATTACCATATTTGTTGTAATAAAAATATCCTAATGTGTTCAGTGCATTCCTGGTACTTCTGCTGGACAAACACGAGCACCGATATTTTGACGCTATTAAACCCTCAATTCTTACCAGAAACAGTGTGTCGAACACTAGAAATCAACCTATTAACTTTTTCTTACAAAGAAAGTAGAAAAACACCCACGACATTCAAGCTACGCCCATGTGTCGAAATGGCCACGCCCACTTTCACACTACACAACTTCAAAATTAGAAAAAATACTTAGAGATAACATATTAAGATGAAACTTGGCTTATTTAACACAGAAAACTAAGAAATTAATAATTCAAAAAGTAAAAAAAAATATTTTCATAATTTTTGCCGATTCTGGCTCCCCTTAAGGGAGCCGCCACACAGCCCTGAGAGAGACGTCCTTCCGATCTCCTGTACGAATAATGCATGGCACGACGTGCGTTGCAAACTTGCGATACTAATTCCATTTCAATCTTCTCGTAAAACTTGAGATCAATAGATAGGGATTAGGTTAATCTTAGACTCATTTTCAAACTTGTAAACCCGAGTCGTTTCTTTAACAGATTTGTTGAGATGTATATTAGTTCTGCAATGAAAAACAGCAAAGGTCACGTAATATCCCTCAGCATATTCTGAGATTTCCGAGAGAAAATTCGTTAGCTGTAATGTACGAGTTACAGAGATGGATAAATTATTTCAGATACTTGACTAAACTTGAGATTGACTAAACTTTTACAATTTCTAAACTCGAAAAATTACTATACCACAGTGTGGCAGAGAGTTGGCCTTTTCGTAGTCGAAGTAGGAGTCGCGCAAGGACATATCATCTTAAGTTTTTTTGAATAATTTTGTCAATGACCACATTTTTATTCCTCTGTATCATCTGCGGTTCCCTTTTTATTTTTTCTGGAACCTGACTGGCAACCTCACGTGGTTTTACATCATCTGCTACTACGAATATGAAGATTGATTGTCGTTAGTAGATATGTTATGGGAGAATTCATGTCCCTTCTTCCTCTCTTTGATCATCAGCCTGATTGGTTCAGAATTAATGTACCGTTCTGATGTACCTGCATGTAGTAGAGCATCTATCTACTGAGAGAGACTGGAGTGCTTTGCGAGTTTGAAATTGTTTGAGACATTTACCTTGCAAAAAGTTCGGGACCAATGCTGTCCAATTCTTCACCATCCTGACTCGCTTTTCACTTTCACTTGGTTAAAAGTGTTATAGAGGAAGTTGGATTCGATCCTCAAATTCACGATGGAGATGTCTGTAAATAATGGTGGCCCCTGAGGCACTAAACTGAATTTCACTCTTATCATGGATGAAGCGGTAAGTGTGAGTGTGTATGTAACGCAAGATTCGTACAAACGTTTGTGCTTTAACGTGGTATTCACATTAGGAGTAAGATCTGCTAGTCTCAATTAAATGATCATTCTTATGGGTGCAAATAATGAGAGCAGATATGCAATTTTGTACAAAAATCGCGCAAAAATTGTAATATTTCCCACTTTAACTTGACACGCGGATGATGCGACAAGAAGGAAAGGTGTCCCCACTGCCACACCCCCATCTCCATCCCAAACACATTCTGGCCCATACAAATAAATGAGGTAATTTGTGGAGCTACAAGTATTACGTTTAAAAGTGCCAACATACGTGAGTATTTCAATCTACGCAACCAACTACCGTGGCAGTGGAATCAGTCATCTGACAAGCCTACAATATTATGATTCTAGTAAATTGTAAACTTTCCTTCATATCATTACAACACCCAAATTCTGCATCTCAGAAAACTAAGACGAATATTTTCAGTACGATACGCATACACTCGTTTACAATCTCCCGTTGTTATTGTCACCTTAGCCAATCAAGTCATTGTGGCGACTATTTTTTTTCATGGCGTCTTATGTTTCACTGGTTTGTGTCGCACCTTATTGCTACGCCAACACTTTATTATTACTCTTTTATCTGGAAGTGCTACTATTACGCGCGCGTCTTTTGTTCTCTGGTTGTTTTGGAGCTGACTTTTCTTGCAATACTGTTTGTCATGAAAGGTGTGGCGTTCGGGTTTCATCACCATGGTGTTTAATTGAATCAATGTGTTGAATATATCATTTATGTTCTTATTTTTCAAAAATAGTTATGCTATTTAGAATATCATAGATAGTGTTTGTGATTTTTCCCCATTATTCTTAATATTATCATTGTTGTAGCCGCCGGTGCTCTTCACGGCCAACAACTTCCTTCTGTCCGTGGCCAAGGTGCACGAGGCGTCGGAGCCCCGCAGGGACCTGAGCAGCCTCCACTCCATGCTCACCGGAGGAGCCGCCATGAGCCGACAGGCCGAGGAGTTCGTGCGCAAGTCATGGGGTGAGCACACTCTTGCCAAAGCTCATTCGCACAAACGCCAGACCTTGGATCGTCGTGTGTTCATTCCGGGTTCTACAAATGAATTTGGAGGAAGGTTTAGCGTTACGTCTGAGCTTAGGTTTCCTGAAAATTCGCCTGGACTCTCCTCCAATCCATTCTCCTCCTTGCAAACAGCTCCACACACCCGCTGGTGCCAATAAAGAACCTGAAGCTGAAGGCAATGTGCGCGGTGTGTGCAGGGCGGAGGTGTACAACATGTACGGCATGACGGAGCTGAACGGGGGCATCGGCATGACGAAGCGGCCGGTCAAGCGGGCTCGGTGGGCACGTGACGCCTGCTGCGCTGCCGCGTGGTGGACGAGGCCACGGGCCGCGTGTGCGGGCCCAACGAGGAGGGCGAGCTGCGGTTCAAGGGCCCCATGCTGTCGCAGGGCTACCTCAAGAACCCCAAGGCCAGCGCAGAGCTGTTCGACGCCACGGGGTGGCTGCGCACCGGCGACCTGGGGATGTATGACGAAGACGGATTCTTCTACGTCACAGGACGCATCAAGGACACCATCAAGTACCGCGGCGCGCATGTGAGTATGCACGTCCTTCCTTATTCATATGCTTCTCATGCATAAGCGAGTGTCCATCTGTCCAACAGCCGAAACAAACATAGCAGGGTGCAATGCCCTGCATATACAGTGGTGATTGAAGCATTTGTGCATGTTAAAGCAGCGGGGTAAGCCGCTTGTGTTGCGTAGATCGGCATCGAGGGTGCGCAGGAGAGATGGTGTGATCAGGCGCCAACTGTGGATATCGTGGGCGTGAGGGAGAGCGTCGTGGTGAGCTGCAGTGTCTTCGCTCTTTGTGTTGCTTAGGTATCAACGGACCTCTCGTGCTGGAGCGACGTGATGGGCAGCGACTGATGCTTCGATGAATGATGGGTTACAAAAAATGCTGGCGAGGCCACACTGGGCGTGCTAATGTCTCAGGTTGCATAGTGTTACCGGCGGATTCGAACGACCGGAGGGCATGTAGAAAAGAATTGTGGGGAGCAAGAGAATGCCGTCGGTTGCGAGTTGGATAGGCCCACGAGCCGGATAACGTTGGTAGTCCATTGCTTAGGTACCGCAGTGTGCTGAAGCGCCGTGGTGTGTGAGTGATTGTAGTCGATTGCTTGTGTGTCTTAGGTGTCGCCGGTGGACATCGAGGGCATTCTGGAGACCCACCCGGCCGTGCACCAAAGCGCTGTGGTGGGCGTGCCCGACCCATTAGAGCAAGAGCTGCCCCGAGCGTACGTAATCCTGCGTCCCGGAGCCGAAATTTCCGAGGAAGAGCTCTGCCAGTTCGTGCAAGGTACTACACAGCTTCACACACACGTGCACATAATTGTTTAGAACCTCCGATGATCGCTGATATGCCCTCACAAAATCGTAATAAATCGTATCGGAATAGCCACGGCTAATTCAGAAATATAATGGCTAATTCAGAAATTCATATATCCTTGTTACTTCACTTTATTAGATGAACATCAGACACGAACCCCGAAACGTAGAAACAACACGATTATAAAACCAGCCCAGCCAACTAGTAATCAGCCCACAACAACTAGTATTTATGACGTCGAAGTGTCAGTCAATACCATTGTGGGAATCTTCACTTAGTAGTCCACTTTTTATCTGTGAAGAATATATTTCTTCATTTGTGATATATTTTATAAAGGAACATTGAGTTCAACTTCGGCTAACTTATTATCCTATCGCTACGAACATATTCTTTTCTATTACATTCTCCGAATTTCGTTGAAAATCGGAGATTCAATCTTGGCTTACGAAGAGAAGAAAGCTTTTCACAAATCATTCACATAAACTTTCCTTAAGCCAATGACACCGACTTTTCTCAACCCAGTGACACGGTGGTTCTCCACATTAATTCTTTAAAAAATCGTTGAGAAAACAGTCCAGTCACAAAGTCACAATTAATCAACTCCTAAATTTCTTATTAAAATATCCAATATAAACACTATAAAACGCCCTTAACTTTCTTAACTTTTCTGAAGTCCCAACATACATAAAAAATTGGTGCTTTCTTCACAGCGTCGAAATCAAATCTTTTCTTATTAACATTTTGTTTTTGACGAAGCAACTTTTGTTTTTGAAAAGACAACAGTCTACAACTTTCTTAATAACTCAACATTTACCAAAACAACATTTTTTGTCAGAAGGACGTAATACATGGTTATTACTGAAAGTTTCCATTTTGCAGATCGGAAAAATTCACCTTGATGAATTTATTCATGTTCTGTTACATTTATTTCCTTAAGCATCTCAGAGGCGTACGCCAACAGCAAAAATATCGTCCTGCTTCTCAATGTCAAGTTTTTGTATTGCAGTTGCCAGACTCGATGGTTTCCCCCCCACAGCAATCCCTTAGTTCTCGCTTTGCAGCGCTGCGAGGCGGTGTGTGGAGGGAGGTGAAATGAACGTCGATGTCCGCAGAGCGCGTGGCTCCGCACAAGTGGCTGCGAGGGGGCGTGGTCTTCCTGGAGGAGCTGCCCAAGACCACCACTGGCAAGATCAGCCGCGCCGCCATCCGCAAGAAGTTCGTCCTACAGCAACAGTCGGGTTAAAGCTTTCCTTGTGTGAGTGGCCCTTTCCTTCTTTTTTTTCTTCTCTAGGGCGATTTATCTTCAATGTTGTGTCATTCTTTCGTTTTATTCTTTCTCCGGTGTATTACACGAGCACGTTTTTGTTAGCACTGGAATATCTCCCCCACTCTTTCGCCAACACTAGGTGAATTAAAAATAAATGATAGCAACGAGCACCATGGACAAAATCTAATAACCAGAAGTGTTCACTCCCATATAATAGAAACCATTTTGGATCGAAAAATAAAGCACAATTTTTTATAAAATTCCTTGTATCAAAATAACCAAACTCCTCACTCCTCTCGCAACTAGTGAAGCAAGGGTTCAAGAAAACGTGCGCGAATTATACCTGGTTTATTCTCTCTTTTGCCTTAGAGTCCTTCTCCTTTACTATTTTTAATTTCTTTTTTATCTTTAATATCTTCTCTCCTTTCTAACCTATTGTATTTGAGCTATTACTGACTTAATGTCCCAAAGATATTTGAATATAATTTTGTTAGACAATTCTCAGGCATTATGTACGTGCTCAACATCAACCTCCTTTTCGTCAGTGTTCAATATTTGTTTTGTTTTTATATATTTCTTCATTAATTTTTGATTTTCATATTCTTATTGCTTTGGACTTGCTGTTTCTAATTATTATTCTCATTAATAGTTTTAGTTCATCAGTTTAGTCATTCTCTGAAAATAGGGTATACTTATGTATTTCAATTGTTTTGAATGAGCTTGAAATTGTCTTGTAAATACTCGAATAATCTCATTTTGTTCTCATCTGTCTCTTTCTGTCAGGTTCTGAGCGGAGGGTGCGCGATGGCACTGGCAATGGAGAGCACTGTCCACGTGTGCCTCCTCCTAGAACACGTGGATGGACGAATCATACTACTCCAGAGTCACCTGACCTCTCTCTTGAAGTTATTTCCTGGCAGCCTGACCACCTTCTTGGACCACGTTGGTGGAAGAAATTCGTTTTGTAGAGTAATATAAACTTTAAATACCATAAAAATAGCCATTTATAATATCTAGTGATTTGGCGGTGAGAACGTGTGCCTCAACATTGCTATTACTATACTCTGAATGATGAAAATGTTCAAATTATTTTGCATATACAGAGTACAAACAAAAAAATTGTAAAATAAAGATACACGTTAATTACAATTTAAAAACACACAAAATAATAGAAAATAGTAACAACAATTTATTTTTCCTTCTGGTCATCCAGAATTATTCAAGTATAAAGTTAACATTTAAAATTACATTTACATAAGAAAATATATTTTAAATACATTTAATGGTGAAACGTATGAGGAATAAATTCTCAAGTAATACATTGTAAAATCATTTAAACTTTTTGTAACTAGTAAACTCATTCAATATACAGATTTTTTCTAAAATGTTATTTCAACAAACTTGTTCGAATTTCTTTTCCCGAAGTACCTTTTACTGATGTCCAAAAGACAATAGCAAAGTTAAAACCAGTAAACATAACGTGTCACTTTTATTCCGAAGGCAAACATATTTTGAAACTGCTCTCCTGTAAATGTGTGCAAATTACCCTTTACGCCGGAGGAATAGATGTAATGGCATGGCGTCATCCAACAAAAACCAACAAATTACAATAAAAATGTTACCTACATTAAATACAATGTATATTTTTAACTCAATTAAATACTAATAATAAAACAACAAAATGCAAAGAAAAAATATAATAAAAATAGGACCAAAAATTAAACTAGTGGTGCTACACAATGACAGAATTTCTCGCAGTAAACTTGTCTAATTTCCTTAGTGTGGACTGGCTTTACGGTCTTGCCCCATCCTCTTGCCAGCTGCCATCTATCGCCGCCCAAAGTATATATTTTTTTAATTTTCTCAACATTTCGGTTTCCTAATAGTAGAACCGAATATTACTTTATGAAAATTAAAGAAAAATAAAACCTCGTCCTAAATGGCAATTTCACTGAATAATTTGGAGCTGTTTTTAACAAAATGGCGTTTAACCGTTACCGTAGATGCAAAATTTTAACATTTCACAGCCAACTATTGATTTTACGAAAAGCTTCATTTGAAGCACTACCACTCACAAATTCAATAATGCATACAAATATGTGTTTAAAAAATTACATATGTGAAAAACCAAAAAAAATGAACTTAAGTCATATTTAAGAGTGCAATCAGCACTATCCGTTGGAATAGTTTGAAAAAAAATTAATGATTTTATAGTGTGAGTATAATCATATGAGTTATGAGTAAATTTTAATAGTTTTCGTGCAATAGTTGGTGCATAATTTGCAATTTTAAAAACTTAGAAAAACAAGATTTTCTCGAAAACGGCTCCAAATTTGTTCTGTAAATTTTTGGTACGGTTAGTGCCAAACGAACGCTACACGATGACATCAACGCCATATTGCTCTATTCTTTTTTTATTCAAAAATTACAAACAATTATTTTTTGCTTGCCTCTTACGCCGGTAATATTTTAGATGCAATTTATTCTTATTGTTATATTTATCAGTAAATGTGCTTTAAATACTGTCAAATTAAGTTTCTCAAAAACACAACAGTTTTCTGTTAAAATGAGCTCAAGTGCTTAAATGCTTATATATTAGAATATTTCCGGATATTTACGAAAGTGCCAATGTTTGGTCATTTTTAACATAAAAAGGCAACAAAATTAATTTCAAAATGATCGGCGAAACTCTCTTTTTACTTTTTTCTTCAAAAATATTAGTTCTTTTCGTACGCAAATGGAAACTTCTCAGGAAAACGGAAGAGTTTTCGCCTCTTCCTATGGATTTAAAAAATCAGAATCTCCGGAGTATTTTTTTTTAATTCTTAAAGATGATGCTTCCATCATCAAGTGAAAATGAATCACATACTGGAATATTTTGGGAACTTTCAAAAGCATCTGTTGTCATTGCCCATAAAAGTTTGCATGGAAATTACCTTCATTTGCAATATTGTGGTATTGCCCTAGATTGGATAACTACAACACCGAACTCGAAGATAAAATAACATGATACTACCATGAAAGAATAGTATTTACTCATCGTTCCAATTATTTGCCAGTGGAGCATGGAGTCCCGCAGGGTTGATCTTACGTCTTGACTTCCTTCTTTTACGTAAACGATATGCTCGCGACCACTAGAATCATTAAAACAGATCTCTCTTGGCTGATTATAAGAACATTCTTTGATTAAAAAAATATTTAATAGTACGGTTTTTCAAATTCTTTCGTAATAACAAATTAAATGTAGATGCCATTAAAATGAACATGCAATGGCTTGGTGTTACAGTGACAAAATTTGTTTCTAACAATTCAAACCCAAATCGAATAATACGTTAAATTCATTATGTAGTGCATATAGAGTTATTCCAAATTCAGCCTTAATACAGTTGGTTCGCGTATTTTGCGAATGTTCATTCCCGCCTCAGATAAGGCATAATTTCCGGGAAAACACTGCCTGTAGTACTCAACATTTAGATTGCAAACAAAATTGTACGAATAAGAATCAAATTTCATCCTCGTGATTCCTACGCACCTCTCTTAAAGATATTGGATTATAACCATTGCCTTGCATCGTTATTTACGAATACGTAGTTTTGTCAACACTGACTTACATAAGTGTGGGAACGGATTTTCATGATGTAGAGATATTTATAATCACAGCACGTGTTGTAGGTCTAATAGAAAAGGCAAATCACGGCCGGCCGGCCGTCAGTTTGTCGGTCTGTCTGTCCCTCTGTGAACACCATTAGCGCATAAACTATGTGTACGATTATTTCCAAATTGAATAAACACCTGTCCATCAGGCTCTAATTGCTTTAAAATTTTGAAAAACATTTTTTGGACCTTTTCCGTTATACGTATACCAGTTGATTAGGCAAGAGATTCGGTTCTTTTGACACGAGACTTTTTTGGAATCGGTTCTCTGCAACGTGAACAGATGAACGTTGTCATACCAGTCAATCAACATTTACGCGGAACATTTAAACGTTAGTTTTACATAAAACATATTATTATTACAATTTAATAGTAATTGTATTACTAATTTATTAGTGGTCCATTGGCTACTGCTGCTCCGAAACCCCCCGCAAACCTACAATTCGACGAATTTTATACTACTAGTTGGTAAATCGGAAATTTATGGTGGACACTCTTCCTTTGATTTAGTGAAGTGATTATTCGTATTTCTCACGCTAGACACCTACTTTTACTGTCAACGAATTTACAACAAATTTTATAACCAAAGCATTTTGACATCAAGTGGTCCGCGACCTGCTACTGCCCGTCGCTACCCGACGGTTCCAACATGCTACGTTCGCTCTCGCTCCGGCGTTCACGCTGTTTTATAAACCTCTCTCACTTTTAAGACAATTTATTTTGAAGGAAACACTCACATTTAAGAGAATTCCTTTTAAAGGGTGTAGTAAATATACAAAAAGTAACTCTCCTATTGATTCGCATTATATATTTTTTGCGATGTATTGTAGGAATTGTTCATCTCGGTAGACAATACAAACCAATTTAAAAGACTTACAGGGCGATAAAACAGACAAATTCCACCCCAAATAACACGCCATTTCACGCCGATACAATGAGAAAAATGAATCATGAAACGTTTGATTTGCTTATGAAACAATTGAATAATTGTAATTTCGTATTACGAAGAGCCAATATGAATTTCCTACAACTTTACAAGAACGGAAGAAAAAGCAATATATTTCTTCAACAAAAAGGAATAATATATAGTTTATTATAATATTACAAAATTTGATTTATTTACGCCATTTTTCTATGCTTGCATGGTGGATTTTTTTTAGTTCAAGTTCTAGTATTCTTTACTGAAATTGGTGTACTAGGTATCAAATGTTAAGTGAAAGATGGAATTACGTGTTTTTCTGCATTGTAAGTCTTTTAAATTTATTGTGTATTGTCTACCGAGATGAACCATTTCTACAAAACATCACAAAAATATATAATGCGAAGCAATAGGTGAGCTATTTTTCTAAATGACTATTTATTTATTTATTTATTCCTAAAAGTGAGTGTCCCCTTCAAAATAAATTCTCTTCAAAGTGAAATGTTATGTAAAACTAATGTTTAAAGGTACCGCGTAAATGTTCACCTGTATCACAACGTTCATCTGTTCAACGTTTACGTTGTAGGGAACCGATTCCTTTAGGGTGAACGAAATTTCACGGGTCAAAGGGACTGAATCTCTCGCCTAGTGAACTGGTATATGTGTAACGGAAAAGATCCCATTTTTTAAAAGTTGGTGGTCCTTTACAGAAGCCCCCGGACATTTTCAAAATTTTCTCAAAAACGGCACGTTAAAATTTCTTTTAAGAATAGATTAAAATACACTCATAAATGTGTCAATAATCCAATTTTCACGGTTAACTCTAAATTTTCGGAAATTTCAGAAGTATGAATTTTTTCGGCGTCTTCCTACAACTACAAAATAAAAGATAGATTTTTCCTTGAAATGAAATTTTTTGTTCATAATCAATTCCAATAAGGTTCCAAACAAATTCAATACGGTCATGTACATTTTAAAAACATTTAGTAATTTCCGACAAATATTGCGCGCAATATGTGCAATTTTAAAAAATAACAAAAAAAGATTTTTTTGGAAACAACTCCAAATTTTTTTCAAACTTTTGGGAGGGATAGTGAGAAATGCAGATAACATAAACGCCATAATGCTCTACTCCTTGTTTTTTTTTTTCAAAAAATATAAAAATGTATTTTTACTTGTGTCTCACGTCGTTAATATTTACATTAACCGCAATTTGTTCACATTATTGTATTTATGAGTACATGTGCTTTAAATACTGCCAAATAAAGCTTCTCGCAAACTCAATACTTTTCTGTTAGCTCAAAATTCCGCATTTTCAAAATCATTCAAACGCCATTTTCTCAAAAAATACTCGAAACTTTTTCTTCAAACTTTTCGTACGGATAATGCCATTAGCACGGTTTAAGATGGCTTAACTTTGCTGAATTCATTTTTCTTTCAAACAATGCACAAATGTAACTGTTTTGAAAAACCTGTAAACTCATTAATATGCACATTTCCAGCAATTTATATACATAATTGCTTTTGTGACTGGAGGTGCTTCAAATTACTTAAAATGAAGTTTTACGAAAACTAAGTTTTCTGTAAAACAGAGCTTCAAATTTCGCATTTACAGTAAAGCTTAAACACCATTTTTTTAAACGGTTTAAAATTTGTCACAAAAAATGGCCATTTAGAAGGAGGTTTTACTCTTTTTGAATATTCTTTAAGTAATATTTCGGTTCTACGATTAGGACCGAAAAATTGAAATAAATTCCAAAAATATACTTTGGGCGGCGATAGATGGTAGCTGGCAAGAGTTGTGTCAAGTCCAAATAGACCCTGATAATCCCTGACCAAAGAAAAATAGAAAACGAATACGAGAAAGTCTGTGCCGTTCTGCAGCACAAATATTTTTAAAAAATGCATGAAATGCAAGCACAAATTACGCCAAAACTCTTAGCTTATTTTTAAATGTACATGATCTTTTTTTAAAGATCTATTTTTTTTAATATATATTTTAATATGTATCACCAATATTGTACTACTGCAATGTTAATTTTTCTCAATTTTCGAAAATGCAGAGAGGTTTCCGAAAATGAGACAAGCACCAATTTTTAGCAATTTAAAAACGAAGAAAAATGTGTAGCCATATTTGAGAAAATAATTGTAAATAGTTTGTAAATTACTTTCATTATTTCTTCAAGTAATTAAGTCAACAATACCACAACCAATTCCCACAATGTTTAATAATTGCCTATATTTCACTGTAAATTAAGCAAAACTACTCATATTTTCGAAAAAGTGTTTATGAACTTATTTCAATATTTATAACAGATATCAGAAGGACATCATACAGAGTAACAGATATCATTAAGGAAACAATCTCTTTTTTAATATTGTAGTTGTAGCAAGATGCCAAAAACGTTTGAACGTCTGCAATTTTCGAAAATTCTGATATTTCAACGAAAATGATACCTGCGCGATTTTAAGCGTCCTTTCAACTATCCAAAGACAAAGTTTAATAAAAAATGTGGAGCAATTTTTGAGAACACTTTTGTTGAGACTTCATGCAAATTAGCCCCCAACATTTCTTTTTCAAACACGAATGACCTCGAGTTCGTTCACACCGATCGGGGAATATCAATTTTGGAGAAAATCGTCTGAATAGTTTAGACCCTAGCGTTGACCACAGACAGATGTTTTGCCGTCAATCCGTTTTTCGTTATCAAGGACCCCCAAAACGCAAATTCTGATTATATAAAGTGTTAGAGGAAGTAATTTTGGAGCCGTCCATAAATTACGAAATATAAATTTGGAGTATTTTGAATAAACCCTCTCCCTCTGTAACGCGTGTTTAACCCCCTAGTAACTAATAATAATAATAATAATAATAATAATAATAATAATAATAATAATAAATCCTTTGTGACGAGGTTCAGGTCTTAAAGCCTGCTCTTCCGCGTAAGCACTTTAATGAATTTACAATTTCAAAAATTACAGTTGAGGCGTTCGAAAGTAAGAAATATTAAATGACATTTCATGTTACAGAAAAAAATTGAGACTACTGTGTACATGAAATTGTCAGTGCGAGCCATAACGTACAAGTAAATTTATTGTCATTTTTGTTTATTCTTGAAGTTTTGCATAATGAAAAGCCATGATGAAAGAAACATTCTTAAAAATGAGATAAAAGGGAGCTTCTACTTTTGCTATTTAGAACCAATTATTCTAATTTTGCCCAAAATATGAGTGACTATACCCGCTGTTCCTCTGTGAATAACGAACAAAAGAAGTATATTTTACATTTACGTCGTTTGCCGATGTACCTACATAAATTTTATGTTAATCGGCAGCGAAAAGTTCTAGTTTTTAACTGTGGCTAACCTCGCGTTGTTGCTATATTTGTTCATCACACATGAATAGTAAAATAGCGAAGATATTCTAGAGCTCAAGAAAACGTGCGTAGATTCCCATAGGTCCTATACAGTTTTTATTGTTATTCACGATAAATAAAATATACCTATCATACGAATTAAATAAGTATGGAATAAGTGATTTTAAATATATATATTCCATCTCCATGCAATTTCGCACATCTAGCAGGTTTTTCGCGAAGAAGGTTTATGAGCTGTTCATTGTTGTAACTCCACTATACGGCGCTGGAGCATAAGATGGCGCTTAATTTTAATTCAATTTCCATTCAAAAACTGAGCTCCACCTGGGCTGTAATGTTGTTGGGTGTTTCCGCGTGACGCAAGACGAGGCCCCGGAGGACAGGACAGAGGGAGACAAACATAGACAGGGAAACAGAGAGACAGGAAGTCAGAAATAGAGACAGAGGACAGAGCGAGAGACAGAAAGAGAGAGAAGCAGAAAGATACCAGCAGAGAGACAGAATAGAAACAGAGAAGGATTGAGGGAGACTAAAAGATAGATACAGGGAGCCTGAGACAGAAAGAGGGGAAGGGCGAAAAGAGAGGGAGAGAGACACAAAGACTGAAAGAGACGAAGACAAGGGGGGGAGGGAGAGAGAGAGCAGGACAGCGTTGCGCCAAATCTTTCACCCAAGTGGAAAGCGCGCACGTCCGCCATTTGGTTTCGTTTTGTGGCCCCAATTCGCCTCCTTGAGCGCCGCTCCACCTCGTTCCTTGCATCCCGAAACGGTCCATCCCCTTTATCTGCCAAGACTCGCTCATGTGAGGTCAGAGTCCGCCCCAGCCGCGGAATGAGAGGAAGAGAGAGAGTGGGGGGATTGTGGTGGGCGGAGAGGACGGGAGGGCGTGCGGGAGCGATTCGCGCCTTGCTTTGGCATTCGGTCGTCGCCGGCCGGCCGTGCACCAGCGCTCGCTCTCTCCGCCCAGGTGAGGCCCCGCGCTCCGCTTACGAGCGCAGGCTTTCGTTTGCATCCAACACACGATTTCCGGCGTCCTTTTCTAGAGCAATTCAGCAGTTTCCGCGAGAGCGCGTGTGCCTTTTGGAAACCCAAACGTCAGGAGGCGAAGTGAAGGGAGGGATGCATGCCGCAGATCGTCCCCTGCTGGAGAAGTATTAATGACCCTTGTCCGGAATACAAATAATTCTTAGTAAGCGCTGTATTTACGATTTCAGCGTTGTGAAGCGTCAAAAGCAGCAGTTCAAATGAGAGAAATTGGAGAAGAGAACATTATTGAGACCGTTCTTGGGATTCATTCTAATTGTGTTACGTTTGCGTAGATGATATTTGTTTCACTGTCAATACTTCAGTCGTTTTATCCTGAAATTTTGAATGTCCCCTCTGCACAAAACAGCCACTTCGCACCCTGTCAAAGGCAGTACTGCGCATGCACGCCTTTGCCAAAATTCCAACATTGTTACCCAAAAGGAAGCGTGCAAATCGAGTCTTAGGTAAACGGCACTTTTCGTTCCCGGTTTTTCACATAATTAGTATTCACTGTTGCATTGAGGGATTCCCAACGGTGTCGGTATCGACCTCGTCAGTCGATGAAATGTTGAAGGGAGTCAGTAAGGATCAAGGGGTCGATTGGGGGTCTGCAGCCGAATATCAATCGGCTATTGATAGGTATAATCAAAATCCCATTGATAACAAAAACTATTACATGAACTTGATAATTATTTTCTGATAACGAGCAACGACTCAGATAATAATAAATTACAAATTCACTCTTCTTTTGTGTCCGTCGTTCATTCTTAGGATGAGAGACGAAGTTGGCTGGTGCAACTGGTGCACTGCACTGATTCTCGGAAGTAAGGGGCCTTCAATTATGACCCCGCTGGAAGATGCCGGCAAAAAAGAAAACAAAATAGAGCGAAGGTGGCGGCAAAAAAGAAAACAAAAAAGCGTACGATATCAAGAAAACAAAATACTCTCCATCCTTATTTTCTCCGTTACACCAGCTATATTATTGTACCAATTAGATTTAAATCTCGTAATTTCATAGTTATTGCAGTCAGAGGCCACATTTCGATTTTTGCACCTGAGCATTTCAGAACGTGGTTACGCAACGGGCTAAGGATGATTATATAACTCAACAAATCGAAGACCTAAGTGCAAGAACCAGATAATAACCAAAAGAAAAGTTTCGAGAAAAAATGTGAAAAACACGTTTTCACATTGTCTCGTGTGAAGTGAATTACCTGGTTCGTGTAGTCAAAGAGCAGGAAATAAAATTTCATCGACGTTGCCTGACGGGATTAATAACGTATTGTCGGGAATGACAATGATAGAGGATAGGTCGGGCTTCGTCTATATGCGAAGATCTCATTTTCGCAAGAAGTGATCATTACCTGGTTTTTGCACGCAGGTCTTCAATAATAAGTATGTTTTGAAAACGATATTCTATCTCGGAAGAAAATATTCCAAGCTTTGGACATTTTACACGTGGCATTGTGATTCAACTGGCGGAGTTGCAAGTACAGAGCGCCAGACGCTCATTTTCTCGGCCGAGCGCTTTTCGTGTTGAGGCGAGCGCAAATCTGTCATACTGGACCACCATCTAGCGATTGATCGATTGTTAGTGATTGCGGGAGAGTAAACTGCTAAGTTCATTAATCCCGTAAGTGTATTGCAAGCCTTACCCGGGATATGGCGGTGATCTCCCCCGCATGATGGTGAGATCCAGCGCCAACCACACCGTCGATATGCGAGCTTTTCCCCAACGCGGTATCTCCCACCAGCGAGGCAATACACCCCCAGTCAGGACAAGCTCTTGGCTCCTGACATGTGTGGTAGTGTAGTGCTTGTTTTTGTAAGTGTGTGTAAGGGGTGACGATAGGACAAGGAATAGAAAGGTAAGATCGCGTGTAGTGTGGCCCGTTTGTTAGCGCATTCGCCTGGTGTTGATCGGAAAAAACACTGAAAACTACCGATCAGAGTAGCCGGCTACTTGAACTCTCCTCCAGACGGCGACTGAATTCGACCTAGCTGACAAGCTACTGTCGAAAATCCTGTCACCGTCGGAACTCGAACCTAAGACCTCCCGCCATCTAGCGAATTTTTCGTTAAGCTGGAGCGAAATGGTCTCGTATAGGACTGTAGTGGAGAATGTTCCATTCTATTGCAACCTCATCGAAACACATGGCGGTCCATGTCCTTCAACGCCAATCTGGAGGGTTAATAATTGCAATTGGCAGACGGAGCGCGGGACGGGCAGTAGGTCACTGGCACTACAGAGCTCCCCAGAGAATGGACTTTCCTCGAATTACACAAGTGCAATGACAGGGACGTGTCTAGGGTAACTGACGACTGGGGCCAGGATTGAAGATATTTATTTTAGGTTTTCATTAAATATTTATTAAATAAGGAAAAAAGTGCTACAATTGCATTTACTTTACTCATTACTAACGTGAAATGTGTAATTAAAGTAGCAAATTGATTTCTTTATTTTATCTGAATGCCTTTATATGCAATTTACTTACGCGTTGGGAGTCGGTAAAAAAACTCATTTGATCCGATGTAGTAAAGGTTGCCTAGGATCAGCTTGGTAAACAATATGATACCACAAAAGTATTTCTTTATTCATAAACGAAAAAACACATAAATATATATGACGATTAAATAATTAGTTGCAAAACATGTTCCTGTTATTTAAATTGTATAATTTTGATATTAATAGTGCAGTTTCTACAATTTAAGTTAGTTTCCCACACTGAATGACATCTTTCTGGCAGAAAACCTCTACCGTACTTTACATTACATTTATTTGCATTGCAATTGGGTATGATAGTAATGCAAACTGGGTACTAACAAAATTTTTTACATCATAATGGAATATTGTCGATGTCCATAATTTGTTTAGCTATTTTTAACACTGAAATTATTAATACCAACACGCTGAAATGTATATTTTCTTCTTCGCATGAACAGAAACAATTGTCGATGCTCAACTTTTTCTGCCCGCAAAGGTACATAACTTTTTTAGGTCGGCCAATAGTAAAAGCAGCTAGTTTTAGGACAAGTACAGCGTGCTAAAAGTGTAATTTTTAGCACTAGTGCGACAATGGTTAAATGTTCAGATTAATACAACAAAAAACAAAATGCTTTCGTCTAATCAGCTACAACTGATCTCCATATAACATGGTACCCTATTAAGTAATTTGTATACTTGAATTAAAATAAATAGCAAGCCAGGAAGGCAACCTAAAAGTAATGTATGACACACGTGGTAAAAGTGATTTTACTTTGATCATACGATTGCGCCACTCTGTTTATCGGCCTCAAGTAGCAAAATTTCTTACTCGCAAAATAATTTTTTTTTAATGTCACATTTATCATTCGTATTATAAATAACTTTTATATAAATGTACGTAATTCATTGCATCGTTTGCCAATGTCATGAAAACTCGCTTCTTATATTTTTCCGGGTGTCGAATGGTCACAATCGCGATATTTATCCTCAACATTTCAATATTTGTGTTCTGCAGCTTGTCGCAACTACAAGCTCCAGCAACTCCGAAAACCGCAGCAACCCAAACTTCAGAAGAAAAAAAATTCGTAATGAAATTTATTTTCACAAGAAATTATTCTAGTTCAATTTGCTTTTTCGAATAGGACAATATCATCGGGGATGGTTTTTAAAAATATCATTAACGACCGCCGAAGTCAACATACATACCATAAACAGTGTGTCATTACCACTAATCATACAGGCATACTGTTAAAAATATGCCAAACTCTTCAACAGGCGATTAAGCGCTAAGTGCTTGTGAATGAACTAGCATACAATATATTTTACCCACTGGCAAAGTAAATAACTTAGATTAATGAAAGAAAACCGGTGAAAGTATGAGGTACACTAATGGAAAATTTGATAATTGTTTATTGATAAATATGGCCCGGATAATTATGTACTAAAATTAAGGAAAATATGTACATTATATATATATATATTGTAACCTCACTCAGTCTCTCTGGGTTCATGCATGTTCAATAATTACTCATGGAATTATTTTTTTAACAGATTAACCTTTAATTAATCAAAAATTAAAAAAAAAACAATATGATGGATGATGATGGTGGTGATAGCATGCAACAGTACAATACAACAGTACAATGGAGTTAACATGTTGCTTACTGCGGCCTTTGATTACGTTAACTGCTTAACAATCACAAAAGTGGCAAACACTTGGCCGCTACCCTCGTGCCTAGTTACCGGCACGTCCGCTGCAGCTCCCTGAATTAAAGTCTGTCCGCACTTACGCGGCAATTGGGCTGAGCGTCGCTTAGTGCGCAAATTTTACTCATCTTAAGCTTCTGCTGCGTGGTGTCTGCAGTGGCGGGATGATACCCGCAGCTGGCGTCGAGCGGTTTGGCGCTTTCACGGGCGGGAATCCTCAGCAGCGCACTTCCTCTAGGTCCCCCTGTTGCTCGTTGTCGGGCACATGCCTCGACACGCGTCCCCGGTCACAACAGTTCGTGATCAATTAGACAGGGGACTCCTTCCAGCATCGAACCTTAATAGTTCTCGTAACATGACATGTTATGCAGAGCCGAATTCTAGGTTGACGCACCAAGTTCCCGAACACATGTCTTGGCTGACATGATGAACTCGTCGGGCCACAAAGAATCAAGTGCACTAGTCGATTGGCAAATGTCAAGTGAGTTGATCAAGTGCCAAAAAATCAAGTTGGAGTGGTCGAGTGCCAACTGCCAGGTGACTTGCACGAGTGCCAAATGCTAAGTGATGTAGTCGGCTGCCAAACGCCAAGTGCCTAGCTCGAGTGTCAAAAATCGAGTTTTTTCTTGGGCCACACTCGCCCACGGACGAAGGCACGCCTTCCCTCTCCAGGATCGGCGGGGCTCTTCCTCATTTGCTGGCCCTTTGCTTACGTGGCGACGCTTGAGCCAATTGCCCGCGAGTTTGATATTACAATAAGCAGTGTGTTTGAAGGTAAGCCGCGCCCTCCGCGGATGGACACTTGTGCGTAACTAATGGGTGTTCCTTTCTCGCGGCACGACCTGTCAGTTACATTTTCCTTCTTTTATCACGGGTGCCGGCCCGGTTCGTCCTTTTCACGTATGCACACTTGTGCGTAACTAATTTTGGTAGCCTATTTAGTACCACGTACGCGGATTGAAATTTACAGGGTCTCCGGCAGTCGCGGGCGTCGCACGCTCCGGGCGTCTCAATAACACAAAGTGCCCTGGCAGTCGTAAATGTGTCCGCGAGTTTGCCGGGGGAGGGAGCCGAAAGTGGGATGTAGCCGGTGTCATAACTGGCGTCAAATGCCGCGCAGCTGAAGAGGCTATCGAGTACTTGAGTGGAGCTGGGTGAACCTTTGTTGGAGCCGGGCGGTCGCAAACAAGGGACTCCTTTAGAAAACGAGTTATGCTGCGGGGTGGGGTGCGCTGGCGTCGTCCCGAACGCGGAGTTGCCTGGCCTCGCTAGGGGCGTTAACGGGACGCGGGCGGCTGGTCGCGTTGTAGGGCGGCGCGCCTTCCCTCTCCCAATTGTGACCAATATTTTATTTATTTATTTTTTTATTTATTATTATTATTTTCTCGGAGGACGTACCGTTACATTGGCAATCCCCTCCCACCAAGAAAATACTGAGCATGGCGATGGATTTTCTTATAAGATTAACCAACGGAAACGGCCTCCGTGATCACGACAGCAACAAAACAGAAACAGTAATCGCAATAATTACTTAATCCAACTTAACCCATAATGACAATGAAATTAACCTTGACAATAAACAATGATTAATCAGAAAACCAAATTGCCCTTAACAACTAATAAACCCATAAGACAATGCACACAGACCAGTAAAGTAAGTAATGCCAATTCATTATGTTAAAACTAATGAAACCTAGTGCTAGATAATTCAAATAGTTGGGAACTTCCGATAAGTGCGAGGTGCGACAACCGTGATTAGTGTTATCACTTATTAAAGGGAACCATGTTGTAATGGTTAAATTTTCCAATGGGAACTCCGTTCTCGTCGTTTAATTCACAAACATTTGGGTGTGGTTTATTAGTGACCACATACGGGACTTGAAATCTACTGCCGAAAATAATCTGGTCTCCGGAACTTCCACAACATCTCATCTATTGCAATCGGCGCATCATAATCGGCACAGTGATCTCATTTATTCTCCTGGCGTCGAGGCAAATTCGAACACCTCCATCTTTTTCTTACGATCACAAGGGTTAATATAGGCGGTCGGTTTCCTTTTCGATAATGCCGTCTCTGATCATTTCTGAAATGACGCGGTCTACGTCCGCCTTAAGGGCCTGTGGTATAGGGTAACTTCTACACTTAAAAGATTCGGGGGTTGTGACCTGGATTCGGAACTGAAAGTCAGGGATGGGGTCGGTTGGCCTGATAAAACGTCCTTATAATTTTGAAGCAATTCCTGCAGGCGGTAGTGCTCTTCCGGCTTGAGATTGCTATTTTCCCGCATTTTCTCGTTAATTAGACCGAGAGCTTCTTCCCGCGTAATCGAAAACATGCTAGCCTCTTTCGGCTCGTGAACGCCGGCATCACCTTCCTCAAACATCATCAATCTCCTGGATCCAGAATAATTGTTCCCGTTCGAAATCTATCTTACCGCTATATTCTCTTAAAAAATCGACACCTAAAACAACGTCATATCCTAAATCTTTCACAATGAGACATGTGGCATTGAATTGATCTGTGCTAAACGATAAAGTTAATAGGACCTGCCTGGTAATGGGGTTGCTTTTCTTCTGCCCACGCCGACAACAAAACATTTATTTATGGAAGTTCGGAAGAGTAATACGACAGCTCTTTAATTTCAAGTAGTATTCTTCCGAAATGGCCGAAACTTCGCTTCCTGAATCAATGAGGGCCTCGCCTCGATCCCTTCACATGTAAAATTGATAATAGGCATTTTCGCGCCCGGAGAAGTCCTGTCCTCGTCCTCTACTTCATTGATGGCAAAGTTCACATTCGCCATTTCCCTATAGGCACCTGTAGCTCCGCACCTGCACTCGTTCGGCGTCCCGGCGCCCACGACACCGAACGACATTAGTTTGACGGACCGGACCTCCCGATTGTCCGTACGTTCCTCCCGTGCTCTATCACGCGGCGCCGACGGCGGTGGGCCCCGGTTCGCTACCTGATGCGATGGCAGGCTTCACCGTTTTCTGGCGGAACTCTTTAAAGCTCTCGCCGCCATTGTCCGCGTCCTTGATTTTCTCCCTCTGTCCTGCCTATTTGATCGACTTCCCCTGACCCTTGACACATGCGTGTTCTATCATACCTGGCGAGAAGTAACTGCATTTTTCGAGATCGAGCGAGTCTACACTATTCAACAGGTTTTGAATTTGAAAGGAAGTGAGAAGTAATCATCCAAATCAGTTTTGCATCTGAGATTTGCGGGTCGCATAATTTCAGTGCCGCAATCTTATCGACCGCGTAATCTAATAATGAAATGCCCCATCTTTCCTCCCATCTACCTTCCATCACTCTCCTTTCGTAATCATACCGGACCTGCTCTCCCCAATAGCGCTCCATGAATCGGACCTTGAAATCAGCAAAATCACGGGGAAATGGATGTATGGCAAGGAGCCAGCTCGCTGCGCTCCCCCGTAACAATTGCTGTACAAATTTTGTTTTTAACTGGTTCGGAATAGCTTTCGTGAGCTCCATGTAGTCCTCAACCCGGCGAATGAATTCACATGGATTTTCGTTGATGTTCCTGAAAAGTTCAGGTTGGACGGCGGTGTCCATGGAGTGACGCGGCGCCCCGTTCCCGTTGCTTTCTCGTGGTATTTGATCACAAATATCCGCGATTTCTTGCCGCCTTTCCTCGCGCAAGACGTTCATCGAATCGCTGATCATTTGTTTGAACTGCTTTTCCCTTTCATTATTGGCGTTTGTGGCACCCGTTTTAATTTCTGATATTTCATTAGTGACACTCCGCATATCGGTAATCACCTTTGTTTCTAATTTTGATAACCGCCTACAGACCACTTCACCCTTGTTTCCTATTTCCGCAATCGAAGATTTTACTGACTCGTGGATGCTATCCATTTTCTCTTTTGTTCCCTTAATGTAGCCGTGATTGTACCTCGAATTCAGTTAAACGGCCGCCTTGCTCGCGATCTGTCCCTCAAGATCGTTTTGCATTTCTGTTAAATTTGCGTTTGTTGCATTGCTGTACGCATCTAATTTAATAGCAATGGCATCGATGCGCTGCGCCAGAGCCATGTTTGATTCGTTACATACCGCGACGTGCTTATCGAAACGAGATTCTAGTCTCCGAATTTCAGCAGCGGATTTTGCCCCCTGATCCTCGATACAGTTCGCGAGCTCTGAAAATTTCCTCGACACTTGCTCCATGCTCTCATCTAATTTCGCGTTTATCTGCACAGTTTTGCATCTGTCTGCTCGGACATTGACTTTAACATCATCATCAGATCGGCCATTGTAACAGTGGGTGCCTGAGGTCAGTGCTGCCGTCGGTTTCCCCTGGTTTCATTTTGACCCTCCATTTTAAATTCTTTCACAGTTACTTTACACTTAAATTTCTTAATAAAAACCGCACAATATAACACACGCAAACACAGTAAACACTACACACAAGCTGAAAGAGAAAACATCATACACAGACCATAAGTAATTAGCGAACATGCATTCCCTTTCATTCGTCACCGGCCATATTCATAAAATTTTGAAATTGGGTTCGTGAACCTTAATTGAGCTCATTCGAGCCCCACGTTCAGGGCGCCATTTATGTAACCTCACTCAGTCTCTCTGGGTTCATGCATGTTCAATAATTACTCATGGAATTATTTTTAACAGATTAACCTTTAATTAATCAAAATTAAAAAAACAATATGATGGATGATGATGGTGGTGATAGCATGCAACAGTACAATACAACAGTACAATGGAGTTAACATGTTGCTTACTGCGGCCTTTGATTACGTTAACTGCTTAACAATCACAAAGTGGCAAACACTTGGCCGCTACCCTCGTGCCTAGTTACCGGCACGTCCGCTGCAGCTCCCTGAATTAAAGTCTGTCCGCACTTACGCGGCAATTGGGCTGAGCGTCGCTTAGTGCGCAAATTTTACTCATCTTAAGCTTCTGCTGCGTGGTGTCTGCAGTGGCGGGATGATACCCGCAGCTGGCGTCGAGCGGTTTGGCGCTTTCACGGGCGGAATCCTCAGCAGCGCACTTCCTCTAGGTCCACCGTTGCTCGTTGTCGGGCACATGCCTCGACACGCGTCCCCGGTCACAACAGTTCGTGATCAATTAGACAGGGACTCCTTCCAGCATCGAACCTTATAGTTCTCGTAACATGACATGTATGCAGAGCCGAATTCTAGGTTGACGCACCAAGTTCCCGAACACATGTCTTGGCTGACATGATGAACTCGTCGGGCCACAAAGAATCAAGTGCACTAGTCGATTGGCAAATGTCAAGTGAGTTGATCAGTGCCAAAAATCAAGTTGGAGTGGTCGAGTGCCAACTGCCAGGTGACTTGCACGAGTGCCAAATGCTAAGTGATGTAGTCGGCTGCCAAACGCCAAGTGCCTAGCTCGAGTGTCAAAAATCGAGTTTTTTCTTGGGCCACACTCGCCCACGGACGAAGGCACGCCTTCCCTCTCCAGGATCGGCGGGGCTCTTCCTCATTTGCTGGCCCTTTGCTTACGTGGCGACGCTTGAGCCAATTGCCCGCGAGTTTGATATTACAATAAGCAGTGTGTTTGAAGGTAAGCCGCCGCCTCCGCGGATGGACACTTGTGCGTAACTAATGGGTGTTCCTTTCCCCGCGGCACGACCTGTCAGTTACATTTTCCTTCTTTTATCACGGGTGCCGGGCCCGGTTCGTCCTTTTCACGTATGCACACTTGTGCGTAACTAATTTTGGTAGCCTATTTAGTACCACGTACGCGGATTGAAATTTACAGGGTCTCCGGCAGTCGCGGGCGTCGCACGCTCCGGGCGTCTCAATAACACAAAGTGCCCTGGCAGTCGTAAATGTGTCCGCGAGTTTGCCGGGGGAGGGAGCCGAAAGTGGGATGTAGCCGGTGTCATAACTGGCGTCACATATGCCGCGCAGCGGAAGAGGCTATCGAGTACTTGAGTGGAGCTGGGTGAACCTTTGTTGGAGCCGGGCGGTCCAAACAAGGGACTCCTTTAGAAAACGAGTTATGCTGCGGGGTGGGGTGCGCTGGCGTCGTCCCGAACGCGGAGGGGCCTGGCCTCGCTGGGGGGGGGGGCGTTAACGGGACGCGGGCGGCTGGTCGCGTTGTAGGGGCGGCGCGCCTTCCCTCTCCCAATTGTGACCAATATTTTATTTATTTATTTTTTTATTTATTATTATTATTTTCTCGGAGGACGTACCGTTACAATATATATATATATATATATATATATATATATATATATACTAAAAAGTAAGAAATATGTAGTATTAATTCTCGTTATATCAAATCTATTTTATTAAAACTAACATAAAGACCAATATTAAATATTATTCTCCTCATAATCCTATTATTTACATCAATCGCCGTAACAACAAGAACGGCGCCTTTTGAGCTGGTACGTGTAGAGGTGGCAACGTTATAACACTTGCAAAATGTATCATTTTCAGAAACCAAATTTTCGTGCTGTTCTCTGCGATACTCGCGCTGAAAACTAGCACACCAGAAGCTATGGATTGCGACGTCGCCTTGCCCTTTTACTTACAATGCCGTAGGCATTTAGGGACTGACTTATTTCAACGCGATGCAATAGCGGAGGCTACAGAAAAACGTTGAATTGACATTGCTGAATTATTTATCTATGCAATAATGCAATAATAATGCAATTTATCTAATACAATTCCTTATCAAAAACAGAGGAAAAATGAATGATTAAATAAAAAATTGCAGTAATAGGTAAAAATATATTCTTTTGGGATAAAATCTGTAAATATATGTACTTTCGGGTAAAATATTTAAAATATGTACGACGTTTTTTGGCACTTACCGATATGAAAGTAAATATATCGTTGATTCGACTTCACTGAGCAACGGTAGGAAAATATGTTATTACATAATTATCCGGGCCCTACTGATAAACAGCTGGGGTTGCTAAATAACTGACTAATGAGAAAACTGGTGAACGTAATGAGGTACTCTCAAGGAAAATTTGATAATGTTTTGCTGATAAACAGGGTTTGATTGAAGTTTAAATAAATAATTGGTAACTCATAACATGAGTGCAATGGCAATTTAAAGACAAATAATGATAGTAATAAAACAAAATATGGTCCGTTTCAAAAACGTCTTATAAAAGTATAGTATACATTGTTCATCTTTTTCCATGACAAGGGTTCATTCCCGCATGTCACTCGTTTTTTTCACCAATGTAGTAAAATGCTGAATGGGGCCCCTTGTCAGTAGAGGCCTCGACATATGCCTAACACAAAGTACGCCTCTACTATGTTAATAATGATTATAATGCTATAATAATTATACCTCTTTCACCTCTCCAACCTTGTTATGGCTTCTCAATACCGAGAGCCCGCGGATACCGTGGGGAATGAACGAAAGGGGAAGAGGGTCAATCCGACCCCTATTTCAGGAGTGGGAACGGGATGGCAAGGATCCTCCTCCTGCATCCGCCAGAAGCGGGTGAGGAGTCGAGGAACAGGACCGGGAGGTCTACGGGTCCCAGTCCCGGCGCTGGCGAATTCTCGACTCTTAACTCTATAGCTTGATTGAATATCGCCACTGTCCCGGGGAGAATTCTGGCTTGCGGCTTTTCTGATCAGTGGTTTTCCGCAGTTACTACGATCCATACCAGCCGACCATACCAACCCTAACAAATGGGGCATGAACAGCGCGCGATCTTTCCTTTCTCTTCTTTGACCCCATCCACTCTCTTTACACACACTACACTACCTCAGCTGGGAGCTTGAGCATGTACCGTCTGGGGCTGAGCTCCGTTGGGAGAGATGCCTGGAGATAAATGGCTCCGACGTGTCATTCGGCTCCGGATTTCGCCATTCGGCAGAGTAGGAACACCACCACTTCCTGGGATAAAATATTCACTACATAGGTAAAGCTACTGAGCAAAGCAGTTGCCATCAATCAATCTCGGAAATGACTGGAGCGAGCAGCCGACCTTGAGAATTGGCACTTGTGCACCCTGTATCTGAACTGTTGGGTGGACGCAGACCTTGATGTGTGTGAGATAGATCAAGTGCGTGACCGGACTTGTTTGGACGAGCGTGTGCAACTCACGCTGCTCATTGAATGACGCAATCGGCGCCGGCGCAAGCGGCGTCGAGAGATAACGGCTGTGACAGGAGGCGCTTGCGGGCCGCCCCAATGCCTAATTGCCAGCCAACGATGACACTGGATTCTCACCTGTTGACTGAGATATCTTTAGTTTTAAAACAGCATGAGTTGTAGTTTAGAAAGGAAATGGAGCTTTCTACTCAACTGAATTTCGTGATTTTTGTTTTAAATGGAAGGTAGTTCGCCCCAGAGGTGTTAACACTTGCGATTATTGACAACTTTATAGTACAAATTCTAAATATTAATAACTTGAAATTAATAGAACTAACGCTGTTAATACATTTATGCAGCCGATTTATCATGTTGGCGCCAAACCTCTATACTCCGATTTAAACAGCTGGACTTGAAGATCTCGAACTGCAAGGAGAGGATGGCATTGTTATTCAATCGGGAGCTCCGATACCAAAAATTTACGTCTTAACGAAGCTCTCGATTGGATGACAGTGTTCCCCTCTCCTTCCAACTCGTAACCTTGAAGTGCAGCTATGTTTAAATTGGAGTACAGTTCACAACTTTTTAAAGTCCTCCTTGGAACAAATTTAATCTAAACTCGTGATTTTTACTTAAGCCTTACGCGTCCGAGGTAAATTACTTCCCTCCCAAAAAGGCGCAGATTAAACGAAAAATCCGCCTGTGGCAAACGCATTTTAAAATAACTGCATGCTGCATCATTCCTTTGTCAGGGAGCAGCATTAACCAAGCAAGCCCTGCGCTGAATGACGCGAACAAAGTGTAAAATGCCGACAATTTCTTGGCATCGTCAGCGTCTCCTTCCAGGCTATTGTTGTATGAGATCCGAAATTAAATAGATAGATAGAAATTTATTCTACAATTGGGCAGATGATGCCCGGTGGCAGAATGCAAAATAACAATTACAAATAACATAATAATATATAAAAAATCAATATAAACAAACAAATTGACTTTGTCATTTCCTATATATGCAGATGGCATTTAAATTCCTATACTAAACATTAAAATGCATATACACTAACATATAAATGAATAAACTTACATATTACACAAATATACATACATACAAACATATACGCATGTATACATAGACGAAGGAACCCTCACATCACTTCAAATGAAATCACTTCACTTCACTTCACTTCTTAGTCGTAAGTAATCGCGGTAAAATACACTTTCGCCTCGTGTCAAGAGTTTGTCGCCCGTCATCGCGTATACACCCGGCGCTTCATTCAAATTTTGAACCCGTGACAATGTATACTCCTTACATATACTGTTAACACCGCACTGCAAAGCAATGGGAGCCGGCCATAGCATAGCGGCTTCTACCTCCACACGGAAATTGTTAACACGAACAGAAATAAATTAGGTGACATTTAAGCTCGTTTCTATGTACTTAATGCTTATAACACGATTATAACGCTTGCAGGTGCTAACATTATTGTTCTCCAGAAAGTCGAATCTTAGTCGCTGCATAAAGTTAAAATTCTTTAGGCTTTCCCAAAACTTCTGAAGAACTTTTCGAAGCATTCACAAACGCTTATATGCCTTGATTTGTTCATGTCGCTTGTCTGAGTGAGTTGTAACTGATCTATCGAAAGCAGTCGGCGTTTCATCCATAATGGAAAGAGATGGGTGAGCTAGTCTGGCTTACCGAATTTTGCTCCTTCTGCGCAGCACCAGTTTACGTCACGAACCACGTGACCATAACATTGGTACTTCGTTTTAAATGCCTGACCAGACGGTGGCCGCCATGTGGCACTGTTGATGGTGGTATAAAGTGTACGAAAAATAGCACGATGAAGATGAAATTGAAACAAAAAATGCAATTTTTAAGAAATGTTTCATATGTTTCAAAGAATTGTGACAAGATTATACACTTGGCATCTGGCTGCATTTAAAATTCCCGCTAATGTTGTGACGCAAACTGGTGTTTGAAGCTCACTGTCTGACGACGGATACGCTGCGCAATAGATCACCCATATATTTCCAACATGGTTTCGTCCAAAGCCAGCTAACGCGAATGAGTTTGACGTTACAGTAAGCGAAGCGAAGATATCAAGTTTGTATTATATTCAAAGATTCAAGTTTTTAAATGCAAAGTTTAGTGAGTTTATATCAACGCCATGTCAAACAATAGTTTGAAATAAATGTCCGTTCACTACAAAATATCAATGATTATTTTATGAAATGTCATTTTCTTCTTTTCACTTTAAAACAATGTCCTTTAGTTCACAATAATTTTGTCATGACAAAATTTTATATGGCATTTTTTTGCATTTTTCGTCAATTTCGAGCAATAAGTACTTTTTTTCATTTTCCCGTTATTTGTAAAGCATTTTTATCTGATTTAATAGATTTTAATATCACTTTATTGGTACTTGCTTCAAATAATGCTCTCGAGATGCAATGCTCTCCAGACAAGCAGTAGCCTATTCAATTTCTTCGTTCAGAAATTGTAATGTCAGCCGTTGTATGTAACGTAAGGTTACTGTGATACCTATCAGCGCCTTTGTCGGTTGGCCGATTTCGAGATAACTGAAGACAGAGATTTCTTGATAAAGAAACCAGTCCAAACCAAATGCACGTTGAGCTCACTTCAACAAAAGGAAGCAGCCCCGATCTCATCAGTAACATCCAATAGCTTGAGTTGTTCATCTGAACTATTTTGGATCAGATTTTTACGCCATTTTTTCTTTGCTTTTATGGAATTTTTAAAACATTTTAAAAGCATTTTGTTGATCATTTTTGTCGATGTTTTATGTCATCAAAATCCGCTCTTAGTGATTATAATAAAATGTGATAGATTACGTTTTTCAATTGGGGTGGATAGTAGAATTCTGGGCTACAGTTCACTGCAGCATAATGTTTGAACACCCTTAAAACGATCTGATGTATAGGAACACACTATTCATCCAAGATTTCATACCTTATTGGCCGATTGCTCTAGGCTCCTCCTTCAACGGTATACTTGTCACTCAAACTGTCACGGCCTGCAAAGTGTTCACGAACTGCAAAGTTACTGCTTGTTCCACCAGCCCCGCGATAAAAATACGACTCCGATTTTTAGGTGGGACACACGCATCCCGTTCACAATCATCGCTCCTTTTGCAATGCAGACTCCTTAGGAAGAAGTTTAACGCCCAAATCGCTTCTCTGGTCGGAAGTTTCCGTGGTTTAAACACCAGGCGAGTTCCGGATCGGTACCCTAACAAACGGGCCAGAGACCGCGTGCGAAGATATTACGGGAACCCGGTCGGGAGCTTAGAGCTTGTCCCGGTTAAGGCGGTGCCCCGTTGGTGGAAGATACCTGCTTGGGCAACACCCCGCTAGCCGACAGTAGGTCTGGCCCGTGTCTCGCCATCCAGCGGGGGAAGATCACAGCTACATCACGAGCAAAATCGTGCACTACACTTACGGGACTAATGACCTTAGCAGTTGACGCGCCCCGAATCACTAACAATCAATACGTTGTCAATATTTTATTTGTGAATGGAAAAAGCCCTATACTAAGAAAATTGAAATGTGAAGTGGACAACAGCGAGCTCTCGGAAGGTTTTCTCGGGATTCTCTACAACCCGTTGTCATTTCATTTATCTTTCATCATTCAAAATACAGCCTCTATAATTTACTCATTAACTCACTCAATGGTCTTAATGACCTCAACGACCTTAGTCGTTGAAGAGATTCTAAATTTAAGAGAATAAAAATTCCGTCATTATTTTAACCCGACTGTAAATTGGAACATTCTTTCAAATACAAGGTTGATGGGTCTGAAAATGTGAAGGAAAATTCCTTGTTGGGATGTAGAAAAAATACATCCTATAAAATAGCCCCGTTTCGGGTAAGAGGATAAAATTTGTCTTTAAGGAGACAAATGACATCCAACCAAAACACATGGAAGTGGCCGTGTATCTGAACAGTAACTTTTCTAATATTTAGAAATAAAAATAAGTTGTGTTTTCATTAGTAATGTAGATATTTTATATTATTGAATATGATAACACAGGCCAATGATATCTTTTCGCCAGAAAACCCAATGAATGTATGGAATAGAGGCGTGTATGCTGATTTCAAATAAGTATCATTTTTCGCTTATCATGTACAATTTCTCGGTAAACGTACTTTAATTATTCTCACGGAATATGGTTTCCAGGAACTCTCGGTGGACTTCCCTTGAGCGATGCGTAATATGAATCATATCCGTGCCCTTTGCAGAAATAAGATAAGACGGTGTCCCCTGTTGCGAACCGACCACAACTTGTCTCAGTGAGTGCGTTCAACGAGAAAGACCTGTGACCACAGTGGAATATTATAAGAGGATTTATAACAGTGGTTCATTGGTGTACCCACGAGGTGCGCATATCTTTCAACGCAAAAGGTGAGTGAGCAGTTTTTGTATCCCGGGTAATGTCTTCTCAATAAGATTTTCCATTTCGCGAGCTTTACTTCTTACGAGGCATGAACTCGACGAGTACTTAAACAAAGTGGACTGTGTTCCACCAAAGACTCAAATACAAAGCAACTGAAATTGCAACGACTTTGTTTTATTGCACATTATGTGATATATTATGCATCGCACGTGTCAGAATCATCCAAATAACTTCTGTTACGTCTGTGCTTCTTTTATACCAAAACCCCAGAGGTGTAAGACCACGACACTAGAAGAGTTGCATTTTGGATGTCCTCGAGGTGATCAAGATAAAAGTCGCACATTATTTGCAAACCATGTCCAACAGGGTTAGGAGATTGGGCGAAAAAAAGAAACATTCTCTGTCCTTTGCCACTCCCGTGATTTGACGCGAGCCAATCAACCACATTGATGATTGCTATTTTTGCTGTGTCCGTATTAAGAATTTCTCATTAACATTGCCTAGCGTGTCCAAATCTGTAGACTGGAATGGGACCAGTGCCTCATGACGACCAGTATGCAATACTCCAAGCGAATTGAATGTACTTCAAGAAATGTAAAGTACATCAAGTAGTGATCTTGAAGAAATAGAATGCTTTTCTATTCCAGATTATATTCCAGGGATTTACGAGAAAAATATAGAAACACAGAAATGATCACAAACAAATCAAGTGATCTCATTACAGATCCCCATTACATTACCCCCAAAGTCAACGCAGAACTGTTAGCATCCAGACAGAAAGAAAAACATATGTTAGAGAATAATGTTAATGATGTTAGTATTTCCGATTACAGAAGCAAAAAGTAACGTTTTTCCTTAGATGGTCCAATGGTATAAATCGTCTCATTACGGAATTGAAGTGAAACAACAGAACTTCGAAACGGCGCGCATTTATCGACGCATCCCAGCACAGTTGAAGGCAGCCTTGTTGCACAGTGGCAATGAAAAGCCTTCGGTACCATTGCTTACTCTGTCCATTTCGAAGAAACGTATGAAAATTTAAATGCTATACTAAAAATCATTCAGTACAATCGTTATCAGTGGAACATTCTGGAGTTTAAAAGTCATCAATTTTTATGGGTTTACAAGAAGGGTTTTCCAAGTTTTGTTGCTCCCTCTACTTGGATAGTCGAGATACGGTACATTATATCTGACCTGACTGGAAGCCAAGAAGTTCCTTTAACCCAGGAGAAGAAAAGGTCTAGCGTGTCCTATTGGTTGCTACACAAAAGGACATCTGCCCCATTGGTTGTTACACATAAGGAACTGCTGTGCTTTAATGAAAAGTTTTCCAAATATCTCCTGACACATTAAATAATGTGTCGTTGTGGGACCGCAGATCTGGTAGCTATTGAAAGACCTAATCGAGTGCGGAAGGATTGAGTGCGTGATATTAGAAAGACGGTATGGAAAAGGATTCAGTGGCGTTCGCACACTTTTTTTGGCAATAAAATGTTTTCTGATTACCAAGAAACCGTGCAGGAATTGCTACATGCTTATCAAGATATAGGATGCCGCGTGTCACTGAAACTTTATTCCCTGCATCCACATTTAGACTTTTCCCACCCAACCTAGAGGCGAGATGGGGAGGAGAGATACCAGCATTTTGGTATCAACCCATGTTTGCACACTATCGTCAGATGTTTTGCCGTGATCACCAAAACATTCAGAATTGAATTCACATTCAACAGCTGTGCATTTTTAGTTTGCAAATCTGTTTTAATTCATTTTGTGACTTACCATCTCTATTCAGTATTTACATATAAGATGTTAATTGCTTGTATCTAAGCTCCAAGTTTGAATTTGTAGCTCCAGAAATTGAATACAGAAGTATATCCGAAAATGCGTTTTTATGTCAATAATGGCATGTGACAGGCAAAAACCCAAACCAGTTTCCTATTCATATCAAAAATCTTATATACATACACCTGATTTGACCTTAGATTTACTTTCAAATTGTCGGCCCGTGACACGTTTTGTAATTAATTTTCATATTTGTTGGATTTGATTCGTAAGTTAAATAGCATGTCCTCGCAGGCCGATCGACGGCGCCGCGCCGCGGTCGAATGAGCCGGGCCCCACGCTCGCTCCTGACCCTCGTCAATCAGCATCGCTGATAACAGATATTCTTATCGCCCAGCAACACGCATGCAGTCTACAATGATCTCTTCTTGCAGTAATTTTGATGCAGTAATTTAACAAACGACGGCTCAAATTAGTTCTTATGTAGAAAACTACACTTGTACTCCTTTATTTCAGGATTTTCTTAGGATGAACGGATAATGCGTTGTGGCCAGGCTGCAGCAAGCTTTGGCGCGCGCATCTTCCTGTCCCCCCCCCCACACACACTTCCACAGAGTCTCTCGAGGCCTGGAACTGGTAGCTGATAAATATATAACGCAATTAGTCTACCTTTCGACATTTATATTTATAACATGTGTAACAACGCAGATGAAAAATAATATAATTATTAAAGTTTGTCTCAACCTTCGTTTACGTTTTGAGCAAGAATGACAGATATGTTTTCTTTGCTTGATAAAGTCATAATTATCGTATCATGCTTCTATTATGTAATTGAAATATTTGATTATATACAAATTTGTTTAACAATTTTGAATGTTTTTAAATGTATATTTTCAATACTAATTAATCTGGCAAGGTACCTGGCTGCTGTGGCCAGCTAGTGCTCTGCAACATGATTAGACTTGATGAGGCCACCGGTCCGTTTATGAAGCAACATCAACCTCTCAGAAATCACATCCCGGTTGGTCCATCAAGGTTGACTTTTCTCTTAGATGCTGTTGTAACCAGGAAAGGGAGTAAAGCAACCAGGTCTCTGTTTCGCATTCGCAGGTTTTGTGTAACTACTGAAACCTTGTTGCCATTTATATTCCTTTTTTTCAGTACATGCAATGCAGAGAGTGTAGCTACTGTAATGTTTATAACATTTTAACTTTTTGACCTTTTGTTTATTTGCGGGGTGTACCCAGGTAAGCAGAGGCGATGGGCTCCGCGGAGGAGTGCGGCGACGCGCCGCCAGAGGCGCTGGAGGAGGGCGAGGTGCGCGGCCCCATGAACGGCTACCCTACCTTAAGCGAGTGCCTCGCGCGCCCGCTGGCGCAACGCCTCATGGACGGACTGCAGGCGCGCGGCGACGAAATCCGGAAAACCTCCCGCGCGCTGTGCGACTCTGGGGAAATGACGCCTTTCAAGTATCTCGCACACCCACCATTGGCCCTCTAGTAGGTCTACCGTGTCCCGGAAAATAAAAAACGACCAGTAGTATCTAGTTTCTGATTCAGCACCCTAATTACAAGAGCGTCTTCCTAGATGTTAGAGGCCCGTAAAATGTTAAACTTCACAAGAGAGTCAGTCCAGTAATACCACAAACACAGCAGTGCTCAGTGGGAGCAAGGTGTGTGTCTGTGGCAGGTGTACCCGCGCGAGGGCGTGAACTGGACGGCGCGGCAGGTGCGCGAGCGGGCAGCTGGCGCCGGGATGCAGATGCTGGCGTGAAGCCCGGGGACCGTCACCATGGTGTGGCCGCCACCCGGAGTACGGGCCGCTCTTCTTCGCCACGATGGTGGTGGGCGCCGCGTGGGCGCCCCTCAACCACACCTTCGACGACGGTAATGAGCGCCCGCCCGCTTCGCGCTCAGCCCCTGCACTGCATGTGCATGGGGCGACGTTCGACGCCAGGAACTAATACAACACTTAGCCAATGCACCGATCAAACTCACCTTCGACGACCGCGCCCGACGGGACCAACGGAATGCCCGTGAGATCAAAATGATTGTACTCCCTGGCTAATAGACGATCCGTTCATCTACGATAGTAAAATTGAATTAAAGTCGTTTGTAGAGGGGAGGTGCTCGCGGAGCGAAAGGATAGAAACAATTTGTATTAAGGTTCATTTTGGCGCAGGGAGAATTTGGGGGAACAAAGTGTAAGGTGTGTATGGCACGCAGAGAGTGGAGAATAACATTATATGGTCATGTGTGACGAAGTGGTGTTGGGCGAGAAGGGATAATAATCCTATTGTAAGACGATCGTTTGTGGCGCACTGGCGGAGGGGTAGCGGAGCGGGTGGGTAGTAGGAAACTTGTAAAACTTGTGTGTGCGGCGCAGGCAAAGTGCGCTTGATTCTGGGCATGATTAGTGCCAGAACGTCATCTCTCGGTGATCCTCCTCGCTGCACCACCCGTGAGACTTAGCATTTGTATCGACGCCTACGATATAATGAGTCCTATTTGTTGCTCCAGGACCACTTTGTGTCTCACATATTGTTTCAATTGGTTCCGTGGGAGCCAACGCTGAACAACTCTATGACTGAGCTCCAACCTGAAATATCGAACCCCTAAGGCGCAAGTCAGGCGTGGGAATGTCGAGCTCAAGAGCTCTGATATTCGAAATTTGAGACCGCTGCCCTGTTTTGTTACCCGCTTGTTGCGCATTTAAGAGAGCGATACAATCCGCGTCTGTAATGTACTGTGTAACCAAGCCTGTGAAAGCCTACATTGTATGTTAGTACTGTGTAAGGTTGGCCTGTACCGTATTGTACTGTATAAGGTTCCTGCAGCAGAATGATATCCGGATCCCATCTTGTATTACAAAGTTTCTCTATAGCAGTCATTGCGACTATTGGTCACCAATCTGCCTGTAGGACATTAAGGTCCATAATCGGTACCAGCTATTTCCATTCGGTTGCTGCTTTAACTCGAGCACCTCGCGCCGAAGGCCTTGTGTCCAATTTCTTTCTTTTTCGCCGCACACAGTTCACGCATTTGTAGCTGCATCTTTGGAACGAGCCCTTTCGTGTTCACCAGCCCAATAGGCGATGACCCTTTTTGTTGTTCAAATCTCAAACAATTACGGCACCGTGCGATTGCTACGTTTTATATCGATATGAGATCATTTCAGCATATAGCTCTCCCACGGTGACACGGACTCTCCAGATTCTGGGTGATACTCTCAGTACCCAGCTTCTATACGGTTTCCTTTCCATGTCCTTACCCATCTTAAACAATATTTTGATTTCTTTTGCCTCCTCTTCCACGTCCGTACCTTTGAAATTATTCTTTATGATTTCCTTTAATTTGATTCCCATCCGCGGACCTAGGAATACCATGGATTATTATTTTGCGTAAAAATTTCTATTAGATCTTACCTCCACTTTCTCGGAGGTTTTAACTCGTCTGGATAATTTTAGCGGCATCTTGATCTGCGACTTCAACCACTATACACGTTCTTGCTGTACCACGTCATCTATTTTTGCCTTCTTTCTTTTCACTCTCTGCCCTACATCGTCCATCATGTTTTGGTTAGTCCATTGCTTTCCTTCTAAGTTTATCAATGATATTATGCTGATCTCTTTCTTCTTTGCACTTGCGTTTCAGTATCTCAGATACTTCTGGCTTATCCAGTCTGGCTGCAGCAACGTACGAGTTGGTAAAAAGAATTGAATACATTTTCTCTTCCAAACGCATTACGGCTACCTCAACAGGCTTTTTGCCGCTTCTTCCTACATCCTCCGGCGTATAAGGTATCATTATGGAGTAGTAGTCCTTTACATTGTCTCAGAGTTGCCAGAATTTGATCTTTTACCTGGCCATTTATCTTTGAGCCCTACTTCACCAGCAGAAATATCATTTAATCAAGGCATAAATGCTTTCATTCTCATACGTGCCTTCATTAACAAAAGAATTTCCTCTCAAGTTTCTGACTCTTCGCGGAATGTTGCCCGGCCCTAGAGCACCGAGCTCTGATCAGCCATCTCGCTCAAACCTGGGTGTTGTATCCCGGAGGGTTCTCATTCGTTAGGGGTATTGTATCATTTATAGCTAAGAAAATACTATGGACACGTGCGGCATTAGGATCGAAGGGAGTGGTTAGAAGCAGAATTGCACAGAATCGTGTGTGTGGTTGGCAGGCGACCTGCGCCTGCTGCTGGGCATCCTGGAGCCGCGCTGGTGCTGGCGGAGCGGGAGGTGGCCGAGCCTGCCGGCTGCGCCAGCGTTGGCCGTGCTGTGCGAGGGCGAGGTGGGCGGCGCTGGCCACCGCGCCGCCCCCAGCTGGCCGCCGCTGCCGCCGCCGCCCGCGGACCCGGCGGCGCCTCGCGGTGGTCTCCTGCTCCTCCGGGACGTCGGGGCTGCCCAAGGCCTGCGCCACCTCGCACTCGCCCTGTTCGCTGCGCTCTCCGTCTTCACGTGATCTCGCACAGCTGCAGCCGAAGTGCGAGGGCAAAGGCCCTCCACTACTCTAAGCCGTCGATAGTGGTCACGAACACGATTGTGCCACATGCGTAGGATAACAGCTTTTGCATTCTCTCAGTCTACCCGCAAACTCGTTGATGGTTCAGAAAGGAGGGGGAATCATAGCGGGAGTTTCCCCTATACCTAGTGTTGTAATAAATTCCATTCTTCTGCTTTTAATTCACGGTGCGTGTACAACTTCACGCGGGATATATTCAGTGTTGCAGTATTATCTCCTCAGCCACACGGGCTTTTTCCACACGCCTCAGATGACTTCACAATACTTACTAGCATAAATAAAATCGAGTTTGTTTTAATTAACATCAGTTATTCATATTGAGAACAATGATGTGAAACGCTCACATTATTCATTTTCCAGCACTTTCGTTTCCTAAACACTAATGCTCTATGGTCACTCCAATAATGCTTACGGCTATTACTTCTGCGTTACCTCTCTCAACCTGAGAAAGGTATGGACATTTCGCAGTTTTGGACACAGCGTACCGCCGAGTTCTGGAGTTTTAGTCCACAGATTCGCTGTCGAAAACTACTTCCTCTCAGCCCATGTCTGTCTTTAGCATTCTTTTCCTAAAAAATATATCATTTGTAAGCCTATTATAAAATTATTTTAAAGCATGATCTCCATGCCATTTCTTAGTGATCCTGTTAAAGGTGAACCGACGACGTGATTGTCACAGGAGGGACGACGCACTGGACGGCATCAACGACACCATGGTTCTGACGTCACCCGGCTTCTGGGTGACGGGCATCTGGTTCACGATGCTCACCATACTGCGCTGCACCAGGCTGGTGTATGTGTACGGCTGCGACGAGCACCAGTTCCTTGAGACCATCGAGAGACATCGGGTGAGCAAAGGGCCGCCACGGCCCTCAACCTCATCCACGCTGCCATACCTGCGATGGCTGAGGGAGACAACAACGACCCTCACCTGGAGGCCCTACGGTTCGAGTCCCGACGGTGGCGGGTTTTCCACACCAATTACATCGCTAGGACGAATTCAACTCCCTTTGCAGGAGAATTCGAATAGCCGGCTGCTCTGGTCGGTAGTTTTCCGCGGTTTCTTCTATTAATACTGGGCAAATGGCTAAACATGATCCTGAAACACTTATCACGGACCGGGCAAAATATTGCCTTCATCTTCGTTCCAACCTCTCCCTTTATACACACACACACACACACACACGCTGATTTGCTCTCCACTACCACACATGTCTGGAATGCAGTCGGCAGTTTAGAACTTATCCAGGTAACGATAATACTAACAACGGTCTTGGTTTTATCCATTAATTTTGTTTCTCGCTGTCTGAGCGAATGCGGTATCTGATAAGAACGGAACGAACAAAGGATATAATTTTGATAGTTAATTAGCCAGTGCTCTTTTACACGCCCCAGGAGTGACGTGGCGCGTCGAGGATTTTCCGCCCTTTGTTATTTCGCCGCCTCCATCCGGAATTAATACTGTTGTTGTTGTTGTTGTTGTTGTTGTAGCCACCGGTGCTCTTCACGGCCAACAACTTCCTTCTGTCCGTGGCCAAGGTGCACGAGGCGTCGGAGCCCCGCAGGGACCTGAGCAGCCTCCACTCCATGCTCACCGGAGGAGCCGCCATGAGCCGACAGGCCGAGGAGTTCGTGCGCCAAGTCATGGGGTGAGCACGACTCTTGCCAAAGCTCATTCGCACAAACGCCAGGCCTTGGATCGTCGTGTGTTCGATTCCGGGTTCTACAAATGGATTTGGACGGAAGGCTTAGCGTTACGTCTGAGCTTAGGCTTCCTTGAAACTTCGCCTGGACTCTCCTCCAATCCATTCTCCTCCTGGCAAACAGCTCCACACACCCGCTGGTGCCAATAAAGAACCTGAAGCTGAAGGCAATGTGCGCGGTGTGTGCAGGGCGGAGGTGTACAACATGTACGGCATGACGGAGCTGAACGGGGGCATCGGCATGACGAAGCGGCCGCAGTACAAGCCGGGCTCGGTGGGCACGCTGAGCGCGCTGCTGCGCTGCCGCGTGGTGGACGAGGCCACGGGCCGCGTGTGCGGGCCCAACGAGGAGGGCGAGCTGCGGTTCAAGGGCCCCATGCTGTCGCAGGGCTACCTCAAGAACCCCAAGGCCAGCGCAGAGCTGTTCGACGCCACGGGTGGCTGCGCACCGGCGACCTGGGGATGTACGACCAAGACGGATTCTTCTACGTCACAGGACGCATCAAGGACACCCTCAAATACCGAGGCGTGCACGTGAGTTCCCAAGCTTTGTGGATTAAGCTTCTTATCAGTGGGAAGTTGTCCATTACCAAGGCCCAATGATGTCGATTCCGGACACACAATTCCGGTGAGTGACGAAGTGGGTGGGGAAATGTTGCTGGTGCGTTGCGTAGGTGTCGCCGGTGGACATCGAGGGCTGCTGGAACGGCCGTGCACGAGAGCGCCGTGGTGGGCGTGCCCGACCCTGTGGAACAGGAGTCCCCAGGGCGCCCAGCACCCAGGCCTCTGAGGAAGAGCTCTGCCAGTTCGTGCAAGGTACTACACCCCACCACCACAACACGCGCACGTACACTGCTTAAGATCCTCAGCAACCCGCTTCCGACTGTTACGGCCAAATTCGCATTAGTTAATAAGATATTTCGTGATTAATGATGTATTTTGTGAAGTAATGTTTTTATTTCAGCTTGGTGTAATTTGTTGATTTATTATCCCAGCGCTGCCACCACTACTCTGTTACATTGATTAGATCCTTACAAATTAAAGATTATCATCGACGTTCAGGGGAAAAAGTCTTACACATCATTCACATTAACTGTCGGCTTTAAAGCTAGTAATAGCTGGTTATCCGTCACAAGTCTTTAAAAAAAAAATTCACTGATTTGAAATAACATGAATTAATGTATTTGAATGTTTTTAATACATTTCTGGTTTACAATTTTACAAAAGAGTTGTCGCAATTTCACAACTCAAAAACATTCATTCTTATTCATTATCACTAAATTGAAGATAAGTAAAGTTTTCTCAATTTAAAACGCATATCACACGATATCTCTCAGTGGTGCTTTCTTTGCAATCCAGAAAAAAGCCTTCTCTTACGGTACATATTTTCTTGTTTCACTTTTATTAGAAAAACATCTACAATAATTTTCTTAAACACCTAAATATTTACAAGTGTACAATTTTCGTCAGAGGGGCGTAAATCTCGTAACGGTTCTAGTCAACGCAGTTTCCGCTATGCAAAGAATGTAAATGTAATTTCTTTTACTTCAGAGGTGCCTCGTGAGTGCTGGAATTACAATTAACACATGTTTCGAAATAAAAAAAGTCAATTGGGTAACTTACTATTGAATGAGAATGAGATCAATGTGACATTCATTTCTGCAACAAAAGACGTCGCACGTCCTCGATTTGAAACCAGTGGCGACTCCTTGGCGATGACAAGCTAGACACTGCCTGTTCGGATAAATACGAATTATGTTAATATATTTCACATATTAAACCCCTTAAATTATTTTCACACTTTTCCTACGTATTTTTCAAATGGAAAAATCAAATAAATATTTCAATGTCGTGGTACGTTTCTTTCATATTATCACTAAAACTGCATAACTTCTCGTAAGGGGTAACTCCTCAATGTCAAGTTTTTGCCAGACTCGATGATTTCCTCCCACAGCAATCCCTTAGTTCTCGCTTTGCAGCGCCGCGAGGCGGTGTGTGGAGGGAAGTGAAATGAACGTCGATGTCCGCAGAGCGCGTGGCTCCGCACAAGTGGCTGCGAGGGGGCGTGGTCTTCCTGGAGGAGCTGCCCAAGACCACCACTGGCAAGATCAGCCGCGCCGCCATCCGCAAGAAGTTCGTCCTGGGCCAACCTTGAGTGCTTCTCTCGCCTTTCATTTCCTTTTCCCTACTTATTCATTTAAGTCCAACTAAGACCTCATTGCGCGTACTAGAGTCGGATACAAAGATAATTCCGATCGTTCTCGGCAACGAGGCCGCTAATACGTCCGACAACGCTTTGGCGCTGCCACTATGGAGAGCGAACGATACTAGGCCTGTTATCGGAGTATTCCCTCTGTGTTGGCTGTCGAAAACAACGATGGATAATGAAAACTGCAGGCTTCCCCGGATCTCTCGGCACCGTTTATCGCTCAAGTTTTAGTATGAAATAACTTAAAACGCATTATTTATTCACTTTCAATGGAGAGGATACCTTAACAACGTGTACAAACCTCTACAACAAAAGTTGAATTAAAACTAAATCGCACAAGGCATGTTGCTAACGAATGTACAGTTGCGCAGTTGAAACTATGTTAGAAGGGAAGCAATGTCATTTTCTAAAAATATGTTTCAAATCAAATAAAAATGGTATAAAATTATTAAAATAAACAGTAATTCCGTATTAAATTAGTTTATCTTTTGTATGAGAGCTCATGATACTTCTCACTAACAAGACGCACCCAAATTACCAGCCGCTACCAGCAAACGAGCGGTAACGATAGTTCCGGTCCTCGACGGGCTCTACATACAGATTTCACTGGTAGAAAAGGAGCGCGCCCGCCCTCCGCGACTGCAGAAGCAAGCCAGTGAGAACGATCGCATTTTGTCCGGCTCTAGCGCCAACGTTCATTCGTACTTTCACATTTCTTCTCCCTTCTCTCCTCGAACCACTTTGTATTTATCTGCCTATGAATTCTATTTTCACCACCTTTTTTAATTTCTCCTCCTTTATTCAGATCCTTCCGATTTTTCAAAATATCTTATATCCATGCTGTTACCGACTTTTCTCCCAAACACTTGAATTACTTTTTGGTCTATTCTTATTCATTTTATGGATATCTACACGTAATATAAATCTTTTCATTGTAGTATCTGTGATCTCGTAGACTTCCTACTTCTTGATTTCAACACTTCCACATCCTTTCTTGACCAAACGTTTTATAATCCTTGTAGAAGTTTCTATTTTCTCCAATTTAGAATTCAGTTTTAGGTATTTTCTCGCGAATTCATACCGTCTGGACCAATGCGAAGAACTTCTCTTCTGGAGTAAATAAAAATCTTTTTATGTGAAGGCCTTAACAGTTTTCTTGTTATCTTGGTTGACTGTATTTTACTTAAAATATAAGTCAATGGAAATAATGAATGTAAAGAGATTTTTCCTCAAAATGAATGTGGAAATAAAAATAGTCGTGGGGCACGCAAAATTATTAAACTTCTGAGTAATTTATAAACTATTTAACTTAAAAAAACATTCACATATTTTCTTGAATTAAATGTGAAAAAAATGTAAAATATTTATATTTTTATACATATGTATAATATTATATTTAGTAGTTATTAATATGAATCAATTGTTTTGAATAAATATATTTTACCGCTACAGTCGTTATGCGTCTTTCTGCCATACGTATACTATGAGTCAAGCGGCCCAATCAGAAAACCATCAAGAGCAGAATAACAAGAACTTTTTTCCCCAGTGGAAGACATTTTACATTTTTCACAAAAGGAGAGCAAATCATATTAGACTTTGCTCAGCAGAAACAGATCATTTTCATAATAAAATGGCATAAATTAACTAGTGATGCTACAGAATGGCACAGACTTTCTTGAAGTAAAGTTTCCTAATTTTCTAGGGGTGGACTGGCTTTCGGTCTTGCGCTATCCTCTTGCAAGCTGCCATATATCGCCGCCCAAAAGTTCTGTTTTTAAAAAAAACCTTTTTTCCCCCGATTTTTCGGTTTCCTAATAGTAGACCGAAATATTATTTTAAGAATATTAAAGAAGAGTAAAACTTCTTCCTATATGGAAATTTTCGATGAATAATTTAGAGCCGTTTTTAAGAAAATAGCGTTTAAGCGTTACTGTTAATGCGAAATTTGAAACTATTTTTCATAGGAACCTATTGAGTTTTCTAAAAACTTCATTTGAAATCATTTAAAGCACTTCCACTCACAAATGCAATAATGCATATAAATCGCTGGAAATGTGCATATTAACAACGTGAGGATTATTTTTAAAAAATACATTTGTACAATTTTTCGAAAAACAACACCAAAAGAATACACCAAAATGAACTTTACGTCATATTAAACAGTGCAATTAGCACTATCCGTACGAAAAGATTGAAGAGAAAGTTGGAGCTATTTTTGAGAAAATGGGGTTTGAGCGATTCTGAAAATGCGGAATATTCAGCTCATTTTAACAGAAAACTTGATTATTTCGAGAAACTTTATATGTCTTTATTTAAAGCTCATGTACCCATAAATACAATAATGTGAACAAATGGTCTAGGCGCTAGTGATCTTGTACTTTTTCAAAAAAATCAACTTTTTTGGTATCCGAGGACCCCAAAGCGTATTTCCGTTGAAAGCTCGAAATCGATTTTCCGCAGCATTACATAACTTTCTCTATACTACGTATATTACTCCGTATATACATACGTATACGAGAAAGTAACTAGTGGTGCAACAGAATTGCACAGACTCTCTCGTAGCAATTTTTTTAAATTTCCTTGTTGTGGACTGACTCAAGGTTTTGCTCCATTCTCTGGTCATCTGCCATCTATCGTCGCCCAAAGTACATATTTTTTTACATTTTCTCAATTTTTCGGTTTCTTAATTGTAGAACCGAAATATTACTTTAAGAATATTAAAGAATAGTAAAACCTCGTCCTAGTTATAACTAGTTTAAGTTATAACTAGGGAACGGAATTTATTATAATAAAAAGTGCAAAATATATACACACACATATATATATATATATATATATATATATATATATATATATATATATATATATATATACCTATTTTTTCAAAACATGTAAGAAAAAATTGAAAACAGGTAAAATAAAAATTCATTGTTGTGTTTAAAATTGTTCTCTAGAAGCATTTTCCGACCATAGAACGTCGCCGATCAGTTTTTAACAAGGTTTCGGAGTGGCTGAAAGTAGGTTCTATCTCTACTGAAGTAAATGTACACTAGACTTCACCACGTATAAGAATTTTATTCGAAATATAAAATACGTTCATATTATACACCACAATGTTTACGAGGAGCGAGTGAATAATAGCACTCGCGCGCAGCGCTGATGGATCCCAGTGGTGGGGGTTAAGGGGTATTCACCCCTCCCTCCAAATCGAACGCACTAAGACAATTTGCTTTATAATATATTGATAATTTTCGATCGAATAACGAATTTGCCGTTTGAAACATGAACAAGCACGTGGTTGAAATTACTTTTGTTCTTAAAAATCCGCTCCCGAGTACGCAATAAGCGGGGAGGGGGATCAGTTTCACAATTCATACCGAAGATATGGTGGTCATAGAAGCGCAACAGCACTACATTTGATTTGTAATAGAGTTGATTTCGTAACATAAATTGGAAAACGTGCATCCGAAATGTTCCATTTCGACGTATTAAAATGTCAAGATAAAGTTTGTAAAGATATTAAAATGGGAAATATGTAAAAATATTCGTAATAGTAAATATGTAATTATACCAAAATATGTAGAAATAAAAATAGTTCTAATTCATTCAGAATATCTTGTTAACTCTAAAAAATATAATTAAATATAGGTATCTAGTTCATGTAAAAACATGTGATTACATGGAAATCCGTTCCCTAGTTAAAACTTTCCCAGCGGTTCGAGGTATTTCCTGGGATGGATCTGAACCTGCTTCAGCCATTTCTTTTCGGAGAAAAACACGAACAAGAGTTCAAGATTTCAACAGCAAATAGATTTGATCACTCGTCAATGAAGATGTGTTTGGAAGGTTGTCATCGGTACTCACTGCGAACGTTTACTTTCAACTGTTTATTGTGCCTGGGAGGGAGGTTCGTCACCGGTCAAGAAAAGTTGCACGGGTATTATCGGGTATTACGGGTAATATATCTGTTGCTAACCTTGCTTTATTGGTACTTTTATTCGTCAATCAATTATTCATGGTAAAAGGATGAGGAATATATTCTGAAGCTCAAGAAAGTGTGAGCAAATTATTCTTCTCCCCCATACGTCACACAGTTTTCACCGTTCTTTGGCAAAAAATACATCTAATCTAGGGACTCTTGGCAGTGTCCCAATGATCTGCAATTTATCGACAACGTAGACGACGAAACTTAGTTTCAGAAGTTTTTTTTATTGATAATTCGTTATTAATTGGACTTCATCTAAAACATGTTGTTTAATTTTTAACAATTAACAACGAATTATCAATAAAAAAAAATTACTAACCACGTGAAATATAAATTATGTTTAGAACTAAAATTGTGGGTGTAGTTTTCAATACATATGGATGTATTGTATCCAGGAATATTCATTCAAATTTATATAATGTTTGTGCATAATATTACAGTTACAAAAAAGATTGTCAGCAAAAGACATTAAAATTATTTCAAGATACCTCAAGAATAAATTACGCCCACCATAAATACTTCAACAGAATAAAAATCGAATAGAAATAATTATTAAGAATAAACAAAATTAAACAATAGAATGTCACAATTTGAAAATATATATTTAAAAAAATACAAACACTAAATTAAGAAAACAGTGACAAAGTAACTCGTAAGAGAGAGCTTCGACTAAATGAACTCCCCACTTGCCTATGCCCGAACCCGGTTATAGTTGTAAGTCATGCAAATCTCTATATAATCAGTGAATTGAACAGATAGAAAATAAAGCTGTTCAAAAAATACTCAAGCAAAATACTTTAACAAGGGTTAGAAATTTTCGCTCTGGACGCTAGGATAGCTAGTAGCAATGCTGAGCTGGTTTTCAGCACCAGCTGCCACTCGAAAAGTAGTGAACGGCACCAGCCGATGGACTTTCTAGGTTAGTTATGTACTCCATACCCGGCCTAATGACGTTCATAACTATAACAGATTATACTTCTCCCCAAGCGTCTCATTAAAGTTTTTATTGTTTTTCACGAAAATAAATCAAATGCTGCAATCTTACTTCAGATGTTCTGCCGGAACTGAAAACTAGTAGGTAACAATTTACTAGATTTCTTACACCTTTTCATTTTTCTGATATCTCACAGAAATTCTGGAAATGACCTCAATTTAACATCGAAAGTACGTAAGCAACAATCAAGAAATAACCGTTTCTGTCACAAACATTGGCAAAAAAAAAAAAAAAAAAAAAAAATTGTGCTGTTTCTGGTATATTGACCAGTGTGGTATCTCATGGAGCTACGAATTTTCCTAGCTCCATGATATATGTATACTTTATTGTTACTGTAAAGAGAACGTTATAATTTCTGGAAACGAACACGTATTTATTTAGTTAAAATGGCAAGATTAAAATTATTAAATTATCATATTAAAATTACTGAGCTTACATTACATTATATCTGCAAAAATTATAACTAATATATTCCTACTCAAAACAAATCGTTAATCTTACAGAATTATTTCAAGTCAAACTTCTGCAGATCGCAAAAGAAAGAAGAAGAAACAGAAACGTTATAAAATCTCAATTTCTTTTTAGTTCCTGACAAATGTTTAAAATACATTTTCACAATTATCATTTAAAATCTATTTAAAAAATATCGTACCTCATGACAATACTCGTTCGACACGACTTTCCATGATTCCGTTTTCAGATGACGATTTAGTTCCCGTATACAAAACATCTTTCACACACGCGCGGGCACTACGAATTAATGGCTTCTGCTATGATCCAGGGACGCCAACGTTTGAATGTGGTAAGATCATTTATGTCGACAGAAATTGAATTATTGAACATGCACTTGTCTTTGACGTTCATAAAGAAATTGCTCTATCACTTATTGGTTGAAAAATAAACGAGGGAATATTTCAACTGTGAAGTAATCATAGAGACGTCAATTCATAATGCTTGACAATTTTGCAGTATTTTATAACACAATCTTGTTAATATTTTTTTTTCCGTTTAGTAAATTAAATATACTCCTGAATTCCACTCAAAATTGTTGATTATCCTTATATTAATTGCAATTAAAACTTCCAACTACCCATTAGAACTCAGAAAAAGGGTAAAAAACAAAACATAACTATTGTCACAGTGGGCCAACAAAAAAGACACATCACAAATTGTCTAGTGTACGTTAATCAGCACCATTTAAGAACAAATATTTAGTTACTACGACTACTACTAGTTATAAATATTAATATTTAAAATACAGTTACTTAAATTGGAGAAAAAAAAATTATTACTCAATTATGTAGATACCAAACTTTCAATTACTAAACTTGCCTTCGTTTGTGTCATCTGGTGCCTCTGCCAAGTATCTATTTAGCTCTTTTCTGCTAAATAAGTGTGATTTTTTGGTATAACTCTTCACCATGTGAAACATATTTGGGGTAAGCACATTACAAATGTGAATATATACACCCTAAGGAAGCAAAACCGCTTCTGAATCAGGTGTGTCTCACTTTTCCATTTTCCAAGATTTATAAATATTATATTCTTTCTCAGTGTCTTTACTTTTACTATAATGTAATCTTGGCATTGCTCTCTCAGCTTCTTCTAATACTTGATTTGGAATATAATCAATATTGTCCATATTAATATTGTTTCCGTATTCTCGAAGACACTAGGTGATCATAAATGCACAGTGCAAGGCCCACGAAAATGAGTCTTGTTCAGAATGAATTTGATATCATAGAATGTCTGCCCTGAATGGTAAAGAGGTAAATATTCTGAAAATTAAAATTATCCTTAAATGGAAAAGGCTAAAATTTTGAACATATCACATGGATGAAGAGGCATATTTGCACTTGTGATATGTAAGAAAACTAGCTCCTATTGTCACTCATTTTCTTGAATGTACCACTAGTGCAATTTTATCCTTCCTTATCCACTCGTTTTGTTAATTACTGTTATACCATATCTCAAAAACTTCTGACTGTGGAATATTTATTGAAATTTATCAGTAGGACATTTGAGTGCAGAATACATACATGAATTCCACTAATTTTAGAACATTCACTTCAAAAGCTTCTGTAATTCATTCAAATAACAAAAATTATTAATTTCACAAATCTCAACTATTTAGAATTACTTTCATTTCATATTTAATTGCTGTTCCCACATTTTCAACATTAGGGCATGTCTGTGTACGTACGCAATTTTTATTCCACAAAAAAATAAATAAATAATTATATATACATTACATATAATTTGTTTATTAATTAAATAATAAAAATGATCTCCAAAACCCTTACAATTGCCATTTATCACACTTTTTTCCTCTTGCTTTCCATCTTACTCTCACAAAGAGCACTCAAGTCATTTTTAGGTCACATGGGGACAAAGCAGTTTTTTGTAGAATGTAGAATAATCTTACTATTATTGGCAAATTAGAATATTCAATTCTTAAATGCTTGTGTGAAGAATTATCATTTGTAGTTTCAATTATCATTGCAAATGGAAATTAATATTTACATTTAAATTTATAAAAAATAGACTCACATATTATTTTAAACGGATTACAACTTTGAAAATTAATTTTGACTTAGAAAAAATAGATACTTAAAATACAAATGTTAGACGATGACTGCATATAAAAATATTTCCTGAAATTAGATACATGAGAAAGAAAAAAGTAAAGCATAATAGGCAATAAACTATATTTACATACTTCTATAGAAATTAAGCATGCATATAGCAATCAAGTTTGCATTTCACCCCAACACATGGTTTCTCCTTCTAGACCGCCAATCGAGACAAATGAAGTGTTATTCAATGTATTTCAGTCTCCTGAGGAGAAACTGATTGCAATTTTGCAGATCCTTCAGGAAGGTTCTACAAAATATCTTCAAAAACCTTTTCTCAAAACAAGTGTTTGTGTGATATTTAAAAATTAAAAGGGAAAGAACATCACAGAACCTACTGTTATTTGGTTTTATTTGTTTCCCAACTTTTGTTCATGTTTACAGGAAGTGTATATTGCCCCATTTTTTTAACTACTACACCCTTCGAGGGGAGGTCAGATATACCAAAATATGCAGACCAGGGCCATTTTAACAGCATTGGGGGCCGTTCGGCCTATTACCAATTCACATGGTATTTCTTTTTTTTTTTTTTTTAATATATTTTGAAAGTATTTCGAAGAGTTTAAATTGAACATTATTCAAACAAAAAATTTTAACCTATATTATAAGTAAGTAAGAATAACAGACTTATTTTTATTGTGTAAGTAAGAATAATAGACACTGAAAAAGACTATCGTCAAAAAGAAAAATAATGTTTACTTTAACAAAAACAAGATATAGTATAATATATTAGTCTACATTTGCATTATATAATTTAAAAAAAGACTCAATATGCCTGTAACAAATAATGTACTTCCGGGTCAATGACCCCCATCTCGATTGGGTTTTTGTCCAGTTTCCCTGATCCATTGAGCAAATGCTGAGATGGCCCTTTGATTTGCTTCTGGACGTAAATGTAGCTTCACTATGCGCACATTTTGTTGAACTTTCCTTTTGCTTGTAGTGGTAGTAGAGCTTAGGGTGAGTTTCTATTTTATTAACAATACAGAAAAATCAAATCTGTTTGTTCCTTTACCATTAAAAATAAGTTTTCTATAATTTTGCAACGAAAATATCTAGTTTTTGAAATGTTAATCCCTTGCTTTTTTAAATTTGTTGTTGTTGTTGTTGTTATTATAATAATAATAATAATAATAATTATTATTATTATTATTATTATCATTATAATTATTATCATTATTATTATTTTTCATCTTTCAACTATTAATACTTATCAACTAATTGTTGGGAAGGGATTCTGAAACTCAAGAAAGCGAGCGCAGATGCTTTTCTCCCCCATACATAACATACAGTTTTTGACTAAATAAATAAATAAGACTATAAATTAAATAGTTTTAATTTTTTGATTGAATTCTACAATAAAAAATGAAAACGCATCAACCAACAACATTCTATATTATGAATATTATCCAATAATGCATGACATCACTCCATTATGCCAATCTTTTGCATGCAGTTTAATCATACATCACTTTTTTTTTTAATTTTATTTTTTGAAAAATTTAGTATTAAATAACTTGTTTAAGAACTCTCAGGGGCACTGGGGCCGGGCCCATGTGTTAATACAGCACTGACACAGACTTCAATATGCAAGGGCAAAAGAGTGTTAAAAGCACAAGCCATAGTCTATTTATAGTTCTTCAAAATCTCTCTTATGCATATCAAGAACTCAACAGTGTTGTTTTGCTTACAAGCGAAATTAAAATTAATTGATGAGACTATTTGAAAGCGTCTTAACTCAAGAGACTTCATTTTATGTGTCATGGCATGCATGGTACCAATAACACATTACAAAACAGACAAATATTAGGTTTCCACATCATTTTTAAGTTCATTTCATAAATATAATCTTTCCTTACTTCCCCACCTACATAATAGATATACTAATTTATGTTTTTCCGTCAATTTCAATAGTGAATTAAACTTTCACAAAAATATAGCCTAATCCTTTTGATTTGTCCTTTTTGAAGTCCATTTCAATGTAAAAATTTACCTTAACCCTAAATTTTCTGACTATATCCCAGTTAAACATTTCATAGAAAACACTGCTTGGTAAATCTTCAAGAAAAGTTATTTACAATATTGAAGTTTGTCTCTCATTGTGATGCTATTATGTTTTTAAAAGAGAAAATGATGAAGTTGCTGTAGGAGAATGAACTTATTGACAATTCCTTCAGCTTTGTAATATGCAAATAACATAAGTGCACAAACTGATTTCTTATTATTTTCCCATCTATTACAGCACAGAAAATCCACTTACACTTGTATACACATTTAACTAAAATGTTTACCTTCAGAAATTAAAAGCGCCAAGTCATTCAAATAACACATAATATAGGTTTCCTGATGCAAATCTGTTTTTATATTACAAGACTGTAAACAACCTCAGCAAAATAGAAGATCATTAAGATTCATCTTTGATAATATCTAATAAAAAATATTATCTGGCCTACCTTTGCGTTTGGTTAAATTAAATTTTTAATTTGCCTTCTTTGAGAACAAATGTTTGGCATAACAATATTATCTATAAAATTAGTTTAGATGGCAAATTAAATGTGGATTTTTTCAATTGTATGTACCAAGAACAAGAGAAAATGTTACTTTCACAAGATTATACTACAGAGATTGACAGTTATCTATATTCTGATGAAATTTGACATATTTTATTTATAAATTGTCTAAAATATGGCAAAACATTATTTTAGTTTGTTATTTGGAGATTGCCCGTCTATTCCATGTGAAAAAATAAAAAAATTGTTTTCAGAGTGAAACATATCTGTTATTGTAAAAACAATGTTTACGATTTCTTTGCTCATGACTGTCAGCTACTATTTACTAATATCTGTTTTCTTTTCGTTTTAAATATAATGACTGATATTTGAATGAACTTGCACCAAATAATTTAAACAATTTCTGGTTCCATAACCTCATGTGGAGGTCCTGCTTTCCTTCATCCCAAGTACATGGTAAGAAATACAATTGTCCCTTGTTTTGCTTCTGGCCAATAAACGCAACTTTTAGTTTACAATATACTACATAAATTCCTAGAAGGGCTCTGTAATCTGAACACCTTTTAAATATGTAATTCGAAAAAGTGAGAGAGTTACATAAAAGTTGATTTCAATTTATTGTTCTTCTAGAATAATTCTGATCTTTTTAATCAACTAAATTGATTATTCACTAGAATAATTCACAATCATTATAGAGAAGAAAAAAAAATTTTTGAATAGCATTTTTTTATTATTTTCCTCCGCAGAAAGTACGATGTAGCAATTATTAAGTAATACATTGGAATGTATCCAATAAATCTCTTTCAGGAAGGTGAAAATGATGTAAATGCCATTAAATTTTCAACAGCAATACAAAAATTGTCTTACAAGGTGGATAATTAAATTCATTTAGTATCTCCCGGGATTTCTAAGTGATGAAGCTGTTCATAAAACATGAAAAACATTTTTATACATCAATATGATCCTTTTACTTCAAATGAAATCATATATAATAAGCTTTTCAGAAAATCGATCTTTGTTTTAGTAAAACAAAGTTGGTCACAAGTCACAAAATATTCTCAAGTCAGTACAGTGATCAAAAAATATTTATTTCAGCTTGAAATAAAAGTTTACAACAAATCTGTTACAATAAAAGTTCTTGATAGGATATGGTGCATCTATGAACTACAAGCTCAGAAAGACAATATTATCACATTCCATAGTTGTTTCACAGACAACAACATCATTGGTAAATATTCACATCCATTTAACCAACATCATTAAAATAATTAGGTAATATCATAAGATTAATTTAAAATCAAGCGAGTCATATTCTTCTTCATAAATATTTTAATTTTTATTTGCAAATTGCCTCTACATAATACACAATATTTTTTAATCTCACTTTGTTTTTCTATAATTACCATGCAATACACTAAGGTTTTTTAAAAAATGCATGTTCACAACAATCACAGGAAGTTAGCTCAGGAGGAAAATTGAGCATTTTTATGAATAATACTGTGAAAAGAGATCCACAAAAATAACCATTTTTGAGGCTTATTAAATAGATGTCTACAGTACATTTATAACAATAACAATTTTTCAGTATACATCACTAAAAAATAAAAGTTTATTTCAGTTGCACTATCCTTCTCGCCTTCTCAGTGTCATGCTACCATTACAATGAACAATGGAGATTTGGAAAATTTGAACAGTTTTCAATAATGGAGGGAATTAATTTTATGGAATATATGACAATTTTTTGCATGTCAGTGTGAATTTTGTCAATTGGAAGGTGTTATGCATCAAACAATCAAGTAACATTCTCCTACTTTGCAAAATATCAGTGATTTCGTCAAATATTTTTGGTATTTGTAGTGCTGATATTTTGTGTAGATCTAGTTCATTCCCAGAAACACCACAAACAATGTATTAAAATCTGTGCTTAGTTTGTTGATGCATAATGTCTTAATAATGCATAATAATGTCCAATAATTGAAAAAGTCATCTTCAATCATCCAAAAGCACTAATGATTGCAATTTGAATAAGGCACAAGAATTTGCCAAATTGCATCAGTAGTGATGATAAGAGAGAGAAACAAATTCAGATTAATCTTCATTAACAAAGTGATGATGTATTACCAGCAGGCAACAATTAAAAAAAACAAAAGAAATAGAGATAAAGGTTATAACAATGTTGATTCTAAATTTTTGCCTATAAAAATATTTAATGAGCTCAATTCCAATAATTTAAATAGCGTTTTTAATTTCAACACAAACTCCAATCGCTTAAAATTATTGATTTCATCCAATTTTGATTAGCACAAGAGTTCGTAGCAACTGCATAAAATATTTCAAAATAATAATTTTTTTAAGTTCTACAGACAAATCAATAATGTTATGTATCAAAAACTCGATTTGAAAATCAATACCGCATTCCCAAGAATTAAAAAAACATTTCTCTCAATCATTCTTCCTCACATATTTAAACTTAATACTGACAGTACAGCCATTATTTACAATGAATTTTCAGATTATTGGAGTTTAAAAAATAGTTACTAACCTTAAACTATACAATGAACAAAGTTGCAATAGTGCAAATCAAGAACAGTAGATCCCCTCATAACTGTCACCCATGGTACAGGGTGAGTGATAGAACAAGGAAGTCTGATAATCAGAAGAATAATAAAACAAAATTAATAGGAAAACAAATGAGTTCCTATACACAATAATACTTTTCATATTCTACTGATATATGTACTTATTACATAATACTTACTACACATGTTATATTGACGTACTACATCAGGGTACACATCATCGAGTAGGTGTCGAGAATTTAAGGGCAAATACAATGAAAAAAGGGACCAGAAATGAGGGTTTCTACTGTAATGTTTAAGGTTTTTCAGTATTTCCAGTATGTGATGAAGCACTCATTGAATTTCTTTTCAATAGAAATAAAAGTATAAAATGCGCTAGCATTTACTCCTGTTAATGCACCGCTAGAAAACATCTCAAATCTCATGCCCATAAAACAACACTATTATCGACTAGGGTATCATTTAAAGGAATTTGCTTCAAGTAAAGTTTACTAACCACTGCATGAGACTAAAGTACTTGTAAAATCCTTCGTCTCATTAATCAGTTCTCTCAATTTGGCACTGTACAGACTACAAAATGAATTTTGCACATACACTTAATGTAGTGATTTACTTAACCAAAGGGCAGATCCAGAAAATGCTCAAAGTGGGCTAATCTCCTTTTCTTTAGGAAAACAGTAAATACATATTCAATTATTACAAAGTCAAATATAACTGACATATCTTGTTAAATAATTCTGACTTCATGGTTTCAGATGGTCTATATAACAATATCTAAAACAATAATTTTCAAAGAAACAAATGTTCCAAAAATGTTTAAGTTCTAATATATGTATGTCTGTATTTCATGTTTTACATCTTCACACCTTTCAGTGCCTACAGATGTTCCGTTCCCAAGCTGAGACTATTAACAAGACCTAATGCAATATTGAGATACACAAGCTCAATCAGTCACGCCTCCCTTTATTCTTCCCTGGATCCACCACTTGATTTAGCCTGCAGAATAATTATTGGAAGCAGTAATAACTATGCCTTGTTAAAACACCAAAGATACCCTTGTCGTACTGATACCGACTTTCTCCATTTCATACTTTCTTATATTATTTGAACAAAGGATGTGCTGAAACACTTTGGCAAGGCTTCACTAAAATAGGATTTCCCCTTCAACCCTCAAAAATTTGTGCTGGTTGCACATTTTTATTTAACTGATGTCAAGTTTACAGTTACTATATTCAATAGCATTAATAGTCACAATTCTGACTTATGAGAGTACACTAATTATTAAACAAAGAACACTCAAAACAAGACCATTAAACATGAGACTTCCACAATGATACAGATACAGACAACATACAAAACTGCAACCCACAAAATTTTACAAAATAATTGTATAAATGATTCTTTTAAATTCGAGAAATTAAAAGCACCAAATTTCATATAAATAAATAGTTATCACAAACAGCATTTACAAGATTTTATATATTTGTTACAATTAAACATCCATGTAAATAAACAATGACAATAAATCTTTCAGATCTTTCAATAAAATTTAAAGAATTTGTACTTACAAAAAGAAATGTAAAAAATACATTACTATAAAAAATAAAATAACCACTCAAAGGTTGATTTGTACTTTTGCTTTGGCATAATCCAAACAAAAAGTAAAATAAAGAACACATTTTACATGCATCCTCTATCTTCTTTGCGAATACCAACACTAACTAGTTACTGGCCATCTATTTAGATATTCAACAACAGGAATATGAAAAATGTTTGTTAACTTTGTGGTCAGAATAATTTTTTCATTTCCATTGATAACTTTTCTACTGCACCACAATTTACAATTGGGTGCAAGAACATGTGTGTTACTTTCTCAATAATATGAAAAATCATTCAAGGAATGGATGCCACAGGTAATCCCCATATTTTGCACACATGAGCTGAATTATTTTTAGCCAACCACTTGTGCTCATTCCTGCTGAACACTAACTAAACAGATTCAATAAATTTGCACGTAAGTGCACAGATCCACAAATAAAGGTTATATTCTTACAAAATTACTAAGAAGAAATATAAATATCCTATACCTTTCCTTTCTTGTTTTTCAGTTTTTTATTAAAGAATGAAATAAAACATTGCAAACAAGAAAACCTGTTGATAGACCTAAAAGAAGATTCTTTAGCCTTATTGGCCCTTCATTCAGACGAAGCAGAATGAGTTGTGGACCGTAGGATCTCATTTTTCAAACCTGCTGGAAGACAAGCAATGTCCAGCTCGTGCTGGTTAACTGCTTCAAGAGAAAGACTTCGCAGACTAGGGAAGAAATCTAGCATGTATGCCTCTTTGTAAATAGAGCAAAACAGGAATACTTTATCTTCAATCACAATAACAGAATCGAATTGCCTTCCTGGAGGTGACCCTTTGTATTTAACCTGGCCCCATTGATCTCTGCGAGTAGAGTACTTTAGAAATATCTTCTCATGGCCATCCTCATTAGAGTATGGGTAAACAAGACGCTCTGTTGCCATCATGAAGACATCACTAAGCAAAATAAAAACATCTTCCCCATGGTCAAAAATACTCCAGCTGGGCCCAAAACATGTTGAGCTACCAGGTGGATCCAACCACCTCCAAGAACCTTCGGAGGTGTCGTAACACCCAATGCAATCGTTATTATCACCGATGTTGGTCCATTTTATGAACAGGACATAAATTCTCCGGCCAAATGCTACCGTTCCACGTGGAGTTAAGCGAAGAGACCATGTATGACGGCATTGACAAGTCCAAATTTTTGTGCGTAAATCCAAAGCGTACATTCGTGGTTTACCTTCCGAAACATTCACGAAATAATCAATGCAGATGTATATTTTATTGCCAACGACACAGGCGGCTCCCCACATTTTGCCCTGAGGAATCTCCCCAAGAGCTTCTGTGTCTGTCCACTCCATGGTTTCTGTGTCAAGGCAATGGACATGACGAGCAGCAAACGAGTTTTGACTTTTGCTGCCACAGATATAGATTTTCTTACTGTGCGATACAGCAAAGAATGACTTCAGAGCAGGAACACTGCTGTTCTCTGACTGGTCAGGGAAATCCACAGAACGGAGTGAATAATTTTTTGCGTCAAAGATAAGTACTTCAAATCTATCTGTTTTATCACTATAACCAAGAATATATATTTTGTGCCCAACAGATACAAGTCCATAATTGAGCCATTCCTTCATCTGCGGAATCTCACGAACATACTGCATCCACAGTGTTCTCTCATATGACATCTTCAATTTCTGCAAAAATTACACAAGCACAATATTACACTGTCAACAGAACAATTTTTTTCTCCTATTTATACACATTTGATGGTCTTTCATTTGATGATGATTTGATAGATTATACAGTCATTCTTTCATAACCACTGCACATTATACAGTCTTTTTGGATATAAAGAACTTGAGTATAGTGAATTGAAGTCACAGGCCTCAGTACTGCAAATTTATATAACAGTAGGCATTTTCAAGTCAAGGGCCTCACAAATTGTTATGACATTGATGGTGAATGAAAGGGAACTGCTTCAACTCGTCAATGACAGTTGTGTTTAGCCTAAAGACTTCATCTACAAGGACTTCAAAATAACAACTTGTGAAATTTGATATAGCTGGGACAGAAAGTAATCAAAGGGTTTTCCAAAACAGAACAAAAGGAATGAGAAGGCAAAGAGGATACAAAAATTAGGAAAGTGTTCCAACAGAACAAGAGGCATTGAAAGGTGTTACGACTGCATTTCAATATTTACGATTGAATAAACAATGTAGAATCAAGGGGATAATAATTAAGCATGAAAATATTGAAAATCTGCATTTGGAGTGATTGGATATTTTACTGTACCTCTGAAATATTAATATCAATCCTAGTTGAAAACATATTATATTTTGGAATTATTGTATGTAATAAATCAAAAAGGTTAGTTCCCAGAGGTTCAATGTAACTGGCATCAACTATATAATCATTTGAAACAGTCCTTTGTACCAGGACGGAGGAGGCTTAACCCAGGAGGAGGAGCATAGGGTGACTCACCTCAGCACTATTTCAAAGCCCACAGGACTTTTGGATATATTTATAAATTTTCAGGCGTCTCAATACCTTTTAAACAAATAAAGAAAGTTTTGTGCATGTAGCTGGCTTCTTATCTGTCAACTGCTTCCTGTCCTTTCTAAGATAGTTCATTGCAAAAGAAACAAGTCACAGAGGGCGATCACGAGTCACCCTCTGCTTCTTTTCGTTACTGCTTCTTGCTGTGCAATGTGCAGCAGTGGATCATCCACACACACATACACATACAACGAGTGATTTTACTTATTTAAATTTTTGCTTCTAGTTTCTCATTACAAATATTTTTAAAATGTTATTATTAATAAAAGTAAATAATTATTATTAATAAATTGAAATTACATTATAAAATATTTAACTTACATTATATTATTTATACGGATTATCTTTTCAAAACTGCTTTAAGGAGAGTTTCCTCCCTAGACATGATAAAATAACAGAAAACTAATCTGTTCAATGTGTGAGGATTACATATGCATTAAACATGTAAAATGACATTATAGAGAAACTACATAAAAAGAGAAAATTCATAGAAATTAGTAAATTGCTGGTTTTTGTTTCCAAATTTTATGAAAATAAAATTTAAAATAAACATGTTTTTATTAAAGAAACCCAAGATTGTATATTTTACAGTTTTCTTGCCTTTTTTACTGCAGAACGACTACAATTCGTTATGAAACATGGTTCGCTTACTGTCAGGTCAATAGATACTAAAACTGCTGATCAAGGAACAGACCACTTGGACTATCCCTAAATAGTTTTGAAAGTACGATATTTACTTTCATCAGTTATTCAGTAATAAATAATGGTTTTTATTCATAATTTTTTTGCTAATTTCATTATGCCAATATATTACCACCTGAAATTTGTTTATATTATTGCTCTATTACAATTTCTTTTTACTTGTAAAATCCACACAATGTATTTCTCTAACTGAAAATTAATCTGAAAGGGTAATATTTTACATTACCATAAACATTCACACTACAAAAATCTGATATAAAAATAAAAAAAATTAAACAAGATTTTGCAAATCTGCAAAAATTTGCTTTATAAAATTTAGGAGTCTGTGTCACTAACTTAGTTTCATAATCAATAAAAGGCTCAAACTATTCTCACAACAAAAATAAAAATATCAAAATTAATAAATATCTATCTCTGAAATCGGCAATGAAATGCTTGTATGACAAGTTTTCATATCTCATGTTTCTGGACAAACACGATCGCGAACGCAATAAAAAGGGCAAAGCATGTCCAAGATATTAGAAAAAGAAAGCATATTCTCGACACAAAGATATTGGTTTGAAACTTTTGAACGCGTTTGGTTATACCTAGTTCCTAAAAAATTACCCGGGAACGTTGCGCGCGTTTTCTCGAAGTAATGAAATCGGAGTACCAAAATTGCCCCAAAATAAATCAGACATCAATAAATTTTATTTAATCTATTATTTAATTTACAACTTAATGTTAAAGTAAGGTTAGCTTTCGTAAAAGTCCTGACAATATCGAAGTACAACTTCTATCGTAACTTTTAATCAACACAAACCAAACATGAAAGTAATAAAGTGGCAATAGGATCTCTATATTCACCATAATACACTACCTGTTAACACTTCTTTATTGAGCAACAATAATGTTATAGATCTTCGCTAGTTAACAATGTCTTTCCAGCCAAAATTGTAATGCCAGCGACTGCGCTGTGATGACAGATGACTACAGCTGTAACCGGCTAAATCTGACAGCTGCTTGACCGCTGCTGACAGCCTGTGAACAAGAGCCTAGGGAGATGACAAATCAATGAGCACATACTATTGTATTTATTCCCTTGTCGAGCTCCGAGCGCTAGCATCCGCAAAGAATAGTCTGCTACGAAACTGCGGAATCTTTTAAACACGAAATTAAAGAAAGGCTGCTACGAACTGATTTCGAATCTTTTATACACGAAATTAAGACTTTGGGACCTACGGTCTCTCCTGCGTTGTCTTTTTTTCTGTTGATAAGGAATATTATTCAAGAACATTTCCAAAGAATTAATTATCCCAGGAATAATTTACGTTTCATTTTCTCGTATTTCATTTATAATCACATTAATAGTTCTTCCTTCTCTAAATTTATCAATTTATGTAATCATCAACACCTCAACCATTCCTATAATGACCAACCTTCCTATAGTACGTTTTTATAAAATAAAATTTTAGGAAATCTTGCCTCAATACTGAATTAAATACGAGAAAGCACTTAAAAGATAATTCCAAGTGATACTTCTTTAAATTCCATTTAACTCATATAAAATTATTTTATTTTGTGGATATTATGAAGAAATATATTTGACAGCAATTTAGACTCAATAATAGTAAATTAATAAAATGCTGTCAAAGTACTATGTTGGAACCATGAAGAATTGACATTTTCTCACAAATTAAAAGCATGTGATATTCCAAATTCTGTATGCTACTTCTTATTAAATGTTTTACAGTTGTCAGACACAGTAGTATTGTTTTAAACTCAAAGAAGTGTCAGTCTTCATTTTTCACTACTTTAAAAAGATTTGAATTTAAACAAATGAATTGGCTTTTCCAGGATGTTTTTATGGTGTTTGAAATAAGATGAATATGTATAATACAAATTCTTGAGTATTCATTCTGAAAAGAGAAAAAATTTAATCCAGGAAAATGATAAATTATAATAATTTGATGCAGTTGAAAATGCGAATTGAATAGATTATGAGTAGCCTAAATCTAAGAAGAATGTAAGAATCAAAATAAAAACAAAAGTTTCTTCTATGTATGACAATATCACAAAAGACTTTAAATCAATAATATAGTTTCTATTCTAATAAATGAAAACAATATAGGTAATAACAATGTTTTAATTTTTTTAATTAATTTTTCTATTTTTTTGGTGTCTATAATGGTAGTTAGAGTAGGACTATAATATAGTTATATAGTTACATATATTATATAACTATAATATAGTTACAGTAGGACAAAATGAAGTTTACAGCATAATTACAATTTCTACAGGATGTAATGTTCTTCAAACCATTATATGCAGACAGTTAGTGCTTGTAAGTCTGCATTTCTATTTCAAAAAGAATATTTGAAATCTTATGTTGTGCAATTGTTTGCAATCTTCCATCTCTTAAGTTCCTGATCCTCCTAGCAATGTAATCACCAAAAGCTGAAAAATCATCCATTTTAGTCCTTCTGGTTTTGCAGACCTCAATAAATTCACTTGCTTCATTTGCATTTTTTTTCCCTCTTTCTTTCCTGGCCTTCTTCAGGGGTTTTGGTTTTTCAGCTGTCATTAAAGTAACTTTTTCAAATGGAGCCTCAGCGGAATCAAATGTGTCTCTCATGTAAACATCAGAATTGGCCTAAAGAGAGAAAACATACATATGTACATAAGTTGTTATTCATAGATTGTGCAAATGAGAGGGCTAGTTTCAAACCAACCATCTCCAGTTTTTGTGAATTTCCTACAGAGACCAAAACTCAAACAATCTGTTTTTCTTTGAATTTAGCAATTTGTTATTAGTTTCAATGATTTGGATGATTAAGTTCACTTTAATTTTTACAGTTGTCCAGTCAATTATATTAGTATAGTAAAATTGGCATTTTAAATACAGGGATTGCTGAGTTTCAAGAAACTGCTTGGATATTTTGCAGTTAGATTTTACAGATTATAGACCATGTTTATAATACACTCTAATGTTTATTATAAAAAATTACTTGTTGGTGACAATTGTATTACATGAATGCCAAAATTGTCTTTCTACCACTAACACAATTTCAGAAAACATGCTGGGATAAAAATTTGAATATTCTAATTCTTTTCATTATATTTTCTTCATTTTATATCTGTGTATTACATTTTTGGGCCCCTCAGATTTAAGGGTCCTGGAAAGCTGATGTGCCCATTCCTTGTGCCTGCATTGATTCTCGTATTTAATGTAATTATAATTTTAAAAAATTACATTTTCGGGGCCAAAAACCAAGGATATTTAAATTGTGCTATTTTTAACCAACCTATTGTTTTTTGTAGCAATACACATTTATAGCCAATCTTGAAAGTACTGATAACAAAAAATGTCTAATAAGATTGACAAGAAGAGAGAAAGATAGAGATTAGCAGATATAAAAAATGCATTTATTTACAAAAAAGGCTTAGAAAACCCAATATTGCTCATCATTGTAAATCTCTCTATATTTTCTTAGAATTTTAATGTTAAGAAATGAGAAAATTTCATGCTAAGACATTTTTGAAGGGAAATGATCACAAATCAGTGTATACAGTAAATTGTATCACAGTTAATTCTCATTATCTCCTTTTCCCCATTTCTTCAACCCTAATAAAACAATTTTTTAAAAAATGAAGAGAAAAGAAAAAGCATTTGCAATAAAATATCATATTTTTAGAAGGTGCCAAAGGAAGATATGTGGAGCTTGCTATAGCAACATTCCATTCTTCAGTATCTCGTTTGATAGTAAAATTATTTACTTAATTACCTTTGTGAAAAGGCAAGTGGAAAGTGAGAAATATTTTGCCTTAATAGTTACGCCTAATCTGTGATAATCAGGAAATGTAATTGGCTGCGATTATTCAATCTTTAAGTCAATCTGAATCTCTTTCAGCACTCAGCAAGCCTAATATTAAAGAAACCCATACAAAAATAAATGATCGTAGTTAACATAAAACGTTTTTATTTCACTGTTCAAAATTAGCAGAAAGCTCTTTCATCCGATGAGAGAGAATATGGACTTATTTCTGACCCTACTGAATAATCTGATTAGTCAACATTTTTTTAAACAATATTTAGAATACTTGTGATCATTCTTTACATCTGTATATAATCATATTCGTTCTCATTACTGAGTGCACAAGTATGTTTATGAAAACAATGTACATTTTATAATACCGAAAACCCTAGTAAGTTAAGTTATTCGTGTTATAAAATGATCTGAGATAATTGATTAACACCAGATGTGTTTAGTTCTTGTTAGATGAGTTCAAATAATCACAAGTGGGCTCAATGTTTTGCTCTCCTGTCAAATTTAGTTTTCACAAGTTAGCAGTTCATTCAGGGATTAAAGATTTTGCTTTCTTCATTCAGCAATCAGCAGTTAAGTTGAATATTCTGTGACATCCATTGTCAGGGAGACTCAAATGTCCCCAGGCAATTAACAGAGCAGCGGCTCGTATTTTTGGTAATTTAACAAAAAAGTAAACTTTTCCCTAATTTTTTATTTTGTTATACTTCAACTGTAGGTAACATAAAACCAAATACAGAAATTAAATTGAAAAGACTAACTTTATTTTTTAGATTCAAGTGTACATTGCTTTCCAACTAACTGATTTCTCTGCAAAAGAGCAGATGTTCGCATTGTAGTCTGCAGTCAGCATAATTCTGACTATGTACAGTAAGAATGTTCCTGTATTGTTGTAATCAGTACATACTAATCATTCCCAAAATTTCTATCATTTGGGATTATTCTATAAAATTGTATGACAGTAACCACAAAAAACATGTTATGGAATAAATCCAGGAGAAATGCAAAACAAACAAAAACTATGAATACAAAGAGTGTTGTGACATAAATAATTTATAGAGATTTTTTTTAGAAAATAAATATATACATAATTATTTTTTTTAATTAAAAAGGCTTTCAGATTTCTTTCCCCCCATTTACATGGAAGTTTTTGTAAGCTACACCAAAAGCCCATATAGAAAAGATTTGCTATGGTAGATCAACCAAATCATTGATAAAGGGGTTTTAATAAATTCTGTTATATCTCTTTGAAGTTGGTGAGCAGATTACTCAAAACGACTATAATTGTGTATTTTTTTATGAATTCAACTATTTTTTAATTTTTATGAAACAAATTTTATTTATTTGATCAAAAAAAGCCTATTAAAACTGTATATGACATATGGTAGAGAAGATTATCTGTGCACGTTTTCTTGAGTACCAAAATCCCATCCCAACATTTTAGAGTAGAACTTGCTTAGATGTGACATGATTTTAGACTTCTTACATAAATATGTGTAACAACATTTGTTAGGGAAACCACACAATTGTTACCAAAAACTTTTATAGTCTTTTAAGTTTCATAAGCCTGAATTAAATTACTTAGAAATATAAAATTTTGTTTTTGTCACATTTGACTGTATGCACTGCAAATTTATTTATTTATTTATTTTACGTCAAAAAAACAGTTAAAAACTGCGTATGACATGCTATGGGGAAAAGTGAATTGTGTGCACATTTTCAAAATTCTGTGATCCCTACACTAAGTCATATACTACTTAAATTTTGAATTTTCGAAAGGGAGAAAAAAACAAAAACTCCCATGTAATAAAATCTATTTTCAAGGATAAATAAGCAATAAATTTTGAATTTTGAAATTTTTGAAATTTGAAATTAAAGAGATTTCCTGTCTCAAGGGACCTCAACAGCATATCTGGGATTCCTCTCTGAGGTTCTGGCTCTAGCTTTCAGCCTTGTTTGTATAGGCAGAAATTCATCATTGAATTTGTGAATAGTTTAAAATTTTAGAGCTTCTATGATCAAACGGTATCAAGTAAGCATTGAAGCTTGGAACAATGTACTTTGTTCAAGTTTGAAAGCTATTTTTTCCCCATATATTTTATTCTATTTTATCTTTTTGTTTTATATGCATATTTGATGAAAATAATCAACTACTTTGACAGTAACAAAAATACTAGGGCCTATTATTTTTACCACTGTGCTAATAAATATAAATAATTTTAACTTGAATTAATGTACAAATGAAAAAACAATGTAATGGTAATCTTCAATGAGAAGACAATAGAAGAATTTTACAAGGAGTCTCTTAGATTATTAAGAAACACTACAATTTGCAATGTATAAGTTAAATATGTTTTTATTTTTTTTTTTTTTTTAAATTTATTAGTATTTTTTTAATTTAGTGAACTAAAACAAATTCTGTGGTTAACTTTATCTTGTTTGAAACTTTCATGATATAGACAAGTTTAAGATATGTTCAAGAGTTTTACAAAAACCTTTTCAATATTTTCAATTCAAATACATCCCTTCCTTCAATGGAAAGTCACCCTAGGCACAGATTAGGCGTAACATGTTCTTGTTTACTTACTGCATTGCTGTAAGCCAATGTCTGTATTACTGATGAGCGACCCACTTCAAAGAAATGTCCTAGTGGCAGGGTGTGGAGAGCAAGAGGTTGCACACTCTGCTTGTCACAAACAGAAAAATGCAGTCATTATAAAAGCAATAGATGGAAGATATTCATTCTCACAAACCACAATAAACTATAGTATTAGGTATCTTCCTAAGGAAGATTATATTTTAAAATTTCTTTCTTTCAACAGAGGGCCTATTAATTTACTTTTGTTTACTAATACTACAATAATAATACTATTTCAACTTCTTTTGTATTTGAAGATTTTTTGTGGTGGCTCATATACAAACATCATAGAAAATATGATTTCAGAGATTACTAGCCTTTGCAGAACTTCATAATTTGGAATATGAGTTAAATGTCCAAATTTGAACAACTACTGTTATTGGCAAAATTTGACAATGCAACAAAACTTCAAGAATAAAGCATGTAAATAAAACTTCATGTTTTGAAAAGCATCTTAACCTCAATATAAGATTTATTGAAGACCTCTGTATCTTAAATTCCATTGCAGCATATTCATCAATTATTTCTTAGACTATCGGCTGGTTTGAGGCCTTACACCACCAAGTAGGGCCTAGTAATGAGTTGATGAATGATTATATTGGGGACAGGACCTGAATGGTGGTTTGCCATTACCTTCCATGTCAAAAGCACATTAGGAGAAGATCCTCAAGTTTAAAACACATAACCTTTTGTTTACACATTGCGGTTGCTGCTGTAACTATCTGCCCTATCTAGATAAGCCCAAACATTGTTACATTGTAGATTTTAGGAACTAATAAATAAGCAAAACTAAAATATTCCACAATAAATCTATGAAGTTTGGTTAATTAGTCATTGTCAGGGTTTCTTCGAGATGATAGGCTATATCAAGGAGACTGTTCCCCAGAATAAAAAAAGCACAGGAAATCCTCTTTAACTTGTAATTAAATTTATATTTTTTTCTGTGAAATGATCATGGGAAAAAAATGACAGTTTGCATTTTCATTGTAAATCATAGTCAAGAAGGTAAATAATAATACGAGTTAAAGAAAAGTGAAAATGAGTGCGTATGCATTGTTAATATAAAGTGAGAAGGAATTCAATAAATAAGCATTTACCCATCAGGCAGTGCATGCTCAAAGAAATGTGTACATGACTTTTTTGGCCCTAGCATGCAAACATCATCTTCTACCCAGAACTGCTCAAATGCTCGAGATCTCTATAGCCAGTGCAGCAAGGTCAAAGCCAGCACGTCAGTCTGCGCCCAACTACTGTACATGTGTGGTTTTGAATTCGATCGCATGCTGGATGGTCATTTCACATGTCATGTGGTCACCCGTCATGTGATAGAAGTACGGGTCTATGGTGAGGTCGGTCACAAAAATTATATAGATATGTATTTGTAATATATATTCCAAAATATGTAAGAAAATAGGTGCACTAAATAGCACATAATGTCTCACATTATTTCTGTTTGCAATTTTCGAAAATTCAAAGAGTTCGATGAAAACAAGACCCAGAATCTTATAAGTGTCCCTTGTTTTATTCATTGTTTTTAATTAAAGAAAAATCTGGAATAGTTTTCGAAAAAGTGTGTTTTTTTAATAAATTGCATTCACTTCAAGCAGAAACTACGCGAACGAGTAATTGACGGTGAGATGGGGAAGTCCACGATTGGGGGCAGTCTATAGTCACGCGCGGAGCATTGGAACAAAACCTCACGATATTCTGGTAAGTAGAATTCACTTAGAAGGCTCGATGTCGGGTAGCGAAGGTAAGGTTCAATACATCACAGAAAGAGAACAACTGAAATCTCGGAATAAATCAGGGAACTTCAAAATGATGAAGTTGTTCAGGATTATATTGATGGAAAAACTGCGAAGATGTGAGTTCTCGAATCTTTTTCAGTAATTTAATGTCCGATAGTTAAAGAAAAAAACACTTTAGAAACCCCATTAGACCTTAAGAATTCATGTTTTTTTTTTACTGATTGACAGAAAAGTGATTGGCACCGTACTGATAACGTAATATGTTACGACTACAACTGGGTATTTGGTCGTATTTTGATTTTTTTAAGGAAGGGATAGTTTGAGCATCTTGTTGGCATGCTTAGGGCTCCTAAGATATTTTCCGGTCTTGATAGTATGACTTTCTAGTTCCACATGATCAGCAAAAATGAAAGTGAAATCAAACTTACAGTTTCTACTTCGGAGTCATATAATTCCTCCACAGCTTCCTCCTTGACCTTCAAAAAAGAAAGAAAATGTACAGTATTATTTTCATTTATTGAATTATTTATTTGTTTTTGCGACCAAAATAATTAAATATCTATGTGACGTTTGGTGGGTAGAAGTTACATTTACTATCCAGAAGCAAGGCACGGTAACATCTCAGCATTTGTTCAATAGATCGAGGGAAATGGGCCGAAAAAACTGATCGAGTTGGGTTCATCGCTTTAATTGTGATTTTCAAAAGTATCACCTTAACGCACGCATAACAAAGCCATTCCAGTACCTGGAGAACGGCAATGGAACGGGGACGGGTGTCAAGGGCGGAAGACAAAATAAATTCCAATATAATTGAAGGAAAATTCTTTGTGTTTAAGAACATCGTTAAGCAACATAAACAATCATTTCCTTTCACTCAATCATGCTCTTTTCTTGAAGAACTAGTAACACATTCCCTTCGTTGATCAACTGTTCTCTACAAAGACGTTTACTACCACAAGAGTGCAACGTGTTTACAGGCTGGCCTCGCTCTAAGATTGGTTGGTTGTTAGAGTTTCGGACACGTCAACTACTGAGATCATTAGTTCCGTAAGTGTAGTGCATATTGTTTCATCGGGATGTGGCGGTAATCTTCCTCCCGCTGGATGGCGAGATTCGGTAATGACATACCGTCATCTAGCGGGGTTTCCCCCTAACCTGGTATCTCCCACCAGCTGGCACCGCCCCAGCTGGGGCAAGCTCTAAGCTCCCGACCGGTCTCCCGGAATATGTGGTAGTGTAGTGCATGTTAGTGTACGTGTGTGTAAAGGGTGAGGGTAGGACAAAGAAGAGGAAGGAAAAAATAACGCGCGGTCTGTGGCCTTTTTGTTAAGGTACTGCTCCGACATTCGCCGCACTCCATAAGAATCGTCACGTTCAAAGAATCCCGGTCGGGGTGACAATTCTTTGAGTAAATTTAATTATTAAACAAAGATATTAAAAAAAACTACGTTGTAGTCCATTGACCCCTCCCCCATTGCTGTGGTGGAAACTAGGATCCCGATTTTCTTTGTTTTAGATCGTGTAACAGTTCTCGTTACACTTAAATACTCAAACTAATTTAAATATAACTTACGATGAAGAAATTAAATTACTAATTTAAGATGGAGACATGCTCCACATAAATGGAAGGGAAAATATTTTAATGCACGTCAAATATCATGTCAACTCCAAAGATATACATTTTCATACATTAATTTATATATTTTCTATCAGGGATGCACTAATCGAATCGCACTACTGCTCCCAATAATTTTTATAACTGTGATTTAAAGCTATACCATTTCACAGTAAATACAAGAAAAATATCCAAAGAGAACTACAAAACAAAGCACTGTAAGGGTTATTATGTATAAAAAGTAAGAATTTCATTTCCTATTTCTTCAGTTACAAAAAATCGCCGTTTTATTGGTAGAACATTCGTATTCATTTGAAAACAAAATGTGCTTCAGTTGAAAGATGGTGAAGTGGAAACATCCGTACGTTATTTTGTTAGCAACTTGTAAAATAAGATTACATTTTAATTATAATATTTATTTAAAGTTAAAAACAGATAAAAACGGGGGTTGAAATACTAAGGGATAAAGTGTAATCTATGCATATTTTTTTGAGTTTCGGGGTCTCTACCCTAACTCATATGCAAATAAAGTAGAATTATGAATGCAAGTAGCAACGCGCGTTTTTGTCAAAAAATGGATAAGAAAACATTCGCTCCCGCGCAATGAAAGCTACACATTTTGACTGTTATCCTTCATTCTTCCTTTCGTGCTTACTGCTGCGAGACTGTAAAGAACGATTATTTGAATAACGATATTCCCTACTGAGCCCTACAAAACGTGTACAGATAGTGAAACTACATTAATGCTCAGAAGTAAAAGAAGGGGCTATCAGCTTAAAAAACAAAGGAAATTGTCCGAAAATCGAGATGGGGTCATTGACCCAGAATCTGGGAGACAATACACGTAATAGTAGTAGTAGTAATAATAATAATAATAATAATAATAATAATAATAATAATATATTTTTGATTATCAGAACAGTCTCTAATTGTATAGAGGTAATAATAGAGATAATTAATACCTCCACTTCCTTGGAATCACTTTCTTCTGTCATACTTTCGCGGTCCCCCATCATAATGGCAACAAACATATATTCAACAGTATTCTACAGATGCATCACAGAACATATATCAATACATCTTGCGTCAGTTTTGTCCCTAGACACAAATAGTTCTTCCATCAATCCATGCCGGTCACAAAAATTGCAATGTTATTGTGACATTAAGTCAAGAAATCATAAACCCGCTTGGCGCCGATTGTCACATCAGTTTAAGAGGAAATGTCAATGGAATGGCATCTTATAATCGACGCATATAGATACGCAATTGTCTTCTTATCGACCATAACCAGAATCGATCAAGTTGATAATTAACGTAGTAAAGCTCGTAAGAAAAAACAAGATCAACTGATATCCGCGCAACTTTTCGTGACCGATGGCTGCGAGAAATGCGAGTAGAGTGGGAGTATTAGTGACAAAATCGGCCACTAGAGTATTTAATGCAATGCGTTATTAGCTTTCTCAATCATTTTGCGTACGCCACTATTGTAAGTTCTAATTTTCTCTTTAGCTCGAGGTTCCAGTTAAGAATCTGGATAGGTCTCTGCGATTTCATTAATTTTTTTTGAGAAAAAATACGAACCGGAGTTCTCGTCATCAACAGCAAATAACTTCTATTTCGCGTCAATGAAGATGTGTTTGGAAGGTTGTCATCAGTGTTCGCTGGGTGCTTTTACATTCACCTTTTTATTACAGCAGCGAGGGAGAAGGTAGTTCAACAATCAGGAAAAGTTGCGCGTGTAATACATTCCACAGACCTAAATGCTAGTTTGCAGTCGAATTATGCAAGCATGGGCGCCATCGAAGCCCAAGATTTCAAATGTGTAGTATTATATGGGCAAGTTTTCTTGAGCCCCGGAATACCTTTCCCCATTCCTTTATTAACGATAGTTGAATGAATGCTAGCAACAAGCGTTGTTGATAACATCTGGTAACCAGAAATGTTCGCTTCAATGTGGGCCTAATAGAAACTATTTTCAACGAAGAACGAGCTCCAGATTTGATATAAAAGTTCTATCGTAACCTTTATCATTTTCGACACTAGCTACATAGCAAGGTCGAGTTCTGATCGGTAGTTTTCCATAGGTTTGTCCAGTCAATACCATACTCATGCAAATGCATGAGCAGTACCATTCACCATAGCCCGCTACTGTGCCTATAACATATATATCATATATCGTGAGCTTAGAGCTTGTCCCAGGGCTGGGACGGAGACACACTGGACTGGTGGGAGATTCCTGGATGGGGAAAATTCCCGCAAGGCGTCGTAGATGAGAGCCGGATCACCGCCACCTCCCGCGATAGAAACATGCACTGCACTTACGGGAATAATGGCCTCAGCCGTTGACATACTCGGAATGAAGAATGAATCGCAGACAATAGATGATGTGCATAGAGGACCTCCCGTTGCGAGTCGGTACCTGCGGGGGGCGGCGGGGGCGTGGCGAGCAGCCTCCGCAGCGCGCGCGCCTTGGCCGCGTGGGCGGGCGGGCGCCCGGCGGCCACGCCCCCCTCCTCGCCCTGCTCCTTGGCCTCCAGCGCGCGGCGCAGCAGCCACACGCAGCGCGCGCAGCCCCGCGCCTCCGCCAGGCGCTCCGCGCGCAGCCCCGCGCCGTCCTGCGAACACACCACCACGCGCCCTCCGGCTCTTGTGCCGTCCTACGTACCCGCCCGCCCGCTCCGGCTCTTGTGCCGTCCTACTTACCCTCACGCCCCCCCCAGCTCTTGTACCGTCCTACGTACCCGCCCGCCTCACGCCTCTCCCTCTCCGGCTCTTGTGCCGTCCTACGTACCCGCACGCCCCTCCGGTTATTGTGCCGTCCTACGTACCTTCACGCCTCCTCCGGTTATTGTGCCGTCCTACGTACCCGCACGCCCCTCCAGGTCTTGTGCCTTCCTACGTACCCGCACCCCCTCCGGTTATTGTGCCGTCCTACGTACCCGTACGCCCCTCCGGTCTTGTGCCGTTCTACGTACCCTCACGCGCCCCCCAGAAGACAAAGTGAATCGGTACATTTATATTAGTTCAGTCCCTGTTAGTTGTTGAAACAGGCAACCCGCTTAACCTGTAAGTGTTACACGCCTTGGGTTGCAGCGATCCGGGCCATGGCCTTGCGGCATAAGTGTTATAAAACGATTTTCCTAAGGATGATCCCAAGTGACAGCAATGACTGGCAACATAACTGAAGGGTCTATGGTCGTTATGCCCTTGAGCCCATTACATTCCCTTCCCGCATTCGTTCTTTTGCAGTTGGCTGACTTGTAAATGGCTTCGACTCTTCCTTTTGTGATGACCTCTTCCGACAAAAATATAGTGCGCCACAAGAAATAAATGAAATTAGGAAGTTAAGTGTTATGTGCTCTTCTGTAAAAATTCTTTTTTATAAACATTATATTAAATTTACTTTTTGTGTGATAAATATTATGTTTATTTTAAAAACCGAGACTTGAATGCGACATGTGTACCGGTGCTCGTGTTTCCAGCTTAAAATCATTTTTATTTCTATTTCCATTCCTGGCAGTTTTCTTTTACTGATTGCGAGAATGTTAACAGATTTTCCACACACGTAATTAAATTGAAATATTTCCCGGACTCGCGTACGTGCATATACCTCAGCGAAATTCTTAGACTTCTGCATAGGGATGTTTTCACAGGAGCCATTAGCTCTTTACGAAGGGGCGTGGGTGATCAGCTGTCGCGGCGGAGGGATACTTCTCTGAATTACATGTGATGTTCACTTGTTACGTGAACTGTGACTTTGGCTCATCCTTAGGAAAATCCTTCTATAACTGGGGGACGGAGGAGACGAAAAGTGGGGGAAAAAAGAAAAAGGTGAAGAGGAGTGCACGAATAAGAAGTATGACAAGGGGTAGAATGAAAAGAAAGATTAAAGGAAGAAGAATTACGAGAAAGAAAAAACAAGAAAAGGGTGAATTGGTGTTAGCAGCTACACGAAATCTCTTTGACTGAATAAAAATGTGATCAAACACCAGAACGCGGTGATTTGCTTACCATTCAGGCATAAATGACACATGAGTAACTTTCTTATTGGACGATGGGAAATGGTGTGGCTTACATAACAATAGCATCATTATAAAAGTAATTATGTCGCGTGTGTTTTTTCATATACGTTTATTTAAGCATAAAGTTTTTTGTGTATTAGAAAATACAATATATGAATTTTATCGAACGAAAGAACTTTTGAACAATTGAGTGAAAGGAAAGTATCAATTACGAAAAAATAATTTTTTTTTAAGGAAATAAAATACAGTAAATAGAATGGCTACATAAGTAAACTTCAAGCTAATTTTTTCTTAAATAAACGTTTATGACAAAACAACGCCTTATAATTTACTTTTTTATTTGAAATTTCTTACATGTTCGTCCATAATTGGTTTTGTGTTACGTAATGCTGACATTTATTTTTAAAATTTTTCAACATTTGCTGAAATAATGCATTTCATTCAGTCTCTTACTAAAACATTAAAATATTACCAAATTAAATAAAAAATATTAATGAATAAAAATATAATGTAGAAATTGTTACAATAAATAGCAATATTCTTCATAATTTTTTCATTGAATTTGCTAAATTACGATTTTGTTTTACAAAACTCCAATTCAATTGGCAGTACAGACTCGCGCACCATGCGTCATCCACGACGGCGGCGTGTGCTTTCAGAAAAATTCTCCTCAAAGCGTTCTTCCTTCCTTCCTTCAGAAATCGTTTCCAATCTTATTGTTAGGTGCAGTCCATTATTAGTTATGTTATTAGTTTAACTAACATGACATTAATGGTGTATGTTTGTCTCTATTATGTTTTGCAGTTGGAGAGAGATGAGCAGAACTCGAATTTCATTACTTAAGTTCAAGAGGAGAGATATACTTTCATATTTTGCTAAGCTTGAAAATTAATATTTGAATTAAAATTACAGAGCTTAAAATCGGAAAAATTAATCGATGTGTTCATTAATCGGTGTAAAAATAATCGATTTCAATTTTGCGATTAATCGTATAAAACAATCGATTGTTGTACTAATTAAATCGCCCATCCCTACACAAAACCCTCCGCACCGACCTCAAATCAACTTTTCTCTGGTGATTGCGGCGAAAGAAATCAAAATCTGCGGAGAATGGCTCATTTGTGAAGGTAATGCCCGAGCATTCTCCTGAAATTGATAGTAGAATCCAAGAAAAATTGCAATAAGCAGAATTCGACCTACCCTAAGACAAAAATCATTAACTCCTAACAACTTTACCATAGATGGAATGAACATGTTTGAGGTAAACAGGGAAATACACGAGCTTGAACCGATTCATAATTATGTCAATTGTGTGGGCAGTTGTGCAAGAAACGTCCGTGATGCTTCAACAAAGTGGATAATTGTTTGTACTTGTAAAACACTGAACTTGTTTTTACTGAAACTTGTTTTCACTGAAACTTGTTTTCATTGACTGTTTACAGCATGTAGAAATCTGATAGCTGCTAATATGCATTTTCTCAGTTGAGCTACGAAGCAACTCCCTCAAACGCGCCACCGCCGGGACACGGCCAAACTCCGGGGCCCAATTAAAACATTTTTTCTCCCTTTCAAAAATTCAAAATTTAAGTAGTATATGACTAAGTGTAGGGATCACAGAATTTTGAAAATGTGCACACAATTCACTTTTCCCCATAGCACGTCATACGCAGTTTTTAACTGTTTTTTTGACGTAAAATAAATAAATAAATAAATAAACAGCAAATGATCTAGGCTGACCGGGTGACGCCGCGTCGAAGGTTGTGATGTCGGCGTTTTGACCATCTTTCCGTGGCCTTCCTCGGGGCAGGGCTGACCAGCCCTGAGGAAGGCCACGGCAAGATGGTCGAAACGGCTGCATCACAACCTTCGACGCGGCGTCACCCGGTCAGCCTAGATCATTTGCACGCATGGCCGGTGAAGCCTACGACTTCAGATTTGCCGCATGGATGTGGGTTTCAGGTAAAGCAACATCCAAGTCTTTGCCTTTCCGAACACTACCCTCAGGGAGCATTGGGCCCCGGCGCAGCGCTGTGTGTGTGTGGGCGCACCTCGTTCGGCAGCCGCCGGCCGCCCCGCTCCGCCCCCGCGCCCGCGCCCGCCTCGGGCCCCGCCCCTGCGCCTGCGCGGCCGAGGGGCGCCGCTGCGCTCTGCGCATGCGCTGGCGCGAGCGCCGCTGCCCGCGCCGCTGCTGCTGCTGCTGCGCGCCGTGCGCCTGCGCACAAGCACACGCCCTCGTCCACAGCCCTTTGGTAAGGAGACGGACGTGAGTGAAGTGAACGTGGGTAGCCGAGGGAATAGTTGAGACTGACGGGAATAGCCGAGATTGCTAGGAGTTGTGACGGGGATATCCGAGACCGCTCGGAGTAGTTGATAGTGATGTGGGGACTCGAGATTGCAAAGGGGAGACATCTCCTTTCAGAGAGTCGTGGTTTCGAATCCCACTCTTGGCGTGAATGTTAGCTTCTATGTGGTAGCATGGTCGGGCTTTTACAAGCCATCTTGTATCCTCAAAGAAGTAACCTTCACTTCTCATCCTTTAACCTGGTCGGCGTAGGAATTAGGAATAGCAGGTGTTTGTCTGGCTGCGGACGTGAGGGAAAAAAGCGCTGCCAAACGTCGAACGAACCACAACAGGCGCCCTGTCTTCCCCAACCCTGAAACAGTTCTAACTGGTGCCGCTAGGGGCGAGTGGGTCCTGGGGTGGTCCAGGTTCCAAGCGTCTGTGGACCGCAGCGGAGTGAATTGATTGATTTTTTCATGTTTCCGGGCGCGTCAACGGCTTCGGTCATTAGTCCCGTTAGTGTAATGCATGTTTTTTCTCGGGAGATGGCGATGATTTTCCCCTCGCTGGATGGCGAGATCTGGCGCAAACCTACCGTCGGTTAGTGGGGTTTCCCCCTAACCAGGACTCTCCCACCAGCGGGACACCGACCCAGCTCTAAGCTCCCGACCGGTCTCCCGGAGTATGTGGTAGTGTAGTGCATGTTAGTGTAAGTATGTGTAAGGGGAGAGGATAGGACAAGGAATGGGAAGGACAGATCGCGCGCGGTCCGTGTCCCGTTTGGTAGGGTACTGCTCCGGCATTCGCCTGGTGTTGATCGGACAAACCACGGAAAACAACCGATCAGAGCAGCCGACCGCTAGAATTCTCCTCCAGACAGCGACTGAATTCGACCTAGCTGAGAAGCTAGTGTCTAAAATCCTGCCGCCGTGGGGAGTGGGAACCTAGGACCTTCCGGTCAGAGGCGCTGCAGTGGCATCAGTTGATGCACTGAGCTACCGCTTCCGGTCGCAGCGGAGTGAACGACAGGGAGGCTGCATGAGGGGAGCAAAGGACAGGGAAGTCCTTGCACCTTTGAAGAAATATACCGACGTTGAATACCGTAAGACGATGTGCAGGATGACAAAAGTTGTGTGTAGGTCGGTATTTAAGCACCGACTTTCTGGCAGTTGCCCCCCGAGGACGTCGGGCCCCACCTGCTCGTCGTCCAGGACCTTCCTGAGCAGAGACGCGCAGTCGCTGCCGCCGCGCAGAAACCTTTTCAGCTGCTGCGCGCCCTTCGTCATCATCAGCAGCAGCTTCAGCCGACGCTCCAGGTCGCTCTTGGAGCCCAGCAGCGGCGGCACCTGCTGCGCGCGCTCGCCCGCCTCTCTCGACTGCGGAACGGAACACACCGGCCCGTCTTTCCTCTCTCTCTCTCTCTCTCTCTCTCTCTCTCTCTCCCCCTCTCTCTCCCCCTCTCTCTCCCCCTCTCTCTTCTCCTCTCTCTTTCCCTCTCTCCCTGCCCCTCGCTCCCCCCTCTCTCCCTTTCTCCCCCCTCTCTCCCCCTCTCTCTCCCTCTCTCCCACTCCCTCCCTCCCTCCCTCTCCCTCCCCCCTCTCTCCCTCTCTCCCCTCTCTTTCTCTCTCTCCCCCTCTCTCAAAAACAATGATCGAATATCGATTTTTCTTGTTTCGGTTCATTTTTCTCGTTTTTTCTCCCCCCCCCCCATTGTGGAAGGGAAGAAGCCGACCAGTTAGGACCGAAATAAGTATTTTCGTTTTGAATCATCTGATTTTTTCGCCTTTCTCATAACCGAAAGTTTATTATTGAAAACTGATTTCTTTCGTTTTGGATCACAAGTTATTTTCGATTACTTATTTTTCTCTCTCGACTACGGAAGAGAAGAAACAGATCAGTTATGCCCGAAAAAAATTTCGTATTGGATCACCGTCTCTTTCTTTTCTCTCTCTCTCTCTCTCTCTCTCTCTCTCTCTCTCTCTCTCTCTCTCCTCTCTCTGTCTTGTCTGTTATAACCAATAGGTTATCAATGAAAATCTGTTTTTTTCATTTTGGATCACCTGTTTTTCTCGTTTTTTCTCTCTAGACTACAAAAGAGAACATATAGACTGGTTATGATTAAAAATCTGATTTTAGAAACAAGAATTATTGATTTTTTGGTAGCAGTAACCTACAATACGAATTTTTCTTTCAAAAAATCGCCGTTTTCGCTGCATTTTCAAATTTCCCTATACTACTTATGTAGCTTCCAAGGTAGTAAGAACTTGTTCCCTAACGGAACGCGTGAAGACTAAATATGAAATGGCATGCGGCTTCTTCCTTAGAACTTGCCTTCCTTAGACGTCATCTATGTTGTAAGCAGGACATGAGTTTGAGCATTTAGTGTTGCATTAATTTAGCGGGCGGTGTAACAGAATCAAATACTTTCATTTTTCAATTAAATTCCCATTGGATTTGAATTTTTCCCAAATTCTTGAGTTTCTAACACAACTATATACACATCGCTTAAGGCTGGAGACCGCAAACGTTTCTTACAATTTCCGTGCTCCTTGGAAATTAGCAATACAGATAACAAAAAAAAGTGTGAAAAACCAGAAACAAATGACGAGCAGAGGTGCGCACCGCGGGGTGGGGGTGGGGGTGGAGCTGCTGGGCGCAGCGCGTGGCCGCCTCTCGGAAGATCTGCTCCAGCTGCAGGTAGCAGCTGCCCTCGCCCCTCCTCGCCGGCCCCGCCCCCCGCCCCGCCAGCTCCTCACGCACGCACTGCGCCCCACGAACAACATGAAAAACACTGAAAGCATAAACTAAACCACACTTATGACCCAGTGGCGACTAATGGATTGTTCGAGAGGGAAAAAGGAAATTAATTACATTGTCATTTCCAGATGAAACACAACAAATTAGGTTACATGCGTGGACTTGTGATGGTATAAGAGAGATTGATGTTTGGGTTCGGTGTGCCCCTTCAAGTGGGTTCTGACATTTCTCCGGGCACGAGCTGCTCTGCGCACGTCCGGACGTGACCTCCCCGTTGCCCATGTCCCTTGATGTGTTGATGTAGTTGAAAGGGAATGTGATGTGTAGAAGGCAGTTCAAAACACGAGAAAATCCTCCCTTCCTGTCGTGTAACTCCAATAAAAAGCGTTTTCTCATCCTACCGCTTGTGCGTTGAAGGATACGGTCAATCAACACACGATAAGGGAAAGGTTGCAGTTCCTTCTCAAAGCAATATGTATTGTTTTCGCGTCGTTCAAAAGCGCGCGTGGTTTCAAACATGATCGAAGTGAGTGCATGAATATCAACACATATTTTGCATTTCCTCTCAAACGTTTAAGAAAGTATTTTAATTAGTAACTGCATTCAGAGGAAGAACAGTCCGATCATACGTGGATTTTCTTACTGGCTCCCGGTCTATCAATTGCAGGAGTTACTATTTCCGTAAATATAGTTCATGTTTGTTATCGGGTGTAGTGGCGGTAATCTTGCCCCTCTGGACGGCGAGATCCGGCGCCTACCTACCGCCGGCTTGCGGGTTTTTTCCCTAATCAGATTCCCATCAGCGGGGCACCGCCACAGTCTCCTGGCGTGTGTGGTAGAGTAGTATATGTAAGTGCAAGGGTGTAAGTAAGGGAGAGGATAGGACAAGACAAAGGAAGAAAAGATCGCGTGATGTCCGTGTAGGGTACAGCTCCTGCATTCGCCTGATTTTGCTCAGAAAAAACACGAAAACCACGAACTATCAATCAGAGCAGCCGGCCGCTAGAATTGTCCTCTATACAGCAAATGAACTCGACATAGCTATCTAGCTACTTTAGAAAATCCTGCCACTGTCGGGGTGGAAACATAGGACCTCACGGTCAGAGACACTGTACTGACATTAGTTGACACCCTGGGTCACCCAAGCCGGTCAAAGCTGTAAGAGAACGCTCAAGTTTCCACGAATCGATTACATATGACCACGGTTTGGCATTGTCTTGTAAGCGAAGACGAAACGATCACTTAGGGTTAGGGAAAATGCTAATAAGAAAAGTCGCAAACAATGAAACAGTTACATCTTGTGCGAATTACGATTTGGTGTTGTTGACGTTCTTATATGAAGAAATAAAAGAGGTCATCTTCGTCAACATATTAGCTAATATGTTGACGAAGATGACCTCTTTTATTTCTTCTTATCAGTTACATCTAACCTAAACAAAGATGGAAGGAAGAAACCTCGCTGAGGTTTGTTGTCGAACTTCTCCTATTGGTATTTTGATATGATTGTTTGTCACAAAAAAAGAAAAAGAAAGAAAGAAAATAAAAGGAACGAAAAATCCCTGTATGTGACGTAGGTGTGTGAGTGTGGTGTGGGGGTGGACGAGCTCTCATTTGCGCATGACAGCTCGCTCCTAAGGGAGAGCGAGAGATAGAGATAGAGAGAGGGATAGAGGGAGAGGGGAGAGGGGGAGAAGGAGGAGGGAGAAGGGAGAGCGAGAGATAGAGATAGAGAGAGGGAGAGAGGGAGAGAGAGGGAGAGGGAGGGAGAGGGAGAGAGAAAGAGAGAGAGAGAGAGAGAGAGGAAGAGAGGGAGAGAGAGAAGGGGGACCTCACGTGTGTGGGGTGATGTGGAGCGCGGCCGAGGCCGAGGCCGAGGGCGTCCGCGAGCCGCTGCTCCGCCGCCTGCCGCCCGCGCCCCTCGCGCCCCTGCGCTGCGCCGCCGCCCCACGCCTCAAACACAACACAAAGCCCTTCTTTGCCTACCCCGCTCCATCATACTCACGACGCACGACCACGCATATCAGTTACAATCGGTGCATTCAATTACATCTCCAAATCAGTCATTCAATGCCTCTTGATCGTTGTTTCGCAAATTAACCCAAGGAATTTTCCAACATCATTTACACAAATGCTGAATGCTGTCAATATTATTATTACAATGATGAATCTAAAAAATAGTGTCATTCTTCATTCTGTAGAATTTTATAGACTTTATATTAGTTAATGTTGGAATTTGACTTTAATCTTGAGTTAAAGAAGGTCATGGTAAATTTAATTTCCAAGCAACAAAATTCAAAAAATTGCAAAGCTAAAAAATCTAATTGTTACGTAACTCCCTATACATAGGTGGTATGCAGATCGCGTTCTTACGCACTCAAGGAGAATTCAAGTACTTGCCGAACACCTGTGCATACAGGATTGCCCAACATTCAAGAGCAAATGTCACACTTGGAACTTCGTTATGTGAAATCTCTCTCCACATGTTCACGGCAAAAAGTTAGTATTTACGACCCTTCCACTGGGCGTAGAAATTAGTAACATTTATTCTGAGAGACTTGTGCATGTAAGGTGGCCTGAAATGCAAGGAGGCGACCGTAACTCGGTTGCAATCCGCGCAGTGCGACGTGGCTTACGTCTGGCGCGCGCGCGCCCTGCTGCGAGTGCTTCTGCCACCGCCGCTGCGCGCGCTCGCATCGCGCCGACAACAGCAAGCGCAGCAGCCACTCCGAACTCGGCCACTGCGCACAACAGCCACGGGCCGTTCGCTCAACATTTAACCTTCGCTCCTGAAGTACACTTTGGACGTGCAAACGTTCAAACTTTCGTGCAAATGTCCCACTCTTCCCCGAAAATTACTGTTCAACGGGAAATTCTCCCATATGTTCAACTGTAGTAAATATTTCTAATATTTGTAATCGTTGAAATTCAATTTCAAACAAAATCAATGTCACTTTAATTTTATCATTAAATATTTTTCTATTTCTTCAATTTAAATTTAAATAGATTTCGAGTTTCAGCCCGTGTTTGACAGTTGTACAACCGTGTGTTCCATAAGAGAGTCCCCAGAGGAGCTACATCAACAAAAATGCAATAGAACAAAATCTATCTCATTTTGAAAATTCTGCTTAAGGAACATAACTGAGGCTCCATCTGTCCTCCGATTTGTTCCACAACTTTACCCCCAAAAATCGTGACCACACAAAACTAATTTGCGCCCACAAAACTCGTGTCCCTTCAGATACACGAAACCGCATTTCAATGGACTAGGACGCATATTTTCCCAGTTACGCTTAATTGTAATGTGCGTTGCAGTGATATTATGTCATAATCTACAAACCTTCATTTTTTCGTCTTAAATATTTTTGATGCAGGAGTGGAATGTAATTCCCTATTCAGCAGTAGCTCTCTTATAGGGTTTTAGGTCGATGGTTTCTTAAAAATTGTAAACAACTATGATTTGTTATTATCGTATTACTCGTACATATACACATGATATTAGTAGTTTTCGCGCAATTTTCTGTGAAATATGAGCCATTTTTAAAACAAGATCTTCTCAAAAACGGCTTCAAAAACGGCTCATACTTCATTGGTTCGTGAAGTTGGTCATAATACTTTCTCATTCTAACTTCCTGCATCTCAGACGTTTCTAGAGGTCCAGAGCTACATTTACCTCGCTGTGCAGAGAAAACGTTAAAACGAGAACAAATGGTGAGTGCTATTGCATTTTGAATGTAATTTTTTGCATCAGCCCATCTTAAAACGATAAGAAATGTTTGTTCGTTGGCTTGTGTATTATAATTTCTATGAGGGCGGTGAGCGGGGCGCAGAGTGTCAGTGGGATGGCATTACGCGCTCGTGGTGCGGGGGCGGGGCCTGCGGGCGCAGGCGCTGCTGCTGCTGCTGCTGCGCGCCGTCGCTGCGCGCCTCCGCCTGCGGCCGCAGCAGCTGCGCGCGGCTGGCACAGCCCTCCGCCTGCAACACCTTACGCCATCGCCACTGGCCGTCGCAGGTCGGGCGGATCCTCGACACTAGCTACACAGCGGGCTCCAATCCACCCACTCTTCGGGGGAGAATTCTCATCGAAGTTTTTGTGGTTTTTATACCAGGTGAATGCCTAACAAGACTCTACGGACTTTTCTTCGTCATTCTTAAATGATTGATTGATGGATTACTCTAGCATTCGGGCGCGTCAACTGCTAAGGTAATTAGAGTCTTAGTCCCGTAAGTGTAGTACATGTCGTCTTCTTCGGGAGGTGGCTGTTGGATGGTTAGATCCGGCGCCAACACACGCGTCAGATAGAGGTTTTCCCTAAACAGGTATCTCCTACCAACGGGGCACTGTCACCATCGGGGATAAGCTCAAAACTCCCTACTGGTCTCCCGACATGTGTGGTAGCGAATGTTAGTGTGTACGTATAAGTAACGGGTGAGCATAGGACAAGATAGAGGAAAAATATTGTGCGCGGTTCGTGGCCCGCTTTTTAGGGCACTGCTCCGGTCTTCGCTTGGTATTGTCCGGAGAAATTGCGGGAAACTACCGATCAGATCAGCCGTGCGCTAAAATTCTCCTCCAGACAGCGACTGGATTCGACCTAGCTGAAAAGCTAGTGTCGAAAATCCTGCCGCCGTCAGGACTCCAACCTAGGACCTCCCGGTCAGAGGCGCTGCAGTGGTATCCGTCGATGCACTGAGCTACCGCTCCCGGTGAAATCAGCTATAGTAGGGAGTAGTTCTAGGGGCTCCTGCTCTCATGGAGCATTTTTCTCTCAATACCACATGAATACCTGAGTAGAAGCCTAACAAACGGGCGACAGACCTCGCGCGATCTTTCCTTCTTCGTTTCTGATCACTTCTCTCTCCTTACACACACTTTCACAAATATGCACTACATTACCACACATGTCAGGGGCCAAGAGCTTGTCGGAATACACATACGGGATTAATGAACCTAGCAGTTGACTCGCCCGCAATCACTAACAATCGATCAATCGCTAGATGGTGGTCCAGTATGACAGATTTGCGCTCGCCTCAACACGAAAAGCGCTCGGCCGAGAAAATGAGCGTCTGGCGCTCTGTACTTGCGACTCCGCCGTTGAATCACAATTTCATGTGTGAAACTAACTTGAACTAGGCCGTGAACACAAGCCGTGAGACGAGTTGGGAGCGTGGATCTTCCACTAACTAAAGTGGTTCCCCGCTGGGCAGGAGGAAGAACATAGCAAGTCGACGAGTAGGATCTGACGTTTTAGCGAGGGGGGAATGCAGCCAACTGTTAAGATGCAAGCGATACTACACTATATAATACATAATATAATATAAAATATTATTTTTATAATATATGATAAATAATATATAATACATATTTCTACAGCAGTTGATGCACGTGGAAACATCCAATATAAAACACGCACATATGTAAAATGGCGGTTGCTACCTGCGAGGCGGCGAGCAGCTGCGCGAGGGCGCAGGTCTGCAGGTGCTGTTTCAGCTGCCGCCTCGCCCGTCGGTTCGCCCAGTGACTGGCGAAGCCATCGGCACGTTGCCACACTCCGTCTCCGACCGAGACTTTTCCTCCGCGAGGGCACCTTCCCCAAGCGCCTCGTCGCTCTCCTTCCTCGAGTGCGCCTTGTCCCGCGGTCTTCTCGTCTTGGAGGACGTCTGCTGCGCTTTGTTCGCACATTCCGCCGCCAGGGGCGTGGGCGGAGGCAGCTGTTCCGCGCGCTCGTTGTCGGAGAGCGCCACCATCTGCTGCGCGCCGCCGCTTTCCGCCGCCGGCTGCGCCACCGTCTGCTCCGCGAGCGGCTGCTGCGTCCGCTGTTCCGCGCTGGCGCGGCCCTTTCTGGCGCGCTGCGCCGTCGTGAGCTCCATGAGCGGGGGCCCGTCGCACCGCGGCGCGGAGCGCGGCCACGCCAACAGCAGCGGCACGCTGCGCGCCTCCGACAGCCGCCACAGCAGCTGCGCGCTCGTCTTCTCCAGCAGCTGGCTCAGCTGCTGCGCGCACGCGCGGTCCTTACGCAACGCAATCTCCCTCTCTTACAGTTACATTACTCAACAATAATTCATTTGTTTTTTTTAAGTGCATGTCATCATCACAATTAAAGCGAAAATTCCATTGAGGAAGAAATCTCTAGCTTTAATAATCTCTTAGCAAGTAATATTTCATATCAACTTGTAATAATTATCATGTAGTAATAAGTGCGAGAAAGTAAAAAATTGTAATATCTGCGCAACATTTCTTGTCCGTGGGCGTGGAGAAAGCGGGTAGGGCAGGAGTATTCGTAACGACACCGGCTACCAGATTTTATGAAGTAATGTCAATCTGTAGAATATCAGTCATGCCTTCGCAACTTTTTCAATAAATTGGTATCTAACTACCTCAGGAGTTTGAGGTATCTCCTGTAATGAATCTGGACCTTCTTCTATCATTTCTTTAGATGTTTTGGATAAAATACGAATAGGAGTTCTCTTATTCAACAGCACATACATTTGATTACGTAGGCTTCCGCGACTGGAGTGTGTCTCTTGGCTATCCCGGACAAGCCACGTCGATCTGCTCGTAGCTGACGTTTCGACCAACATATTGTGGCCTTTCTCAGAGCGTACTGCTGTCAAATGGCTAGCGTGTCATTACGGCACGGGCGGCTCGGAGCCCCCATCCCGTCTCCCCAATGTTTACCGCCAGCTCACGATGTGGGTAACACCGGTACCGAAGCAACCTGGCGGGTGGTGACTGATTTCCCGCCGGACTTTTCAAGTGGGATCGAATGCTCCGAGGAGAATCCACCCAATCCTGCTCCAAGGTCGACGCGCGCCATAGGCCCAACTGGTGGGTGGCCGGTTACCCGACCACCAGGAGCTTAGCTTGCGCCTACTTACTGCCTGCACCTTCAGGCTAACGACGTAAGTCACGCCGCCAGACTCGGCCACAATGTGGGCCGCGAGACTCGGCCGCAATGAAGGCCACAATGCGTTGGCCGAAACGTCAGCTATGAGCAGATCGACGAGGCTTGTCCCGGACAGCCAAGAGACAGCATATAGATTTTCTCCCGCGCCAACGAAGAGGTGTTTAGAATGTCGGTGCAGAAAAGCTGCGCGTGCGCTGTGTGTGTGTGGACCTGTGAGTGGTGCGCGCGGAAGAGGCTGCGCACGGCCAGGCCGGGCGGCGCGGGGCTGGTGGCGGCGTCGCGCGTGGGGCGGCCGCCGGGCAGCGCCGCCTGCAGCGCTCGCAGCGCCGCCTCCACCCGCGCCACGCGCTGCTCCAGCGACGCCGCCTGCGCACCGCCCGCCCACCCGCGCCTCACTCCTACGCGCACCTATATTCCACATCATATTCAAGCTCATATTCTATTCTATTTGCTCCAAGTGAATCGAGAAGACGCAGGAAATTGTGACGTAAGCAGCCACGAAGTTGAAGGCGGATTCGGTGGTATAACGGCCAGCGTACCGGACTTTTGTACCCGAGTTTGCGGGTTCAAACCCGATAGAAACCGTGGATTTTTAAGGGCGAAAAAATCCTTCGTATGCCTTCCTTCGGAGGGGAAGTAAAGCCGGCTGTCCCATGTTAGTAGATTGATTGCATGTAAAAGATCCTCAAGCCTAAAAGAAGCCTCTGAGCAAAATTGATATCCGTCTGTTTCCTCGTCCGAGATAATACCTCCTTTCTCCACTAGGTGGTGAAAGGAGCGTAGCGAAATTTGCGTGGTTAGACGGAAGAGCGGGCCTGATGGCCCGAGTCTCGCCACGTAAAATAAGCCATTAATTAAACTTAACTAACTAAACTAAAAGTTGTAATGGAGGGCGAAGGGGGTGGGAGTGGGCGGACCTTGCAATCCACAGAGATGCCAAGGCCATTCATGGGCCAGCTGACCACCAGCCACCTCCCCCGAAATTAAATGTTTTACAGAACAACGCACTTTCATTATTTATGCTCCAGTACATCTAGTACTTATGGTAATTTAGAAACCATCCACAGGCCATTTAGTATGGCTTCGTGGATCTGCTAAGCAGGACTTGAACCACTCAAGATTATTTATTTGCACGTTCCGCACAACGTGTCCTGTTGATTGATTGATTGATTTGTTCGTGTTTCCGGGCGCGTCAACTGCTTCGGTCATTAGTCCCGTTAGTGCAGTGCATGTTTTTTCTCGGGAGATGGCGGTGATCTTCCCCCGCTGGATGGCGAGATCCGGCGCCGACCTACCGTCGACTAGTGGGGTTTCCCCCTAACCAGGTCACTCCCACCAGCGGGGTACCGCCCCAGTCGGGACAAGCTGTAAGCTCCCGACCGGTCTCCCGGAATATGTGGTAGTGTAGTGCATGTTAGTGTAAGTGTGTGTGTCAGGAGGAAAGTATAGGGCAAGGAAGAGGAAGGACAGATCGCGCGCGGTCCGTGGCCCGTTTGGTTGGGTACTGCTGCGGCATTCGCCTGGTGTTGATCGGAGAAACCACGGAAAACTCCCGATCAGAGCAGCCGGCCGCTAGAATTCTCCTCCAGGCAGCGACTGAATTCGACGTAACTGAATAGCTAGTGTCGAAAATCCTGCCGCCGTGGGGAGTGGGAACCTAGAACCTCCCGGTCAGAGGCGCTGCAGTGACATCAGTTGATGCACTGAGCTACCGCTCCCGGTGTGTCCTGTTGCTAGGCGGCCGTGAGCACCTGCGCGGGCGCCTGGGGGAGCTGTTGGGTGTGGGCGTGGGCAGCGGGGGCCTGGCAGGTGGCGCTGGCGCTGGCGCTGGCCTGCAGCAGCGCCGCTGCGCGCGCGATCTGCGCCCGGGGCCTGCGCAGCTGCAGCTGCTGCTTCTCCGTCGCCCTCATGGCCCCGCCTGTGCAGCACTTCCCATTTGGGGGCTGCAACCAGTGGCGTTTCATTATGATACAGGTTCTTCACCAATCGCAACCAAGTTTACAAACCAAGCATTGACACTTCATTAAGATTAATTTAGAATCGTTCTAGTAAACATGACGTTCGATTGTGTACATTAAAATTGCATTTAATATTATATTATGCTTCTCAGTTTAATTTATTTTATTATCAGTAATTTTTTACGTGAAATATTATTTAAAAAAAACTGGATCGTAATTTCACTTTGATCTTATTTGACCAGCGCAGTGGTACTTATTGGAGAAAAGGTTTGACTGACGTTAAGATCTGAACACAAGTCATTTTGTGTTATATGTTGCTGCCGTGTTGATATGTTTAAAAACCGGCCAGTTCTTTAGTTTAAAATGTCTAGTGAATCAAAGGTGAAGTTGTCACCTCCAGAAATAAGAGAAAAAGTGAAACTGGTGACGTCGGAGTTATTGACGCAACCTTTGTACTCCCTTGCAGGCGGTCTGGTAAATCAAAGCCACCTGAGGCAGGTAGGGTAGCTGTCCGCTAAGTGGCCTTGGCTGAATCCTGCATGTCAACTGCCACGAAACGATTCAATGTAAAAGTTACCATAAGTCGTTGAAAAATTACCGTATGAAACTCGATGTAATGGGTATTAATACACTCGTGTGAAGTTCACGATACCCATTATTACATCGTTGTGTCATAATGTACTATTAGGTCGTACTCACAATGCAAACGCATCGTTGCTGCAAAACCTACAAATGAGTTGAGGCGCTTAGAATAATAACGACAGAACGAAGCTCTTTTTGAGAAAAACGACTTTTTCTGTTTTCGTTCTCGTTCACTAACACTCCGGACAAATTTTTGAAGATGGAATTTGAGGTTTTTGCCTTATTGCAAATCATTTGGCATTTCAGAATATAATGTGTAGATGGCAGAAGTTTACCGTCACACTTCTAACTGAATATATGTGGTCCAGAATTATCGTGAGAAGAAAATAGTTGCCATTATAATGGTTATATCGATTGAAAATAACGATAACTTCGAATAAACCCTGCACTACCAACTTGTTAATGAAATATAATTGCAAATTGAAAAGCGTCTTTGCTCTGTGTCACTCGGACATCTTTCAAGTGTATGCTACCGCAGAGCGTTGTTGAGTGTTGCCTGGAACTTCACGTACCTCAGACGAAGTCACCAAGATACCAAACACTACGGTGTCAGCGCCACAGCAGTTAAGGGCATGTTCTAGCAACGTTTTCTGAAGAAAAAAAAAGAGATCAATTGTTGTAGCCAGTGGAAATTACAGTAAATGCAGTAGTATTTATAGAGAGAGACAGCAGAAAAACGGAATACAGGTCTAAAACTTAACTAGTGACCGGGGGCGAAGAAGTGTCGTGTTGATGGCGACGTTAAACGTGCGAATGAAATAGAGAGAGGAGGGGTAGTGACAGATGAGAGAGAGGAAAAGGGAGACAAGAGAGAGGAGATTGAGATAATGCAGAAAGGAGAGAGCAAAGAGGAGGGAAAGAAGAGAGGAAGGAGAGGGGGGAGGAGTAGAGATGGAACTTATCAAAGAGAGGAGGGAAAGAGAAGACAGGAAGTTATGCGGATGTCACGTACTTGGGCGGCCTGGGGGCATTTTGATTGTGAAGATAAGAGAGAGAGAGAGAGAGAGAGAGAGAGAGAGGGAGAGAGGGAGGGAGGGAGAGAGAGAGGTGTATGGACCCCCAGGTCGGCGAGGGACAGTGTGCGACTGAGAGGGCCCACTTTGTCGTGGTTGAATGGGTTGAGAGGGGTTGAGAGAATAGTGAGAGAGACGACTTCCCAGGAGGCGATGGCGAGGGCATGTAGGGCTAAAGAAAGTGAGTGACAGATGGACCTATGTATGGGGCGAGGACCGTGTGGGGCTAAAAGGAGAAGAGAGAGAGAGAGAGAGATGGACCAACTTGTTGGGCGAGAACTGTGTGGGGCTAACAGGAGGAGAGAGAGGGCGATGGGGGGGGGGCCAGCGCTGCAGCTGCACGGGGCTGAGCGGCCGCACGCGCGTGGCGAAGGAGGCGGCGAGGGCGGCGGTGGCGGCGTGCATCGCTGCCTTCTCCCGCGCACTGCGCTCTTCGCAAGCCAACGACAACTTCTACGTAAGCTACAAGTATGTGGGCAACGTTATTTAATATTTTCTTAGTTAAGGATTGGAACAAACTACCTGCAAAAGCACTAGAGACTCTTCCTTCTAATGTAGTGAAATTTAAAAATATACTTAATTCTATGTAGGTCATCATTAATAATACTCGGACTTTTATCATTATTATTATTAGTTACATTATTATAATCGTTATTATTATTAATAATATGGTCATGTCCCTTATACAGTGAAGTGAAGTGTAGTGTGGTGGGGGCACGGAAGGGGAGGGGAGTGCAGTGTAGTGCAGCGCAGTGAAATGAAGTGAAGGGAAGTGAAGTGGAGTGAAGTGTTAGAAAAGCTGTAAGTCAACTTACAGATAAGTCAAAATTAATTATAACCAGGATATCAATCTCTAATTCTAATTGTAATTATATTTGTAAATATTCGTAATAGTTTTGTAATTGTCGTATATCTAGTTATAATAATGTTTGCCACCGAGCATTAGCTCAAAGCGAACTTTAATAATAAATCTAATCTAATCTAAAGTTAATGGAATGACAGCCTCCCCTTAAAAGGGAACTTGAGAAAAGAGAGTAAATAAAAGGTTTTCTGCCTACAATTCGCCGTTTTCCGGCGCACGATTGAATGCTTTTCTCTTCCTACAAAGAACTTCATGAAGCGAAAAAGTTAAAAAAATATTTATAATCCAACAGATGAGTGATAGTTCGTTTTTACTTGATTTAATTAAATAGATTTTTTCGTAGTACATACGCATGAGATGAGAATGCAGTCATATGTGTGTTTTGGTTTAAAGAGCTTTCGAAATGTTACGCTGCCAAAACACTAAAAAATTTTTACTTTCTATCGTGAAGGCCGAAGTTACTTCATTCGCCTATGATTTGGTAATAGTATAGTGTAGTGTGTAAAATTGGCAGATGCAAATAGGTTTTTTTCTGTCTTCTAATTTGACCTGACCTCTTTACCATACAGTGAAAATGTTGAATGACAGCTTTAGTTGCGAGCGATGAATTTCAGAGCAAACATTAGACCACTTCTCCCCGTTGCACGTCACACAGTTTTTTAATTGTTTTTGACGAAAGTAAGTTGACAGCTGGGGTCCACAAAGATTGATTGTCAGTGATTCCGATCGCGTCAATAGCTAAGTAACTCATTAGTCTCATAAGTGTATTGCACGTTACTTCCTCGGGCGGTGGCGGTGATCCGGTGGATGGCGGTTTTCTCCAAGTTTTCTCCTGCAGAGTTTTCTCCAACCTCCCACCAGCGGGGCACCGTAAATTTTCAAAAATTACAGCATTTACAAATAAATCTAAGAAGAATATGCAGTTATTGCACCATTTGTTTCAGTGACAGTTAACGTCATGTGTGATTTATATGCCGAACGTTTTGCTGCCGAAACAAACTGTGAGTAATTCAAAAATCACTAATATCAGGATTATTTTGCGTGAGAATCACTGATCTATGAGACCAAACTGAACTTATCTTGTCTGTCAAAAGAGCAGGTTGTACAAATGGCAATATTAAACTCCTCGTACACTACTTCATGAGAAAAGTACATTTTTTCACGTAGTTTTGATACTTCAAACTTCCATTCATTTATTTTTAAGTACCTCTCAGTTCGTTTTGGCAGATAATACTGATCCACACGTAACTTCAGTCATTACTGAAAATATCAAGGCAAGTTTCGACATGACACGGCAGACAATCCTCTGTTAGGTAGATGTTCTATTCTGGGATTGGCAAGAACTATTATATTAAACTCTGCATTGGAACTGATTATTTCCGTTTGCATTCATAAAATGTAAACATACGTGTACGTGTAGTTAGCACAAGTTTTCTATTCCTTTCTCAGTACATGTTTATTTTTGATTGATTTTTCACTTTTAAAATAGACTTACGTTTATCCTAAAACGACAATATACATTGAAATAACTAGCGCAGATTTGCACTTTTCTGAGGTCGTTCCGTGCGGCGTGGTAGGAATCAGCTGGGGGAGGCCTAGGATCGGCCCCTCCTAGACAGATTAGTGATTATTTCTGGAGATGTACTAATTTGCCTTTTCCATGAACAGTAGTAATCTACAACACGTGCCTTGTTTACGATTCCCAGTCTTTGAAATATTCAAATGAAGGAAACTGGACAAGAGAAGATACCCGAGAGCATTCTTATGAATGTGCTGCGTACACGAAGACGGTCTTCACTTATTACTCCATCGATTCGTCCCTCCTTGGGTGTGTGGAAGACAAGACGCCAATTCGCACACAATCGTTTGGATCTGAATAGTTGCGCAACCGAGCCACTTGGACGTGGTGGCGTAGGCGAAGCTGTGGCCGCGTTCTACTCACGTAACAACAGCAACTGCCACTCGCTCTTCAGGGCAATCGAGGAACCACTCGGCTGCCACCTGCTCTCGAACCGGGACTACTGCTAAGCTCGGCAACGTTCATTTGCTGCGTGCGTCTTCGCGAGGGCGGGCCATGGCGGGGGAGGAAAGAAGAGGGCTGTTTAAACAGTTGGTGTTCACTTCATCTTTAGGCGTTTTTAATTTAGTTCGAAAATTTCTGAGAGAATTGTAAAACGTTTTGTTGCCATGTCGGTGATTTTTTTTCCCTTTCAAATGCAGCAGACCCGCCTTTTTCTCCGCATTTCGAAAACAAACAATTCTATTGTTTCAGCATTCACTTTTCATGTTTAGTTTTACGTGCTGAAACAATAGAATTGTAAGGTTTTGTTTGTTTGTTTGTGATCTCGTGGGTGTGGAAATGATCTCCAGCTATCTTTCATGATACTTTAATTTTATGAATCAGCAAAAGTCCTTTTCTCTGACATAGACATTAAAATGTTATATTTTATTATTAATATAGATATTATAGTTATTATATTATAGTATATTATAGATATTGAAGTTGGAAGCTTTAAAATAATTTGTTGCTTATTGTCTTAATAACAGTCTTACTCAATTCAGTCCATACTTTTTACATTGAAAGATACAAGATAGCACGTGTGTGATATAAAGTCTTTTGTTTTGCACGAGGGCCGGGGTGATTGGAAATTAGCAAGTTATAGCGAGTGTAAAAATTAATAAAATATGTGAAAATAGCAAAGTCGAAGTAATGAACGATCTAGAGACGAACTACCACTGATGTACGAATCCCGTTGACAGATGAGAAAAGAATGCAAAGCTCATTAGCTCGATATTACGGGGCGGCAAGGTGCAAAATACTAGTGTGACGAGAGAAAGAGGGAGAGAGAAAGAGGGAAAGACAAAGAAAGGGAAAGAGAAAAAAAAAAGAGAGAGAGAGAGAGAGAGAGAGAGAGAGAGAGAGAGTGACCGGTGTAGGTGGCACAGGGCATGCATTTAGGAAGTGACCTGGTGAGGCGCCCTAGAGGCGTAAGATAGGGAAGTATCACGCGCGCCTGTAAATTAATTGCCAACTGACAAACCAGCTAAAACTTTGACAGAGTGGCGGTTTGATATTTCTTTAACGACGGACATCGTATAGTAAAGCGTTGAAAGAGGACAAGACAGGGAATATCGTCGCGGTGACTGAAGAGAGAAATCGCCGTGGAACGTTGGAATTTCCTTAGTCCTGACTTCATCCGATAAGGCCTTGAATGCGCGCGAAGATCCGAAGTAAGCAACGAAACATTTTAATTGATTTGTACAAAGAAAGACTGTGATCAAGAGTAATATTGTTATATAAGTTGAGCTCATTACGCAAATGTTACTAAATAAATATTCTGTTTCTTATTTTGAAAAAGGCTGATTAATTATAATTAATATCAATCAATCAAAGAATTCCTTTAGTCAAACAGAAATTTCTAGAAATTGCTGATCCGTACGGACGGCCTGTCTGTATACAACCAGGTATTAGATAATCCGTTGTATGTCGATACCCACAGGTAAAAAATATTTAAAAGGTAAATGTTCTAGAAATCAATCACCAATAGCATACTATTAATCATAAGAGGAAATTGCTAATTATAAAATAGATATGTGAGTGAGCAGACAGGGCAATTGAAACTATAGTAGAAATATATTTCTTTCACGGAAAATAATTAAATATAAATCTTAGTATTGGCATTAATTATGCGTAAATGATAGCCGATTACATCAAATAATTGGGAATTTACAGGCAGATTAAATTTAAAACATTCAACAGAAATTATAGAATAGTTTCAATGCTCTGAAAATAAACGTTTTATTAATTTGTAAATAAACAAACAAACAAATAAACACATAAATAAATAAATTGTGTTTAAAATTAAACATTATACGATATAACCACATTTCAACGCAGCTATTACTTTTGCAAAGTTATAGTTCTGCTAATAGGCCACATTTTCCTTTATCGCGAAGATGATCTGAAATATCAGTAATAATTTTAGAAAAAATTGATTGGTAAAATAATATTAAAAACATTAAACAAATTATTCGAAAGAGTTTCCAGTTGTCTTCAGTGCCGAGGTTTTTATGTTCCCTGGTTACTCTCACTCCTGAGACTCGGTGACGTCATGCCGTCTCTCCACCCCACTCCACTCGCTGAAAGTTCTCTTTTACACCGGTAGATCACACAACTCGAGTACTAGGTGACAGACTGTTTCTGGCGTTTTAATATTTTTGCAACAATGAAGTACAAAGAGTTTGATATTATTTTTTGGGTGTATTATAATTTAACTAAAATATATTAATAAATTGTATGCCAGTGACTGTCTAAATATAATCATGTTGTAACTTCAAAATTTTAAGCCCAGTAGACCTGGTGTAGTGCTAGAATGCGGGGCTTGAAGTTTCTAAGCCAGCATAGAACTCAGAATCATACTTCACAGGATCATTTCTGTAGTATGTATTCTCGCTTCTAGGCCCAAAACCCAGAAGAACGACAACCACGATGAGGATTTGTAGCACCTCTTCCTGAGCGTGAGGCTTATGAAAGCTCGGTAATTCACTGAGATTTCATTAACGATGATCGTTCACCTGAAGTCTTTCGACTGAAGGGATGGAAGAGGAGCATTCTGAGTGGTCACTTTTTAAACTAATACAAATATAGAAAGTTCTTTATAATGGTTAAAAAACTACATGCGTATGGGTAAATAGTAGAAAACATCGGGTGATCAGTTTTAACTATTCTGTTCGAGATCTCTAGAGAAAAGTGAAAGTATTGCAACAGCGCTACTGGGTTAGCCCCTTCCCACCCCCTTCCCGTTGTCTGTATAATACCTGCTCAAAGCACTACAGGCTGCGTCTTTCTCCATTATCATGAAGTTAACTTACAATGCGCCTCAGCACACATAGATTTGTGGCGGCGGAGTATTTCCGAACTTTCAAACAGTGCCAGGCAGAATTCAGAGAAAAAATTTCATTTGAGTCTATTCTGAACAAGAGTGCCATACTGCGATTAGTGAAGTGCTATCGCAAGACAGTGTGTTTGGTCGGAAACGCAGTCACCAAAATACGGAGCTTATGAAGCGAAAATTGGCGGAAGTTTGGGATATTCTCTCAACTTTCCAGAAAAAATCATAAGAAAGTTTTGGCAGCAATGAAATTTTTCGTACGGAAGTGCGCTCTGTGCCAAAAAATATAAATAAATAAAAATGTAGCAGACATATCAAGAGATTAAGGTTCCTGATCGGCTGCTGGCATGAATTTACTGTAATTGACTACGAAGATTTGTTAGCAAAGGTCTTGCGGCACTTAATAAAGTGTTTTGTTTATTTATTTCGTAATGAAGCTTGGTTTCAGGTTGATGGATATTTTAATCGGCAAAACTGTAGACTTAGGTTCTGTAAGACTACGAGCAACAGTAAAGAGACCATTGCATCAAGAAAAAATATTACATTGGAGTGCCATTTCTCGTTGCAGAATAATTGGTTCGTTGTTTCTAAAAAAAAAAAGTGCAGCGGATACGTATCAGAATATATTGAGATTTTGTATCCCTCCTTGAAAAGGATTAGAGAAATTGCTGGTTTCAGCAGGATGGGGTGCCATCACATACTGCCATGTCGACAACGCAATTTCTGGAAGGGATTTTCGGGAACAGAATAATTTCACGAAGTTTGTGATCCTCTCATTCGCCTGATTTGTCTTCACCAGATTTTATGCGCATTTCATTATCTAATCCATATTAGACATTTACACATGGAACAATGCATACATCTATCTTGCAGCTTTTATTTTCTCACAAAAAGCGAAAATGCAAAAGAGAGTGACTTACGAGGTTTTAAAAAAACCGATTCATTTAAAGTTCGTCACTGAATGTTGTACGAAACTAGACATCGTCATAAGGTATACCTCAAAGTTGAGCCAATAAAAAACACAAGGGAATCCCCGAGAAGTGTATTGGAATTATTGTTTCTTCATACAAATATTCTTATACATAAAACGAATGTGCATGTTGACAGTGAAGGGGCGGCGTGGGGCGCCGCGTTGGCGCACGCACGCCAGGACTCGTGCTGCGGAGCGCTTGGCCTGGGTCGCCGGCGCCGCTCAGCCACGCCCTGAGGCACACCACAGATGTGCAATTCATTCTCTAATCAATGCACAATTCATTCTCTAATAAATACGCAACTAATCGATACACAATTCATTCTCTAATAAATACGCAATTTATTCTCTAATCGATACCCAATTCATTCTCTAATCAATTCAAAAATCATTCTCTAATAAGTACACAATTCATTCTCGAATAAGTACACAATTTATTCTCCAATAAATACACTATTCATTTGCTAATGTATACGCAATTAATTCGCTAATAAATACGCAATTCATTCTCTAATAAGTACACAATTCATTCTCTAATAAATACGCAATTTATTCTTTAATCGATACACAATTCATTCTCTAATCAATTCAAAAATCATTCTCTAATAAGTACACAATTCATTCTCCAACAAGTACACAATTCATTCTCCAAGAAAAACACAATTCATTTGCTAATATACGCTATTCATTCTCTAATCAATACACAATTCATTTTGTAATCGATGCAAATTCGTATTCTAATCAACGCAAAGAACGCAACACCTACCTGCCTGCGGAACACCTACGTTACACAAATCACTTGCACTGGTACTGTCATGGTACATAAAAGTACAGTACGTATTCGTACGTATTCGTATTTGTAGCCTAGAGTTCTCTCGATTGAGCCAGATTCCTCCTGATGTGACCTGTCAGAGCCTCCACGACATACTACTTCTCTTATTCTTCCCTGTTCGCCATTCCTGCTGCCATATATCGCCGCCTTGAAGGGCGATTTGGGCCTCGGCGGAATCCCACCACCTTTGGGGTCTATCTGCGCAGTGGAGAGCTCGTATTACTCCGCCATCATCACGCCAAAGTAGCCCATTGGAACATCCCAGTCCTCAACAGAGAGTATTGCCCGAGATAGCCCGTGCACCCATATAAGAGCTTGAATTCTTTAGGGGACTATTTAAGTCGGTACTGTATATCCCCAACGTCATACATAATATTTTTTTTTAAAAAAACAATTGGTTAGCTAATTTTATGTAATGGGCCGTACGGTCAACTACACAAAGTACAATGTGGGGAAGAGATTCTGGAACTGCAGACAAGGAATACAGAGGCTGTACCCTAACAAACTAGTCACGGACCGCGCGGGATCGTTCCTTCACCTTCCTTGTCCTCTCCACACCCTTTACTTACACACAATTACACCCACCACACGCTACACTATCACACATGTCGGTAGTCCAGAAGGGAGCTTAGAGCTTGTCCCAGAAGAAGCGGTGCCCTGTTAGAGGGAGATACCTGGTTAGGGAAAACCCGGCAATCCCACGTACAGGTAGGCGCGGAGTCTCGCCATCCGGCGAGGGAAGATGACAGCCAACTCACGCGACAAAAACATTCACAACACTGACGGGACTAAAGGCCTTAGTAGTTCATGCGCCCGGAAACACTAATAAATCAATCAATGATTCTCCCCCATTCCTTTGGTAATAGCACTGTGCGCTTATCCAGTGGCATTAGCATGTGCTATGCGCACAGGTTTTCTTGATATTCCATATCAAGGGGAGGGGGAAGAAGAGCCCTGTCTACGTCACGGCTTGAAAGGACATATAAACTATTGGTGTGAACATATCGCAACAAATCGTGGTACGAGAAACGTGATGGTTTTGAAGCTAGGAGATGATGTTGGCAGCATTGTCAATTGGTACATACCGTCCCGAGTCGTACCTAAGTATGTCAATGGGCTATGCTTTCCAGCGCTACGCAATGACTAACGATCGTGGTCAAGACACCGTGGATGAACATTGAACAATACCTATTGATTCTTGGCTGTCCGGGATAAGCCGCGTCTCAGTCAATCGAGCTGACGTTTCGGTCATCTTGTTGTGGCCTTCTTATGAGCTAGGTTGTGGCCTGCTTCAGAAGTGTACCTCTGAAGAAGGCCTCAACATGATGGCCAAAATGTCAGCTCGATCGACTGACACGCGGCTCATCCCGGACAGCCAAAAATCAAATGACTCCGGCTACGAATCCGAATAATTTCTTTTGCGCGGAAGCCTACGAATCCGAAATATAAGTATTTCGCGGAAGCCAACGAATTCGAACCGGAACCCTAAGGTTAACCGAAGAGACCTATTGCAGTATTGCACCAACAGGCATATTGCAAGTTAGCTTACGAATCCGAACCGTTCCTATTGCGAGTTAGCTTACGAATCCGAAGAGTACCTATTGCGAGTAAGCTTACGAATCCGAACCGGACCTATTGCGAATAACACGAATCCGAACCGGACCTATTGCGAGTAAGCACGAATCCGAACAGTACCTATTGCGAGTAAGCTACGAATCCGAACCGGACCTATTGCGAGTAAGCTACGAATCCGAACAGGACCTATTGCGAGTAAGCTTACGAATCCGAACCGGACCTATTGCGAGTAAGCTTACGAATCCGAACCGGACCTATTGCGAGTAAGCTTACGAATCCGAACCGGACCTATTGCGAGTTAGCTTACGAATCCGAACAGTACCTATTGCGAGTAAGCTACGAATCGAACCGGACCTATTGCGAGTAAACACGAATCCGAACAGTACCTATTGTTTGTAACACGAATCCGAACGGACCTATTGCGAGTAAGTTACGAATCCGAACAGTACCTATTGCGAGTAAGCTACGAATCCGAAGTGGACCTATTGCGAGTAAGCTTACGAATCCGAACCGGACCTATTGCGAGTAAGCTTACGAATCCGAACAGTACCTATTGCGAGTAAGCTTACTAATCCGAACAGTACCTATTGCGAGTAAGCTTACGAATCCGAACTGGACCTATTGCGAATAAGCTTACGAATCCGAACCAGACTTTTGCGAGTAAGCTACGAATCCGAACCGGACCTATTGCGAGTAAGCTTACGAATCCGAACCGGACCTATTGCGAGTAAGCTTACGAATCCGAACCGGACCTATTGCGAGTTAGCTTACGAATCCGAACCGGACGTATTGCGAGTAAGCTTACGAATCCGAACAGTACCTATTGCGAGTAAGCTTACGAATCCGAACAGGACCTATTGCGAGTTAGCTTACGAATCCGAACCGGACCTATTGCGAGTAAGCTTACGAATCCGAACGGACCTATTGCGAGTAAGCTTACGAATCCGAACCGGACCTATTGCGAGTTAGCTTACGAATCCGAACTGTACCTATTGCGAGGAAGCTTACGAATCCGAACCGGACCTATTGCGAGTAAGCTTACGAATCCGAACGGACCTATTGCGAGTAAGCTTACGAATCCGAACCGGACCTATTGCGAGTAAGCTTACGAATCCGAACCGGACCTATTGCGAGTAAGCTTACGAATCCGAACCGGACCTATTGCGAGTAACTTACGAATCCGACGACCTATTGCGAGTAAGCTTACGAATCCGAACGACCTATTGCGAGTAGCTTACGAATCCGAACGACCTATTGCGAGTAAGCTTACGAATCCGAACCGGACCTATTGCGAGTAAACTTACGAATCCGAACAGTACCTATTGCGAGTAAGCTCACGAATCCCAACCGGACCTATTGCGAGTAAGCTCACGAATCCGAACCGGACCTATTGCGAGTAAGCTTACGAATCCGAACTGGACCTATTGCGAGTAAGCTTACGAATCCGAACCGGACCTATTGCGAGTAAGCTTACGAATCCGAACCGGACCTATTGCGAGTAAGCTACGAATCCGAGCAGTACCTATTGCGCCGGCGCGTGGTCTGGTTGCGCGGGGCGGGGGCGGGGGGGGGGAGCAGCAGCGCCTGCAGGCTCTGCGTCTCGGCGAGGTCCTGCGGCGAGCGGCCGAGCGAGTCCCGTGCCGAGGCGTCGGCGCCGGCGCCCAGCAGCAGGCGTGCAGCGGCGTCCACCCTGGCGCGGTGCACACTCTATGCTACAACCACTTTATACGGTCGTCATGAACAACGCTCACAAGAGTTTGAGCAATTGCGTTATGCATTACTCTATGCTGCACGTGACCAACCACTTTATAACAACGCTCACAAGAGTTTGAGCAATTGCGTTATGCATTACTCTATGCTGCACGGGCCAACACTTTATACGGCCGTATAAACAACGCTCACAAGTTTAATTGCGTTATGCATTACTCTATGCTGCACGTGGCCAACCACTTTATAACAACGCTCACAAGAGTTTCAGCAATTGCATTATAACAAAACAAACATTTCAAGCGTTGAACAAAGAAGTTGCATAATGTATCAGAGAGTCTAGGCTAGTGATGAGACTTTTAAACCACGATACGGTTTTCCCATCCCTATCAGGTTTTTCGTCCAGTTTCCCTGATCCATTTAGCAAATGCTGAGATGGACCCTTGTTTTGCTTCTGGACATAAATGTAACTTCATTATCTGTGCACGTCTTCTAGAATTCATTGGGAAATACCGTTATTCAAATTATCGTATCCATGTCGTTGCGGCATTCCTTGACGAAGGACATCATGGATAAGAGCCCAAAATTTATTGCTTATTTATCATTGAAAATAGATTTTATTGCATGAGACCTTTTTTAAAAATTCAAAATTCAAGTAGTATATGACTTAGTGTAAGGATCACGGAACTTTGAAAATGTGCACAGAATTCACTTCTCCCCATAGCACGAAATACGCATTTTCAACTGTTTTTTTTTGACGTAAAATAAATGAATAAATGATACGAGCCAAGAGTATAATCTATGTACATTGTGTTCGGAGTTTTAGATTATGTGGCCCTCTGCGATGAACATGCTCTCTGGAATTTTGAATCAACTGTTCTTGAGAACGTAGGAAATATTTTCAAATAGCGTTCATTATGAAAGTAAGATATAATCTATCCTGAAGATATGATTTCAACTTCTTTTTCGCGAATTTCTTTCCTATCACTTCTCCAACATTTCCTGTTAATTATTGCCAGCGTTGTGGAGTTAATAAGGAATAATTGTATCTGCCTCACATAGAGCGATGACCTGGCCGCACAAGTAGCAGTTTGACTCTGATTTCCTAGAGGTTGGCATTACTGTAAATACTCTAGAAGCCGACTTTGTAACTAATACCCCCACTCCGCCCCATTTCTTCAATCCATCGTTCAAGAAAAGTTGCGCGAGTAGTACATATGCCGCGCAAGTAGTACATTTGCCCCTGATTGGCAGGCAGCCCTCCGGGCACAGATGTCTAATGGGTCACCTTCTCACGCAGTCAAATGGATTTCGGTTACCTCCAGAACATCCGCGTAAAGAACAACCTCCACACATTCGTTATTCGGCGAACACCGAGCAACCGCCCGAAGAATCCCGAGTATTGTGGATGAGTTGCTGGCTATTTGCCGAACGACGAACATTCGGTGGTCGCCCTACCTACCGCGTGTCGGTCTTTTGGACACATCAAAGGAAGCGAACATTCGCCGAATACGTCAGCTGTTCGGGACTGGGCAAGCAGTAACTCGCACATTGGCGAACGCAGAATGTGTGGAGTCGTCTGTGTGGAGATTTAATGAATGAGTGAGCGATTGGGTGAGTAAGGGGATGAGTAGATGATTACGTAAGACGGAAAGTGTGGGTGGATGATTGTGTGTGACTTAACGGGTGAGTGAAAGTGAGTGGGTGAATGAGTGGTTAGGAAATAAATGGGAGAATGAGAGTATGAGTGAGTGAGTAGGTGAATTAATAAGGGTGAGTGAGTGAATGGGTAGTGAGTGAGTGTGATTAGGGTGGGTAGTGAGCGAGGAGGGTGAGGTGGGGGATGAATGAATGAGTACGTGGGTGAGTGATATGAATGAATGGGAGAGTGAGTGAGTTGAGTCAGTGTGACTGGGTGTCTGACTGAATGAATGAATGAGTACGTGGGTGAGTAATATGAATGAATGAATGAGTGGTGTGAGTGAATGTGTGAGCGAGTGGGTGAGGAGTGGGTGAGCGAAGGTGAGGGGGTGGGCGTGGCTGACCGATGTCGTCGGCGACGTTGACGGCGGCGCCGTTGGCGATGAAGAGGTCGACGAGCGCCTCGTGTGTGAGCGAGTGGGTGAGGAGTGGGTGAGCGAAGGTGAGGGGGTGGGCGTGGCTGACCGATGTCGTCGGCGACGTTGACGGCGGCGCCGTTGGCGATGAAGAGGTCGACGAGCGCCTCGTGTGTGAGCGAGTGGGTGAGGAGTGGGTGAGCGAAGGTGAGGGGGTGGGCGTGGCTGACCGATGTCGTCGGCGATGAAGAGGTCGACAAGCGCCTCGAGTGTGAGCGAGTGGGTGAGCGAAGGTGAGGGGGTGGGCGTGGCTGACCGATGTCGTCGCGACGTTGACGGCGGCGCCGTTGGCGAGAAAGGTCGACGGCCTCGTGTGAGCGAGTGGGTGGCGAAGGGGGGGGTGGGCGTGGCTGACCGATGTCGTCGGCGACGTTGACGGCGGCGCCGTTGGCGATGAAGAGGTCGACGAGCGCTTCGTGTGTGAGCGAGTGGGTGAGGAGTGGGTGAGCGAAAGTGAGGGGGTGGGCGTGGCTGACCGATGTCGTCGGCGACGTTGACGGCGGCGCCGTTGGCGATGAAGAGGTCGACGAGCGCCTCGTGTGAGCGAGTGGGTGAGGGGGAGCGAAGGTGAGGGGGTGGGCGTGGCTGACCGATGTCGTCGGCGACGTTGACGGCGGCGCCGTTGGCAATGAAGAGGTCGACGAGCGCCTCGTGTGTGAGCAAGTGGGTGAGGAGTGGGTGAGCGCGGGTGAGAGTGTGGGCGTGGCTGACCGATGTCGTCGGCGACGTTGACGGCGGCGCCGTTGGCGATGAAGAGGTCGACGAGCGCCTCGTGTGTGAGCGAGTGGGTGAGGAGTGGGTGAGCGGCGCCGTTGGCGATGAAGAGGTCGACGAGCGCCTCGTGTGTGAGCGATGGGTGAGGAGTGGGTGAGCGCGGGTGAGGGGTGGGCGTGGCTGACCGAGTCGTCGGCGACGTTGACGGCGGCGCCGTTGGCGATGAAGAGGTCGACGAGCGCCTCGTGTGTGAGCGAGTGGGTGAGGAGTGGGTGAGCGCGGAGAGAGGTGGGCGTGGCTGACCGATGTCGTCGGCGACGTTGACGGCGGCGCCGTTGGCGATGAAGAGGTCGACGAGCGCCTCGTGTGTGAGCGAGTGGGTGAGGAGTGGGTGAGCGCGGGTGAGAGGGTGGGCGTGGCTGACCGATGTCGTCGGCGACGTTGACGGCGGCGCCGTTGGCGATGAAGAGGTCGACGAGCGATGTCGTCGGCGACGTTGACGGCGGCGCCGTTGGCGATGAAGAGGTCGACGAGCGCCTCGTGTGTGAGCGAGTGGGTGAGGAGTGGGTGAGCGCGGGTGAGAGGGTGGGCGTGGCTGACCGATGTCGTCGGCGACGATGACGGCGGCGCCGTTGGCGATGAAGAGGTCGACGAGCGCCTCGTGTGTGAGCGAGTGGGTGAGGAGTGGGTGAGCGCGGGTGAGAGGGTGGGCGTGGCTGACCGATGTCGTCGGCGACGTTGACGGCGGCGCCGTTGGCGATGAAGAGGTCGACGAGCGCCTCGTGGGGCGGCCGCCGGTGGAGGGGGTGCGCCCGAAGGCGTCGCGGCCGTTGACGTCCGCGCCCGACTTGAGCAGCGCCTGCACCTCCTCCACGCGCCCGTTCTCCGTCGCCTCCCCACAACACACACACAGACCCACTTGTTATACGCACGTTCGGGGGTTCAAACACAAGCCAAGCAATGCATTTTGATAGGTGGAAAATTGCTTTTGAGGGGAAGTAAATTTGGCTGTCCCATGTTGTAGATTTACGGGACGTAAAAGGCCCTTAAGCCTAAAAGAAGGTTCTGAGCAAAATCGAAATCCCCTCTTTCGCCGCCCGAGTGATACCTTCTTTCTCTGCTAGGTGGCGAAAAGAGCTCATGAAATTTGCGTAGCGAGGTGGAAGAGCGGGTCTGATGGATTGCGCTTCGCCGTGTAAATTAATGCAACATTGATTGATAGGTTGGTGGACTGATCGATTTATACTCCTCGCTTTACTATACACTATGGAACTAGTGTCGGTACACTTTGTCCTACGAGTTCCCTTATCCCTAGACTGTCTTTACTTCGAAGATCGTCTGCTCCGTTTAGGCGCTTACGTTGACCACAGGCGGAAAGACGGAGGGAAGGACAGACAGACATTTTGCCGTCGAATCAAGGCCTCACAAAAGTTGGATTCTGACTAGACAAAGCGTTGTCAATAAGAGTTACAATACATTTTACTGTCTTTTAGGGTACGTAGATGGTGTGTTTTTTGTGTGTCAATGAACGTATTGTGATATTTATTGTGATATTGTCATATTTGGTGTCACGTTCATTGCCAAAAAGTGATCCAATTTGTCCCAATATATATCCCTTAGGAGATTGTTCCACCTGTCGTGATATATCCTAAATTACTGACCATAACGGGAAGAAGGGGTAACATATCAATGGTCAGAGTTGCGTTTTCTGTCTTTTTGAGAAGTAATAGAATTGGTCAACAACCAACTAAATGCCAATTTCACTTTAAGACTTCTGTCTTACTCCATGTTCTTTCTTCCTGTTCTCGCGGCAGGAAATCGATTCCTTCACGAAAGGCACGATGAGGGATAATAGCCAAATTCTATAGCTGATTTGCCTTTTCCTTATGTTATTTATCACATCGGATCGAATATTTTTTTTATCAATTCTTGCCAAAAAGGTTCATTTCTTTTTGTAATCATAATTCAACTTGTATCAGGGTTAGGATAGGGATCCCAGAATTAAAGAAAACATACACAGAATACACTTCTCCCCAGCTCGCTTCTCGCTCGTATCGTCAACTTCACATGAGCGCATTAATGGCCATCACAGTGAGTGTCATATGATACTGTTTCGACGACTTTTATAAGTTAAACCTTTACATTGAATCGTTTCCCCATCACGATCAGGTTTTTCGTCCAGTTTCCCTGATCCATTGAGCAAATGCTGAGATGGCCCCTTGTTTTGCTTCTGGACATAAATGTAACTTCATTTTCTTTGCACGTCTTCTAGAATTCAGTGGGAAATACAATTATTCAAATTATCGTTTCCATGTTGTCGCGGCAGGAAGTAATAAGAGCCAAAATTTATTGCTTATCTATCCTTGAAAATAGAGTTTATTACATGGGAGTTTTTTTGTTGTTTTTCTCCCTTTCAAAATTCAAAATTTATTGCTTATTTATTTTTGAAAATAGATTTTATAATGGGAGTTTTTGTTGTTTTTCTCCCTTTCAAAATTCAAAATTTAAGTAGTATAAGACTTAGTGTAGGGATCACAGAATTTTGAAAATGTGCACACAATTCACTTTTCCCCATAGCACGTCATACGCAGTTTTTAACTGTTTTTTTGACGTAAAATAAATAAATAAATAAATAAATAAATAAAAAATAAATTTCACGATGGTTGACATCCAGGCTTCAGCCAAGGCCTACTAGCGGACACCTCCTTAACCCTACCCTCGCGTGCTGCCGCAGGGCGCGAGGCTGTAGTACCCGTCCGCTTGCGAGCAAGTACTGCGATAATCATAAAGGATCAACGTGAAATTACAATGCAATTTATTTTAAATAATATTTCGCGAAAAAAAAATTTAAAAAAAAATTAAAAACTGACAAGCATAATCTAATATCAAATGTAAACAATTTGAATGTGCACAACCGAATGAAACATTTACTAGAACGATTCTCAATGATTATTCAAGTGTCAATACTTGGTTTGTATGTACCTCTGTGACTGGTTTGATTGATTGATTTTTCGTGTTTCCGGGCGCGTCTGCTTTGGTCAGTAGTCGCGTTAGTGGAGTGCATGTTTTTTCTTGGGAGTTGGCAGTGATCTTCCCCCGCTGGATGGCGAGATCCGACGCCGACCTACCGTCGGCTAATGGGGTTTCCCCCTAACCAGGACTCTCCCACCAGCGAGGCATCCCCCCAGCCGGGACAAGCTCTAAGCTCCCGACCGGCCTCCCGGAATATGTGACAGTGTAGTGCATGTAAGTGTAAGTGTGTGTATGTAAGGGGATATTACAGGACAAGGAAGAGGAAGGAAAGATCGCGCGCGGTCCGTGGCCCGTTTGGTAGGGTACTGCTCCAGCATTCGCCTGGTGTTGATCGGAGAAACCACGGAAAACTTCCGATCAGAGCAGTCGGCCGCTAGAATTCACCTCCAGACAGCGACTGAATTCGACCTAGCTGAAAAGCTAGTGTGTAAAATCCTGCCGCCGTGGGGAGTGGGAACCTAGGACCTCCCGGTCAGAGGTGGTGCAGTGACATCAGTTGATGCACTGAGCTACCGCTCCCGGTCTCTATGACTGGTCAATACCCTGTATCGTAATGAATGAGTAGGACCACCTCCATGAGCGCCTGCGTGAGCAGTTGGTCGGCGTGCGGCGGGGCCGCGGGCGCTGGGGTGGTGGGGGCTGCCGCCTTGCGCTTGCCGTGGCGCGAGGAGGCCTTGGCGGGCGCGGGCCCGGGGGAGGGCGTGCGGCTGCGGCGCGCCGGCTCCTGCTGCTGTTGCTGTTGCTGCAGGGAAGGCGCCGACAGGGCGTCCTTCACCGCCTTCATCCCCGGCAGCTCCACCCCCTCGGGGAAGTGGCTGGTCAGCCGGCGCTCCACGTCCGTCACCACCTGCGCCGACACCGCCCGCCCTCTCGCGCCTTTGCCCTCGCGGCCGCAGCACAAGGAAAATAGTACGTTATGATGGGTGATTTTACGATACGAGCGAGTAAAGTATATACGAGTGTATTAATACCCATTACATCGACTTTCATACGGTACGTTTTCTACGAGTTTTATAACTTAAACTTTTACATTGAATCGTTTCGTGGCAGTTGACGTGTGGGATTCAGACGAGGCCACCTAATCCTACCCTCGCATGCTGCCGCTGGTGGCTGTGGTTACCAGTCCTCCTACGAGGGAGTACCGTGCTACTCAAATAGTGTGGTATCCCCCCAATCAGAAAAGGAGTCGGAGTTACGCTCCGCTAGTGGAGGGGCACAGCCCCACCCCTCCCCCTGCGCCGGGCGGTGGGGTATAAAGTCACAGGCCGGGAGCGGAGCGCTCTCGGCCTGACTCTCGGCCTAAGATAGGTTATAGTTAGTTTTTTTAAAGATACAGCCCTCTCTAAGCTCCACAAACCGAAAGGTTGGAGCGCAAAATTGTATACCCTAACTTTGAATAAATTTCCGCCTCGCCAGGGCTACTGGTGAGGGGAAAATGAAAAGAAAAAGGAGCGCTCTCTTTCAGAAATAACCTCGCCTAGCTACCACCGCCGCCGTTCGCTACACGTCACAGTCGTGGCGTTATCAGCTACGCGATAAGAGTGGACTTCGGACGGCCACCGCCGTCAGCTACCGCACGGAAGACTCTTATCGCCGCTGCCCGTGATAAGGCACTATACGGCAAGAACGCCGTTATGAAAATTGTAAAGTTACAGATACAACAAATAGAATCAAAGTGAAGTTACGATTCAATGTATTTTAAATAGTATTCCACGTAAAATGATTAATAATAAAAGGATTTAAAACTGACCGACATAATATAACATTATATAAATCGAACTAAACATTTACCAGAACGAATGATTCAAAGATATTTGATTGTATACTTCTCTGTGATTGGTCAAGAACCTGAATCAATGAAAATTGTAACGTAATGACTATCATTATGCAAATGGTTGCAGCCATCAAATGGCAGCATTATACAATGGGAGTAGAAACAATATTTTTTTCAGCTGATTCTACCCAAAACGAAAACAGCCAGATGTTTCACTCACAGTTCGCGGCGAATTTCAGGAATTTTTATACCAGTCGATGCGTCTATATTTTTTATTGCATTCAGAGACTCAGATATCTGAAAATCTTTTTAAAAATGAACATAAGGGGTTTTTGCTTAAAGCGATTGAAATTGGTTAAAGATGTCTCCTCCTAACGGAATTACACGCAAAAATTAATTGATAATTTTATTTGAGAATGCCGTAAACTGCTATAGTTATTAGTATTGAAAGCAATGGCTGCTGGTGCGACAACAGACTGGAGGTTGTACCTCCATCAAATGATGAAAATGTTATTTCCAAAATTCAGAAAACAATTATAATAAATATTCAAAAATTACTTACACAATTTTCTGTCTAGTATCCGTGTCAGGCATATACACCTTTCGCGCACGTGGTTCTGGCTTTGATTTCTGGGCCCTTAAGTTTTTGTATTAGTTCTGCACTGAGACAATTGACAGTAATGGAATACATACAAAATAAAAACGAACTTGGTATATACGCTGATCGCCCTCCAGCAATTTGCAACAAGCACTACAGCTTGAACACATTTTTCACTACATTATTTTGTCTAAAAAATTTCACTACTCAAGTATATCTTCAAATAAAGATATTCCACGCACAGAATATCTCTTGCAGACTAACTGCAGCCGAAAACTCGCACCCATCGCGAGAGACAGGAAGGAACTTTCTTCCAGAACCAGAAGTAAGAAAAAGCGCCGATTATGCGCTCTTCGGTTTTAAAATTATTTCACCGACACCGATATTGATGCAATATCTTAAATATTGAATGTTATTAAAACAAGAATGTATGTTCCTAACATATTATAAAATATTTTTCGATTTTCTGGGGGTTGTGCAACGGAGCAACCTAAGCACGAGCCGCCACTGCTCGAAAATGTGGTGACTGTTACTCGCGTGGAAGGCTCAGAACGCACTTAATTAAATGTTGCAATTGAAAGTATTCGGAAGGCGGAATTTGGTAATTCATTTGAGTGCCGGCAGATCACCTGGCGACGTCTCGTGGCAACTCGTATAGAGACCGTGCAGAAAATAGGCAGACCGAGTAAACACAACTTTCAAATGTTAGTATGGAATCTCGTACAGTTTCTGTATGAGAATCTGCACGAAAACTGTACCGAGTAAAAAGGTCTTCAGTGTGTATGTAAACGTGAGTAAATGGTGAGGGTATAACAAGGAAGAGAAGGCGCGCGATGGCCGTGGCCCGTCTTTTGTAGAACTGCGCTGGCATTCGCAAACGTATTCTGCCGCGGCTCGACTCCATATCGTCTTCGCTGTCCGGATGGCGCCGCGTCGGAGGCTCAGAGGCCGACGTTTCGTCCGCCATGGTGGAGGCAAAAAACGAAGCGTTTGCCCTGAGGAAGGCTGGAACGCGGGCCTCTCAGCCTGCGACGCGCCGGCCTTCGCTCGGGCTGCCGTGGCGGAGGCGTGCGCGTGGTGGCGCTGACCCGGTCGACGCGCGGCAGCAGCCACCCCATCGAGTGGCGCAGCGACGCCTCCACCCCGCGGTGCCGCGCGCGCGCACCAGCCGCGCCCCCCTGCACCTGCGCAGCCGTCACGCCCAGCCTCTCAGAACCCCTTCACACGGCGCCACGCAGCAGCGAAGCATTTCAATTCAGGTTCACACGCCACCGCCAGCGCAGAAGCGCGTCCGACCCACCGCCAGCTGAACAAAGTTCTAAATGGCAGCCTTCACCCTTTAACCCCTTCACACGGCGCCACTCAGCAGCGAAGCATTGCTTTAAATGAGGAATTCACACGCCACCACCAGCTGAACACAGTTCTAAATGGCAGCCTTCACACCAGCCTTTCCGACGCGCCATTCAGTTTAGAACCCCTTCACACGGCGCCATTCAGCAGCGAAGCATTGCTTTAAATCGAGGAATTCACACGCCACCACCAGCTGAACACAGTTCTAAATGGCAGCCTTCACACCAAGCCTTTCCGACGCGCCACTCAGTTTAGAACCCCTTCACACGGCGCCATTCAGCAGCGCTTCCGAGTGGCGCGTCTGTTGGAAAAGAATTGCTTTACATTGAGATATTCACGCGAGCGACGAATGCCCGCCACCATCAGCACTGAAGTGCGTCCGAGCCACCGCCAGCAGAACACAGTTGTAAACGGCTGCCTTTACACAAGGCCACTCCGACTCGCCACTGAATTTATAATCTCTTGTCGTGGAGCCACTGGTACGTGCTTCCGAGCGGGTGTGTAATGTCAGAACATTGGTTTAAATGAAGGTATTTACACAGCGGCGCAGTGGCGCACTTCGGCCAAGGGTAACGCAGACACGCGTCCGTGCAGCAGAACACAGCAGAACATGGCTGCCTTTACACTAGACGCGCCTGGACGGGGCGGGTTGCCTTTGCTTGGAGTGGACTGTGTTATTGGTTGTTGAACGTAGGTAGGCAATCCACTCAGTCCCTTTCGACGCTCGTTAGGAATATTTTAATGATGTGGGTGATCATGGAAACACAATTCTCACCTTGCAGTTTGATGTTTAATAACCTTTGAGTTGTCACAATTGTTCTTCACAATAAAAATACACTAAGTTACTGTTCTCAATGTGAGAATACAGGAACCTTCCATCTTGGATCACGAAGCGCGAGAACATATGCTCGCCTGGCAACTTGCAACTTCGTGTGAAATACATTGATTAGTTCAATTCATACACAATGCTGAACTATAACAAATTGAAACAATGTGGCTTTTCACTCGGCCACAACATAAGCACAGAATATTACTTTCTGTATAAGAATTTACGTGATCTTTTACCACGAAGCCCGGGACATACTTCTCGCACGGCTGTATCTCAGCGACTGACTTCTTTTCGGTTGCAGGTACGCGAATAGGGGATTTGAACTGGCTAATTAGCGACTGCTTTTCCAGCGGTTGCAGTATGGCGAAGAGGGGTGGTTTTGAACAGTCCAATTGGCAACTGCTGGAATTTAAAAATGTTCTAGAAGGCTTTAGAAGGTTCGGATGGCCGAGGCGAATTATCACGCGGCGCGGTGGTGCCGCTCGGCTTATGGAACTTTCCATGCCGCGCTTCCGGTGTTGCCGCCTAGGGCGTAGGAAGTGCTTTATTTTATACGTCCTTTTCTGCTTTTCCGTGTGGGCCCGACCAGCGCCACTGTAAAGTTTTCCCCTTGATAGCTGCCTTTCGGTCGTCCGTGACACAGCGGGGTATTGCTCCAGCATTCACCTGCTATTGTTCGAAGAAAAGATTGAAAACTACCGATCAAAGCAACCGGGCGTTAGACTTCCCCACCCGACTGCGGCTGAGTGCGACCCAGCTATGTGGGCATTATTCAAAATCAGGCAACGTGGGTGCTGGAGCCACCTCCGTCACTGAAGAGTCAAGCAACGATAGATGTGAGCTCACGCGGACGCTTAGAAATTCAAGAATACGTACGCAATTTTAGCTTCCTCAAAACCTCAATGAACCAATAAACAGAACTTATTAACATTTCACTGATTCTTTTTCTCCTTTTCTTTCTTTTTCCTTTCATTTCTCTCTACCGTTCCATTCATCCCGATTCTTTTACGATTTCCTATCAAACTCGTCCTCCCTCGCTTTTACTCCTGTCATCCATGTGTATATCTTCATCCAAATTGCGTGCGTATTTTTCATTGAATGACTCCCTTTATTATGTACTATTGTAATATAAATTCTAAATGTGGTCAGGCGGAAGAGCAGGCTAAATGGCCTGAGCCTCACCACCAATAAAGACATTTATTTATTTATTTATTTATTTATTTATTTATTTATTTAATTTATTTATTTATTTATTTATTTATTTATTTATTTATTTATTTATTTATTTATTTATTTATTTATTTATTTAGAAATCCAGAGAAAGCACTGACTCACCCGCACTTTGCAGGCGTCCTGCACGTGCTCGGCCACCAACTTCTCCACGCGGTCTTGCATGGCCGCCTGCACGCGCTGCATCACCAGCATGTCCAGCCGCTCACCCGCCATCCTCTGCACACGACGCCACACCTCACACTTCACTGGCCATGAGCGCGATCTTTTTCACAAAGTAGTCGGTAATCGGACGCGGATCGCACTGAGTCGGGGAGCGTGTAGATAGGGATCCCTGGTCCGCAGTGCTGTGACAGTGAGAGGTGTATAGCACGGGGAGGAGTACGGGTATAGGAGATGTGTGGGCGTGAGGTTGGACCGTGGGAGGCAAATGAGCGAGGAGTTTGGGCGTGGGAAGAGTATAGGTATAAGGACTGTGTATGGCCGTGGGAGGTGAGAAGAGTAAGAACGTGGGGAGAGTGTCCATGAGGGAAGGGTGTGATCTTCGGAGGGAAGATCGCGTGAGGGTAGCGAGAGCGGAGGAGATATAGGCGAGCATGGAAGAGACATGGAGAGGGACTGGCCGTGAGGAGGGTCTAAGATTGAGGAGGTATTGCGCTTGGGGAGGGAGAGGAGTGACGAAGGTGTGTGGGTGTGAGGCGTCTTGGGGGGGAGGTGTGAGTGGGCGAGTGGGCGTGGCCCACCTGGACGGTGAGCGAGAGGAGCGATTGGGCATGGGGGCTGGTGTGGCGGGGGGGGCTGGTGTGGCCGTGGCAGAGGGTTGAGTGGGCGTGGCCGACCTGGACCGTCAGCGAGAGGAGCGATTGGGCATGGGGCTGTGTGGCCGTGGCAGAGGGTGTGAGTGGGCGAGTGGGCGTGGCCCACCTGGACGGTGAGCGAGAGGAGCGATTGGGCATGGGGGCTGGTGTGGCCGTGGCAGAGGGTTTGAGTGGGCGTGGCCGACCTGGACCGTGAGCGAGAGGAGCGATTGGGCATGGGGGCTGGTGTGGCCGTGGCAGAGGGTGTGAGTGGGCGTGGCCGACCTGGACCGTGAGCGAGAGGAGCGATTGGGCATGGGGGCTGGGTGGCCGTGGCAGAGGGTTTGAGTGGGCGTGGCCGACCTGGACCGTGAGCGAGAGGAGCGATTGGGCATGGGAGGGTTTGAGTGGGCGTGGCCACCTGGACGGTAGCGAGAGGAGCGATTGGGCATGGGGGCTGGTGTGGCCGTGGCAGAGGGTGTGAGTGGGCGAGGGGGCGTGGCCGACCTGGCCGGTGAGCGAGAGGAGCGATTGGGCATGGGGCTGGTGTGGCCGTGGCAGAGGGTGTGAGTGGGCGTGGCCGACCTGGACGGTGAGCGAGAGGAGCGATTGGGCATGGGGGCTGGTGTGGCCGTGGCAGAGGGTGTGAGTGGGCGTGGCCGACCTGGACGGTGAGCGAGAGGAGCGCTCGGCGCGGCGCATGCGCTGGTCCACCGCCTCCGCCCGGCGCTCCATGTCTTCCCACTTCGCCATCATGGGCGCCATCTTGTCCTGCAGCGCCTGTGTGACGTTGGCCACCGCCTGCCGCATCTGCTCGTTGCCCATCGCCCTCACCTCCGCCCCACTCGCACTTCGGCTCCAGGGAACTTCTCACCTTTCAATTCGGAAAATTTAAAATCAGTTTGTAGGTAAGTAAAACAATGCTTAACTATTTTATTTTATTTTTATTTATATTTATCTGTTATGCAAATTATCATCACAATTCTGGATGTTTCCCTAGTTTTCTTCATATTTAATCTTTGTGAAAGAAGAAAATACCAATTTTATAGAAAAAACGATGTTTAAAATTTTTAGTTTTAATGTAATTGGTTCAAAATTTAATAAAATACTACAATATATTTCATTTTATCTCGCTTTACACAAATTTAATCGACTGTCACGACAAAATACTATGAACGTTTAAGGGATGGTACATATTTTTTTACTTTCTCGAAAGAGGACGTATATAAGGAGTTATATACGAGATAAAGAGAAGGTTATTTAATGCAATGGAAAATAGATTTCCAGATTTAAACAGAAATACACGTTTTGGAGTCCCCTCATTTCGAAAAGGTTGTTTTTCTATCCTTCCGTCCGTCTGTCTGCCTGTTTGTTCGTCTGTCTGTCCGTCTGTGAACACAACTAGCGCCTAAACCCTACGATCTTTTTCAAATTGAAGAAACCTCAGTCCATCTAGCTCTAGTTGAAGCTTTGAAATTTTGAAATACATTCTTTAAAATTTGGGTGTACTTTACATTAAGGCCCCCAGACATTTTCAAAATTTTCTCAGAAACGACTTCAAAGTTTTTCTTTAAATTTCTTGCAAGAATGGAGTAAAATACACTTATAAAGGTGGCATAGATCCTATTTTCGCGGTTAACTCTGAATTTTCAAAATTGCACAAGTTAGAATGTTTTCGGCGTTTTCCTATAACTATAAAATTGAATTTAAGGGGCATTCTGATGAAAAGGTGGAGAAATCAAGGGGGATTGGTAAGACCCGAATTGTTTGTCAAACAGTATGCTACAAAATGAGATGTTTGAAATTCTATTACGTTTTCGGAGTTTAATTCGTTTCGGTGCACCCACTTCATACCCTGGGTTATCAAAACAGTGCATAAGTTCAAATCTAAGTAAAATTAAACTGAAGGAAAAAGAGAGAAATATCGTTTCAAGATACACATTAAACTGACTCTGATTTTTTGTGAAATTTCATCCTGACCCTTAGCAATATTAGAATAAACTTCCATAGCCGAACCTAGAAAGCTGTAATGCTCAGTTTAGGGGCTGCCTATTTGAAATTAAGTTCTTCTATGAAGTAATTTTCACTTTAAAAGCAATTATTTACAAAGTTCTGCGTTTTCACATGAGTCCAGCTAGAGAGTTAATTCCTCTATTCCATTCGCGGCTCATGGTGTTGTAAATGGGGAAGGCTGCAAATGCATTGCAGCACATTGCATGCGTTGTATTTCTAAACAAAACCTTTTCCGACACACGCATAACAGAGTAGCGCTCCTACCGCATGTTGGGAAAACTACTTGAAGCTCAATGCTACTCGCTGAGCTGCACAGTGATGAGCACGCCCATATTCAGACCCTACGCCCCACCCTTGAAGGCTGCTTGTCCACAGCCTTCGCTCGCCCGTTTATAGCCTGTGCAGCGAATGCATGACGTCACGCCTCGTCGTTTTACACAGACCTTATGGTGGAATAAAGTGGGAGCCTAAGGCTCATTCACAATGCAGTCACAAACATAAGCATAACACATAGGCATAGACATTAACATAAGCGAAGAGTTGGCGTATTCACAATGTGGAACATAAACATAGGCAAAATAAGAGTTTCTATTGGCTATGAGACATTCTAGTTTACTATTGGTTTGATATGAGAATCGATTTCGAGATTTCTAAAACAAATACGACAAACACAACCACGCAGCACACGAATCGACAAGAATAGTTCGCCTATCGACTTCGATACTCTATTTTGAGTTATCGAACTGTGATTGGCTCATTCCTTATGTCTGACATAAGCATAAGCACAGAAGCTTGAAGCTTGCAAGCTCTTGCAAGCTTGCAAGCTCTACGTGTTATGCTTATGCGAACGCATTGTGAATGAATCCACTTGCAGACGTAGTCCTAACTTTTATGTTAACGCCATGCTTATGCTTATGTTTGCATTGTGAAAGGGCCTTAACGCTTTTGTCTTCCCTTGTCACGGCTTCAAAAGCTTAACGGACGACGCTTATCGAACTCATAAACAAAAGTTTCGATATGATTGTTCTATAATACAACTTAGAAATCCATTATTAATACATAAATACATTTATAAATATATTTTTCAATTTCTTTTGCGGGCGATTTCTATAGGAGAGGCTCCGCCTTTCAGCCTTTAACCCTTTTATGCCCGAGTTTATTTATTTTTTACATAATTATAATTTTAACAAATAAATATGATATAGGTGATATATAGTTATGTTCTAAATGAAAATTGTAATTTTTTCCGTTAGCTTTTTCAAAATATGGACTGTTCCAATATTGGAACACCAGGCACAGACGGGTCCAGAGTTTTTCAACAAGTCAGGTCACATCTATAATATTTTTCTTTATTTAAAATATAAAAAATACTACAATTTGGTTATTTTCTATATCAAAATTAGAGTTAATAATTAGTATGGAGTATGAAATAGTTTTCATGCAATTTTGTGTTTAAATTTTTGAAATTGATTATTTGTGTTCTATTTACATGCACATCTTCCTTGTTTTGTGGTTATTGAAATCCAGTGTCTTGTACTATCGAATCCCTCAGAAGTTAATATGCGAAATATCATTCATTTGCTAGTATTGTGTCATGAGAATTTTCTCATGAATGCATTCATCATAGTGTCCAGAGCCAATATTACTCTCTAGTTGTCTCAGATGTGAGTCATTCAGTTTCACTGAATCGCATAATTAGTGCCTCACTTTCTGATCTAAGTTGGGTTCCAGGTTTTTCAGTGTGCTGCCTATCTTCATCCCCGCTGTCCTCCTCACTGATACATCGTCTGGAGGCATTATAAAGATAAATGCACTGAAGTAAACATTATCTTTCACCAATATTGCAATTATTTGTTCTGTTGTTAATAATCTAAGAAGAAAAATATATTAGATGATTTTTGAAATAATAATTAATGGTACCATTCATGCCTGGTGTTCCAATATTGAAACATTTTAGAAAAATTGTTTCCAGCTCAGCTAAATTGTAATATTTTAAAGATATTTGACTTTACTGATAAAAATGTAATGTCATTTAACTATTCTCATAGGAACAAAGTTTAAAGAAAAAATGTAATACGATTTTTTTCACCTTGTATCACTCATAGTACGAGCAGTGAAACAACAACTCAATAAACACTCTCCGTTCTGAGTGCAATCTAGAACTAAAATCAACTCTTGGCGCCATCAAGAAATCCGATCCCTGTTTTAAGTTCTAGTATTATAATGAAGTCTCCAAGTGCGTTCTGCAATAAGGAGTCAAAGACAAATCCACTGTTGGCTGTTCCAATAATGGAACACCGGGCAAATATGGGTTAATGAGGAGCCGCGCCTGCTCTATATTCCCTACTTTGAAGAACATACCTTGCTATTACCTTGCACTCTCTTCCGCTCGCTCTGGCCGCGACGAGGTTTGCAGGCTCTGCAAAGTCATACGCCTCAGGTCGCATGCACCCGCGCTGACGATTCGCGTGCAAGCCAAGCGCGCGTGTTGAAGCTAGGCAAAGTGATGCTATGAACAGAGCAGGTGAGCGGATTGCAGGACATTTGTCTTCCTCAATATGCTAAGACTACAACTCAAGAGTCAAATAATACTATTTTCATTTCCTCTAAATGCTCTTACATTCGGAGTAATGTACGTAAAATAGGGAAATTTGTGTAATGTGGAAAATTGATTTCGAGATTTCAACGAAAACACGTTTTGTGGGTCCCCTGATATTTATTTATTTATTTATTTATTGAAAAAAGTGTTTCTTTTAAACGGCCGGCCGGCCGTCTGTCTGTGAACAATACTAAACTAAAAAAAACTATTCGTAAGATTTTTGTCAAAATGATTATTTGATCGACCGATCTCGTCAAGAACGCCCTGTGATTTTGAAAAGGGTTTCTTTGAATTTTAGAGGTACTGTGCATAAAAAATGGCTCCAATTTTTCCCTTCGATTCCTTGAACGAATAGAGTGAAATAAACTTAAGATGGATAGGGTTCAATTTTCACAGTTAACTCTGAATTTTTAAAAACTCGAAAAGTTTGTAACGGATACCCTCGTTAATTATTAAAAATAGAGATTTTTTCTCCAAATATAATTTGTTCTCCCCAATTAGTTTTTAAATTAATGTCATGCACATAATTTGGAAAGTATTAGTCGTCTTCGAGCAATATGGAATGTAATGTGGACAATGTTAAAAACAATATTTTCTCAAAAACTGATTCAATCTTTTACTGTAAACTTTTCATTGAGAGCTTGAGTTCTTGGGAGAGAAAAATGCCCTGAATAATAATTTTTTTTTACTCCCATTGTATAATTGTCAGTTGATGACTGCAACCCGTTGCATAATGATACTCATTACGATAGATTCCATTATGATACAGGTTCTTGACCAACCACAGAGAAGTTTACAAACCAAGTTTTGACACTGCATCAATCATTGAGAATCTTTACAATAAATGTGTTGTTAAATTCTGTACTTTAAAATTGCATTTAATATTATATTATGATTTTTTAATTTTTTTATTATAGATTTTTTACGTTGAATATTATTTAAAATAAATTTGATCGTAATTTCACTTTGATCCTATTTGACTAGTGCAGTGGTAGTGGTAGAGGGTACATTTGACTGACGTTAAAATCAGATCGCAAGTTATTTTGTGTTATATATTACTTCCGTGTCCTTAAAAACCGCCCAATTCTTTAGTTTGAAGTGTCTAGTAAATCAGAGGGTGAGTTGGCACCTCGAGAAATGAGAAAAAGCGAAAATGTGACCTCGAAATTATTGACGCTACTTTTGTTCTCTCGCAGGCGGACTGGTGAACCAAAGCCACCTGTGGCAGGTAGGGTAGGTGTCTGCTAGGTGGCCTTGGCTGAATACTGCACGTCAACTGCCACGAAACGATTCAATGTAAAGTATAATTTATAAAAGTTACCATACGTCGTAGAAAAAGTATTGCATGAAACTCCATATAATGGGTATTAATACACTCGTATGAAGTTTACGATACTGGCTCGTATCGTAATATCACAGTCGTGTATTAATACCCATCATTACATCATCGTGTAATGTACATCGTGTATGTACCATAATGCACTATTTCATATTCCAAAAATTATACAATTTTTTATCGAAATACCTCTCACGTTGTTAGTATTCACAATTTTATCCCTTAAACGTCTGGTTCGAATAGCATACAATGCCCAAAGTAACTTGCCATAAATAACACTTTGATGTATTCTTTTGATTTTCCAAAAATTGTACAAATGTATTTTTTTACATTTTCAGGTTAATATTTACATGATGGCGTCTTCATACTTTATTACATTTTTGGGCTTTACATTATTTATAATGAAGTTTCCCGAAAACTCTTCTGTGAATCTCTCTGAAAATTTTCTGTGAATTTGATCTCAAATATCCAATGCACGTTTTCTCAATTTCCGGGTTCGTCTAAAATGAGACCTGTGCCATTCTTTTAGGCGTCCCTAGTTCTCTCTGCGGAAAAAATTTAAGTATTTTGAGAAAATGTTCTTCTTTTTGTAAATTGCATTAACTTCAAGTGGATATTAGGGGAAAACTATTCATTATTTAAAAAATCTACATAATCTTCCTTAAAGATCAGATTTTTAAAACGTCTTATTTTAGACAAAAATCTTTCTTCAATATTGTAATTTTTAAATGTTAACTTTTGCAATTTTCGAATATACAGAGAGTTCACCAGAAATAGGACTAGCTCCACTTTTTCTACCGTCCTCTGACGCACACGAGGAGAAAATGTAAAGAAAAAATTGGAGTTGTTTCTGAAAATATAATTTTAAAAATGCCTAAATTGCATGCAAACTTGCGCAAAAACTATTTGTATTTTCGAAAAATTGTACATGACGTTATTTCAAGATATGTCTTTGAAGACCTCATTTTATTAAACCAAGAATAATTATCTTCTATATTGTAGTTGTAGGAAGACGCCGAAAAAAATTTAAACTTTGGCAATTTTAAAAAATTCAGATGATTTCAACGAAAATGAGGTTGGTATCATTTCTAAGTGTCTTTTACGCTATTCGAGGGAAAGTTTAACAAAACATTTGGATCCATTTTTGAAAACCATTTTATGGGGCTTCACGTAAAGTAAGTCCAAAAATCAAAATATCCGCTTCAAACTCGTAAGGCCTCGATTTCCTTTAAATCGATCGGGGAATATCAGTTTTGGAGAAAATTGTTCTAACAGTTTTAGACTCCAGCATTCACCACAGCCAGACGAGCAAACAGTCGGAGTCGATGAACCACAAAATGTGGATCTTGACTACGAAAGTGTGAGAGGAAGTAATTTACTACACATAAGAGCAAGTTTTATTCTCTTCTTCGTTTCCAGAACCAGGCAATAAGTGTTTTTCTGTCAAAAGATCACCGTTTAATGATTACATAACTTTCTCTTCAAAGTAAGAAGAGACAGTAAAATAAAGAAAGAAACGAGAATGAAAATGTATATAATTAATTTAACAATGATATCCGGTACTAATATTAGGTGGAATTTTATCTGATACACTAAGGATATTTGTTTTCTACGAAATTCTTTCCATTCTGTATTTTGTAAATATCCCAGCACGCAGGAGTATTCAAAAGATCTCAGTTGAAAAGGCGGAAAAAAGATGGATTACCTTCGCTCACATAGATTGTGCAGGGTACCTGGTCGACGCATTGTTTGCGTGTACGTCACTGGAACAAACCTGCCGCCGAGCCCCAGCGGGTCCCGGTGAGTGGCCAAGCAACGCGTCCGGAAGCGCAGCCGCATGGCCCTTGCAGCGCCGACAACGCTGGGCCACAGCAGAAGCCCTGGGCGGCCGACCAACGCAGACAGCCGACGGTCGCCGCGCCAAGTCCCTCTGGATACTTCCTGTACATAGAGGGCCGTGGCAGCACGCGCGCTTGCCATCAAGGGGCTTTGCCTCGCTTGACGCCAACCTAGGGGCACCAAGTTATCTTCGCCGAATGTATTGGAATCATTCCAACCAAACCATTTCGAATCGTTGTAATATCATCGTGTAGAAAAGTACCTGGGTGCCTTTCATGATTTCAGATGTCTTTCTTCAAGAACATATTTTGGTCTGTTGCTTAGTGACATTTCTAATCCTACCGTTCAGCGTATTTTGTCATATTTTATAAATATAACGCTTATACTTTTTCTTGAAAATTCGACAAAAATATTTCACACTCGTGAAGAACAGAGAATGTACATGTTCCTTTTTTACATACTGTATTGAGAGATAGATTGATAAATTTATTCTGCAAATAATTACAAAAACTGGTGGCAAAATTTATTTTAGAATTTTATTGATATCTGTGATTTATTTTATTAAAATGTCACATTTTATTCATAATATGATTTATCGCCTTAATTTTGCATCGCGGGGCGGGTGTTCCCCCCTGCGGAATTTTTTTGGGCAAATATTACAAAAACTGGTGGCAAATTTATTATTAGATTTTTATTGATATCTTGGCAGGAATTTCAGTTTTGGCATCGACTTGTAGTCAGGGAAACCCCCTATAGGAACCCCACGGAGCACCGCTCCAGCTGGGTCAAGCTGTAAGATCCTGGCATGTGTGGCAGTGTAGCATATGTAAGAGTAAGGGCAAAGGATAGCACAATGAAGAGGAAGGAAAGATTGCGTGTAGTCGATGGCCGGTTTGTTAGGGCACTGCCCCGGCATTCGCCTACTACTGATGGGAGAAACCACGAACAACTTCCGATCAGGGCAGCCAGCCAGTTGCATTGTCCTTCAGACAGCGACTGAATTCAACCCAACTACGTAGCTAGAGACGAAAATCTGCCTCCGCCGGACTCTAGCCAGGAGTTCTCAGCGACGCTGTGGAGACAAAAGAAATGCTGTCAATGAATCAACGGTAATTGTGATGCTATAATAACTCACCAGAGTAATTATATAATTGAAACATTTTCACATTATCTACAAATAAATTTACAGGATGTCCAGACTTACCCGCTCCAAGTCAGCACCGAATCCATTATTTGAAGACGAACAAGAATATATATAATGTTAATGCACAGGCTTAATCATAAACAGGGCTGACATTTTTTATTGAACGCATTATTTAAATATGAGGTTTAGGGAATTTATTTTCATTAGATGTTAGATTTGATGATTCAAAATGTACGTTTAATGAATTATTTGTGTAAAGTTGGCCGTTCTGGAAGGAAGTCCCTTTCTGTATGTGCAATGACTGTCACGGTGCATGCAATGACCTTCCCGGCAGCGAGTCTCCGAGCGTGTGCTTGTGAATACGAGTGAGCGTGAAATATCTTTCATCACTATTGCAATATATACCAGGGTAGTGAACTTTTCGAAATAAAATAATTTGATTTCGTTATCACCACTATAGTAGCAGCAATAACAACTAAACTCAGGAAATGAACTATAGCTGAACCGCTCGCAAAAAAACCATCATGGCGGACGTACCTTTGATAAAGTCTCGGAGGCTGCCCCCACCCTGTGGCATCAGAGATTTCCCCTCTCGACGATAAGGAAGCGCGTTGGCGACAAGGAGAGGCGACTGCGAGACGCAGCGATCGCGCTGACCGCCACTCGTCATCACTGCCCTCTTCGTCAAAAGAGGAACTCGCGCTCCCAGGAGTGCCCAAAGAAATGAATACATCGTTTGTTGGTCCTTCACATTATCTGAATTATTATGCCACCTCTATTCCCTACACATGCTCGCAGGATTTCTTCCATTGTTCAGCACTGTATTGTGCAAACGCTTCTCTGCAAAACGTTTCCTTTTCTTTATGGATGCACCAATTACTTCTGCTGCCACCCACCCTTTTATAAATCCTCAAACAAGTTCTATTTAGATGTGGATGGTACGGTGGAAGACGGAGAGGAATGTGGCCATGTTCAATAATTAGTTGATCAACGACCTATCGTTTTTCAGAGGATATACTTTGAATTATTTGTAATAATTGGGTTTTTGTGAATAACAGCAGCTACTGTGTAAAGCACACTGTCACTGCTCACTAGCCACGGTCAAACGGGGACTGGAGACCGAAAATCTTCAAGACACGGCTTATTTTCTGTTGATCGTTTGGACAACCCCTATTATAGAAACACGTAAGCTGCCTTCCTCACTCATCAGTTAGTTATCAACAAACTCGCAGTGTCGAATGACCGCGCGACTCACGAGAGAAAGACAAAGAGAGTTCTGACAAAGAAAGCAGGCAGGCGGGGAAATAGGAGCTTTGGAGGGAGAGGCAATGTTCGGGCATGCGCAGTGGAAGGTTTTTTTGAGAGTGGTAGAGCAATAGTAATATCGTGTCCAAAAATGGCACTTGTTGCAAGGTGCTGAAGTGCGATCACCGAAATTTCAAAACCAAGCTCTTTTTTGGGAGGGTGAACATTCTATAACCGTGAATAGTTTCAATGCAGAACTAATACAAAAACCGGAGTGTCCACTGGAAATCAAACCCTAAACCATGCGCGGGAGGTGTACATGCCTGAAACGGATACTGCGCCTAAAATTATGTAAGTATTGTTTCAGTAATATTTATTTTTATTAAACTTAGTTTTAATTAATTTACATGAATTTATTATTATTATTATTATTATTATTATTATTATTATTATTTTTACATTGTTCTTAATTTTGGAAATTACATTTTCGTCTTTCGATGTAGCTACAATCCCCAATTTGTTGGGGCAACAGTCACAACTAAATTACCTTGGTTAAATGGTAGTTTTCATTTTTTCATACGTTAGCGAATTATACTTTTTGAAGTGTTTTGAAACTATTTCATAAATCCATATTTCCTGGAATACGTATGTTTACACATATGTGCAATTTATATATTAAAATATTTATTTTTTATGTGGATTTCAATATTTTTTTATTAAATTTAATTATAATTGAAATATTATTGTAATTTGAATTTGGTAGTGGGTTAAACTCGGCAAGATTATTTTGCCCATTACTTCTTATGCTGTGTGGAGTAGGGGCAACACATTAAGAAAAAAAGGGGGGCAATTTCACTTTTGAAAAATTATATCTCCAGGTATCTCCCCCACAGGGGCGAGTTTTAAGCCTCCAGTGTGTCGTAGTATAGTGCACGTTAGTGTGGATGTGTGTGTGTAAAGGCGTCTCTCTCTACACGTTCGTTATTCGGCGAACACCGAGCAACCGCTCGTCGAATCCCGATTAGTGTGGATGTGTGTTGCTCGCTATTTGCCGAGTGACGAACATTCGGGGTTCGCCTATCCACCGCGTGTCGGTCTTTTGGACACATCAAAGTGAGCGAACACGTCAGCTGTTCGGGATTGGGCGAGCGCTAGCTCCCTGCTCGGCGAATGCCGTATGTGTGGAGCCGTCTTAAGAAGAGGAACGAAAGATCCCTGGCGGTCCATAGCCCGTTTGCTAGGCTTGTGGAATTGACTGGAGAAACCAATGGAAAGTGTGATGAGCCACCCTCGGAGCTGACTGGCTTCAACGTATTCCTAAGGTGACTCGTCACTTTGAGTACTGCGATTGATTAGGTGACTTACGGAATGTTGAGGGGAAGGGGGAGGGCGGCTTACTCAGAAGACGTTTTCCAGTAACAATGCACCATTTATTAATAACTAAAGGAGATACAGGGGGAACGATGGATTGAGGGGATATGCTTGGGAGTCGAGATTACTGATGACGGACTCTTACCCCATCTCCCCGTGGACCAGGCGTTACGGCGGGGGCGGCAACAGCAGCGGCAGCACCCTGGGAGCGTGTCGTCATCATCCCGAGAGTCGTCCGGAGTCGGAGAAGCAAGCCCGTTCTTCCGCACGTCACTGCTCGTCACTCTCCGTCAGTGCTCCGCCATCCTCCCTCACTCTCTGTCAGTCTCCGCCATCCTCCCTCACTCTGCTCTCTGGCTCTGCCGGGCCCGCTTATATTGGGCCGACTTGCATTCGGCAGCGTGTTTTGGAGGCCGCTGCCGGAATGTTTTGCGACGCTGCGTGCCGCTTGCCTTGCGCGGGGTGATGTGGTAACGGCGGTTCGCCACAAAAGCTACCAATTAGAACTCGACCCCGCTCTGTAGCTAGACCCGCCACCGTCGGGCCTCGAACCCTAGGAGCACCCGGTCAGAGTCGCTGCTGCATGGCCCTGGGGCACGCGACACGACAGATTCCCATCTCCCAACGCTTTCAAGCACAGGATGGCGTAATGGGCGGGGGACGTCTTCCTCTTCGGAAAGTTACGCGAGGTGTGCGTGGAAGGATCATATACACGAGCAATTGCAAAGATGCTGTTACTCTTAGTCTCGCGTGTCGAATTACAAAATATTTGGTGACGTAATTGTTTGCAGTCGTCACAACTCGTGGTTTCAATGGAGAGGGGGTGGCGGGGAGTCTGAACATCGTATTTGAATCGTTCGACATGCTGCAACTGGCATGATGCACAAGTAAGACACGCCCTACCCAGATATGCTACAGATCAGTTGGTTGTAAACTAGATCGCGGATTTTTAGATTTTAAAATATGCGTTTTATATGTGCCTAAAAAAGGCTTTTCAGCATCTCAGTTAAGCTTTTTAAATGGTAGAAAACGCATAAATAAAACAGTAAACAACACATTTTTACAATTTATTGAATATATTTCTCATAGTAGAAAGCATAAATCAATTATTTATAGAATCAGTATTGTATATTTTGCAATAATACTATTTACAAACAAGTTTGTCCTCTAGTTAGAATTATTCGTTCTGTAGTTTTCCTCACAATAAATTACTAATATTTTCTCCAAGTTTTCAAGAGAAAATGAATGTCTATTATCGGGCAAGATCAGTTTATATGACGAGAATGACTGGCCTATGTCAATAGAAGTGATGAGTGGATCTCAGCATATGTTCAACTCAATGTAACGCATTAATGTGTCTGCTAAAATCAACAACTCAATTTCCTCTACACACACACACTACAGTTTTTAGGAGACATTAAAAACAGGAGATAAATGTTCAGCTGATGTAATAGGATTTATGCAACCCAACGATTGTTTTCTTTTGAAGTAATTCAATAGCTTTATCTTAGAAACTGAGGCAGGCTTTTCCACAAAGTCAGGAAGTAATAGCAAAAAGACTTTCATCGGAAGATCCTTGTCCCGTATATTCATTTCTAGCTATCCCACAGATTAACACAATTTTAAATTAATATCATCCTTGTCTTAAAGTTAAAAGAAGCTACAGACAAAAGAAATAAGGCAAATTAGTCTCATTTTAGGTTTTTAATAGGAATAGGCACAAATAGGTATTAATATTGAAATAGGCTCCTTTAGGTTCTAAATATTGACAGGTTTCTGTTCAAATAATCCTAAAATATATACTATATAAAACTTCATTTAGTACAAGGTACTCAGGGAAAAAATAAGCTTTAACCTAAATATCCACTGTCTAGTTATAAATCTCCCCAACACTGGGAATAAATATCAGAAACTCAATATTTCTCTTTTTGTTAAACAATATTATATTTCATCTTACAGGACACTACATCAATGATCATTACCATATTTTTTCTTATAAAACTTTTAGTTTACAAAATAAATGGTTTTTAAATGATGTGTCATGTAAATCTTTTTTCACACTCGTGCACAATAGGTAACCAAAAATTTCACAGAAAACAATGACAATATGAAGGTACACATGTATTACAAACCAGACAACTTTACAGTACTGGAAACTTCAGTACAGAAAATTACTCTGCTATCTACACATAAATGCTTTCTCACTTGACTAGAGCTGCCATTTCGCACAATCAAAATTGAAACAAATACATTATTGCTTTTGAATTTTACTAACAGAGGGCATTTTCAGAAAAACACTAATCATCGCTTCAAACATCAACTCACAGCCTATTTGAGTACCATAATAGAAACTTTCATGAAAATATCAGAGAAGGGGAGAGGGCAGAATGACCTGGCACTTTGCGGAAATAGACATTTATGATATGTTGCTGAGAGGGCTCGGAAGGATAAAGACAACCTGATAAGAATGAAATAACATTAAAAAATTAAAAAACTACCATTTTTAAATTCATTCCTATTTCCATAAATTAAAAGATACATTATCGATTTTGCACATAAGTTTCATAAATACTTCTTTCATTAACTAATTTTATGAATTAAATAATTATTTTCAATAAAGATTAAATGATTCCAGAGATTACTCTTTTATCTTCCTATTTTTTGCCAATATAACTGAAAGACCTTTTGAGACTTACAAATATGATATTTACATGTTTTTTTAACTAATTTTTTCTCCCAACCTTTTCCTTTGACTTGCAGAATCAATACTGGATTGTATGAAATTATGTTAGTATTAGAAGGAAAGTAGGCAACTTTCATAATGAGAGTAATGTTCTGACAATAGGTAAGACCAATTGTAAATTGATATTTACTCTGAATAAGTTTTTGCTGAAATTAATTTTTGAATAAAAAACTCAATTCCAAAAAGAACGCTCAGGAAATTCAAAGAAAATATTGCTCAACAATTGTGACAGAGGACTGAAAATTCCACAGAGGTACACCGATGCAAAAAACCCCTCAAAAACCCATTAAAAATATTTTCTAAAAATGGTTATTTATACATGCTGCATGTTTCTTTGAAACTTACTTCACTGTTCAGTTTTAAGTAATTCCAGTTTGAAACAAATATTGCTAGTAATAGAAATGTATGATGAAGTAGGTCACAATGCAATACATTTTTTAAACATTGTAAGTCTATTCAAATACAAAATTTACTGTCCTGACAGCAGTAAATAACTTTATGAAATGAATGATTTAGAAGAGCATATCTGATATTTCATACACACAAAAAAATTTACTGTTTGACAAGTTCAGAACATTTGCAAAAGATAATGACTAGACAAATAAAATTTTGTAAAAATTAGCCTAATTCTAAGGAATGTGTCAACCTCAAAGTTTAGAGAAAATACCATGTCATATTGCTTTTGCCACAAAAATGAAAACTAGTGCAAAGATATTCTCTATTTTGGATTTGAATGGTAAAGCAGCAAATTTACATTTAATTTTCAAGATGACTTATAAAAGAGCTTGAAATTGAAAAATTTCTTTCGAAAATAGTTCAAAAAATTAATTTAGCAAACATTTTATGGATTTTGATTTAATTCACAATATTTCATCTGTCCAAATATGTTGTTCTGATTACTATATACCAATAATCTGAATACAAGAAAATGTGTTTTTCATTCTCAATAGGCAGCAGAGAAATGTTCTGCTGTGCATTTGTGCTTCAAACCACACTTTGTTTACCAAAAAATATGTTTTTCTTAAGTGAATTTTATAATTTGTGTCATAAAATGTATGAAAACTTCAAGCATCAACATCTTGGAAGTTGTAAAGTAACATACAATTAATGGGGGTCAGAGTGAAATCAATAGCCATTTTGAGTTATTCTAGATAGCATATGGTAGCCTTCTCCCCTTTTGGTATAATTTTAGTTTTTTCAACAATGTCTGGATAACACCCAAATGATTTCTTGGCCCTTGAATAATTTACTTGTGCTGACATGTGTGAAGGCAAATATGTGAGCTGTACTCACAACTGCATTAATGTAGCTAATATCTCCCACTGACCCCTTCAACAAACTCGGTTGTCTACAAGCCATGGCATCCTTGGCAGGTTAGCCAACTTTTCAGTTATACTGCAACCTTCTTCAGGTTTATTTGGGGAAATTTTCCCTTCAATTATTCATAGCTTAAGACTATGCCCACACAATACCTCTTTTCATTCAATTTTGCACATAAGTGAAATGCACACAATAACACATGTGGTACATGCAGGAAGAATATGTGCCAAAGCACGCTGCTTTGCCCAGAAGGTGGAAATTTCACATGGCCAAAACATGAAAACTATCTTACAGTCTTCATGGTCTTGTCAGCACATTTTCTCCAAAATCCAAGTAGTATGCCTTGCAAAGGAAACGGACACAAATACATTTCTAAAAGATTACCATTACTTGTTTTATATACCATACAGCTATCATATTTATACATTTCGTTTGAAGTGTATAATGGAAATTTAAATAGTACTTTAGTTTATCTTCTTGTTTTAACATTAGCATTGTACATACTAAATTAGATGTATTGCCAGTTGATATTAATAAATTACTACATTTCTTTCTACTTTAGCAATATCGAAGTCTGAGTTAAGTACTTTTCTTACCAAATCTGTCTTGGGGGTTTGTGGAAAACAATGCTACAAAGGATATTAGTACCTTTACAGAGAAAAATAATATCTAGCAATTTTTTGATTACTAGAGAATTAGGTTATGTAATTTGAAGAATACACAGTATTATATTGTTGCTTTTTCACAAAAACGAATACATACATTAAAATTCAAAGCAAAATTATAATTCCTCCACCAGGTCTCATCTTTCTCCAAAGTTTCATTCTTAGAATTATTTTCCTTAGAATTTTTGTATAATAAAAGCAATATAAACCTCATGCATGCCATGAGATCCAGTTGAAGCAAGGAGGCACATTGTGGTAAGACAGCACACATGTATGCAGGTGCAAGTTGCAAGTAGTATGCAAGTTGTATGCAGGTGCAGATTTCAAATTTGCACATGAAATTATACTTGCATGGTATTCCAAAACAATGAATTACATGGGCACAGCCTTAAACTTTAGACTCAACATTATGCAAACCGTACTGTGGCATAGCAAATACAACATTACACAAAAACATAACAGCTAATCAGTATCTATCAATTAATCATATTTTAGGACTATGAATAAGCTCAAAACTTTTCATTTTGTCATGGCAGTGAGCAAATACATCAACGTCTCATTTAATTAATTGAAAAATAATATTTCAGGAAATAGTAAAAGGAAATTATGGAGAAATAAATATCCAACTTATTTCCATTGTTCAATTAAGTGGAATATTGCCAATACAAGCCATTAATAAAAATAAGTCAAATACAACCTAGACAGCCCAGGTAACTCTTTCATGAAGTTTATCTGTCTCTTGATCAGTGGTAGAGCTAGTCACGCTCAATGCTCGACCAGGGGCGAAGAGACGGGTTGCGTCGATAAGTAGGATTAAGGACGCAATGAATTAAAAAAATAAAAAAGAAGAGGAGGAGTTGCTTAAGGCAATAATGACAGGGTCACCCCCTCTTCCACATCAATTAAATACACAAAATTGTATATTGTATAATTTGATACTATTAAAAATGAAAATGTTTGTGATGATTGTTAAAAGTTTCTTATAATAATTACGTAGTTACAGAAATTGTTAACATGTAACAAATTTAAAATCTATTTTAAATATTAATTTCATTTTAAGTTATTATTATTATTAAAATTAATTAAAACGTGTCATTTTAGAACAAATTTTTAAAACAACATTAAAATGATAAAATTTTAAATGAAAATTTTCAATTCATTATTATAGTATTGCTTAGACTACCATGAACTATACCACTGCTCAAGAGTTGTCATCTTGTCTGGCAACAAAAAAATATGATTAACAGCAAAAATTCACAGGATATATCTGAGACTGCATATAAAAAAGCAATACCTCAGAATCAGCAAGAAAATTAGTTAATACAATTATTCTTGCAATCACACCACACTGTGCAGAAACCTTTATATAATATATAAATATATATATATAAAATAGCAGCTTACAGACATCCCTTGTGAATTACAGTTGGATATTATACATCCCCCATAATTTACTTACAAAAAAAACTTCGTTTATTGTACAAGCAATATTTCACAACATTGCTTTAGGCACAGAGTTAATTACTTTTTTTTTTTTTTTTTTAGATGTTTCGATCACGGACACCTCTCAAAAAGTCTTCCCTTCTTTGAATCTCATCTATTCGCTGAAGGAGCAATAGCCCCACATTTACGTTGTTAAGACCAAATTCATCCATATCTGAAACAATTACAAGACAGAGATTGTAGATCCAAACATCATTATCTTATAAACACAGGGGAATAATATAGTGTGTACTGGTAATCATTAATTTAGTGAGATTGGAATTTCTTCAAATACACTTCTCATTATTTTTAAAGTAAAAAACATGTGATGAACTTTCTGAGCAATGAAACAATTTTAACCAATGCCATGTGATGAACTTTCTGAGCAATGAAACAATTTTAATCAATGCCACCAAGCATTGCAGATTTTGAGAGTATTTTTGGATTTTTGCTTCACAGAAACAAGATTATACTGATGTGTATTGTGAGATACCTGTTCAAAAAACATAGCAGTGCACTCACAGCAGCAATGATTAAAACAATCTATATGTGAATGTAGCACCAAAATTGAAATATGGCATGCTACAATGGGACTGAAAAAGTTAATCACTTTGGCATGAATATTATTTTTTTAGCTCTAACAGCTGAAATTATTACAAGAAAACAAGATACATAAAAAATGTTTCATTTGTGTGATGAACGACAATAAGAGCAAAAGATGAAACAAAATTGATGATATAAATCACAGCATCACAAAACGATCAAGTAAAAATTGTAAAAGAAACTACCTTTTTTAAAATTTTAAATACAATGAGAAAAATCAAATAAATTCCAACCTTACCAAAATAACAACCAGCCTAAAATTTCATGATTTTCACAATACTTTTACAGATGCAAGTCCATTCTAAAAAAGAAATAGGATGAACATGAAATTATGAAAACTGATAAGGATATTTTGGATTAATATTACACCTAATGCAATGTGGAATAATCAAAAGTATTCAGCTGATTTAATAACATGAATTGCATAAAATAAAGTTTTGAAATACCACCTTTTTTCACCCAAAATATTTTGGCAACATTGTCTCAGACACATGTCTCATCCAGAACAGAAATCAGTCTCTAACCTCAAAACCAACAGAGCAGTTGCACAATGAACCTGGATGCAGATCCAGTTTAGTGGCATGTTATTGAATGCATGTAATTAACCACTTATTATTTTTGGCCAGTCTTAATTTTTGGCAACAATTATATTGAGAGGACTTAAAACTGAAGTGCTTATATTTTCTGTACTGTACTGCTAATATTTTCAGGGTTGCATCTTGAGACTGTTCAGTGAAAATTTAAAGACAGACTATTACAAATACTGGTCACACAAATTATTAGCTGCTCAGACAGTGAGCAAAAATAGAAAGATAGCTATGGTGATACGGTTAATTTGAATGAGTACCCTGGTTCAGATATCTCGTGTCCTAAGTGCAATAATAATTAGTGTAGAATCGCAGCTATTTGTTGAAGGATCAACTTGGCTGGATTAGATGTAACAGAGACAGTGTCTAAAACAATGGAAATGTGTAACTTGTACAACCAAACATCACCTTCCCCACAATGATTAAACATCTGATACCAATAAGTAATGCACAACATGTTCCAACGTTGCTTTCAAAATTGGCTTCACATGGAATTCATGGTCTCCCAATCTGATGGGGGTGTCTACGTATCTTCTCCAAGACAAACATTCAGCAGCATTAAATAAGCCTATTTGCACATCTCACTCATTCTAAGCCAACTGAGTAAGGGCCTCCACAAGGGTGGATATGATTTGTTAATCAACTGCGTAAAGCAAAAATGAAAGGTTATGTTTTCAGAAATTTCAGTTATTCTTTATTCCACTCCACAGCCTGAAAAGTAAGGCACATTTACATTATGCAACATATCTTTGCACCGGTCTTGACCAACATTACATACTAGGTTCATTACAAACTAATTCAATTTTATAATCTTTTCAAATTGAAGAAAATGGGTTGTGGGGAGCCTTCATTTTTAGGAACAAGTTTTCCCTGTCACCACTGGTGAAGATATTATCCCAGTGACTGGCAAAAATCACAGTTTATTCATAAAGAATGAAAGTGTTAAAGCGAATTTTAATAAAGTTTATAAAAGCATTAGCACAGGTGCACGAATAAAACTTCAGCTCACCGTCAGCACAGCAGACAGGTTAATTGTTTCATTCTCTGGCAATGATCTTGTTTACTTCTAACCAAAATGCCTCTTCCACTCAGAACAAAAATGTCTTTTGAAAATAACACTAATGCTCTTCATAGAAAAGAAACAATGAATAGATTGTTTTCAGATATTTCACATTAACCTTTTAGTTACGCAAGGGAAGGTTTCCTGCTATATGTCAGTTCAGTGATGCAAATGAAAAAACTTCTTATCTGACCTCCAGTGGCACGTGATAGCTCTTATCTGTTGCTTCTTCAGCTGATTTGGTGTAAACTGTTGATTCTCACTTCTTGAGGCCGGGACCCACACAACCAGAATCTCGACGATTATTGATAGAGAAGGGTCTCGAAATGCGAAGGGAGTGAACATGGACTGCTAAGTCAATTTGCAGTTTCAACGCACCACAGCTTTAGAAGCAAAGGAAGAGCATGTGGATTGCCAACTTCCGTTAGGCTTAGATGCCCTAACGTGAAGAAAAAAAGAAGAAAATAAAGAAGAAGAAAACAATGAAGAAAAATATTTCAATCCAAATCAATTACAGCTTATTTTCCATGGCATGGCTCAGGCCATCAGATCTGCTCTGCTGCCTGATCATGCAAATTCTGCTAAGCACCTTTCACTTTCTAGCAGAGAAAGGACGTATCTCTTGGACAAAGAAACTGGCAATTTAAATTTTGTTCAGAGACTTTATTTTAGGCTTGAGAATCTTTCATATGCAGTAAATCTACAATATGGTATAGTTAGATTTACTTCCGATCTGAAGGATTTTTTGCTTTTAAAAATCCAAAGCTTCAATAGGGTTTGAACCCATAAACTCTGGTATAGCAGTCCGATGTGCTAACTGTTACACTGCCAAAGCTAGAAAACCCCTAGATTTGTATGAATGAAAACAATTTTTTTCCCCTGAGGTTAATTCGCAACACATTTACAGACAGCTTGACACTTCTTTTATTGGCTACTCATTCTTGCTTTTGATATATTGAAGAAAAATCAACGGGGAGATGAACTTTTGGGGAAAAGGATAACATAGGTTATAACTAATGTTTATTTGTGTTTTTCAATTTGCAACAGAATTTGTGAGTTCACATAAACAAACAAACTTGTTGAATACTTTAGTAATTAAATTATACTTTTGTAATAATTAAATTAAGCCAGAACATTTTTACTTCCTCGTTTCAACAACAGAGCATTGTTATAAGGGTATTTTATCTAGTAAGGTGAAATTAAATATATAGCATTCCAATTCATTAAACATGGTGTATTCCTATCTTAATCTTTCATTCACTGTATAATTTGATAAATCTAAATATTTTAAAAAAGTATTAACTATTGATGTGTTTCTAAACATACATCTCTCAACTCTATTTTAGTTTGTATTCACAGATGCAGCTTTTCTGCAGGTCGTAGCCTGTCAGGTACCATTATCTTCCTCCATAAAATCATCCTGTCTTGGATGATAGTCATTAAATGCTGAAGTTAAAAATCCACTGAAGTCAAGCATATTATTTAAAAAAAAAAAATAATAATAATAATAATAATAATAATAATAATAATAATAATAATAAAAAAAGTAAATGAACAAATATAGACACTGATTAATAATCTCAAATTCCATATATCTATTGGAGAGATTTGAGTTCATTGTGACTCACTGAAAATAACAACAAATATATCTAATGAAGGAGAAGGAGAAAAATTTGAAGGAAAAGGGAAAGAAGAAGAATTAGAAGCAAATGGAAAAAGAGAAGGAAAAGGAGGAGGAGGAGAAGAAGTAGACGAAGAAGCATGAGAAGAAAAAGAAGAGGAAAAAGGAGAAGAAAAATAATTTAAAGAAAAGAAAATGCAGAAAGAAAAAATAAGCAAACAATAATAAATATCAACAACTCTGAGAGAATAAGCTGCCAAATAGACTTTTCTAAAGTAACAAAATGGACAAAAAAATTGAAGTTAAACTAATACATTAATGATTGTATACAACAAATGAAGAAAAAATAAAGAAAGAAAGAGTAAAAGAAAGCACAACACAAAATAAAAGGAAAGAAAAAAATCGTGGTTCACATTTCTCATTCTTTGACAAGAACTCTTCCCTTGCTTTAATTTCATTAATTTTTTGAAGAATCAACTTGCTCACATTGATGTTGCCGAGTCCAAATTCATCAATACCTGAAACAATTACAAGAAAATCTCCAAATCCACATTTCCAGTGCAGTGGTCATTCTTCCTTGAAAAAAAGAAGTTTAATATATACCCAGTAAAGATGTAGTAATGAAAAACAAAAAGCAGTAAAGAAAAATATTATAAAAACAAAAGAAACGAAGATTTAAAGAAGAAAAGAAAAGAAATCCACAAGAATTAGTAGCTTTTTGCTGAATTCCATTAATTGCATACTACAGAAATGCAATTGACAATGCTCTACAGTTACTACATATTGCTGAAATCTAATGAAAATGATGCTGCTTGTCTGTTTGGAGCATGAATGGCCAAAGGACCTGTACTTGCATTGAAAAACAATTGAATACATTTCAGAAGGTCCAACAAGAGCACTTCTACGGTTTTTAATTTTCAGTGTTCTAGAACTTAGCATGACCTACTGACAATAAAACACAATGGCAGACTGATTGAATAGGAATATGTAAATTGATAAATTGGTTGATAAAACTTTGGTGGTGCTCTGATCGAGGTTAATATTAATATCCAACTTGAGAGTAGTTCTACAAAATAAACCTGACTGAGTAAGCTCAAATGTAATTCAATACAATAGCTAGAGATACATAAACAATTTTTAAGGAAAATTAATAAACAAGCTTGCCAAATAAGTAGACAAATTAATTTTAAAATTTTAAATGGAATTATTAACAGACAAATAGGCATTTTTAAGCATGTCTACTAATAAGATATTTAAATGACAGATACCAAATAAAGAACGGTTCAAATATATGGTTTCAAAGTTAACAATATATAAAAAAAAAAAACTAAAATCTTTTTTGACAAACAAATTGTAGTACCATTTTTGTAGCACTGAAAAGCAATTCTATTAGACCCTCCCCCCCAAAAAAAACCAACAACAACAACAACTTCACATTTGTAGGCATCCAAATTAAGATTGTTGCAATTCACCAATTCCCAAAAGAGTTATCGTTTCTATGTTGTTGCGACAAGAAGTATTAATCCTTGTCAAGGACATTATGGATAAGAGCCCAAAATTTATTGCTGATTTATCCTTGGAAATATATTTTATTACATCGGAGTGTTTTTTTTTCTTCCTTCCTTTCTTTTTTTTCCCTTTTCTTTCCTTTTTTTCTTCCTGTATTCAAAATTCAAGTAGTATATGGCTTAGTGTAGGGATCACAGAACTTTGAAAACTTGCACAGTATTCACTCTCCCCACAGCACGTCATACAGTTTTTAACTGTATTTTCACACATAAATAAATAAGTTATTATATATTCTGAAGATTGATAGTCAGATACATCATTAATTGGTAGTCAGATGGCAAACAAATTTTTTTATCATCCACAAAAAATTTGAATAGAGCATGTAATAAGAACGAGGAACAAGGTCCAATATTTGCACCTTCAGGAACCAAATGTTTGCAATTTCCACATTTTTAATTGAATAGTAATGAAGAGTTCTCTCATATTTTGCACACAGTCTCGAGGAGGTGAGAAAAACAAAGAGGTTTTGTGATCTTGAAAAGTTAGCTTAAATTTGGTTACACCCCAAAATCCTTGTAAGAGATCTATTTAGCATTACTTTTATTTTGTCAGAAAGTAGGAGCATGTGTTCCAGTGCTGGCTCACTTGTCGGGGAATGCACAAACACACAAATTGTATATACTGGTTGGCTAGGGGATGTCACATCCCAGGTCCTGTACATTTTACCCTGTGCAAGATCACATAGGTTCTATTGCCTGTCGAACTCATATGCAGCCCACCTCCTCGCATTTCACCCTGAGCAAGGTCACATAGGTTCTATTGACTATCTCAAGCAATGGTGATGCTGAAGGGTAATCTGAAGGCCTTCAAATACCCAAATTATTTTTCAATAAAATTTCTCATTAAGTGTGCCACTTTTCAATATTTTTTTTCTGAATCGTGGAAAAAATTTGAATGTTTTCGACTCCTTTTCTTTGCTTACATGTGAGGGAATTAGCAGGGCCGCAGAAATACAGTCTTTGGGATCGGTAGCTGAGCGAGTAGCTTGCCAGGGCATAGACAACGACTGGCTCTGCCGTGCATGCACACAAAAGGGCATGCACTATCTCCCTCTCACTGGGCAGGGAGTCGCAGTGAGCCTAGGCTCTCGAGAAGCATAAACTTGCACCACGAAGCACATCCACTTCTCGGCCAGGCAAATTCATCACCTGACGTTGTGAGAAAGTTGAGTTGTTCGTGTGATATTTGTTCATGTTTTGTTCATAAAACAATTAATGAAACTAAAGATTTAGTGTTATAGAGAATGTCCCACAGAATATGCATCAGTCTCATAACTTCTGAACGGTTTATGATATCGAAATGCAGTTTTTGCTCGAAAATGTGAAATCATGAGGCAAGTAATATGACGTTGAGGTAGAAATAGTTTAGATATGTAGTAATATACCATGTTAGATATTAAGAGACTATTGAAATCTGCATTAAAGCAGGCAAGACTATGAATGAACTTTCAGGGACAGAATTATTTCAAAGATACAAAATTGTTTCTATCAAAATTATCGATACAGTAGTGACAGATGGACTAAGGGGGTCAAGATTGTGAACACTTTCATTTTTTTGAATTTCTCGACAAAAAGCTGCTTTCCACCTACAAAGCGTCCTTTTGTTCAGAAAAGGGTTTTTTCCTAATAAAACAATATCCACTCTTTAACAGTGAGCAGCTTCAAAATGAAACGACAAATGTATAACATTGATAAAGCAAAATACATGGCTGTAGTTATGTTTAAGTATTTTTTTAGACAAATTGGTCTACAAAAAAATTATCAAGAGACGGTTCAGTTGATACAACTCAGTCTAACTTTCTCTTTCTACTGCATTATGTGAAAGAAGTACGATTACACTAAAGGGAGAAAAGACATTCCTGAGAAATTCCATGGGAAATATCAGAATTGATAATTTCAGTACACTGGCTTTCGAGAAGTGTCTGCTAAATTAACTGTGTAGAAATGACAGCTTTAAAGAACAAATTATCGATGTTTTTGCTGAAAGAGAAAACCGATGAATGAAGCTAATTTACAAAAAAAATATATAATTTTGAATTACACGTCATACGCAGTTTTTAACTGTTTTTTTGACATAAAATAAATAAATAAATAAGATTTTCAGAATACCCAACTAAGACTCTAGCTTCGCCACTGACCTCAAGCCCCTGTGAAGCATTCCTCCATGCATTTTACCCTGTGCAAGGTTGCATAGGTTCTATTGCCTGTATCTAACCCTTATGCAGCCCACCTCCATGCATTTTACCCTGTGCAAGGTTGCATAGGTTCTATTGCCTGTATCTAACCCTTATGCAGCCCATCTCCATGCATTTTACTCTGTGCAAGGTTGCATAGGTTCTATTGCCTGTATCTAACCCTTATGCAGCCCACCTCCATGCATTTTACCCTGTGCAAGGTTGCATAGGTTCTATTGCCTGTCTCTAACTCTTATGCAGCCCACCTCCATGCATTTTACCCTGTGCAAGGTTGCATAGGTTCTATTGCCTGTATCTAACCCTTATGCAGCCCACCTCCATGCATTTTACCCTGTGAATAGGTTCATTGCCTGTATCTAACCCTTATGCAGCCCACCTCCATGCATTTTACCCTGTGCAAGGTTGCATAGTTCTATTGTCTATCTCTAATCCATGTGCAGCCCACCTCTGTGTATTTGACCCTGAGCAAAGTCTCATAGGGTTTATTGCCTATCTCTTACTCATGTGCAGCCCGCCTCTGTTTTTAAAGGTCTAAGGTTTTATTGTTTTAACCCTCTAATCTGCATTTCTTAACACCCAAATTTTCCCTCAGGAAGGTCACATAGGTTCTATTGCTAATCTCTAACCAAATTGCAGCACACCTAAGGGAATTTTGGCCTGAGGAAGGTTGCAGTATGATGGCTTAAGTGTTGAGCATCTACACCTAGGTCATGGCGTCTCTCAAACAGTCAAGTATATATTAACTCCGGCTATGCAAACCCAAGATTTTATGTGCAAATTGTTTTTCAATATTATATTTGGTATGTAGACATTTTTTTTGGACAATAAAAAAGTGTTTATTCAACTTAATAGTAGGAAAGTCTCACGAAACATCACAAATCAATATTTTTTCCCCTGGTTAAGTAAGTTTTTTTTACTCCTATCCTAGAATTTCATACATCTAATTTATCACTTGATAAAATTTCCAAAAAGGTTTCAAAATGACCAGGATTCTGGAATTAACATGGTGTAAAAGTATCAGGACTAAAAGTGTTAAAAAATAACTATACTTTTATGAGTAAGAGCATAGAAAAAAATAAAGGCTTTGACTATATTCCTCTTCTATGAAAAATTACTCTTGTATGTTCACTCACGTTTGATAGTTTTGTTTGCGAATACTTTTCCTGAATATTAGAAGAATTTAGATAGATAAATATGACTTTGATTTGTAGGCTGGAATTTACTGAATTCAAAACCATTTTAGTTTAAAAAGCTACATCAACCTAGCGCTGAGAAATTTACCAAATAGTAATGTTCTACAAACCTGGAAAATGGTATGCAGCTTAAAACAAAAATTACCATATTTTCTAAATCATTTACAATAAAATTGTTTAAATATGGTTGAGAACAACCAAAGAATTAAGGAATTTATGTACAAAATATGGATTTTTTATGAGATGGGGAGGCAATCAATTTACATTTAATCCAGGGCCAGTTAAAACGGAAAGACCCTTTTTCTTCGTTCCAAAAATATTTCACAATTGGAGTTGGTTGAAAACATTTGGGTGTATATTTTACATTCTTATTTCATTATAACCTTTGAACTGAAGACTAAGTTGCTTGTATCTATGCAGTAGTAAGAATAGAATTATGTGGTTGCCATTTGAACCTAATGTGAATACCTTAGAGCTGAAAACATAAAAATTGTAGAATAGCTTACACTAAATAACAGTTAATGTATTTAAATAATACAGAGAAGAGATTGTATAAAAACTAAGCTTACAAGATATGTCCCAAAAATAATGTGTTGCATTGTTTATAAACAAAATTTATAAATCAGCTAGGTTCAGCAACTTAAAATTCTCCAAAGTATGTCCCTTGTGCATCAATACACTTTTGCCAGAGTGACTTCCATGCCTCATACACTCCCAGGAAGTCCTGCCCTTTAGAGCCCTTGTCATCCTCGCTTTGAAATTGTCTCAGTCTTGAAATGCATTCCTTTCATGACACTTTTCAGGCAAGGAAACAAAAATAATTCATCAGAATAAGGTCAGGGCTACAGGGCAGTTGAGGAAGAATTGCCACAACATGGGTCAGTTAGTCTGCGACAATGAAGATGGTGTGGGCCAGTGCGTTGTTGTGGTGAAGCTTCCATGAAGGGCTGATCTCCTTTCAGATGTGGGTGACCCTAATGTTCTATCTCTGGAGCCCTTATTTGCAGAATTAGGCATTTACAGTGTCCCAGAGGTACAAACTCATTCTGCACTATCCCCTTTTTGTCAAAAAAGGCAATGAGTATGACTTTCACATGCAATGTGTTTGTGCAAGCCTTCTGGGGGAGCAGAGACACCGAGGTGGGCCACTCTGCGCTCTGCCCTTTTGTTTCTAGATTGTATTTGAAGATCCACGTCTCATCCCCAGTCAAAACACTGTCCAAACAATCAGGACGAAATATCTCAAAAGTGTCCAGTGACATCTTGTTCAGCTTCATGCAAAACTTGATTGTGAATCTCTGACCCAAAGATTTCTCCATGTGAATCTTTGATCCAAAGTTCTAACCTGCCCAGGGCTGAACTGTTGGAAAGCTAAAACTCCCCTTTCCCTATTCAAACAAGACTGGCTGCTCTCCAATTTATTACAACAAAAGATGCAACACATTACATTTGGGACAGACAGACTTTATATTCCAACATTAAAATTTAGCAACACTGAAAAAGGCTAAAGGTCAGTAATTTTAACATTTCATTCTACAAACATGACCAAACCTCATGAAAAATCCTCTTATAATATATTATATTATTGCAACTCTTAGAAATACCATATCGAGAGTATACTTAAAGTTCAAAAAATTCTGCAATTGAATTTACCTCGGCTATCATTCAATAAATAGAATCAGAAAGAATTAGATTTACTTGTTGTACAGACAGGCTAAATAAATAAGTTTAATGAAATAATGACTACATACAATACTTAATAATAGTAAAAGAATATCCAAAATGGAGTATAAAATTTGCTTTGCATATTTTGTAAATAACTACAGAAATGATTTTTAGACCCTTTTCAAAGCAAGCTGGGAACCATAATAGAAGTATTTATTTGTTGGATGTGATTTCTTGCAATAGTAAAAAAGGTAATGAACTCACCATCATAGTAAACAAATTCACAGAGATCTCTGCAGTCCCTGTCTTCTCGTAAAGTTTCCCGCAATGTTTCGTAGAAACTGAAGATTATTTCTTTTTGGTGTTCTTTATAGAACTCTGGAACACAAAATCAAATTACACACTTGGAATAAACACTCCACTGGACATGTGTAAATTGAATGTACACCTTTATTTTATTGCTATGGATCAATGTCTTAAATCCAATGAAAATCTACACGTAAGGCGTTAAAAGAAATTATCAAACACATGAAAGCTTAAGCTTTTGTAGCTGCAGTCACCATCAACTTGGATTTTCAGGAGATGCATTGTCTTACGCACAGATGCCAACATTTCAGCCATCATGCAGTGACCTTCCTCAAAGTGAAGTGAATTTTGCCCTCCTGGTGTCGCTCGGTAGCCAGGAGGCTAGACATCAAAATTGAACTTATAGGACCCTATGCATGCACTGAAAGATCTGCTTTAACTAATGGCTGTCTAAAAAGGTATTCTTTGATCAGCATGATCACTAGTCATTGGGTTTTTAGGCAAATGACTATTTTACCCTTTCGATGTACATTCAAAATGAATGATGTACACACATATTACATGTCATGACTTTACAATATTACAATAATAACATATTGTATTTAGTGCCTAAAATACTAATTTTATCATCTGATCCAAAAATTGTCTATTCATCTATTAACTACCTCATTTTTGGATTTGAACTATACTGGCTATTTACAAGCGTGTTTCATAGGAGAGTCGGGTTAGGGAAAGAGAATTTGGTTTTCTGAACATGATCAGGGCTTTTGATCACTAGCGATTGTCTCAAATTGCAATCAAACATACTGTCAGAATATTTCATAGCAAAACTCTTGAGTTGGGCATTTATTTTAACCTCAATGTGAGGTGTCACAAAATTCAGTGAAACATAAGACCAATTTACATCTCAAGAGGATTATTGTGGATTTGCTCTGCAAAACAAAAATTCTAACGACTGAAACGACAAGCTGTTCAACACCCAATTATCTCCAAAATGAAATTATGCACCAATCTTGTTTAAGAAGAAATATCATTTTTGCTTATTCAATAATTTTTAGTGATAAAAGACACATTTTCCAATTAAATTTATTCCAAAAAGTAATTTTCATCTGAATTCTTACTGCTCATGCATGAAAATGTTGTCCACTTTACCTTTTAAGAACCTACTGCAGAGGTCTAAATGGGAGATTTTAGGATAAAAATTCAAAGTTAAGTGATGACCAATTCTTATCCAAACGATGCTTACCTCTCCATACCAATTCTGACACTTAAATGCAATGCATTATTCAGTGACACTTAAGACTCCCAGTGGTGCAGTGGGGTTTGCCAGAGCCCAGAGTTTAAATGACCACATGGTGGCATTACTTAGTCACTTCCTGTTCTGGGTACCTATCATAATACTCTTGTAGTGGTGATTGTTGTGTTTCAAATGTTTCAGATTTTTTAACTTCTGTGAGTAACAAAGGTGAAGAAATAAGTTTGTGCAGATGAGTTTGAAAGTCCACAAACAAACTGAAGTTCTCAGTTTTCCTATTTACAACTTTTCATTAACTAATCTTTTTGCATGTACAGACAGCAGTATGGCTGACAATACTTGAATCACAGGATATATTGCATGTTGTATAACATAATATTTGCAACATATTTCTCATTTTTCATTTTGCTGTGCAAATTTGTGGATTTATTTTATTACAAACAATTTTTTATGAACACAATGATACATCAAAGCTGAACTTTATGTTCCATTTTTTTTTAGCTTTTTTAACAAACTAAATATTCATCATGTTTATTTTCAGCAGACTGACTTAAAATATTTTTTCTTAGTTGTTAATCATATTCTCAAACAATTGTCCATAAATATTTGGGTATTTAATGAGAACCATGAGGGATATCAAATCTCACTGAACCACTGACATCACATGTAGACACTGGACGAATGCAAGATAAAGTAAGAACAATTAATAAAGAAGGGTCATCACTCCAGAGCTTTTTTCTAATATGCCAACTTGTAAGATTTACTTTGAACAATACATACCCTTTCTTTCCCCACTATATTGCACTACCTCATGCAATGTTTTGCATGGGGTAGCTCCTTCAGCAACAACATAAATTCCTTTATCGTTGTCATCATTTGGATTTTTGATTCGATAGACAGAGTTTTTATAAGGTCTGCCCTTTACTCCTGCACGATCTCTAACCATCTTCTCTAATGTCTAAAAAAATAAATTATTTAATTACAAGGGGAGACAAGAATTAAATTTTCTTACATGCTCTGACAACTTCCAAAATATTTCTATCTTCCATATTCTTCCTTGCAGTTCTTTTCCCAAATTTGTTTTACAAAATCAATAATACAATTTAGATCATTTGGCACGTATGATGATGACGGAATCAGAATGAATAGCTTCTTAACAGGGAAACTGTCTTCAGAGAGCCTCTGTTGGGAGATGAAGTCATCAATCCTTTCTATTATTCCTGCAGTGGACACAATCCAACAAAAATATTGAAGCATTTCTCTTTACTTTAAGTGTATTATAATAATTTTATTAAGTGCTTGACTTTTTATGTCAATGTCACCAGTGCCCCCGCCTGTGGGCACCAAACCTTGCTGAAGGCCCAACAACCATGTTATCGGCCCATGAGAAAAATACTTGACCTGGCTGACGTAGCACCACCATAGCAAAACATAGTATGCAAAAGTACAGTCTATTTTGTTACAACTGGTTAACATTTACTGATTGATTTACTAAATTTATTATTGATATAAATGAGGCAAAAAATATTGGCGTGGATATTGTTCATTTTTATGATGAACAAATATGAAAAATGTAGGGTTTTGACTTTGGCAAAGCACTCTAAACTTTAGTTGCACATGCTGCCCTAAACTATAGTCCTATTCTCAATTAGGGAATTGAAAATAGGTCTGTGTGTAGGACAGCATGCGCAACTAAACTGGTAGAATGGCGTTTTGTGAACTCCTAAGTTAGTTCTCAGATTTGCTGTTGCTGACATGCCAATAGAGCAATACTCTTTGAGAACCACTAAGGATACAAAGAAGACTGCATAACTGAGAATGATGTCTGGAGATAAATGAACATCGTTAGTTTCAAAATGAGCCAGGGCAATAATTTTTTTGGGCTACCAAACACATTTAATTTATATTATTAATAACAGGGAATGCAAACCTTTCCCCTGCCTTGACCCTTTTCAAATAAAGATTTCATTCATCAACCCCCTCCGTGACATTTTCTACAATATACAGCACAGAAACTAATAACACAAATAACTGCACATAAACAAGTTGATAAAAATAACAAACAAAAAAACAAATTGACAAAGAATATGAACAAAAGCTTTGATCATGAGTTTTGCAGACACACAAAATATGTTAAAATATGTCAAGAAAAATTTGGATATTGTGTTAGAATTCTCCTGATTCATCAAGATCAAAATTTTGAGAACTGAACATAGAAAGACAAAAAAATTCCTGACTTGTGTATATGAATTTTTTATGACCAAAATTCTCGAGATAAGTTGACTCTAAGTTTGAAGTTACAAGTCATTCATACGAATTGGAGAATATCAAAATTTAAAAGAAATTTATTTAAACTAAGTTGAAGGAAAATAAAGTTTAAAGGAATAAAACAAGATTCTACAGAAAAATTCCAAATTCTCCAGGTACCACTTGAAATGTCTGAGTGAGGAAGGAATTCTATTGGTTGAAGTTAGTATTTAGATCTGTGAGCTTGACCATTTCAACTGCCTACACTGTATTTTTTATGAGAAGAGGATTACCCAGCATTGCACCTAGTAGCATTTTGATTCCTTTTAACAAAGTTTTGTTAAAGGAAAGTAACATTTAATACATAAAAAGATATAGTGACGTGTGTAGAGGTGTGTAGCAATTCACAACTTTTTACTTACTTAAATTTATAAATAAAATAAATAAAACATCCTCAGTCCTTTCCCTCCCCCCAAATGTACATACAACTAATATTTTTTTCTTGCACACATGAAAGTATTTATGAAACATAATGCAAATATACATACAATAACTTTCATATACTAGATTTACTTTTTTATATGTATTAATATTGCACAGGTACTTGTTTGAGACAGGAGCAGTGCTCGGATCTACCAAATGTCTGGAGCTAGAATACACTCATACTGACCTTTCTCTTGATCTCCTGTGTTAGGAAGGACAATTCGAAGATAACCATAGAAGAAATTTTGGGCCATTCCACTGCCATAATCTAAACGTTTCAAGTTTTCCAGAAACACAGAGTCAGATACAGGATTCTTACTCTACAAACACAATCGGTAACATTAAAATCCAGGGTGTCGAATTGAATATGAGATAGATCTTTTAATCAGATCCTCAATTAAATATATGTTTAAATGAACAAAATTTGTTTGAAATTGAAAAACAAAACATCAGGGTGGCCAGCGATCAGGCTTTTTGGAATTCAAGATCTGAGAATACAAATTTTCCACTCTTTTTCGCACAATACAACACGTTCTTACCTTCTACTGCTTAAGCACTACTAAACAGAAAGTTATGTAAGTGACAAATTTTCGGTCGAAAAACTCTTATTGCCGGGCCCTGGAAACGTGGAGGGAAAAGTGGATAAATCTAGTTGCTAAATTTAGGAAAAAATCTTCTAAAAAGGTGGTGTAGAATCAATGTTTTGTGGGTCCTTGATATCTGAAACCCAGTGGACGGCAAAATGTCCGTCCGTCTGTCCAGTGAACAACACTAGCGGCTAAACCGTTCAGCCGATTTCTTCAAATTTTGTATTCTGTAATCGATCTGTCGATGTCGCGGCCCCTTAAATTTGAAACCCTTCTTTTAATTTGTGTGTGTGGAGGGGTGGTACTTGTACCCCGTGGGACATTTTCAAAATTTTCAAAGAAATGGCTCCAAAGTTTTTAATTAAATTTTGTTATTATATAGTGTGAACACAGTTTGTGAGAATGGTGTAGATCTCATATTTGTTGAAGACTATGATTTTTCGAAAATTGCAAAAATTATAATTTTTTCGGCGTCTTCCAACAAATACAATTATGAAGATAAGAGATTTTTCCTTTAATGAATTCTGTTACTTAAAGCTAGAGTTTGAAATTAGATCACGTACAATCTTTCGAAAATTTGAGTAGTTTTGGTGTAATTTTGTGTAAATATAGGCAATTTTTTTAAACAATTTTTAATTTAATTTTCACCTTGGATAGCGTATAGAACATTGAAGAGTGCAGAGCTAATGTTCGTTGAAAATTTTGACTTTTGAAAATAGGAAAAATTCAAAATTTTTTCGCCATCTTTCTACACTTACAATTATGACGAATTTTACTTTGTTGCACTATTTTTCAAAAATATGAGTATTTTATGCAAACTTTTGTGTCAAACATTGACATTTTTTAAACAATTTTTCTTAAAAAACAGTAATTTTTTTTTTTTGATTAAATTTTGATCTTAAATAGCGTAAATGGCGCTTGAGAGAATGATGTAGATCTCATGTTTGTTCATTTCTTCGATTTTTTGAAAAATGAAAAAAATTTAAACTTTTTCTGGCTCTTCTTATAACTTCAATTATGAAGATACAATTTTTTTCGTAACGAATAGGAAACAGATTTCCATGTAATTACATGTTATTATAGGAACTAGACATTTGCATTGAATAATATTTTTTAGTTATAAGACATTCTGAACGAATTAGAACTATTTTTATTTTACATATTTTTACATAGTTTGGTATAATTACATATTTTTACATATTTTACCTATTACGACATTCCTTACACATTTCGCTACATTTAATATCTTTATATGTCAAAACAGAACATTCCAGTTGCACGTTTGCAATATTCATTATGGAATTATCTTTCTTACAAATCAAATGTAATGCTTTTATTACCACCATATCTCCACCGTGATGTGTCAAACTTACCTCACCCCCCATTACTGCGTACTTGCAAGCCAAGAAGGAGCGGATTTTAATGAACGAAATTATTTTCAACCACGTGCTTACTCATGTTTCAAATAGCAAATTCGTTACTCGATCAAAAATTAACAAATATTTTTACAGAAAATTGTCGTGTTGCTCAATTTGGAGGCTGGGGTATACACAATTCACATACACACACCCTCCCCGTGTAATCCATCACTTGCTACATGGTACTACTATTCACTTGTACACCGGCTCCTCATAAACATTGTAATATATAGTATGAACGTATTTTATATTTCGAATATAATTCTTATATGTGGTGACGTCTAGTGTACAATTACTTCAGTACAGCTAGAACCTACTTTCAGCCACTTCGAATACATGTTAAGAACTCATCTGCGACGTTCTGCAGTCGGAAAATGCTTGTAGAAAATAATTTTAAACACAATAATGAATTTTTATTTTTCATATTTTCTATTTTTCCTTACATGTTTTGGAAAAAATAAATACATCTCTATGTACATATTTTGCATTTTTTATTACAATAAATTCCGTTCCCTAGTACTGAAATATGTTCATCAAAAACAATTTTCAAATAAGGTCATGATGAATTTTTCGAAAATACGAGAATTTTTTGTGTAATTTGGCATCAAACATAGTTGCATGTTTCAAATTTTCTGGGCTTCATAAACAAAATGAGGTTTTTGGAAACTATTGTTATTTTTATTAAAGAAAGTAGATTGATTGGAAGGTCATACAATTAACTTCAAACTAACAAATTACTGTTTGTAAATTACTGTTTTAAAATAAATAAATAAATAAATAAATAAATAAATAAACAAATTACTGCTTTACTTCAAGAAATTTTGATCGCTAATTATGGTATGTTTTATTTGTAAAGTTTGAAATTACTACTGTTCCTGGCTATCAAAATGAAAGTTGGCATGCACCACGGGTGCTTTGTTTGAATTGATTGGGTTTGGATTAAATTGGCAGTATTTCTAAAACTTTACATGAAAGAAAAATTGAAAACATTGAGTACCATAAATTTGTAGCAACATTTTAACTTCAATTTCATATTACTACCTGCGCTCCCTTGAACAATGGCTACTCATATTTCCTGATGTGCAACCCGGTCAACATCACCACAAGTTCATTTTCTTCATGCTCCCTGTCAATTTCGGCTCTGTCCCTCTTAATCGCCTTGTAGGTAGGCTATGAGCAAAGATAGCTTTGGCTGCACTCTTCTAGAAAATAAGTTAAAATTCCCTTTGAACATCACGGACATGGCCGTTTCGATCGGAAAAATAGTAATGTCAATGTCAAAAAGACGTGCGACACTAATCCAAACTCAGCGATTGAGTTCCCAGTGAGACGTTTGTTCCGCAAATCTCTCGTCCAGGCACGTGCAACCCACAGGCAACCGTATAGGTGTTCTGAGGTGCTAGGTACTCCCCAATGTTGCACGTACACAAGGGGCAGGGTTTGAAGTAGTATTATGCGTGAGTCAAGATCTTCGCGATCCTCTAGCAAACATGTGACACTTCTCACATATACTTCAATTTAAACACTCGCTGTTATCATGTACCGAGTTGAATTCTGCACTTTAGTGAACATGATAGCGTACGTGAATTTGTGCTAAATGTTGAAAAAAATCTGAAAATAACGAAAAATCTCGGTTTTCAAATCAAATTCACGTTTTTTCCCCCAGTTTTCAAGGATTCCAGGTTCGCTGGCCACCCTGAAGACTGTTCAAACTTCTATATTTCTTTTAAAATTCAAATTAATTGATAACTAATTGTACACAAACATATATTTAAATGAATGAATTAATAGATAAATGAATAAAGGGAAATAAAAATAAGTCATAATAATAATAATAATAATAATAATAATAATAATAATAATAATAATGATAATTCTTTATTTGCCAATAGACTTATACAGTGATAAGTTTCAAGTATTGTCAAAGTGTAATAACTTAAAAATATAAAACAAAAATTAACACATAATATACAATTTATAAGAAAATTCATGTAGTACTTAAGATATATACATACAAATTAATTTATAAAACTAATACATTTTCTATTACATTAGTTCTTTTAATTTATATGGGCACATTCCTATTAAATACTTTTTCAACAAGCCATTGAATTTCTTTTCTTCACAGCGCAGAGGATAATATTTTTAGGAAGTTTATTATATGATAAGATGACTCTGTGTTGGGGGCTTTTATATGTTTAGGCTCTGGCTGCAAACATCCTGTGGTAGTTCTCTTTGCTTCTAGTTCTATAATTATAAAATTCACTTTAAAATGAAGTGTGAGCTGGATTTCTTTCTGAAGAGAGTAATGATTTTAAAGGCATAAAGGGCTATTACAGTCAGTATGTTGTGTATGGTGTAGTAATTCTTACACGACTGTGTAGGTTTTAGTCTGAAAATGCATCAAAGGGCTCTGTTTTGTAGAATCTTAATACTGTTCATGTTTAGAATGGTTGTGCTACCCCATATTTCTATTCCAAAAACTTGGGAGCCTTAAAAAAAATCATTAAACACAAACAACCAGCTTGGTATAAATAATTATTTACTTATATTTAATAATTTAAAATAAAGCAAGATACTGTAGTTAAAAAAAAGAAAAAAAAAAAAATAGAAAGAAAAAAAGAAGAAAGAAAAAAAGAAAGAAAGAAAGAAAGAAAGAAAGAAAGAAAGAAAGATTTAAAAACAACTTTTGAACGTCTTATCTGATACGGTTGTAGGTGCTGGAAATTAATATCAGTAGTTTTCGAAGTAATTGTGAAAACACTGTATTCATTCATCATTTTCCAATGCAAAAATACTAATAATTTAGTTAATTTGAAATGACATAATTTAATATAAAATCAATATCCAAGGTACATTTTTTTAAAATTAAAATAAATTTCTATTTTACTCTCCATGATATTATTTTATTACTACTTTATATTATATTACTTAAAAAACATTCTCACATATACTTTATAGTTAAACTATTAGGATTTATTTTAAATTCTAAGACTTACTTACCAAGTTAGCAATACGTCTGAGGAAATCACTGATGCATAAAATTCCACAAACTTGAGGCAAGGAAGAGGAAACCTTCCATAAATGATCCTGAATATCACAATTCAGCACAACAATTATCTAAAACAATAATTATTTATATATTTAAATGGATAATTGCCTAATACATGTATCGATACAGTAGTACACAATTTTGGCATTACATTTTTAAAAGAGAAACAACAATGAACAAGAACATAATACAAAACCATAATAAGTAACAAAACAAAAAATTGAAATATACTAATGACAATAATAATAATAATAATAAATTATTATTATTATTATAAATTAATGAGCAAATTTTGAGAAATATTTGAGCAAGTTTTATACATGCTTAAATATTTTATTATTATTAAATCATAAAAAAATGAACTGAGTTACTGGTGTAACATACTGGGTTAACGTTGTCAGTTATTTCTCCTAGCAAATTTAAAAATAATGCATGAGAGTATGCACTGATGTAGCACAACAAATTATTTAACATAAGATGTATGAAGTTGAGAAGTGTGCTTACACTGGTGAATATGAGGCATCCAGCTATGTAGAGCCAAGTGGCCCAAAAGTTCATCAGGAGCAACTTGTAGAGCAAATGCCAATGGCTGCCCTTGTGTCGACTCTTGACGTGGTGCCACTCCTCCACATAGTAGGTGGCCCTCCAGAGAAGCTCCAAAACCACGTGTGCGGTGATGACACACCCCAGACACACAACTGCAACACACATTGCTTTCCATTGACGGCACGTCTTCATCCATTCTTCATCATTTAGAAAAGAAGTGACATCTAGACTTGCACTTTGCAGACATTTTTAAAAATTGATATTATCAAATTTCATAAATAGAAATAGTGCCACTTGCATTGGTATACAAATTAAGTTTTTATTTTCAATTTTAGCAACTCAAACAACACACATATCAAATGGTCATATGCCAATTTTATCTGCTGATTGGCAGACCTCGTTAATGTTTTGGATGAAGAGTCAAAGAATACGTGGAAACAAAAACAAACAATCGCATAAATCCACCTCAAATTTTGACCTACATCACTAAAATATTAATTTATAATATTTTCACTAACAAATATGAGATTCACAAACATTGCAACTAAAGTGCACCAGGATTCATGGTTGTATGTGTTTAACAGATTTGACATAGAGAAAATGTTTTAAATTTATCTGTTACAAAAACGTTTCTCTACAATCAGAAGTTATTTTGATTTGTTAAACAAAAAAAGGGAGCCATAATATCAAATACATCATGTAGAAGGAAACTACTTCAGAGAAACATAACAGTAGGAAGGTAATAGGAGAGAGTAAATAAATAAATAAAAGCCCAATTACATTCATAAGACATTTTGACAATGTAAGAACTAAAAATCCAATATTAAAAAAGCTAAGAGACACGCGAATGATAGTGCAGGGTTAAGATAAACAAGTGATAAATGGCATAAATGTCACACAGAAGGAACATGTTTAGAATAGATATGTGTTGCATCACAAAACAGTGGACAGGTACAAGAGATGAATTGTAGCGATAGAAGACAGAAGAAATTAAATGAAGCTAGGCACGGCAGGTGGGTTGTGATGAAGACCGTTTCTTTTGGTGGATTTTGAACTTTAAATGTTAAAATCGAAAAAGTTGCTTGGAAGACTGCATTTCATGATAGAACAATGAAAGTATAAATAGATATTTAAGTTTCTTTCTAATACTCTGAGATTAGAGAAATTTTTGAAATTCAAATGTGAAGGAAGACTTGTAGCCGAGATCCATGGATGAGAATGTAAGAAAATGTTACCATTGGGTGAGGATTTTTGTCAGTCAAAGGTGCAGTAGTCAGCTCAAAGGATGTAACAATCCTTTGTTGGGAGAAAATGAAATGTAAACAATAACAGCCATTCAATCGCAAGGAACAAAGAAATGCACAGATACGAGCCAGTAAACTATGAATGAACATTACTGACATTATTAGTCTCATGTGAATGTTTTGTATTTTATTAGAATTATTATTCCAATGGGAATTATTTATGGTATATATAATATTCAATGAGTAATATCAACAAAAAAACGATTCAACATTTTTGTGTATAATAAATTCTGAATGGGGTTTTCTTTGTAACAATAATTTCCAAAAAATTAAATTTGCATAGGAAGCAGATGTTAGGACGATGTTTTTCTATTTTCCATGAATTGAACAGCCCTGAGGTAGAATTTTATATTCGCAAATTGAGCTAGCAAATGGGGCTTGATATTGATGACTGGGCATTTAATGGCATTCATCGAGTTGATAATAATAAAAATAAATAAATAAATTTAAAAAAAAGGTACGCTAAATTCAATAAAACAAAAAAGAGGGAAGCAGAGGGATAATTGCAGTACATTGCAACCTGCTACAATTTTATTTCCTAAATTCTAACTGCTATTATAAGCTAATTTAATTATTACTCGATGTTAATTCTATTTATTTTTGAAGAGTTCTTATTCATTACCATTACATTTAAGACCAGTGCACAATATTGCAGCGCCAAGCTAACAAAGGAAAATTAAAATTTTTAAATGGAAAGCAAAGTAAAACTGTAAAGGAACGTATTCTAATAAAAGGGTTTGGCAGAAAAATGTCAGATAGTTACTTTAAAATCTCGAGCTAAAAGCCAATAATTGGCATTATCATCTTACTCTTAGATAAGTCTGTAGAATTTATCCTCTCATAAAAAGGTCCCAGAAAGAAGATTCGTCATTTCTAAGAATCTCCGCTAGGGAGCTAGCAAGGTGATGCCTTTGACAGCTATCTCTTATTTTAACACAGTGCAAGAGAACATGCCCCACGGTAAGATCTATTTTGCAGTATTTGCATATAGGGGTCCCCATGGAGGAGATAACCATGGGAGAAATGGCAGTGACCGATCTGGAGGCGTGTTAAAATGATCTTGCGCCAAGCATCATGAGATGAGGACCAAGGATTTATGGAATCCTTGATTCTCGTGAGATTAAAATCTGAGTTATGCCACTCTGTTTGCCATTCACTGCAGATACAGCGTTTGATAAAGAGCTTAGTGTCTTCCATGGGGACTGTGAAGATGTCTAACTCTCTTTTCTTCGTGGCAGTCTTTGCTGCCTGGTCAGCTATTTTATTTCCTCTTATACCCACGAGTCCAGGGACCCAACAAAAGACTAAAATATAGTGGCGGACCAATAGATGATGGATTTGGTGTTGGATGGTCGTTGTCAGCGGGTCACAAGATGAGGAGGAGGAGATTGATTCAAGAGAGCTTTTGGAATCATTGCAGATCACTACTTTCTTTAATGACATTGATACAGCAAATTTAAGTGCCTCCAAGAGCGCATACTTCTCTGTAGTATCAACGCTGCACAAAGAGAGCAATCGAAAACCTCGCGTGGCTCTACAGTATTAGAAAGCACATCCGACTTTGCCATTTCGAGAGATTGGTGTAAATGAAGTAATGGTCAGGATATGTAGATTTCATCACCTCAAATTCAGATAAGAATGTAATGGGGGGAGTTAAGGATTTAGGAAGGTTAGACAGTCTAAGATCTATTATTGGCCGGTGTAGTTTCCAAAGGGAAACAAGGTTTCGGGGGTTTCACAGGGTTGGGTAGTTTTATATTAAGCTTCTGTAAAAGCATACGGAGACAGATTCTCAGGGGATGGGGTAATGATGGTCTAAGTACATATGAGGTCAAGTGGGTTGGACGGAGGACTGCTTGGCATGAGTGAGTATCAATATTGGATAATTTCGCGCCATATGAGGCAATCAGAATATCCCGCATTATGCTCAGAGATGGATGGCTCTCCAGCCTCGGCCAAGAAGCATTCGATGCGACTCGTGCGGTAGGTGTCTGTACTAATCCTTATACTGGCATTGTGTACAGTATTTAATGGCTGGAGGGTTGATGGAGATACTGACCCACACACTATGCATCCGTAATGAGTGTTCCATACAAATGGAAAAGACAAACACGGTCTGCGCTCCAAGAGCTACCAGTAAGAGTGCGAAGGAGATTTATAGGTGATACACATCGGCCCTGTAGTTTATGGATGTGTTTTCGCCAGGATAGGCTCTTGTTGAATGTGAGCCCAAGGAAGGTTGTGGATTCAACAAATGGAAGCTGCTGTCCTCCAAGAAAAAGAATTGTTAGAATTTGATGGGTGCTTTCAGTTTACACACTTTGCATCTGCAGAGCAGTTAAGAGTCATTACAAGACTCCCTTCCACAGTGCACTCAGACTGCGGTGCTCATGCAGCGAGGTTTGCCTATGGCAGATGGTTTGGAACATACTGCCTGACGCAGAGATTGTAGAAACTGCTTATTATCTTCTCTGGCAGAAATGGACGGTCAAAGGTCAGTATCAGCGTTGAGGTAGGGGTGAGTACCCCATTTACTCTCTGCTGGATCCTGTAAATGTCAGACACACCACATTGTTGGAAGAAAGCTTTCAAGTTTTCTTCTGATTCGGATAAAACGTGTTCATGGTTCACCACACCCTTGCAGAGGTTTAAAGTTGGGTGGGCAGACACATGCACCTGGAGGAAGGCTATTTCTTTTAGGTAAGTGATTTTGCTGATCTGTTCGTCAGAGCGACATTCAAAAAGGATTGTGCCATTTCTTTGACGAACCACGACTGAAATTGGCTGAACTTTTCGATTTCTCTGGCAAGTTTGATCGGGCTGACACTCTTCATTGTTTCATTATCACTTTTACATGCCATGACGAAAAAGCGGGGCTTAGTAGGTCTATCAGAATCATTACAAAAAAACTCCCAAGATTTACAGTTTCACCAACAAATCATCTCTTCCTCGTGGAAGAGGGCGGGGGGAAGGTTTTTTATCCATTAAGAGGATATCAGATTCATCCCTGTAGTCCCCACCCACCACGGAGCCCAACAAGGGGACACTCCATCGGAGTGCCAGGTTTGCCACGGGTCACCCTGGAGTTCAGTACAAGACCTAGACCAAGCCAGTTGATCGGGAGGGAATGGGTTAGCTCCCGACCACCCGTCAAGAAGAGTTCGTAGCCAAAGCAAGGGTATTGAGAACTACAAGGAATGTTCCCCAAAATACGTAAAAGCATGTATCCCTGCATGCCAAGAAAAAAGTAGCATGAGGAGAGTAATTGGGAAACAGATAGGCCCCTCAACCGCCAGGACACACATACCTTCTGACACGGGTCGCCATGCACGGCAAAAACATACGTGGGCGTTCAGCATACAGAGAGAGCCAGTGAAATAGAAGAGGGAGAAGAAACGAAACGGGATGTTATAGAAGAATGAGAATGAACAATGGGGAGAAGAAAAATGACTTGTGAAAGAAAGGAATGCTTGAGAGCCCACTCTGTATCCCTCCCGTCAGGACGTGGACAAACCCACCTCGACAGCTGGCGCTACAGAATGGCACAGACTTTCTCATAGTAAGGTGTTCTAATTTCCTTGGTGTGAACTGGCTTCACGTTCTTGCTCCATTCTCTTGCCAGTTGCCATCTATCGCCACCTAAAGTACATTTTTTCGAAATTTTCTCAACTTTTCGGTTTCCAGATAGGAGAACAGAAATATTTCTTTAGGCATATTAAGAAGAGTAAAATCTCATCCTACATGGCAATTTTCAATGGAAAATTTAGAACCGTTTTTAAGAAAATTGCGTTAAAACATTACTGTAAATGCGAAATTTGAAGCTCTTTTTCACAGGAATCTTTTGAGTTTTCAAAAAGCTTCAATTGAAGTCCTTTAAAGCACATTCACTTACAAATGCAAAAATGTATACAAATTGATGGAAGTGTACATATTAACTGAGTAAGAAATATTTTTAAAAAATTACATTTGTGTAATTTTTGAAAAAACAAAAGAATTCATGAACTTTACATCATATTAAACAGTGTAATTAGCACTATCTGTTGAAAAAGTTTGAAGAAAAAATTTGGAACCATTTTTGAGAAAATGGCAATTGAGCGTTTTTCAAAATGCAGAAATTTTAGCACATTTTCACAGAAAATGATTGCATTTTCCAGAAATTTTATATGACATTATTTAAAGAACACGTACACGTAAATACCATAATCTGAACAAATTGTAAGTAATGTAAATATTAACAACGTGAGAGACAAGTCAAAACAATTATATTTACGTAATTTTAGAAAAATTAAATAATAGAGCAATATGGCATTCATATCCTGTTATAGAGTGCATTTCAGCACTATCCCTACCAATAATCCAATAATTGAAAGAAAAAACCAGAGCGATTTTTATAAAATCTTGTATTTGTATTTTTTTAAAAAATGATTATTTAAAGTCTGTTATTTCAACAAATTTCATTTGAAAGAAAAGTCTCTATCTTTAATTTTGTTGCCGCAAGAAGAGGATGGAAATAATTCAAACATTTGCATTTTTCGAAAATTCAGAGTTGCATTCAGTTTTTTTTTGGTATGAAGGACCCACAAAACAGAATTTCTGGCTACACCACAAGTTAGAGGATTTTGTTTCTTAATTTAGCAACTGGATTTATCCACTTTTTCATTATCAAGGCTCGGCAATGAATTTTTTTCTGCCCAAAATCTGCTATTTTTTCACGCAGCATTACATAACTTTCTCTAAACTATGTATATTACTCTGTATATACGTACATACACAAGAAAGTAAAAACAGAAACAAACATCAGATAACTTAACTAAAAAAATAAAAGAATGCCAGCCGAAATGAAGAAAATGGTGAATAGATTACTACCACAGAGGGTATTGCATTACCGACTGGAAGGCAACAGTGACAGAAGACCAAGACGATGCCCCAGCAAGAACATTGCAATATGTGTTAACGATAACAGCAATATCAACTTCTTGTTGATGAATTTAATTCATTTTAAAAATAATTCGAATATACCATTTTCAAACACAAAGACCCCATCTAAGATGACCCAGAACACATTCAACTGAGATCGTTCAATTAGTGATAGCTACTCTTAACTCTCATATAGAAAAATACTTAGGTACATTTTTAAAAGTATGAATGGGATAAGAAGTGTTTGAAAAATGTTAACACATTAAGGACAGATGTAGGAAATTTTAAATGCCCTACAGTTATAAATCAGGTATTTTTTAGACCATCATCATGTAGTCATGAGAAAATTTCACAGCGAATAAACTTTCTTCGTGTTCATACAAATGGTCTTCTAGCTCTTATTTATTTAATAACAAGACATCATCCTATAAAACTTTTAAAATCAAGTTAAACCATAAAGCAGTGATAATACTTCTTTTTTCTATTTTAACAAAATTAATGTAAAACAACAGAAATCTAAGAACTAATTTGACTTTGAATTACATTACATCACTAAAGTTTATGCTATGATAATAGTTATCACATAATATAGTAACAGGTTTTTGTCAATTTTTAAAAATTGTGAGACAATTCTTCATCCAAAATTATATCCATTTACCATATCAAGGCACAAATGTACTTTAGTTTTAGCATGAGATAGTATTAAAAATGTACAATTATGAAATGTAAAAGATGGGAAATAACACAACAGACTCAGATATCCTGACGCTTTAAAGATTTTCCACAAGTCTTCAGTGGTAAGTAGTTTCTGTTCCAGGATACGAAAGATTCACTTCCCCCCCCCCTCAAATTTTTTCTTGTAGAACAGTACATGACAGTGAAAGAAAATTAAGAAAAAATAATAAGAACAAACTGAAAATAAAATAGCAGAATTTCCACATTGATTTTTTTTTTAATTCACAATTAAAATTAATAATAATGCACTCCAGCAACAATTGACTGTTACTTACAAAATGATACAAGCTCCTCACTTTTTTGCGTCATTCCTGAAACATAAAATACGTCATTCGGAGTTTTTATCATTAGCAAGCATCATTCCAAAATGAAAAATATTACTCAACATTTGCAAAAATCCACAACTTTTGCAACGTACCAGCAAGACACGACGCAACAATTACACATATCACACTAAACGCCCCATATGTTGACCATGAGCCACGGCGACGAGGTAATTTATCTGGATAATGTACTTTACCATCTAGGGTCTCATGAGTGACCTGATAGGAAAAGGGACAAATAATTATAATTAACACTGTGATAGGTCCTACGAGTAATAAAGGTAAAACACAAAAATAAATTTCACTATGAGAATTTCAAACGGGTCCAATACTCAACGAAATACCGTCAGTAAGACAAAACTATCTGAAAAAAGGGAAATAACTTACCCTGTGACTTGGCATTGAAGAGTACGATATCGTGTATAATATACAATAGAATATTTACAGATGCTTGCATGTCCCAGCAAACTATCCAACGTAAATTGATTTCTCTTATCAGCAAGTGTCAACGTCATAACTTTTTGGAATCCCAACGAACAACTTCACCCACGTCTCGAGTACACTCGCTGCCCTATATGCGCAACATCCCTTCAACCTCGACCAACACGTTGTGGTGTTGGTGGTACTGGTGAGCCAGCAAGCGGCCCATAGCAGTCTTGCGTCCCGCGCTGGCCAATTGCTCCAGACGCGCACCGCGTTGCATAGCCGATTCCTCTGCCCATTGGATCGTTCGGCGCCCAGACGATTCAGCCGGCAATGCTTCAGACGGATGACAACAAAAGAGACAGGCCAAGTGTTTCGAATATCGAAGATAAGTTGAATTCTGCTGTGTTGAAGTGGTAAAGTAACGTTACATTAAGGTGGTGAAAGCTTCAAGGAATATGAAGAGAAGAAATGCCGAATGTGGCAAGCTCCGGAGGCCGTTAAAGCGAAACAAAATCACCGAAGGAATTTACGGAAGGTGAGAGCCGTCGCCATATGTTTATCAAAATGGCTGACTTAAAAATAAATTAAAAACAAGCGAATTAATATGCTTTGCTTAGTTTGTAAATAGCATGATTGCGAGTTTATTTTGTCTTGTGGATAACAGTAGGCCATTCCCAAGGTAAACGGGTTGCAACGAGATGGTCTACACCCTTGCTATGACTATTGTAAATAAGTGTATTTTTTTCAATTTTTGACATTTTAGATGCATTTAACGTCGACTTATTTGCGTACTTCTCAATTCTGATATTAAAGCTTTCTTCTGAACGGAAAACCACAGACGTAAAAGTCCTAAAATCCGTGTTTAATTTGTGTCAACATTGCTCTTTAAATACATCTGTCAAAATTTTCCTGTATATGCCCTTAATTGTCTCCTTCATTTCATTGCTTTAATATTCAAAACATAACTTTTTTTTATGACAGAATAGATGTATAGACTACATTTACTTGTGTGTATTGACACCCTTTCATGGAAGATAGCAAATAATTTGTTTGTTTTTTTTACAGCACCTTACTCTACTTGAAATTTCTCATATTATGGGCGTTTGTGTTACTAGCTGACTTCATTCTGGAATTCCGTTTTGAATTCCTTTGGCCATTTTGGCTACTTCTTCGAAGTGTTTACGATTCTTTTAAGTATCAAGGCTTGGTAAGTAACTTTTGCCAGTAGCTTTGCAGTTGATACTTTTTATATAAAGTGTCAAGGAAATCTTGATTACTTGCAAATAATTCTTATAATTTATTTCCATTTTCATAATTTCTTACTGATTGTGATAAGAAAGTGAACTAAGTCTCTTAGATATTTTGAAATGTCTAAATATTTCTATTATTATTATATTGAATAATGTGACTAAGTTACCAAAATTTATGGTTAACATATTTTTCTTGAGTAATGCAAGAAGTATTAATTGGTGGTTGTTTTGTTTTTCAGGCCTTTTCTGTATTTTTTATTTGCATAGCATTAACATCCGATATGATCTGCTTCTTTTTTATTCCTGTACATTGGCTGTTTTTTGCAGCCAGTACATATGTATGGGTGCAGTATGTATGGCACACAGGTAAGAGTTTCTAAAAGGACATTTATGGTAATCTAAAAAGACAGCTTTTACAATACAAGTTCTGAACCCTTCTGTTGTTTTGATCCAATTTGGAAAGCCTTAATGTAGAACTGAGTGAGTATTCTCAACTGTTACCTTTACGTTGAAACAGTATAGTAAATCAATTAATACAGATGGTATCAGTTCACAACTTGGGAAAGTGGTTGCAAACAGTTTTGTTTGACATGATGTAATGGTGGATGGGAGATCTTCTCCAATTCTAGCTGAGAGTAATGTGAATCTATTCTTTTTCTGGATATTTAATCATCAGAATTCCATGTCTTACATAGTTATCTATCATCTAAAGGTCAGACCTAGCTCTTCTTCTTCTTATTATTATTATTATTATTATAAATACTGTTTGGGCTGTTCAATGAATTTACTACCTCAACTAAGAATCTTGTAGTTTCTCCACTACTTAAACTACCAAAACTGTCAGTTCTCTGAAGGAGACATACCCTTGATAATTATTCATGTTTTTCTCCACTTTGTCATAGTTGTTGGCTATGCAATTAACTGGCAATAAGTTTCTACTTTGTAAATGACTATCATTTTTGCAACTACAACTACTAAGCAGTTGCAGGTATTTTAAGGGGATCGACATTTCTACTTGATGATTAATTAAATATGGCCTAGGTCTGATATCCGTTAAAATTTCAGTATTTTTGCAAGTTTTTCTTTTTTTTCCTCTTATAAGTACGGTTGTAATCGTAGAAATTTCTTTTTTAATGCAATCTATTCCTTAATATTAGATCTTTAAATAATTTTGTGTACTTCTTTTAAATATTAGTAGATTTCGTACTATGTTCATTTCATGACAATATTTTTGAATAACTACAACAATAAGAAAGAGTTTTTTTGTCAAAAATTCACCATTTTCTGGCATACAATTACATTGCTTTCTCTTCTTATGTTAGTAAGTGTAAAAAAGTAAATCAATTCGTAGTTTAATGAAATCTCTGTATTGAAATACAGTAAATAACACTAATAATAAGTAGACACAAAAACATGTTTTCACACAGCAAAGCATTCAGTTGAATGAAAAAGTAAATAAAATTGTTAGAATAATAAAAATATGACCTGAAACTGATAGAAGAAATTAATACTAAATTCAGCTGGAAAAAGGGGAATGCAATTATTCTGAGCATTCAGGTGGCAAACACACATTCTCTGTGTGCTTAGTTCCACTTATTTTCTCTTCCAAATCACATTACTTGCATAGTGGCAGACTACAGAACTGGCTTACTTAAATTATGTACTATATATTTCTATGAATACTGCCACACAAATAACATAAAGTCATCTCTCATCAAGAAACCATGCCCCTAGAGGTGAGGTCAGATGATTAAAAAGTTTACAGACCAAGAAATATGAATACAAAGAAGTGTTAAAACCATGTGTCGTTAGGCATATCACTGGTTTGTGTCAATTATACCAGTAGGCCTGGAGGTTAATGCTCCTTCCTGTTCCTGGTTTATCCATTTTTGTTGTGATCTCGTAACATGTCATGGCCCTTGTGGTTTGTATATTGGTTCTTGCCTTAGCTCTTTTTCTGATGTTTACTTCTTTGCCAGTCTTTGAAGATGATGTCAGCATCTCATCTGATGTCTTCATCTCATCTGATGTCTTTGATTTTCATTGTCCTCATGGGTATTGGTTTTGATGTCATATTACGTAGTCTTAACTTGGTTTCTTGGGACGTCTCTTCCACAGTGGGCCTTTAAAATTTTTTGGGATTGTCCATGTTGCTTTGTCTACATTTAAAACGTGAAAATAATAGAGAAGACTGTTAGAAAAAAAACTGAAAAGAGGCATCAGTGTATGTCATAGTTGTCTTAGTCTGTGTAATATCAATGATACAATAAAAGAGGGGCAACTATTGGAGTTAATTGTCACTATAAAATGGGCAATATGTCTTGTCTATGAACCTGCTCAAAGCATTGGTTGTCTCAGTAACTGAGTTATCAGTGCAACTGGGAGAAAATGCTTTGAATAATTTAAACAAATATTAGATTTTTATTTCATAAATAGAATATCTGCTTACATTTACATATAACATAAATATCTGATTACGACTATTTCATTAATGTAATTAATTTATGTAAAATTATAACCCAACGTATTTGTTGTGGTATTCTATTTGAACATTAGAACTTAAACATTTAGTACACCGCTAAATTTTCTGACCCTATTTCAGTTAAAATTCGAGTGAAATACTCGATGAAACTTTTGTAGTGCAGTGTCAGTTCTGAGAGGTGTCTGCTACAATATATGATCTTTTTGTCAATTGGATCCTTAGAAATCTAGTTTCTAAGTTCATTCAGGTATTACATTGGAAGTCATTGCAGTAATTAAGAAATGTTACATGAACGTTGTGAATAATTGGACGTGGTGTTTTTGTTATAAATGTTGATAGTCATTAAAATCAATTACCAGTATAATTCTAAGTTAATAAGGTCAGAAATCTTAAGTTGCACATCAATTTTTCACAGTCGGTTATCAATATTCAATACTTTTATAGCAATGCAAATAACACCATTTTTATGCAAGTATTAGTATTAAAATGTATAATGAATAAAATAAAATATGAATAAAAGTGCAGCTTGTTTTGGAGCCAGTGCAATAAGATAACTTGGCAATGAATTTTGATTTGTTTCAGAAAAAGGCATTTGCCTACCCACTGTCATCTTGTGGCTATTATTTGTGTATATAGAAGCCGCAGTTCGGCTAAGGGATCTTCGTCATATGCCCTTCCATTTGGACCTCTGCAGGCCATTCGCTGCGCACTGGTATGTTGCTTAATGTTGAACTAGTGTACCTCTTATGAGGGGATATGATCGTCATTTTCTTCTTTGCCGAAAATAATTTCCCAAGGAATTGTAATAAATAATACTATTATGATAATTTAAAAATATATAAAAATATTTTTTTGGAAATGGAGAACTAAAATTCTAATAACAACAATAATGATTGTTATTATTATCAACAATTTGCTTTTATGAAAATATTTTTTTGTACTTTGGATTGGGGTAAGACTTACAGTAAACAATGTTAAAAATTAAAAAACAAAAACAGAACAACAACAAAAAACAGCAGCTATGAGTAGGATAATAGAAAGGGGAAAAGAATTAAGTGGGCATTAAGTGTTTGAGAAAATCTTAGAATCAAGATTCAATTAAGTCTACAAGTTTATATTTGGTCCCAGATTGTTTTAAAGAAGGAAGAAAATGTAAAAGATAATAACAAGATTTTGTCTCTGAAATGAGATGTTGGCTCAAAGAGGAGAGAAAGTGTAGGTTAAACAAAAAGGAAAAAATTGGGGCCGGGATGCTGCATCCTAGGCCCAGGCCTAAGGTAGGTGGGCACCTGTGCCTAGGATGCAGGGTCCCCCGGACAGCCAAGTAGATACTGACTCCGGCCACGGGAACCTACGCTCTCAATAAGGTGAATATTTGCGTAGAGGAAAGATCACCATCTTTTCTCTATGATGTTAGATTATTTAGAATAAAGTAGAGGAAGTAATGAGGAATAAAAGGTTGAGGAAAATGATGAAAAGGGAGGGAGGCTGAGATGTGGACAAAGATATGGGAAGAAAATGCAAAAGGGTTGAAATTTTTCTCACAATTAAGAAGTTGAAAAGTAGATTGTGAGAAATTAGTTAGGGGTGATAGTAGAAGAAGGAATAATATGCAATTATAGTATAATATGAGTGGATCTTACCAGTAGGTAAATAAATGTGGAAAAAGAAATATTGGTTAAAGAGAGAGAGATGTAAGGTGTAATTATGACGGCATGGGGTAGGCATCTAAGAAATTGAATTAGTAAAGCTGAATAAATTACTACTCAGTAAATTCTATTAGAAAAATAGAATTAATCAGGGCTGACTTTTCTGAGGTGTGGAATGAAAATAATTGTCAGTAATAAAAATTGCTAAAGTAGCATAATTAACTTTATCCATGTTGAAAGTCATAGTTCACGAAACTGCTATCATTTTCCAAATAAATATCATTTGAACACTAGAACTAGTCTTGTCCACATTTTTTCTAATGAAGCATCAGATGTAATGTATTTTAAGAGTAATTATATTGTTGGTATTTTTGAAGTGGATAAAACATTCTACAATATTCAGTTAACTGAATGCAAGGTTCTAGGTCATTAGGATGATGTCAACAGGATGATGATCAGTTAACACAATGTTCACAGCAAGCATCCACTGCATAATGTTCACACTATAATGTCCATAAACAAAATGCTGAATAATATCTACAAATATTCTAGTAAAATATGTACAAATCAGAATGTTAAACCAGCAGGAATGTACAAAATGAGTAATGCCAATATCTGTTCTATTGAAATATATTATCTTCATCAATAATAAAATTTATATTCCATTTTTGCATTCTTATTAATAATAAATAAATTTATGTAAGGAGCTTGCATTCCTGAGGAAACAATGAAAATAAAATGCATTGAAGATGTTCCAAAAGGGGGGTGCCTTAATGAACCGTTATCATCCATATTCCTCTGAACATAAATTATGATGGTCACTGTATGCTACTGGACATTTTTGCAATGGACATATAAATAACCTGGATGAAACAATTTTGGGCCTTTAATGAAGTGACAGATTCTGAATTTCCATGTGCGGACATTTACCTGTAGACAAATTGACTGATAACCAAACACAAGAACTTGTCTTGTCAATCTTGTTCAATAATTTTTCAATCTATCGTAATAAAATGTCTTACAACACTTGTTTTGTAAATAGTTAATTGAAAATGTACAGAAAAGATAAATGTATTTTTGTAAAGATTACATATATTTTCTTCTGGTAAATTAATGTGTAGGCAAAATATCTAAAATGACTACTTCATAACCTAACACTGCTGAATCTCAACAGAGATTAAAATGTAATGAAGCTTCTGGGAGCAAGCAAGTCACATGTATAGATGTTGATCTTGTGTTTGATGTCCTACACTTGTAATGATAGATTCATGACCGTATTTGAGTTCTATGTAATGTGTTTCAGCATTGGTTATCCAGTAGTAACACTGGGATTTGGCTTCAAAAGCTACATAGGATACAGAATGCGTCAGGTAAGTGAAAGTCGTTAATCGAAAGACAAGAGATGACTGTTTATACCACTGATATAGATTAAATATTTTGAAGGTTCCATACATGCAACTAAACTAGTAAATAGCAGTAAAATTTATTTGAGAAAATGATGTGTAGTAGGCAGTAGAAATAAAGCAAAACTCCTCAGAAAGACACTACCTCCTACCCCCACCTCCACTGTAACAACCAAAATATTTTAGAACCCATTTTTTTTTTGTTTGTGTGGGAAGTATTTTAAACCCTCTAGTGAAGAGAGTAGTTGTAAATCGTGAAGTATTTAAAAACATTTATGACAGATAGTATTGTTTTAAATATTTCAATAGATTAAATCCTTTCATTTCAATCACTCCTTAAAAAGTTGTTCTGCAGCAACTGTATTTATTTTATGAATCGAACATGCAAGATGAGGGAAATATGAATTTTAATTATCTTATAGATCAGTACTGTTGTGGCCATCTTTATGACCATCTTGGCATTTATGGTAGAAAGGGCTCAAGAGAATTTCTTTGACCAATTTGAGGTCTATAAATATTAATTGAAAGGTGATCAAACTGTGCCAGGTTCTCTCTCTTATCTTGTGATGTAGCTATGAACAAGCTGATGTCAGTGTACAATTCAATTACGGGATTATAATGAATTCATGATTGTTAATGTAACTTAAACAGGGTATAAATAGAGCAATGTTATCTGCAACGTCTTCTTCCTTTGACCACTGCCTCTCGCACTGTATTCCTCCTTTCTGCTATGACCTCCACTTCCTCTCTCCTCTCTCTTGCACCAATTTCTCTCTCCTCAACATCCTGCTGCCATCTCACTCATGGTCTTCCCACATTACACCTGGTTTTCTTTGAAATACCCATTTGACTTCTTCTTTAGCATCCTTTCTCTCAATTTGTTCTAACCATCTTAATCTCTTCATTTTTTATATCATAATTTGGTACTTATAAAGGTCTTCTGTATCCATATTATTTCTAATTTTATTATCACCACCTTCCTTTTTAGGGCCAAAAATCCTTCTTAGTATCTGTCTGTCCCATATCCTCAACATACGGCTATTATTTTACTGTTATTTTAGATTTTTTATTAACATAATTACTGCTTTTGCTGCCATTTCTATGGGTTCTTCTATACTTTTATCTTGCATATTTAAGCTTCTAAGTATCTTTACTTTCTTTTCTGGGTCTCCTATCACTCACTACTAATTTATCATCTTTCTGATTCAGGAATGTTGTACTGAAATATTTCGTTGTCCTTTCTTTTGATTTTGACTTCTTAAAAGATTTCCCTTGTTCCTTATGTACTCCACTCTTGGTTGAAATCCCTTCTTATACATCTCGATTTTTTGATAGAAATTTTTGATTTCACCTGTATTACCAAATTTTTCCATCAGAATTTTCTCAAATTCTCTTTTCTTCTTTGTATACGCTTTCTTTGCCTCATTTCTTTTATTCTTAAATTCCCAGAGAGCTGTTCTAGTGCCCCTCTCAAAATAGTTCATCCTTGCTTTCTGTTTTTTCAATCCCCCCCCCCCCAAACTTTCCTTTTACAGTAAAACCCCTCTTTTACACTTTTCATGGGACCATAGGAAAAATGGTGTAAATAAGGGGAAATGATTTTTTCTCTTCAAAACTATAAATAAATTGTATTTAAATACTAAAAGACCAATAAGAATTATAATATTCAGTATTATACACAAATAAGATTATACAGACAAAAAGAAATCAGATATTTTGGTTTGTTTTCTTCTTTTAGCTTGGACTGATTGAATTTGAGACTCTAGTTCATACACTTTATCAAAAGTAGTATCACCACCATCTGCAGCAGAGAGGTATTTTTTTATTGTTTCTAGGGCTGCAAATGCTTGTGCACTCGTGGGAGGAGGTTGATCATAATCGTAACTGTCATCTTCACTTCCATCAGCATCTTCACCAACAGCATTGTTTTGAAGATAATCTTGAACAATATCTTCTAATGATGATTGTTCATCAGCAGTACGAACATCATTGTCCACAGATACAAATTCTTCAAATGAAGTTTGAGACTTAATACTTGTCCAGCCCTCACACTCAAAATCAGAAGCATCTTCCACGGCCTCTTCTGTATCTGCCAGGAAGCCAGCTTTCTTAAAACAGTTAGCAATAGTAGACTGCTTTACTTCCTCCATGATTTTGCAATAAAATGCAAGGCATCTAATATCGAAATCTTCATTTCTGCTGCATCCTTACCACATTCAATGTACCTTAAATATTTCTGGACTAAATTTCTACGATGGTGCACTTTGAAATTATTAATGATGCCCAAATCCAAAGGCTGCAGTACACTTGTGCATTTGGCTGGGAAAAACTCCATTCTTGTTTTTTAAATTCAACGTTTTGGGATGTGCTGGGCATTGATCTACAAATAGAAGGATTTTTCTATTTTGTGCTCCCATTTTAGCATCAAGAGCATGAACTTGCTGAGTAAATAACTCTGAAGTCATCCATGCTTTTTTGTTTGAGGCATACGATGTTGGCAATGTTCTTATGTTTTTAAAGCAACGTGGCTTTTTTGCTTTGCCAATAACAAACGGACGCAAGGTTTCCGTTCCATTTGCGTTTGTCCCCAACATTACCGTGAGTCGAACTTTACTATGTTTGCCCCATGGCAAGGTTCATTTTCATCGCAAACGTTTTATTCGGCAGAAGATTAAAAAATAACCCGGTTTCATCGATATTGAAAATATCTCTTGCATCATATTCACTAATTAATTCATGAAGGGTGGAGTCTTTCCAGGAAGAAACAATACTTTTATCAACACTATTCGATTCTCCACAAATTGCCCTATATACAACATTGTACCGTTTCTTAAAACGATCAATCCAACCATTGGATGCAACAAACTCGTCTATTCCTAGCATATCTGCCACGTTTTTAGCCTTTTCCCTCAAAATTGTACCATTAATTGGTATATTGGGTGCCCTTGTTGTCTCGAACCAGTTTTTAAAATCTCTTCCAGTTTCTCATATTTTGAGTACTTCACGTACTTTCTTTTAGATTGTTGTCCGCACTCCTTTGCACTCTGTTCGATTATTTTCGACACTTCACGATTGTATTTAGAGTTGAAATAGAAATTTCCAACTGCTTCGCCAACACAACACGTGGTCCTGAAAAAGCGTCCACTTTCTTCAAAATCTCCATTTTCTGTTCAATAGAAAAACTTCTTCTATCTTTCTTCTCCATTGTACACCACTTCTACAGCTCGAAGTTTTCGCACAATTCCACCCCGCAATTTACTTAAAATTACTATCACTTTCGCACTATCACAAGCCACAATGAACGCAGTACTGAATGGCCTAAGTCTCCCTCGGACCGACGCCACCCAGAACGACGCGACGTGAAAAAATCGCGCTCCTTGCGAGACCGGAAATCGGAAAAACGGCTTGTGTTGTGGCAAGCAAACTGTTGTATATTGCGGGAAAACTGAAATTATACTAACGTAAATGGGGGGTATTTATAACATGATGAATATACGAAAACTGATGGGACCGACAAGAAATGTTGTAAATGCCGGGAAAACGTAAATTGCGGGAACGTAAAAGCGGGGTTTTACTGTATCAATTTTCATTTTGCCTAGTACATTTTGTGCAGTTTCAATATTTGCATGCTGAATTGTTTTTCAAACGTTTTTTATATTATTGTTCGTTACGTTATTCAAACGTCTTTTATCTTGCAGGCTCAACTCCAATTCTGTTCTGAAATTTGTTTTCAGTTTTTCTACATCAAACTTTATTCTTTTATTACCCTTGCCATCTTTATTCACTTGTGTTTTCTGTCGATATTTGAATATTATCATAAGATGGTTGGAGACTGCTCCTCTGTCTGATGCTTGGTGTCTATTGTATCTATTAATAAATGATCAATTGGACCCCTCCACCCAACTTCCATTGTCATTCGTCATCAAACATGTTGCTTTATTTATATCTTTGGAAAGCAGATCTTCACACCTGTACATCCTATTGCTCATTATAATTACTTTTGCTATGAAGACCTTCCTTTTCTATTGCTGGCTGATATTCTTCTTCTTTGCCTATTTGTGCATTATAGTCACTTATTAATAGTTTTACATCATTTTTCAGACTTCATTGCCTCACAGGGTACTTTTATACACAAAAATTCTATGGCTCTTATATTTATTAATGTATATGTATATATTGTATTGTATCAGTAATGAAAACTACCTGAATAAATTATTTCTATTGCTATATTTATGCTTAATGCTTTATGCTTAATCATATATTATTTCTAATTTAGTATAGAATCTCCCCTTCATTATCTTTCACTTCAGTCAGTTCATTCACATTTATGATAGTAGTATTAAAACTGGTTCCTCTCATTCATGTTATACATCCTCCGCTTTAAATTCAATTATAGCACATGCTAGGCTTTCCACAGCAAAGAAACCTGCCAAACTCTGCTTTTGTACTTCCATTGTGCAACATGGTATGTTCTTTCATTCTTCTAACTCCCTGTCCTTGCCATCTCTTGCTGTGCAATGATTGGGTCATTATTTGTCTTAAGGGTCCACATAAGTTTTTGTTGTGATCCAAGTAACCTTACATCCTTACATCCCAAGTTCCTATTTGTAAAACTTTGATTCATGCTAAATCGTTTCCAGTTTCTTTCCCAAGGCTCCTCTGCGAGATTCTCGATAACTTTTGTTTTCCAGTATGAGGTTGTCACACCCAACCGCTTTACTACGAGGACCAGGTTTTGTGTAAAGTTTGGTCCTTGGCCTTCGGGGATCTCTTGAAAGACAGCAGGTGGATTTTTGTTGGTTTTACTCCCCTAGAGAGATTGGCATCCCTGCCTTACTGAGCTCCCTCTGCCAATTGTTTTTCTTCTCTTGGCTTAGGGATTCCTGCTCAAGGCGCTGGAGATTTATCTATCACCCTTCTCTCATAAGCTACTTCCAGACCTCTCACTTCATCGAGTATTGCCCAGAGGCCACCGTCTGGAGGGTAGAGAGAAGCCTTATTGCCATACCCTGTTCTTGATGGTTCTTCTCCTTGCTCTTCTTTCAGCGTACCTCATTAAATGGCAGGTAATGCCTGATATACCCATGAGCATTGATTTACCCTGTCAGAACTCGTCAATCATTGGGTCCCCTATTATCTGCAAAGCAAATGAATTTTCTAATTGATTATTTCATATTACTAACCATTTTAAATGAACATCTAATTAAGAATCTCTTGTTAAAACAATTAAAAAATAGAAAATTAAAAAAAATTGCTAAGTTTTTAAACAAAAAACAATTAACTCCAAAACTATACAAAAAATATTAATGGATATCAATTATATTTTACTTGTTCTGTACACTCCTTCTTAATCGGCTGCTACTGGTTTCAGATGAGTCACAACACCTGTCGTGACATGTCATTAGCCGTGAAGAAACAAAAGAAAATTCCAAAATTACTTGTAGAGTGTATTTTTTCTTTTTATAATTTCAGTCAGATCAGTGGCTGGCGTAGTAAGACCGAGTTATAATGAACTCGGATATAGTGAACACTGGTCAATGATGACATTTCACTTACATTACAAGTAAGCAAAAGAAGATTCAGTTATAGTGAACTCTGAACCTAGGCTATAGTGAACTTAGGAAATCCAATGTCCTGGAAATTAATTCCCTCCTGGAAAAAATCACCTTTGTGCCACAAATTCCAACACTGGGCAGCTTGGAAAAAATATAGTCAGCCAAAGTTATAATCAAAGATGTCACCCCTGAGGTAGCAGATCTGGAATTGAGAATTTACTTATGACCTTGTGTCACTCAGTTTCACTGCAGAATCAATCCTGCATGAGCTACAATTTGCAGTGGCAACACATGACTGCTAGCTTCAGTTTCAAGCTTGATGTTACTTGAGATTCTGTGGGAAAAAGCATGTACTGTTGTATGTGTGTAACAGGAAGCACACGACTGCCATGCCGCGTGGAAAAGCAAAGAGCAAGAGGCATGTGAAGACTGCATTACAATACCTAGAGACTGTGGACAATACAGAATCAAGTCCATGAATTCTGGAGAAGAGTCCAGAGAAATTACTAATGGAAAATTGTTCGAACCAAACAATTAAAAAAGTATTTGTAGAAAACACTGCAACTGGTGTAGCCTGAATGATCACTAACATGATTCACAATATATTGTGTGTGATATACATAAAGATATATATTAATTTTTTAAGGTCTAATACAGTTATTGAAATTTTCAGTTTGTGCTGTTACTGTATTTGCTGTATCTCCACATTAATAAATTAATTGTGGAAAAATTCTATTTAATTTTGACTCCATCAAATACAGTAACCAAAAGTGGTAGTCCCAGAAGTTCACTATAACTGGAGTTGACAGTACTTGCGAATGTAAACATACTGCAATTAGGTTTGTAAAAGCGTACAGAGTGCCATGTTATGCCTTTGTTTTGAGAACAAAGCAAGTTCTTTAAGAACAAAGTTGTTTTTTTTTTCTTAATTATACAAATCTTAACATAAATTAGGCAACTTTTTTTCTTTTCTTTTTTTTATCAAAATTGATTCAGAAGTATGTTTGAATGTTTTCTAGAGAACAGTGGTTTAATTGGCCAAATGATTACCCCATCTGAGAGTGGGACCTGAGGTGGCATGTTAAGATGGAGTTGTGTATTGTATTTTTCCTACCTTTCCTGTTGTATTAAACAAGATAACTTGGCTGTCCAGTCCTTGGTTGGAAGGTTTGAGATGTTTTCTCATGTATTCCATTAAAAACACCTCTCAATGAAGCAGTGTGCAGTTGCCATTACATTGTTTGTAGAGTGTTAGTTGGATGTTATTGGTTCCGAAATAACAAATTAATAGTAAACGAAAAGAAAACGGTTTTAATGCAGTTTTCCATTTCAAATAAACAATTCTGTGCTCCATTGAAAATGAACAGTGTACCATTGACTGATGTTAAGGCAACAAAATTTTTAGGTCTCTCAATTCAGTCAAACCTTAAATGGAACGTCCATTTAAATGAATTGAACACAAAATTAAGTTCATTATGCTACGCGTTCAGAATTCTTGCAAATTCAGTCAGCCTTCATACTGCTCGTTGTGTATACTTCGCGAATGTTCATTCTCGCCTGAGATATGGCATAATATTCTGGGGAAATACATCTTATAGCTCCCAGACTTTTAGATTACAAAAACAAATTGTAAGAATAATAACCAAATCCCACCCACGTGATTCATGTAAGCCTCTCTTCATTAATCTAGGAATTCTACCATTACTGTGTCTTTTTATTTACGAATCAGTGGTTTTTGTACAAAATGGCTTGCTCAAGGGCGGGAATATTTTTTCAGAAAATGCCGAAATCTATTATTATAACCCTCGATGTAGAAACCATATTCATCAGGTGACAGTATCAACAGCTCATTACAAAAAATTCACATACAATACATGTACATTATTTTACAACACTTTGCCAGATGACATTAAACGATTAAATTCAATATAAAAGTTTAAATCCCAAGTGAAATCGTTTCTGCTGCATAACTGTTTCTATACAATTAGAGACTATACTGAGCATCACAAGAAAAGGAACATTAATTTTAACAATGATACATAATGCATTATTTACCATTTGGACTGTATAAATGAGTATAAACAACCTGTAACAACTATTGTACTACAGCTTCCGGGTCAATGACCCCCATCTCGATCAGGTTTTTCGTCCAGTTTCCCTGATCCATTGAGCAAATGCTGAGATGGCCCCTTGTTTTGCTTCTGGACATAAATGTAAATTCAATTTCTGTGCACGTCTTCTAGAATTCAGTGGGAAATACAATTATTCAAATTATCGTTTCCATGTTGTCGCGGCAGGAAGTAATAAGAGCCAAAATTTATTGCTTATTTATCTTTGAAAATAGATTTTATTACATAAGAGGTTTTTTTTTATTTTTATTTTTTTTTTCCTCTCTCTTTCAAAAATTCAAAATTTAAGTAGTATATGACTTAGTGTAGGGATCACAGAATTTTGAAAATGTGCACACAATTCACTTTTCCCCATAGCACGTCATACGCAGTTTTTAACTGTTTTTTTGATGTTAAATAAATAGATGTGGTACGTCATGCTGTTCCAGCGCAAGCAGAAGGATGTAGCGAAAGAGAACGAGTTTTACATGCAGTTACTGCAACAAGCGCTACCTTTGGAGCAGCAACAGCCACAGCAGCAACCACAGTCCTGCCACAACACAAGCCCAGAAAAGAGTAGAGGTAAGTTGTTAAGCCCTTGATAACACAGTAACAATATAATAATAATAATAATAATAATGATAATGATAATGATAATAATAATAGTAATAGTAGTAATCATTATTATAATTATAATAATATTATTTGATATAATATATTTATATATGATATAATATATAAATAATAATATTTTATGATGTGGTTGTAAAAGTCATAACATCAATTGTGACGTACTGAACAACCACCACATCAACAATTTCAAACATGAGGAAAAGTATTTATGGTCAGTAAGCTGACAGAATATTCCTACAGGCTCTAATATGGGTATGATCTTAAGAGAGGTTGCACAACCAAGTGTAATTATACATGTATTATACATTTATCACAAATCTGTAATTTACCAGAGGGCGTACCTTCTATATCAGGGGTGTCCAAATTGCAAGGCCTCAACTAAAACCCTAATATGGTTGCCATTACACAGGCAATCTGCACCTTACTTCCCCATATAGTTGAGCTCAGCACTTTGCACTTCACCCAGCTGCTCTGAAACCAGAGGAGGGTGGGGAATAGAACAATACGTGATATCAAGCGATAACACAGTGAAACACAATGGGATGATTTTCAATTTCTGAATATAATAGAAAAAATTCTTTAAATCTATACTAAACCTATTATAATGTTAAAGTAGGTGTTGACTCTGACAGGGCATGGACACAATATTCTCTCTCATCGTGGAAGAAGGGACATTTCCCATTAGGCTCTTCCCATTGAAGTGTTTCCAAGTACGTCTTCACTGGTTTTGCAACATGTGGTCAACAAGTTCAACAAGAATTCTGTCTGCTGTGGATTTTTTTCTGAATAAAATAGTGCGATGAAATTCCCTGCAAATACTCTTGTCATGGCACAAAACTCAATATGCTTAGAACTCGGAAACAAAACGTTTACACTGTGGCGAACAAGCATACACTAATGTTCAAGCTCTTCAACAGTACTACCTTGTAAATGCGTTCTCATGGGAAATTTTTACATGTAATCCTGGCAACACCATCTGTTAGGAAACAGAGAGAACTTATTCAAGCGCCTTATAGATGAAGCTTCCTTTTTGGCACAGTCCACTGAGAGAATTTCACTGGTTCATAATTCTGTTAGTGAAATGAATTTTTGGGTTAGTTTTAGTTTATTCTTTTTTTTAACTTCATTGAATGACCTTGGGGTCTAATCAGTGGCTGTTATATTCTATTCAGAAGATATATCCTGTTTTAAGGTGTTATGAAAAAGACGAATTTGTCGGAAAACTGAATTGTATTATCTTTGTACGTATATTATATGCAAAGCAATATATCCGTATAATGCAGCTGTATTATCATCTCTTAAATTCTACTTTATGATTTTATGTAAACGAACTGGTTCTCTCAATAGCTATTGTTTCTAATATGGTCCTACTTCATCATTTGTCCTTTCTCGCATATCAAGTACCGATCAAGTGATGCAATAGTATTAAACAAAAATTTTTGAAATATTAATTTCATAATTAATAATGCTCAATGGTTTTAATAAATATTTATTACATTTCAATATTCGATTATTATTTTTCATTAATTATAATTTCAGTTCAGGTGAACCTGCATCTCTTGTAATATCCTAATGAAAGTCCCTTTTGTTTGTTCCAGGAGGTGTTTCAACAAACGACTCTGCAACATCCAACGGTGCTGCAGTGCATAGTGGTGCAACCACACAGCAGTCATCAGTGACTAAAAATAACCACAGAAAGTCTCTCGACAAAGGGGAACGTGAAAAATGTACCCCAGCAGAGACAGACTCAAAGAGTTCCTCAGAGAAAGCTGCCAAATATGCGCACAGCAATGGCAGCATCCACACAGAGTTGGAGTTTATTGAGAGGGTTGGGTGAGTGCAGATTCCCTGTTGGTGTGTTTTTTCCACTTGTTATCTTTGTCTTCCTTTTTCTCCTTTTTCTTTTATTCCCTCATTCTCTCTCACTCTCGCTCACTCACTTTCTGGTGTTTTCTCTCTGTTTCTCTTTCTTTTTTTCTTTCCCACTCTCGCTTTCTCTTCCTCTCCACTTTCAATACAGTGGAACCTTGTTTTCATTTTAAAAATGTTTGTTTGAAAAAGTGTGTCAAAAACTGAATGTAGAAAAAACTGAGCAATATTGCCCCATCAGAAATACTGTAAATCTAGTTAATCCATTCACCTCCCTCCCTTGAAACATACATTTTACCTGCTGTCTTTGTTCGTTGCTAGGAGATGTTCCGTGAATTCTATTTTGGATTTCTCATATTTTTTATGAAGGCGTCCTCAATCTATCCTTGCCCCCATGGACACATGTTTAGCATTCACATTCAGTAAACATCTTTTGACTAGCTCTTGAAATCTGGTAAGGAATTTGTAGTTCTACTAAAAATATTTCATGTTTCACTGTCGTGAAGCATTTTATTCCTAGCTTTAAATAAAAGCATAGGAGTTCATAGAATGGACTTCCTGCTTAGCTGATTGCTCATTACTCAATATCACTTCTGTCTTCCTTGTTGTGGAACTCAGAAATCTTTCCTGCCCCCTTTTTTTCGCTTCCCTCCTTCTTCAGTTTGCTCATTGTCTGCTGATACTCATTAGTGGAACAGAAATATTTGACCTGTCTGATTCACAAATTAATAATGTTAGTTTATATCTGATATAGCCTGTTTCTTGACTTCTTCTTCACTGTCCGGGTGACGCCGCGTAGTGGGCTGAGAGGCCGACGTTTCGCCTGACATGTCGCAGGCTTCATCAGGGTATGACAACGCGATGTTGTGCGTCGGGTGTTAAATATTGTCCGGCCTGGGCGGCCGGGTGGGGAGGGTGCGCCGTGATTGGCGGAGGGGTCGCTCTGATTGGCGGGAGCAGCGATTTCAGGCCGGGTTCAGGTTGAGCCGGCGTCCGCGTTGATGTTTTGCGGCCGTCTATTAATCTCCAAAGCTTCTTTGAAACGCCTAGGCCAGTACCTGTTTTCTTTGTGCAGGAGCCGAGTCTTGTCGAACTCGATGGCATGTCCCGAAACCTCCGAGTGGAGTGCTATGGCGGAACGATTGGTATTGTTCTTGTTGTAATGGGAGATGTGCTCCCTAAGGCGTTCCGACACAGTGCGCCCGGTCTCACCGATGTATGTCCTGCCACAGCTGCAGGAACTCGTGAGACACCGGCTGACTGGAGGTGGTGGCGTCTTTGATGCGTACCAGGGCGTTGTGCAACTTGTCAGGAGCTGTGTAAACCGTCCGGATGTTGTTTTTTCGGAGCAGTTTTCCCAATCGGTCGGTGACACCGCAGACGTAAGGAAGCACGGCTAATTTTATTCTCCCACTCTCTTCCGTGTCCGTAGTTGCCTGTCGATCTTCAGTGCTGCCGCTGTCTTCGGTGACACCACGCCCGTCTAGGATGCCACGACCGGGTTGCGCAACCACGGAGTGGCCATAGCAGAGGTCAGCGCACGTCCTGATCGCAGTTCGAATAGCCGTGGCCCTGACGTCTGTTCGAGTTTTGGAGTTCATCAGGCAGCGATCGCTCGTCGCACACCTTGATAGCTCGTGTAGTTAGCGTCTTTAGTATGCCTAATTTTGTGGATGGATGGTGATGCGACTTGCGTGGAGGTATCTGTCCGTGTGAGTCGGTTTCGTAGACAGAGTGTCCCAAGGTGCCATCTTCGCGCTTACTGACAAGAACGTCCAAGAAAGGCAGACAGTTGTTTTCTTCGGTCTCCATGGTGAACTTTATGTTGTGATGGATGTTGTTAAGGTACAGTAAAAATTCCTGGAGTAGTTCCGGTCCGTGTGGCCAGATTACAAAAGTATCGTCCACATAGCGGATCCACAGAGACGGTTTGTGAGGGCGTTTCGAAGAGCCTCGGTCTCCAACGCTTCCATGAATAAATTGGCAGCAATGGGTGACAGCGGTGAACCCATAGCCGCACCTTCCACCTGTGCGTAGAATCGATCTTGGTACTGGAAGAAGGTGGACTTTAAGCAGAAGGCGGCCAGTTCCGCCCATTCTGTGGGCTGGCTCCGTTCTTGAACGTTCAACGTACATAGCCTGTTTCTTATCCTTGTGATTCCGATTGAGAATTGGCCACTGGTGTGTGAATGGTGAGTTTGAGAAATAACATAGATGCAACGAAAAACTGAACAGTAATAGGACTTCTGTACAATTTTTTATCAAAAACTTATCATTATGTACGTAGCTAACATTAACCAGTATGGCCCACAACAGTCTGTTTTGCAACAGTTCTGCTTGACCAGCCAAGTCAATTATGTTTATCAGCTTTAGGATGGGCCAGATTTATTGCTATCTGCGATTTGTCAATTAAATTAATAGAGAACTAATGGTGCTTCAACAGCATATACTTCCCAGCATTATTTAAAACAGTTATAAAATATTGGGACTTTTATTGAATCGTGCCCATACTCCTAAGGGAACTAACATAAACAAACTAGTGCTGTTGATTTCTTGTAGTACAAACCATACTGAATCGACAGCTCTCCGTTAGGCGATGCTCTTTTAAGAGAGAAAAGATGAAGTGAGAGGCACAGCAAGAAATAGAAAGGATATTGAAGGATGCTATGAAATGCGCAGTCATGGACAAATATCGAAAAGTTGATGGGTCTTCAGAAACTTCCAAGTATTTAGGGGTACTAAATTAAACAAGAATAATGTGTAAAACAGTTTCAGTAATCGAGTATATCATAGTTACATGTTGGTAGAACAAAACTGTAAAATCTGAAAACTTGTCCCATTGCCAAAAATGCATTATGTTTGCGGCAGCATTAGTGTAAGTAGAACCTCCAAGGCAACCCTTTTTTTTATTTGCTATGCAGTTGCTCAACAGTTCAGAAATATTATTCGAAAGAAAATGAGGTTGAAAGAAAAATATTGTATGCTAAGATTTAGTAACTCGCCATAAGATAGTAAATTTAAGAAATCTTTAGATTCTGTTTATATGTAAACATTCTAAACACCGATGAGTACTCAGTGCATTGGGTGTGTCCAGGAAATTATATGAACCTTCCTTGAACAATAATCTGTGGAATGATTAAACAAGAAATACTATCCTTTTGTTGACTTTTTGAAAGCTTTTACTTGATGAATGAAATTTTTCTATACTAATTCTTGGAGATACAACATGCTGTTACCTACTTTTTGGAACATAATACTAAACAAGAAAATTTCAAAACTTTGAATCCAAAGGTAACATAACTAAAAAATAGCAACTACTTACACAAATAAATAAGTTAAAAATTGCTAAAATGGAGGAAATAAAGTGAACAATACTCCTAAATACTTAAGTTTTGATAATGGCAAATGATACTTTTAAAAATTCTGCACACAATTTCCACCATTGAACGCAAAATGTAGCAAATATGGCTGATGATTACACACTAAACATTCTTTAATAAAATTGTAATGATAATTAAAATGATAATTCTAATCACAACTATATTTAACATTGAATTCATTAGTGTCCATATCTATGAATACATATTTTTCTTACAATTTGCGGGGGTTTCACAAAATGTTCACTCAAAAGACTCAATCTTTTGAGAATATTTTAATTAATGTGATGCCTTACTTTGATTACTGCAAAATTGATATATTGCAGAAGATCAGTATTAGCTCAAAAATGCATATATTTTTCATGTTTCAGACCCATAATATTTTTTTGGAATGTGGCTTTCAGAGTATCATAAAGGAGTGAACCCTTTTTTAATTTGCTTATTTTTTAGCAAAAAATCTTTTTGGGAAAATTTAAGTTTAAATGTTTTTGAAAATTGCCATTTTTTTACTCTCTTATGTGATAATATTAATGTTTCTTGTATTGTGATCTTTTTTGGTCCAGGCGGAAGGTGCAAGATGCCCTGCTGGCGGTGGTGGTGAAGCCCAAGGCTTCGAGTGGCCACTCGCATAGTGGAGGTGGGGCCAACCACACAAACGCCCCTGCTGGACCAACAGTCACGGCGAATGGGCGCGCCACTCCAGCTCCAAATTCAGCTCCCACCAGCGGTCGGCGCGGTGGGGGTTCCGTTAACGACTTCGACATCAACGAGGTCGAGAAGGTGGGTAAGAAAAGGTGGAGTGCTTCTGAGGAATTTCTGTTCAATATCTTTAATGTGTATGCACTCCAATATTCCCATTTATGAGAATTAGAACGCACTAGTTCCCGTGCAAGAATTTACACTTGGAAACCTGACATTTTATTTGTACGGATAAAAAAAGATGTTAGCATGATCTTTATTTGGATACTAATTATAACTTACAAATTTGTTCATAAGAAAACAGACTTTATTTAAATGAAAAAGGAACCTGGCTTCATTGAAAGTGACCAGGGTTTCTAAAAGGAACAAAAGAAACTTGAAGCAGAAGCTATGAGACTTTTTTTTATTAATTAATCTCAGAAACGGTTTAAAAAACTGTGTGGAAGGCATGAGCAGAAGTGTGTTCTTTGCAGGTTTTCTTAAATTCAGCAACATAATTGATATAATAAGATACAACAATTAGTAGTTGAGTTGAAGGGGTCAATTTCATTACTTTAAAAACAAATTGCAGAAAACAATAAAAACAACAATTGAAGAATGAACACAAGGTACGCAAGATGATTTGGATTATAAAATAAAAGTGTTGAAAGTAAATTTTGATGATATATCAAATGCAATTGAGGAACAAAATCAAAGAACCAGAAATGTAATACTATTCATCTAGGGTATTTGCAGAGAGCATATTCACAGTAAATCATTTTAACTATGAAGCTTAACGAAGCACATTTATTCACAAAAACAAAGTACAGTCTCATGAAGCAATGGAACTCAAGTAAAACAAAACACAAGCAATTGGCATAGACTACAATTCAAAGAAGAAGAATCAGAACAGAAAGGAGCTTTTAATTTGCAAAGAAAGGACATGGAAGTAATTAGAGATGCCTTTAAATCATTGAAAGTGCCAACAAATTGTAAAGGTTAAAAGATTTGGGAAACAATAGGAAAATACAAACAGACCAAGTACTCCCAACTGATGAAGACAATTTGATTATATTGCAAAAAGCAAAGGAATTTCCATTACAATTTGAAGTCAAAAGAGATCTAACAAGTAGAGAACACTCAAAATTAAAAACAACTAGCTGAAGAATTACAGATTTACAGTTTTAAATCAACTAACCAACTTGCATAATTCAGTTAATCACTACAAGTAATGATAATTGTTATTATAAAAACATGTATACTCCAAATTCTAGTCAGTTTTGTAGAAATTACAGCTACACATTAATTCATTGACTGCTACGCAGTTGTGTCTGCGTCCCCACATGGTACTGAGTCAGCATGGATGGTGCACAGCACTGATGCTACACACCACCTGGATGCAGACAGGCACGCTTTCCATCATTCGTGATCTGTGCTTTGGCCCATTTCTAGCCAAGATCAAGTGTTTGCTTTATGTTTTTGTTATTTAGAATGTTTATTCATTTTGAGTAGTCACGTGTAAGAGCCCAGGGTGGCCAGTGAACCTGGAAACCTTGAAAACCGGGGAAAAAACGGGAATTTGACAAAGCCTGGAAAAACTGGGGGGGAAAAAAACGGAGTTTGATTTGAAAACCTGGATTTTTTGTTACTTTCAGATTTCCCCCAACATATAGCACAAATTCACATACGGCATCATATATAAGCAGAATTCATCTCGGTGCATGATAATGGCGAGTCTTAAAATAAAAGTATGTATGAAAGGTGTCAAGTTTCCTTGAAGATTCTGATGTTCATGACTCACGCATAACTCAACTTCAAACATTGAAAATTGAAAAAAGTGCAAAAATATTATTAACTTTCATTAATCTTTCAACTAATTGTCGTTAAAATGTAGGGATTGGGTTCTGGTACTCAAGAAAACGTGCGCAGATAATCATATCCCCCATACGTCATACACAGATTTTACCACTTTTTTGGACCAAATAAATCAAATTAAATCAAATCAAAAACACTGCCGCTGGTATCGACATGGGTAAGGTACGTTGCACCGCATTGCACCTATTTGGCTGCCTGTGGGTTGCATGTCCCTGAGCGATACATTTGTTGGAACAAATATCTGACCGGGAACTCAATAGCTGAGTTTAGATTAGTTTTTACTTTCTCATATATGTATGCACAAGGGGTGTGAATTAATTTTGAGTTTTTTTTTTCTGTAAATTTAAGGCTTTATTATGAACACCTGAATACATCATTATGTTTCAAAGTATTATCCATTGCTAGCCACTACTTTCTGCCATCTTTCTGGTAGCATACAGATTCCGCGTCGAAAGAACAACTCATCTTTTGATGCAATCCACAAATCAATCCAATCTTTCGTATCTTCATAAGATTGGAAGCGCTACGTAGTCAGTCTGTGTTCCATGGAGCTGTATCTGGTGAATATGGTGGGTGGGTAGAACATCCCGTTTCAATGTTTCCTAATGTTTTTTCACTCCACATGCAACATATGGTCGAGCATTGTCATGTTGAAGAATCACTTTATCGTGTCTGCTCGAATTACGGACGTTTTTCTTTTAATGCACGGCTCAAACACACCAGTTATGTTTGGTAGCGTTCACCAGTGATTGTTTCATTTGGTTGAAGCAGTTCGTAATACACAACACCGAGCTGGTCCCACCAAATACAGAGCATAAGTTTTGCACCATGAATATTCAGTTTTGCTGTCGATGTCGATGCATGGCTAGGCAAACCCCATGATTTTCTCTGATTAGGATTATCGTACCAAATCCATTTCTCATCAGCAGTGACGATCTGATGCAAAAATCCCTTCCTGGTTTGGCGTTGAAGCAATTGTTCACTGGTGAATAATCGGTGTTCAATGTCTCTTGGCTTCAGTTGGTATGGCACTCAAATTCCTTGCTTTTGAATCATACCGAGAGCCTTTAAACGTTTAGAAACAGTTGTGCGATCAATATTCAACGATTCAGCAAGTTCATCTTGCGTTTGACATGAATCTTGGTCAAGTAATTCTTCCAATTCCGCATCTTCAAACTTTTTCGGTTGACCTCGGTGTTCTCTGACAACTGTATCGAGAACATCACTTTTAAAATGTCGAAACCAATACTTTGCGCATTTTTATCGACGGAGAATGTTCGTCATAAGTTTCCAATAGCACTCAATGATTTTCAGCAGTACTTTTGTTCGAATTAAACAGAAAAAATAACACTTTAACAAGTAACCCGCAAATGGTATTTTGTTGACTCGTACTTCGACATTTGCAGACTTGCGTGTTGTTTACACATCAGCCCAAAGTCACATACTAAACAGTAAAGCCTATTCATAGAGCTTACATGAGAATATAGTTAGAGAAGAGTCTGATGCGATATAGCACAAGTTACGCCATCTATTGTAAATCCCTCAAAACTAATTCACACACCTTGTATATACAGAGTAATTATATACATAGTGTAGTGAAAGTTAAGTAATGCTGTGTGAAAAAAACAGTGGATTTTCGGCGGAAAAAATTCATTGCTGGGCTCTGGTAACGAAAAAGTGCAAAAAACAAGTTGCTAAATTGTTTGGGTTGTGAAAAACAAGTTGCTAAAATGGTTGCGAAAAACATCCTCTAACACATAGGGTAGCCAGAATCCCTGATTTGTGGGTCTTTGATGCCAAAAAATAATTGAATGCAAAACTCCATCTGTCCGTTCATGATCTGGTGTATGAAAAACCAGCGTCTAAACGATGCGTAGGACATTTTCCAAATTGAAGAAACCCCTGTCGTTTTTGCGAGAGCTGAAGCTCAGCAATTTTGAAAAGCATTTATTAATGTTTTGGGGATGGGACTTTATATGAAGCCGTAGGGACATTTTCAAAATTTCTCAAAAATGGCACCAATTTTTTTCTTTAAATTTCTTGTAAGAATAGTTATATACACTTCTAAAGGTGGCATAGATCCGATTTTCAGGATTAAATTGTAAAAGTATTAATTTTTTTGGCAACTTCTTACAACTACAATATTGAACATAGAGACGTTTTCCTTCGAATTAAAACTGTTGTCCATAAATACTACTTTCATTAAGGTCATGTAGAGTTTTTTGTACATTTTAGTAGTTTTCGTGCAATAATGCCCGCATTTTTTTTTTTTTTTTTTTTTTTTCCTTCAAAATTTACACAATTTTTTTTACTTCTCTCCCTTCGGTAATACTTACTTCAGAGACGGTTTCTTCACAGTATTATATTTATGAGTACATGTGCTTTAAATAATGTTAAATAAATTTCCTCAAAAGCAAAACAGTTTCTATGAAAAGGAGCTCTAAATTCCGCATTTTTAGAAACCCTCAAACGCCATGTTCTCATAATTGGCTCCAAATGTTTTCTTTGTTTTTCCGATAGTACTTATTGTACTGTTTAAGGTGACGTTAAGTTTATTTTTGTGTATCATTTTGTTTTTTCAAAATTTACACTATGTAATTTTTTTAAAAATATGTCTTACGCCGATGCACATTTCCATCAATTTGAACATATTATTGCATTTGTGAGTGGAAGAGCTTCAAACGATTTCAGATGAAGTTTTTCGAAAACTTTATAGATTCCTATGAAAAAGAGCACCTACTTTCGGATTTACTGTAATGCTTAATCGCGATTTTCTTAAAAATGGCTTCAAATTTTTGAATGAAAATCTCTATTTTGGACGATTTTATGCTTTTCTTTATTATTCTTGAAGTAATTCTTCGGTTCTACTATTAAGAAATCGAAAAGTTGAGAAAATGTCAAGAAAATGTACTTTCGGTGACGATAGATGGCAGTTGGTCAGAGAATGGAGCAAGACCTTGAAGTCAACCCACACACTAAAGAATTTAGAAAGATTTGCTATGACAAATTTTGTGCCATTCTAGTTTTTTACTACAATACATACATTTCCTAAAAAACATGTAAGTTTGACTTTCAATTAGTGTTGCACATTCTTTGATGACATCAGTGGTACCTCTGCTATTTTTTCGATCGAAACGACCGTGTTATTCAAGGGGATAAATTCGTTCCGATCGAAACGTCCATCGTATTCAACGGGAATTTTTACTTCTTTTAAAGAAGAGCGCAGTCAAAGCTATCTTTGCTTAGAGTCTATACAGATAATAAGAGTGACAGACCGGGAGCGATAGCTCAGTGCATCAGCTGATGTCATTGCAGCGCCTCTGACCGGGAGGACCTAGGTTCGAGTCCTGATGGCGGCAGGGTTTTCGACACTAGCTTTTCAGCTAGATTAAATTCAGTCGCTGTCTGGAGGAGAATTCTAGTGGCAGGCTGCTCTGATTGGCAATTTTCTGTGATGTCTCTGATCAACACCAGGCGAATGCCGGAGCAGTACCCTATCAAACAGGCCAAGGACCGCACGTGATCTGTCCTTCCTCTTCCTTCTCCTATCCTCTCCCCTTACACACATACACTTACGCTAACATGCACTACACTACCACACACTCTGGGAGACCGGTTGGGACCTTAGAGCTTGTCCCCACTTGGGCTGTGCCCCACTGGTGGGAGAGTCCTGGTTAGGGGGAAACCCCACTTGCCGACAGTAGGTTGGAGCCAGATCTCGCCATCCAGTGGGGGAAAAATCACCACCATCTCCCGAGAAAAGACATGCACTACACTAACTAATCAATCAAACAAGAGTGACAGTGTCCGAATTGTCATGGAGCACGAAGAAAATGAACATGCTGAGATCTTCACGGGATTGCGCGTCAGGAAATACGTGTAAACTCTACTTCCGTTGCTGCCTTGTTCCCCAAAGCAGCACAGATAAAGTTAAAATGTTGCTACATATTTTTGGTACTCAATTTTTTCATTTTTTCTTTCATGTAAAGTATTAGAAATAATGCTAATATAATCCATACCCAATCAATTCAAACGACGCACCAGTGGTGCATACCAGCTTTTATTTTGATAGCCAGGAACAGTTGTCAATTTAAACTTTTACAAATGAAACATAACATAATCAGCAATCACAATTTCTTGAAGTAAAGAAGAAATTTGTTAGTTTGAAGTTAATGTTATTACCATCCATCAGTCTACTTTCTTTTATAAGAATAGAAATAACTTCCAAAACCCTCTCAAATTGTGTTCACGAAGCGCAAATGCCAAATCACACAAAAAATACTAATATTTTCGAAAAATTCAATATGACTATTTAAAGATCAGTTTTTGAGGACATTTTATTATGAAAAACAATTGTATCTTCACAATTGAAATTATTAGAAGAGGCAGAAAAATTCTGTTGTTGTTGCCGTTTTCAAAAAAAATTCAGTTTTTCAGAAGAGACAGAAATTTTTTTCAGTTTTCGAAAAATGGACCATATCAGCCAACATGAGATCTGCACCATTCTGTTAATCGCCCTTTACGCTATCTAATGCCCAAATTTAATCAAACAAATATGTGCCGTTTTTTAAGAAAACTTGTTTAAAAAATTTCAATGTTTGACACAAAATTTAAAGAAAAAATGCTCATATTGTGGAAAAATTTAACATGACATTATTTAAATGTCTGTTTTTGATGAACACATTTCACTAAGGAAAATATCCTCATAATTGTAGTTGTAGGAAGACGAGAAATTGAATTTTAAAAAATTTAAAAAAAAATTTTTAAAAAAATTAAAAATTGCCTATATTTCACAAAACTACGCAAAAACCGTATTACGCAATGACCGTATTTCAAAATCTATCTTTAAGGAAGAGATTCCATGAAGTGAAAAAATCTTTATCGTTACAATTGCAGTTGTAGGAATACGCCGGAAAAAGTTGATCTTTTGCAATTTTCGCAAAATTAGGAATTTTAACGAACGTGAAGCTTGCACTATTCTCTTAAACGGTCTTGAATCCTACAACAAAATTTAACAAAAACAGATGGAGCCATTTCTTTGAAAATTTTGAAAATGTTCCAGGGGCTTCATGTAACGTAGCCCCCAAAATTAAAATATTGATTTCAAATTTAAGGGGCCGCGACATCACTAGTTCGATTAAGGAATATCAGTTTTCAAGAAAATTGGCTGAATGGATTAGCCACTAGGGTTGTTTACTGTCAGACAAATGGATGGACGTTTTGCCATCAACCGAGTTTTTGGAATCGATGGCTCACAAAACATGGATTCTGGCTGCATCATGTGTTAGAGGAATTCTTTTCAAAATTTAGCTCCTGGTTTTATCCACTTCTTCTTTAACATGATCCGGCAATAAGAGTTTTTCTGCTGAAAATTCGTTGTTTTTTCTCGCAGCATTACATAACTTTCTCTCTTCTGCGTAAGCGGTAGAAGGTAAAAATATGTTGTAGCGTGTGAAAGAGAACCTGGAAAATTTATATTCTCAGACCTGGAATACCGGGAAAAAACCTTGATTTCCAAAAAGGCAGATCGCTGGTCACCCTGGAGCCAAAAGCCAAATGAAAATCAAGGAGCGTAGCCAAAAATAAAATGCAAAAGTTTAATATATAAAAACTCCACATATCAGAATGTACGAAAACTAGGAAAGCAACACAAGGAGTGAGGCTATTTACAGAATGTTCCAGAGAGGAGGTAAAATAGTACAGAAGTCATAAACCACATGGCTCTCAGCTGACACAGAGAAAATTAACGTTTTTGAACCAACTAGGCTTTTCATGCCATCTAGTGAGAATCAAAGAAATCCCCCAAACATCGACCGATGTGGTGAAAAATCAATGGAATCTAGTAGCACGTAAATAATGTTGAATGATCCCCAAGGTGATTATAGTCACCCATATTTAAGATTTTTCAAAATAACTTAAAACTTATCCAGTAAAAAACGCTAATGCCATTTATATATAGATGTCTATAAAAACTAGGGCCTTACAAACCTATGCATCCCTGAAGGCACGTTTGACTTCCGAAGTATTAATTTTTTCTCTCTCTCATTATTAATTACCTACTTTCCTTTATCCAATTAAAATGTAAACAGATTCACACGGTGCTGTATTTATTTGCATACAACTTCGCTGGATGTAAATGTAGTGGGGGAGATTAAGTGGAGTTCCAATTTCACAGTAACATTCAGGGATATTTTCCACACTAACAACAATACCATTGATCATAGAAGAAAACTTTGAAGGTAATACAAAATGTAGGTAATTTTATCCTCCTTTATTTCATGTCAGGTTAATACTTACGAAAAATTGATAGCTTTTAAATTATAGAACGATTTTTCTAAGGATGAGCCGAAGTTACAGCTCGTGAAAAAAAGTGAACATCACATGTATTTCAGGGAAGCATCCCTCTGCTGCGACAGCTGTTCAGTCACGCCCCATTGTAAAGTGCTAATGTCTCCTGTGAAAACATCTCTCTGCAGAAGTCTTAACAGTTTCGCTGATGTATATGCACGTCTGTGAGTCCGGGAAATATTTAAATTTAATTACATATGTGGAAAATCTCTTAACATGCTCTCACAATCATTAGTTGAAAACTGCCACGAATGTGAATAGAAAGGAAAATTATTTTAAGCTGGAAACACATGAACCGGTACGCATCTCGCATTCAAGTCTCGGTTTTAAAATAATGTAATGATTTATAATCATCAACCAAATGAATATTTCCTTTAAAAGAAAAAAAATCCCTACAAATGAAATAAATTATACCCAAAGACCAAATTATACCCCCATCTCGATCAGGTTTTTCGTCCAGTTTCCCTGATCCATTGAGCAAATGCTGAGATGGCCCCTTGTTTTGCTTCTGGACATAAATGTAACTTCATTGTCTGTGCACGTCTTCTAGAATTCAGTGGGAAATACAATTATTCAAATTATCGTTTCCATGTTGTCGCGACAGGAAGTAATAAGAGCCAAAATTTATTGCTTATTTATCCTTGAAAATAGATTTTATTACATGGGAGTTTTTTTTTTCTCCCTTTAAAACAAAATTTATTGCTTATTTATTTTGAAAATAGATTTTATTACATGGGAGTTTTTTTTTTTTTTCTCCCTTTCAAAATTCAAAATTTATTGCTTATTTATTTTTGAAAATAGATTTTACTACATGGCAGTTTTAACTGTTTTTTTTTTTGACGTAAAATAAATAAATAAATAAAGAGGCAAATGACGGCAGCGCCACCCACGAACATGTGATGAAGCACAATTTTAGGAATCATTTGAAACAACGATCAACAAAATCGGACCAGGGGTTTGCTTAATTCGAGAATTTTAGTAATCGTGCATCTCATTTTAATAAAAAGAGCATGTAGAAGCCATTGTTGCCGAGAAGAAGAAAATTACGAATAGCGTTTTTCATAAATAGTAAGAGAACGCCTAAAGGGATCGGGTTAAGATTTGGCAGAACAAAACAGCAATAATTATAGAAATTTTTGAGTAGTCACAATTTTGGAGGACACCTATGTGGTGAAATCAAAATTAAGTGTTAAAATTGTTATTTAGAAAAGTCATGAAACAAGAGACACATTGTCGTGACGTCATGATAAGATGACGAGCGGCGAATTGTAATATATTATTAAATAAGGCGCTGAGAGGCAGGAACCAAATATCAAAACTACAGCAAAACTTTCTCTTATTTTCTACCATTTGACTGGAATGGAGGCCAATGTTGGTCTTCGTTCATAAGGGAGATGCCACAGTCGCCGGGAAGCTTGGCGGCTAGAGGGAGGAGGGCACGTAGCGGGACCAGCTGGGTCGGCTGACCCCCCCCTCCCCCCAGAGCCTTCTGTTGGCACGGAAACAACACCCCCTTTTCGTATCCTTCTGCACCGTGCGATATTTCCTACAAATACTCCCCACGAACAGCCAGTTCTGTTCTTCCCTTCACTCTTCGCGACGTTGGCGCTTTCTATCACCGGATGGGAAACTATTCAAAGGAGGTAGCTCGAAACAAGCCTGATGAGCCCTCTATAGAATTCTTTACTCTATGGTCATGGCACTAACTGCATGCAGTGGCAGTAATCAGAGTTAGCAGTCAAAGGGTTAAACAGGATAGAATGAGTATCTATGAGATCGAGGGTTTAACACATAGACTTCATTGCCTATAAACCTGAACCCTCCTTTGAGCGGCATTTCTCTTAACTATTGTTAAGAAACTGTGGCTCCTTGACAAGTGATTATCTTGTAATAATACTTCCTTACTGACACTGTTGCCAAACCAACTCTCCTAATCGCTAACTAAAAAATATGTGAGGCCACCTTCATCATATAATGAATGGAAAATTATTGGCTGTGATACACAGTAAATACAAGTGATGGAGGCCTTTAGGTTGAAGTTTGATGTGACCATGTGACACACCAAGGTGGCTCACATGGCCTTGGAATGGAAAATACTGTCAACCATATGGTGGAACATGGGGCATGATGAACGATATTACCCCATTTGACTGCTATGGCAGTCAATGTGTTAATGATAAAAAGTAAGTTATATGATATTGAGAATGTGCAATCAATAAAACATATGAAGTTCAACATGTTGGATAAAATGGGTGTTGTCACAGGTACATTCCATCACCTCTCCCTGAAATTATCTGTTTTGACACCTCAGTTCTTAACATTGGTTGGGTGTGAGAGCCCAATACTTTGTGATAAGTGTTAAGTTAGTGATAAATTGCATTGTGTTTGTCTTGCAGGACAAGAGCTCAAAAGGCAGTGTGACTCCTTTGGGCCACTCCAAGGCCAGCGCTGGTGCAGGAGCCCCCGGCGGCAAGTGGGGCAATGGCAACCAGGCGCGTAATAGCTCTGAAAGCAGCAACAGCAGTAGCAACAACAACAACAACAACAACAACAATAATAATAATAATAACAGTAACAGCAACAATAACCACAACAATCATAATAACAATAACAACAACAGTTCCAGTACTAACAATAATAGTAATAACAATAGCAACAGCAGTAATGCTCAGAGGGAGCGCAAAAACAAAGCGAATCGTGAGAACACAGCAGATAACCATGCTGCTGCTGCCACATCTCACAACCACAAGGACGAATACTCTATTAGGTAAGTTACAAAGCCCTTTAATATTAATGATAAGATTGAAGGCGTTGTCATTGTCAACAATACTATTTATTTCAATAAGAGCAGCTTTCGATGGCTTACGAAAACTGCTCTTATTGAAATAAATAGTATTGTTGACAATGACGCCTTCAATCATTTCAATTATGTAAATGTCAATTACAACTCACCACTAAACCTATTAATGATAAGAGTTGTGACATGTGTTGTTCTGCATTTTGATTTCAGATTTTATTGTTTCAAAAAGAAGGCTTATATATTGACCATTTTGTGTATTGTTCAAAATTTTTAATGCAATTGATGAAGTGTAATGGAGTGGTCAGACAATAAATGATGATGGGCGTTGTATAATGAATAAATACATTTTGTAATTTTTGTGATGGCTGAAAATCATTTGTGAGTTGAAAATAACACCAAGATCGGAACTGCAATCAATGATTTCTGATGATGATGTGAAATAAAGTATTTATAATTCGTTAAGCTTTTCATCTTAGTGTATCTCACAATTTTACATTTTTTTATATTCAGCCTGGATTCACTCATGACATTAATTTTAATTCATGAGCAACACAAGATAATCTTTTCTGAAGAAATTTTTAAATATGTGTGTTGGTCCTTATTGCTGTACCCAAGTGAATCGTCAGTGAACAGAGAATAAATGCCTGGATGTTGTATAAAACGTTGTTTAATCACATTATCAAATTAAACAAGAAAAGTCGCTGTCGTGTTTTCAGTTCTCACATCTCTTTCATTGTTGATGGCAGATCTTTACCCAAACAAAATTTACAATCAACATTCTCCCACTTGATCTTAATAAATATTAGAGATCATAATACCATAAGAAAATTTATTATAACCACAATTAAGTTAGGGGCACATAAAAAATATCTTTGCGTAAGTTGTGAAAGTGAGAGGCTTTATTCAAATATTTGCTGTACCTACTTTTTAAGTACAAAACGTATGTTGAATAATTTTTATTCTAAAAGGTTGTACATAAAATGGAAGCAGAACTGAAAATACTTGGATTTTTCTTTTTTGTAGCAAGTTTTAGGAAATTAAATCATGGATTCTTTGTCCCAATAAATTATCAGATTGCTATCAGAAAATCCAAATGCACAGCATCTTTCTAACTACACATCCACTTTTACAACTTCTGATAATGCTACATACTTGCCCACCATGGAAAAAAAATCAATACATGTTTGCTTTATAGTCTTTCAAAAGATTGCTCCATCCTAGGAAAAACTATAAATCTGCATAAAATTCCCCCAGTTATGAGAGCTGTTTGATAAGTGCGGTAAAAATGGATCAAAGAAATGAGGAGGGGAATTGTCTTTATTTTTCAACATAGTTCTATTAGGTCTATGCATTTGGTCCAACATGTTTCCAATTTTTGCATCCCATTGGAAAAGAAAGTTTTGTCAAACTCTGCGAAATACACGGTTACAGCAGCAATCACCTCTTTTATTTGATGAAAATTTCAGCCCACCAATCCAAATTTTCAACTTCAGGAACAGAAAGAAGTCACATAGGGCTAAATCCTGTGAATATACTTAATGAGAAACGAATATGACCCCCAAGTGATGCACTTTTGCCGTTGTGATTGTTGCAGACTGGGCTGGAGCATTGTCTTGATGGAACAGCATTTTCCTGTGTGCCAATCATGGCATGCTCAATTCCTGCTTTAAACAATTCAGTAATGAAGTATAGTAGGGCCCAGCCTTTCTATGTATATTTATAGTACGGTCCTGCCTTTTTCCAAATAATCTCTGAGAATTATACGTTGAGAAACCCAATAACAGTAGCCATCACCTTTCCTGCCGAGAACACTGTCTTCACCTTCTCAGTGCCCTCTCACCAGCGTTGTTCACTGTTTTGAATCTCTCTTGGTTTTCAGGTATGTAGTGGTGGTAGGTTGCACCCACAGTCAAGAATCTGCTTATTCTACTTATGCTTATCTGACTTATTTCACTTCATCATTGCCAGATTCTGCCTTGAAATGCAGAGCAATCATGGCCCCCATCTCTCGCACAGCTTTTTCATGTGGAGTTATTCATACAAGATAAATGCACTCATTCAGTTGACATGCCAACAGGATCAGCTATCTCGTGCACTTTCACCCTGCAATCTTCCATTACCAGATGTAAATGATTTTTGGTGGGGTGACCTCAACTGATCTGCCAAAGTGTGTGTCATCTTCTGTTCTTCGGTGACCATGTTTGAACTCATTAATGTAGACATAAATTGTCTTCAATACTGGGTGCAGAGTCCGAATGTTCTTCATCTAATTTGGCTTTCATTTCTGCGGCAGTCCTTCAGTAAATGTGTTTAATCACAGGACGAAACTCTTTTTCCGCATTGCCAACGCTGCACATCAGACGCGCTCATTTAGCTGGTTGCCAGCAAGTAATCCTGTGTTGCATTTGATTGAAAATTCAAACAATTGCCAAACAAGAATTATGTTTTCTAACTAAGCTGATGTTTAATAATAATTTTTGCACTTTCATAGAAATTGTTCAGACTTGTCATACCACCTTTGTATCTTCAACAAATGTTACTATGCCATCTTCAGTTGCAGAAAGATTAATCTCGTATGTGGTGGATATAGTGCAAATAATTCAGGTCTTTCAGAAGGTGATGTCAAATAAATACACAATTCAATTGATTTCGAGTAGGACAGGACAAAAATTGTGACAGTAAAATTGTAAAATCAAAATATCAGGCATGCTGAAAGATGCCAGGCATCATGTGTTTGTGATATGTATGAAACGGAGGATCAATGATTTTTAGTCATTTTACCGTGTACGCAATTAGTTCCAGTGCTTGAAAGTTGTATGATTAATGTTGTGGACTTCGAAAATTTTTAATTCTCTCAAAAGTGATGTAATCCTTCATTTGTGTAGCCAAATAATTTTACTTTCTTGCCTTGCTACGTTTTATATACACAAGTTCTGTAACGCTGCAGTGAAAAGCTGGGATTTTTTGACAGAAAAGATCAAATTATATGTTCTTGATTCTGAAAAAGTGGATAATTCTTGTTTCTGTAAATAGAAAGTCTGACATGCTGTGTAAACAGAATCCACATTTTGTGGGTCTTTGACACTGAAAAATTGGTTTATGGCAAAACGTTTGTTAGTTATGTTTGTGAACAATGGTGGTGGCTAAATAGTCTGCTGAATTTTCACCAAAATTGATATTCCATGAACAATCTGGATGATTTCAAAGCTTATTCAATTTGAAATGGATATTTTAATTTTTGGGGTTACTTTACGTGATGCCTCAACATTTTCAAATTTTTCTCAGAAACAGCACCAAAGTTTTTTATTCCCTTTTTGTAGCAGATAGAGGAAAGTATACTTATAAAAATGGCACAGCTTCAATTTTCATTGAATTTTCTGATTTTTTGAAAATTGCAAGTTTTAAATTGTTTTTGTTGCCTCTTCTTACAATTATAATATTGAGAAAAAGAGATATTTCTTCTAAATGAAATCTGATAAGGTCTTTAGGCCTTGAAATGTGATCCTGCATGGTTTTTTCAAAATACTTTTCACGTAATTTTGCATAAAATAAAGGCAATTTTAAAAACAAGATTTTCTCAAAAATTGCTCCAAATGTTTTCTTTAAACATTTTTTATTTTTTTTATGATAGTGCTGAATGGACTGAATAACATGGCATCATCGTTTTCAGTTTTTCAAAGATTACACTTTTTTTTAAATATCTCTCTCGTTAATATTTATATTACATGCTTTTTTGGAACATTATTAGAATTGTACAAGTGCGTCAAATGATTTCTTTTGAAGTTTCTTGAAAACTCAAAAGTTTTCTCAGAAAATAGGCTTAAAATTCTGCATTTTTAGAAACACTCAAACAATATTTTTTCAAAAGCAGCTCTACATTGTTGAGTGAAAATATGCATATATAACTAAGTATTTCTCTTTTATAATATTCTAAAAGTCCTATTTCAATTTGCCTAATAGGGTTCCAAAAAATTAAAACATCTTTTAGGTGCCGATATGTAGGAGTTGGGGCAATGGTAGGGCAATATAAAAGCCAACCTAGACTAAAAAGATGTGAAAACTTACTAGTGCAAGAAAGTCTGTGCCCTTCTGTAGCACATCGAATTTATTTTGATTAAGATTTAAAAAAAAAAAACATTTCACAGCCCTCCCTAACCCCCTTTTGAAAATGGTATTGCAGTTTTGTTGTTTTTCCCCTCTCAGAATAAGCCTCAGGCAAATTGTGTATTATTATTTATTCAGTGTAACATCATCTGACATCCAGTTAAATGTTATATTCGGACAAAAAATTAATAAAATGAAGTGCTCCTTCAAATTTCAAAAACTTTAAAATGTAAAACTTTCTACTTTCCTTATCCTTTGATGTACTGAAGAATGTTTTGTCTTGCTGCAGGCTAGAGGCTGACGTGAAGCGCCTGAAGGTGGATCTGCAGGCATCACGACAAGTGGAGCAGGACCTGCGCTCACAGATCAGCTCTTTGCTCTCTGGGGAGAAGAGCGTCAAGTGTGAACTCTCCCAGCTGCAGCAGGACAACGATGAGCTGCAGTCCAAGTACAAGCTCTCTCTCCGTCACCACTTTTTTCATTTTATTTTATACTTATCTCGATTTCAATTTCCATAATTTATTATTATTATTATTATTATTATTATTATTATTATTATTATTATTATTATTATTATTATTATTAAACAAGTAGTGACCTGGTACAGCAAAAATGCTGCTTTACAAAACCACACAAAGTACCATATTTACCCCAATGTAAGTCGATGCTGAATATAAGATGACCCCCTGAATATGAAGAGACCTCTTGAGAATTTTTTTTATGTTTGTAACTAACCCGTACTATTTAGTCGAAATAAAGTTGAAAAATTCTGAAGAAAATTGTCTTGCTGATGAGAATGTTAAAATTTATTATTTGAGCTATCACAATTTGAAATTCATAATGCTTCAAGTTTGCATGATCTAGGAGTAGAATGCATCTCAGTTTCACAGGAGAGTGTGAGAGAGGGAGGCAAGTTTCAAAATTTGAGAAGGTTTTGCTAAGAAAATATTTTAGTAGACTGTCTCTGTAGTTGGATGTAGAATATATACTAAAAAAAATGTGGAATTGTTTAATTTCCATCTCTTGCAAAATGCAATTTTGCACTAGTCTAGTATTAAATCTAGTCTTTGGGGCTTCATTGATCAGCACATTGTGTAACAAACATTCTCTAGTGGGCTTTGGATGCAGTAAGCTCGCCTACTAATCAACGTGATATTTTCCTACCTTATATGATTTTATTTGGGTAATATTTGCTGACAAAGCTATCTAATGGGGATTTTCAGAGAGTTGGAGAAAACAGGAAAGTAATACGATTACTCCTTGTCAATACTTCTCTCTTGTGTAGAAATGTATTTTTTCACATAAATTTACAATTGCTTTCTACCTACTTTGAGCTCAGCTTTGAAGTTGAAATTTATACTCTATCGTAATGATCTTTTGCACATGCAAATTTCAAATCTTTATCTGGAGATCACAGATGAAAATTGGGGGGGGAAATCCAAAATTTCAGTTTTAAAAGATAATGTAATTTTTAAGTGATATGCTACTTATCATTGATATTTTACATTAAAAAAAACTACACTGTTATGAGTAAGAGCACAGAAAAAATAGGGCTGGGACTTTATTTCTTTTTAAAAAATTACTCTTTGAAAGTGGAAATGTGTTCATTTGCATTCCATAGTTTTGGTTGCAAGTACAGTGAAACCCCTATTTTATGACACTCTAAGGACTGGTCAAAAAAAGTGTAAAATCAAGGATAATGTAAAATGAAGGAAATTAATATTTTTGCATAGATTTTGTTCCAAAACACATTGTAATTGTAAAAATAATAAATAACTCATTAAAACTTCAATGGAAATTAAATGAATAGAAACAAGTGGTGCTAAAATAGCAAATACTTTCACACAAAATTAGGTGAAAAAGTACTCAAATTTTCAAAAAATTGAAAATTTTTTAAGGAACAGTTCCATTTAGGGAAAAATCTCTCTCTTCATAATTGTAGTTGTAGGAAGATGCAAAAAAAAGTTTGAATTTTTGCAATTTTCGAGAAATCTGAGTTTTCAATGAAGATGAGAGCTGCACCATTCTCATAAATGAAATCCTAACTCTAATCCATCATACTATCCAACCACAAAATTTAGTAAAAAATGTTGGGGTCTTTTGAAAATGTCCCAGGGGCGTCATGTAAAGCACCCGCAAAAATTACAATATCGGTTTCAAATTCAAGGGTCTGCAACATTAGCCAGATTGATAGAGGAATATCAATTTTGGAGAAAATCGGCTGAACCATTGAGCTGCTAGCATTATTCACAGACGAGTAGACAGACTTTTGGGGTCAAATGACTTTTCGCTATCAAGGACCCCCGAATCACAGATTCTGGCTACACCACGCGTTTTTGTTACTAGGACTCAGCAATAAGTTTTTCTGCCAAAAATTTGCCGCTTTTATCCACAGCATTGTATAATGTTCTACTACGTAAGTGGTAGCGAGAAAGTAAAAACGAGCAACTTAGTTACAACTAGCGGCAAACTAACTTAACACACACACTCGAAAAAAAACATGTGGGCTTAGTCTTGGAAAATTACTAAACTAACCAATTCAGGACATTCACCAAGATATACTCCGATTTGTAAATAGTAAAATACACATAATTTATATGTATCCCCACCACCCTTTCCGAAACTGACACTGTCATTGCCCTTTTTCTTTCAGATTGTCTGTCTAAATTAAGAGTCCTGCCATGCAAAAATCTTAATATCGGGGTTTTAATACACAGTAGGACTTCACAAATCAGACACAAAATCAAGGAAAACATAAAATTAAGGAAAATTATACTTGACTTTTATGGATGTTTTGCTGGGACATTTATGACGTAAATTCCGGGAAAATGTAAAATCAAAAATTCACTGCATTGTCCTAATAAAAACATATTAGGTGGGTAAATTTCACTTTGATTTTTGGCTAGAGTTTACTGAATTCAATGCATTTTAATTTTAAGTGCCACCCAGCCTAGAGTAATTTAGAAACCTGTAAAAACAAATGCGAAAAATGGTGTGCATTGTAAAACAAAAATGGCTGTTATTTGTGAACCATGTACAGTAAAATTTTTTCAAAAGGGTTTGGAACAACAAAAATGTATGTGAATTTATGTACTAAGTATGAATTTTTTCTGAGACTATGATGCAACCAATTTATTTAATTCTGGTCCACTTAAAATGAAATGAGACATGTGATATTTATCGCCTGTGCAACGTATTGTTATGTCAGTATTCAAGTTTTTTGCATAATGGCAATGTAAAACAAATTCTAACTGACTAGGCTTATCTGCGAATACAAGACAACCTCCTATTTTTTGAATGAGATGTTTAAGGAAGACCTCATGTTATGTTCGGGTAAACATATTAGTTTTCTTGAAAGTAAAAAAACCCCACTTATTTAAATAAATTTTGAATTTTCTAGAAAGTAGCTGTTCAAGAACAATTAAAATTATCTTGTATAACACTGCAGTACGAGGTGTATCCGAATAAGGCGGAAAAAGTGCCCCCAAACCAAATCTATATTCACAATTCTCATATGAAAGAGAATGCAAAATCACATAGATTCACAAAAAAATCAGCTTCCTAGGGCAAACTGTTCCAGAGATACAATAAGAAACAGGTTGCACGTTTTATTTTTTTCCCAGCATCTATTGCATGTATCAGGTTGAAAACAATTCCAGAGACGGGGAAACATAGTTCAGTTTGAAGGTATTTTTGTCAATGAATTTTGCTGCCAAATTCATATAGAAAAAAAAATTAATACAATTTTCCCAAAATGGATCTTATAACATTCTCTTAAAATGCTCATCTTAGTAATTGAAGTTTTGGACGAACAGTTAAATGCAGACGTAAACCTGTGTTACAGACAAGTATGTAGGAAATCTAATGCTGGTTGTGCTTGCTTTTTTGTCCTCATCTGGTTACTTATGCTGCCTGCTCTCAGTAGGTTTTCACTGAATTATTTCCCTCGTGTGCGTCATGGTCCGAAAAGAAATATGTAGAAGTACTCATATTGAGTAATTTTTCATTGCTATATGAAAAAAGTAATAAAATGATTTTATATACTATGTGTTAATTGTTTTTGTGTTATAAAACATACAATATTTAACTTGTAATTGTTTTATTTCATTCAAATTAATGAGATCTGTGATACAATTGGCAGTGCCCTACAACTTGATTTTCCCTCTGCACTTACAGGCTGCACGGCCTGGTGACAGCTCGACAGCTGGACAAACAGGCCATCACACAGTTGGAGCGACGCCTTCAAGATGAGCGACGTATCCGCAGCAGCTGTGAAGCGCAGCTTGCAGCTGAGCGCAAAGCGAAGAAGGCCGAGGAGGCTGCTGCGGCACGGGCTGTTGCCATGGCGCAAGCAGCAACTAAGTAAGTTGTTGTGTTTGTGGGTTTTTTCCTTATCAATCTTCCTTCCTTATGGCAATTGCCCTTATGTAGTTATTTACAAAACTAGTTCAGAATGTGAGTTCTTGGGTCCAATGGATTGTTGTGTAATGAGGTGATAATAATAGAAGCTGATGCCATCATTTTGTAATGAGTATCACAAAGATTCATTACAACATACAAATTACTCAGTACTTGAAAATACTCTGTACAAATTGCTTACATTATTTTTTAGTACGAAATATACAATTATATACTGTAGGGATCATTGTCTGTGTGCAAGATGGCAACCATGATGATTCATGTCACTTCAAGTTCTGGTTTACCTTGTGGTGAATTCAGTTCTAAGTTCACTTGTATTTATGGACATGACTTCTTTGCTAACAACTAAACTGTAAGTAGGATTTTCAACAAAATTGACATTTCCCAGTCGATTTGACTGCTATCACAACCCGTGGAATTTAATTTTGGGGGATACTTGACATGATACCTCAAGAACATCTTCAAATTTTTCTCAAAAATGGCTCAAAATAAAAATTAAAAAGGGCGCATATAAATTATATGCATTGAAATATTAAATTTTCAAAAATGGCAAAAGTCCAAAATTTGAAATTTCATCAAATGTTCAGAATTTGAAATCACACGTTTAATTTTAAACAACCAATCTTCACACTGTAATACGAGTTTTTTTTAAGCTCATTCATTTTGCGGGGCTCCAATAGTTTCACTATTTGCACATGTATTATGTGGTCCATCATTACATGGAAACTACTTATTTTTGTTTGGGTGCAGCTTTGTTTATCCTTCTCGTTTGAAGTAACTCCTTTCATGTAATGTAAATTTACACATATTTCAGACACTTGCATCTCATTTTGTACTTCCTGTTGCAAGCATTTACTAGAATTTTACAGTACAATTTTATTACGCGTGTACTTCCAAGTCAATGAAAGAATATGTATTGCACACTTAAAGCGAATCGGCGACTGGCCATCCACATGGCAATGTTCACATCCTCTTTGGATAAAGAATAGAGTTCTTGACAGTTAATCTTCGGTTATCTTCGTCAATTATCTTGAACTTCTTGTCTAACGTGTAAATTTATGTTTTCTCTGGCATTTTAACCAAGTATTTGTTATAATCAGCTCTGATTATGTACATCAGAAGAAAGAATTTTACCTACTTTTGTTCTCATTCTGGGCCATTATGTTTCTCTATTTCCAATTTGAGCTCTAAGGATCCCTGCTAGTATTGAAATAATTTTTTGTTTTAGCTTGTCTAATGTATCCTGATGTTTTTCATAAAATTGGTCTATTTCTTCTTTGTTATCTCTTAACAAGTGCATATACCCCTAATTTTGCTGAATCGCATGTCTTATAGCGTTTTCCATTTGCCACACTGGTGCGCACTCAGGGCAGTTTTCATTTTCCATTCTCACATCGACACGGAACCGGGGCGCCCTAAACTGCACTGACGATCGCGTCAGTGTAGTCCAGTGCACCGGGCCTTTGTGAGGTTAGGTACTGAATCCATGATGATTCCGATTCGTGGTGAAATTGTGAAGGCAATTGAGGATCATCTGTCACATAGGGATACATCGAATGATGGAGTATATAATGTTTTGCAAGAAATGTCTTAAAATAATTTTTGTGATTTACATGAAGTTCAGAAAATCAGATTGTTTTCCGAAAATTTTACCTTGAATAACTTCATGTTAACAAATCCAGTGCTATTGAGAAACTAAAGTGTTTTAGGTACGTCTCAATTTCGAAATGCTAATAAAGTGAAAATAAAAATAGTGACCCTTTCAAAATTATTCAAATATATATGCAGTGTTTCTCGCATGCCCATATGTATACCAGCGGAAATGTTCATGTTAATATCTTTATTGTTTTCAGTAATCAAACAATTCTGCAGAAGCCTTTTGGTTCAAAATCTTGTGTACTATATTGATCACTGGCAAATCTCGAAAAATGAAATCTCGATTCATATGCATTTGAAGTTTTCGTAGTTTTTAAATGAAGAAATCACACGTTAATAATTTATGAATTAAGAAGTAAGAATTACCAAAAGACTTCATAAAAATTATAACAACGATCATAATTCAAAATTATTATATTTTGAGTTCCCATCAGTGTGACTGACCAAGAACAGCTGTGTATAATTTCACTGCGTAGCGCACAAGCACTGACTCAGTTCCGGAATCCGTTTCATTCGTAGCTGCCCTGCACTAGGGTGGGTTTCAGTGGAACAAATGGGAAAAGCTATTAGTTTTCAGTCTTGTACTTCTTCTTCCACTCCAAAAACATCATTATATATTGTTCCATTTCTTGGGTGCCTTTCATTTTCTACTTTGTTTCAGTAATGAAATTCTTTGAATTATCCTTTGAGTTCCCATTCCATTTTCTTTAGATTCAGACCTCTAACATTCCAGTTCCTATGCTCGACTGGCTGTTTTATTTGTTATTGGAGTTCTGTCCCTCCTTCTTTCCTGTCGACTTTGAAAATAAGGCACTCCTTGTGGACAGGTTTCTTCTTCTCCCTGATGGGCTTCCTTGAAGTAGAATTCCTACTTTGAAGGATGTAATGGTTGGGAAGGATATTTCATGATCTGGGCTGTCCGGGTGACACCGCGTCGAAGGCTGAGGTGACAACATTTCGACCGACATGTCGCGGTCCTCTTCAGGGCTGTACTGTTGAGGACCTGGCCTGAAGAGGACCGCAACATGTCGGTTGAAACGCCCGTCGAGGTGGTCGGTTGAAACGCCCATTCTCGTTCTTTTATTACATCCTTTCTCTTTTCTTCTCCCTCTTCTATTTCACTGGCCCCCTCTGTATGCTGAACGCCCACCCATGTGTTTGCCGTGCATGGCGACCCGTGTCGGAGGGAATGTATGTCCTGGCGGTTGGGTCCTGTCTGTTTCCCAATTACTCTCCTCGTGCTACTTCTTTCTTGGTATCTAGGGATCGTGCTCTTACGTATTTTGGGAACATTCCCTGTAGTCTCAATACACTTGCTTTGGCTACGGACTCTTCTAGACAGGCGGTCGGAGCTAACCCACTCCCGATCAACCGGCTTGGACTAGGTCTTGTACTGAACTCCAGGGTGGCGGGGATCCACGAGCGGGGCAGCGCTGTGTATCTCCCTACTATATCTCTGTACCAACCCTGGCACCCAGTAAGTGTCCTTGTTGACTCCATGGTGGGTGGGGAGCACGGAGATGAACCCTTCTACTCTATGGAGCAGAAAATAAACCCCCGCCCTCCTCCGCAGGAAGAGGAGATATTTTGATGGAACTATAGATTTGAATAGTTTTTGCAAAGATGATCAACCGAAGAAGCCCGTTTCCTCCTCATGGCATCGCCGAGGAAGGAAAACTTTTAAAAGCATAAGTGCTGTCCGTCTGCTGTGAGCCATTGAAGAGCGAGTTTGGTAAGCTCAAGCGGTCGTGCGACAAAGAAATGGTACCATTCTATTTTAAGGGCCTCCGGCGAACAAATTGGAAAAATTCAAAAACCAAGCAGATTGCGGCATCCAGGTGGTAGTCACGAATCACCCGACTTTGAACTTGTGCAAAGGCGTGGTAAACCGAGGACTTTAGCTACGAAAGTGATGAAGATCTGTCGAACTTCTTTGAGGAGTTTTGGAGTCACTGGAAGTGTATAGGATCAGGCGGAAGCAGGAAATTAATCCCCACTGACCTGATCACATTTGACGTCCGTCCCTTCGGAAAAAATAAGTACTGGTTTTACAACCTCCGTGTCGACAATATGTTCCGAACCCTTTGCGCTGTTTCAACTGCCAAAGGTTTGGTCATACTCACAGCGCTGCATGTCGTTAGCGCGGTATGCGGGAAGTCGGAACACCAGCGCCACGACCCACAACCCTGCGACAGACCACGCACTGTCTTAACTGTGAAGGCAACCATGCAGCCAATTTCAACCAGTGTCCAATCTATCTCCGTGAAGGAAATCCAAAAGATCAGTGACAGAAAAGTTTCTTTCCCAGAGCGAGTCGATTCCAAGCAAGGAATCCAGTAGACTATCACGATCCTTTTCCAGCACTTTAAAGCTAGGCCCCGGTGGTAACGTGAGCTGCCAACCCAATGCACTCCAGCCCCAGCAGCGCATTTCTCCTGCCAGGTTGCTCCTATAGACTTCCCTGAAGATCGGCCTGTATCCAAGGGAAAAGTTATTATTCAACCAAATACAAAATAAACAGCAAAAAACTCCAGCCACGAAAACTTCTACTAGGCTCCTATGAAACTGATTCCAATCAGAAATCGACACCAACTCAAAATCCGTCGCCGAAGTCTCGTCCTCCTCCCACTGCCGAGACTCGCACTGGAAAGATCTTCCAACCCTTCTAGATCTCGATCACCTGTGTCAAAACACCGGGACACCCCTGACACAGGCGACCTTATCCAGCAGCAGTCAGGACGACTCTGCTGTGGATGAGAGCACCTCAAACTCTTCTTTTCGAAGGTGAGAAAGAAAAGAGGCACCAAGAAATAATAATTTCCTTGAATGGCTCTCTCATGGAACTTGAGCGGTTTTCGCATACGTTTAGAAGAATTGAAGCTCATACTCTCCCTACAGACCATTTATAGTATATCTCCAGGAAACTCATCTTCTTCCTAACCACCCCCTCTGCCTGCGCGTTCCAAACCTATCGGTTTGACCAAGATGCGGACTCGTGCTCACGGAGGTGTCGTGGTTCTTATCCGAGACCATCTGTTTTCTGAGGAACATATCGTTGAACCGACCTTCAAACTGTATCGTCCGTATATATCTGCCGTCCTTTTCATTGCGGTGTGCAATATATACATTCCTCCTGGCAAGCCGTCACAGAGGAACTTGAAGAAGTTGTTTCTCAGCTGCCGCCCCTTTTCTTATGTGGGTGACTTTAGATGCCCACAATCCCGCCTAGAGGTAGCGAGGTCATGCCCCAGAGGTACTATTATCGAAAATATTATTGACCAGCAGAACCTAATTCTTCTGAACTCTGGGAAAATACACATTTTCCACAGCGTCAAACACTTTCGTCAATAGATCTGGCACTCTGCAGTCCATCTCTATCTACCATCTTAGAGTGGACTGTTCTTGATGACTTACATGGGAGTGACCACTTTCCTGCCATGAGTGCGCTTTAATATTCCTAGTTTAGAGCGCTACCCGTTCACCTCGCTGGGTAATCCATCGAGCTGACTGGAATACATTCAGCGAGAAATAAACATTCAGAGAACCGTTCAAGTAGCGTTGATGCCTTAGTCGCCCAATTCACTGGCGCCGTTCTTGGCGCAGCCACCATTGCAATCCGAAGTCTGCGTGCTGTCACGACACATCCCTGTGCCTTGGTGGAATAAGGACTGCTCTAGAGCGGTCAGCGCCCGAAAAAGGCACTTGACGTCTTAGACATTATCCAACTGTGGACAACCTTATCGAATACAAAAGATGTAGGGCGAGGGCAAGGAGAATAATTGTAGAGAAAAAAGGAATGCGTGGAGCATACGTCTCCTCCCTGAACTGCCACACGCCACACGCTTGGTATGGAGAAGAATCCACCAGATAAAGGACACTCTTCTCAAACAGGTGCCATGTCTTCTCAAAATGGTGGAATGATCACTTCTCAGATGAGATTGTAGAGGAACTTGCCGATACTGAACAGATGTCAAGCTCGGCGAACTACGTTCCTGATTTTCTCTTGATCAAAGAGAGGATGGAGTGTCGTCTGCTGGAATTCTTCTCCAGAGAGACTGCCGATTACAACATCCCTTTTCCATGTCTGAATTAGCTGCGCTCTTGCATTGGCGAAAGAACTGCCCCAGGTCCTGATGGGATACATAATCTAATGCTACAACATCTTTCTGATGAGGCAATGCAATTCCTTCTCCTCTTGTTTAATCGTATCTGGGAAGAGCACACCATTCCTGTTCAATGGCGAGAAGCCATAGTCATTCCAGCTTTGAAGAACGGAAAAGATCGGTCGTTGCCATGGCTACCGACCCTCGCTCTCACCAGCTGCCTGTGCAAAGTATTGGAGCGGATGGTAAGCCAGCGCTTGGTCTGGACCCTGGGCGCGAAACCTGCTCACACCAATCCAGTGCGGCTTCAGGATACACGGTCAACCTTGGACCATCTTGTCACTTTGGCAATCGAAATATCAACCTCTTTCGTCCTGAGACAACACCTTGTGGCGTACTATTTGACATAGAGAAGGCCTCGACACCACCTGGAGGTATGGCATTTTCACGAACCCTGCACTCGTGGGGATTAAGGGGAAGCTCCTTATTCCTCCAAAATTTTTATCGAACAGATCATTCCGAGTTCGCATTGGTGACAAACTGTCTAGCAGCCACCCTCTCAGCGGCATTCCCCAAGGGTCGGTGCTAAGTGTCACTCTGTTTGCCATTGCCATAAACAGTATAGCGTCGAGTCGTCGAGAACCAGTAAAGGCATCGCTGTTTGTGGACGATTTTGCCATCTATTGTTAGGTCCAGTAGCATCAGTGTGATCCAGAGCAACTCCAACTGGTGCTCAACAAGCTCCATGAATGGAGCTTGTCAACAGGTTTTAAATTCTCGCCTAGTAAATCTACTGGTGTACACTTCTGCGAATATATCACTTTGAGCGATCCAGCTCTCTACCTGGGAGGAATCGCTTTCGTGCCGACTCTGCCAGGTTCTTGGGACTTACGTTTGACAAGTCCCTAGCGTGGCGTGCTCACATCCGCACACTAAAATCGAATCGTCTCCCCTCCAATCTTCTTCGATTGCTGAGTGAGTGCGTCTTGGGAGCCGACCGCACTACCTATTGCGTTATATAAATCACTCATCCGCTCAGTTTTGGATTACGGTAGTGAAGTGTATGATTCGGCGCCCCTTCCACTCTTGCCCATTAACACCATTCACCACGCTGGTGTCCGCCTTGCAACAGGTGCATACCGCACCAGCCGGGTGAGTGCATTCTAACTGGCTGAGAGCCATCCCTGGAAAGAAGCGAGCTATTCTATTATCGTCCTATGGGCTAAAGTGTCAGGTCTCCATAGCCATCCGTGTCGCGAATTATTATCCACCCAAAATATGAATCATCGTACATGCTTCGAACATCACTACCCCAGCCCCAGGCATACGATTAAGAAATCTTTCGGGGACTTAATGTCGAACTTCCACTCCTGTAAAGCCCCGAGCGACCTGATCCCCTCTTGGAAGCTTCTGCTCCCCAATATTGACCTCAGACTCTCAATCTTTCCAAACATATCGCTAGTCCTCTGGTTTACAGATGCAGTTTCAGGCTATGAGGAAGCCTATCCCGACCATCTATTCTTATATACAGATGGTTCATCGTACAGCGATGCAGTGGCATGTAGTTTTTATTGTATCAATACCACCAAATCATATCGACTACATTCCCAGTGCAGTGTATTTACTGCTGAGATGTATGCAATTCTGGAGGCCTGAATCATCAGTCAGCGAGGCTCGGCGTGTTGTTCTCTGTTCTGACTCTCTCAGCTCCTTCAAGCAGTCTCACGCCCGTCGTCAGACTACCTGATAAAATCAGTTCAGAACCGTGCTTGGTCTTGCCACTATGACCTGGTCCTTAGTTGGGTTCCAGGCCATGAACATCACAGGAGCGAGCTGGCCGACCGGCGGCGAAAATCAGCGACCATGGATACACATTGACATCCCTGCTGTACCATTGTCGGATGTTAAGGCTTTGTTAAACGATCCGTGCTTAGGCGTGGCAAACAGAGTGGCACAATACTACTTTTAAACTTAGCGCGATTAAAATTCCGTAAATCCTTGGCGCTCCTCATCCCGCTTCTGTAGGCGCGAGGAAGTAATTTTAACGCATGATTGGACACTGCCACTTTTCCCATAGTTTCCTCCTTCGAGGAAAGTCCTCCCATCTGTGACACATGCGGACGGTTCTTTCTGTGGAACCGTCCTGCTCATTGCACAAAGTCGATGACAGCCGGCGAAGACATAGCCTGGGCAACTCGCTACGGGAGGTGCTTGGGGACGACGATTCTGCACTCTCAAAACTCTTTTGTTTTTTGAGAGAAAGTGGAATACGTAATTTTATTTGAGTGGCATGGACAATATCTTATGTAGTTTGTTTTTGGCCCTTTACAGCCTATTTTACATTTTATGATAAATTTTACGAGTCTGTTATATTTTCCTTCTGCCTTATTTAGCCGTACACTATTGCGGGATTCATGCCCTTTTTAAGTAATGTTTAATAAATAATAAATAATGCTTTTAATTAGCGGGTAAGTTGCTTTTGCAAACTTACTCAATCTACCCTTTTAAATACTTCGACATGGGCGCCAATGACCTTGGCAGTTGAAGCGCCCTCTAAACACTAAATAATCAATCAATCAATCGGTTGAAACGTTGGCACCTCAGCCTTTGACGCGGCATCACCCAGACAGCCCAGATCATGACTCTGGCCGCGGAAGACTGCGATATCAAAGATATTACATTTGACTGTTGTCAATTTTTCACATGTTATGTTGTTTATTTCATTTTTATTCAGGTCTGTATTTTATTCTCCCTCGTAAGGTCTATCCACCAAAGTGTGTTGCTATTATTATTTCTTTCTTTCGTGTTCTTTGTTGTATTTCCACTTGTCACTTTGATTTGCTGTTACTGAAGAGATTGAGTAGCCTCTGGTTTTCTTGTTCTGTTTTCTTCCATTTCTGATTTGTGTATTGCACATATTGATGTTTTAATCACAGCAACTCTAGATTTATTGATTTCTTTGTCTGTCTGT